>CAMQGK010000300.1:12797500-13397500 GCA_947000775.1 Pterois miles
CGGGCCGACGCTACAATTGTAGATCAATACATTCAAATGGCCCGATGGAGCTGAGCATGGACGGATAAAGAGAACGGAGCTGACAGACAGCTAGCGCCAGACTTAACGAAGTTAGAGGAAGTATACATTTGTGAATACATCATGTTTTCAAAATAAGGTGTTAACAAAGGGAACTGCATATACCAAAAACATATAGAAAAATAATATTGATTGGATCATATTCACCAGAAGTATAAAACATTTACATGTCCCTTATAAATTGAAAAGAAAACACCACTTATTTGTGAGGGAAATGTCTTTATTTGATTGAAAAAATGTAATAAATAATTCCTGACAATGATCCTGATATATTTGATATCAGGACATCTTTGAATACATACATGCTCAAAATCAACATTTTTACTGTATTAACTTAGATATTTTCCAAAGTAAAAGTCCTGAAGAGTGTATGATTCAACTTTTTCTCATGATCTAGTGTTAAAAAAGTTAACAAAAA
This sequence comes from Pterois miles, assembly GCA_947000775.1. Taxonomy (NCBI): domain Eukaryota; kingdom Metazoa; phylum Chordata; class Actinopteri; order Perciformes; family Scorpaenidae; genus Pterois; species Pterois miles. The sequence goes on from CAMQGK010000300.1 coordinate 12,797,997, forward strand.
TCACAACAAATTGTAATATTGAATCAACTAATTGAGATAGATGTAGAAAATATATCTGCATTTAGATATATAGATGGATAGATAGACAGCTAAATTCAAATATCTGAACTGACTTTTTCCTGGGTAAACCACAGTGGAAAAGTTCTCCTGGATGAACCCTTGCAATGCAACAAGTGCACTGTATGTTTTGGCAGCGCCCCTGTTAGCCAAAGATCCCTCAGAAAATCCGCATGCAATTTCAGAAGAATCAGATTCTTTCCCTTTCTTTGGCTCGTGAAATCCCCTGTGATATTATGCACATGGAGAATCCTTCCCTCTATTCAAATATGAGATTCAATCCACTTGGATGTGATCTATGGCATTTTTAAGGAATAAAGCAATTTTGGGGAATACAGAGTAGTGCTTCCCCTGGAAGAGGGATGGCTTTCATTTTTTTTCAAGGCACCTCTTAGACTGAGTGAAATGTTTCCCCTGTTCGCTCAGGGACGACTTTATTTCTTACCAGGGATTTAACACTCACTCAGTCCCCTCATAAATACAGCGTCCCTCAGCCCTTCGCTAGCCATAACTCATGCACTAACTCTCTAAGCTAACTAAACTCATATAGCAGAGCCAACACTTGTTTGTCTTTTACCTCAGCCTCTCTCGGTCTCGTTCCCTCCTCTCAGTTGATTTACACATGACAGAACCGTCTCTGACTACCGTCTCACCCGGCTCCTGCGCCCATCTCCTTGGCCCACTCGTGGAGTGGGTTTTAGAGAGAAATGTGCATTTGAATATGAGCCAGCCTAATCTCCTTGAGGCTATTTAGAGTGAGCCTAATGCTCCAAGAATGAGCGAGAACAACACCGGGAAAATGCGGACGTCCCCCTCGGCGTGTCACAACACAACTCAGGTCTCAGAAGAACGAAGCAAGTCTTTGATTTGCTGATGAAAATCTTTCTGTGAGGACATAAAAAATCCTGCTTTCAAGGCACCTGTTGAAGCCTTCAGTCTCCTTAGGAGAGAGAAGTGTGCACCTCCTTTTAATACCTGTGGTCTTTACTTTTTTCTATCTCAATGGTCCAATAAATAGCAGCTGATAAACTTTCAAGCCATTTCACTTTGGAGCAGATGAAAGTGCTCAGGTGGGATATTACAGTATGGCGGAAGCCTTTACTGATCTGGTGCCGATTGGCATTTTGGGAGGAGACGGCCTTTCTGGCGTGGTTCCCGCAGTGGATGCTAACAGCCTGCTGGTACCTTCTGTTCTCTCAGCTCCTCCAGCATCTGAAGACCCTCTGAAGTCAAAATCACCCATTTTGATGTCTCATGGCAGCGCCCGACGTTTTGTTGCATTTGCGTCTGAAAACGCCGGCCCTGCTTAGAGGAATTACCCTCAGTGCTCGTTGGTGTCGGATGGGGGAGGAGGGTTATCGTTGCTCTCCCCCCTCATCTCCCTGCTCTCCTCGCTGTCCTTCCTTTCTTTTTGATCTCACCATCAAATCTTCAAATGAGTGACGTTTACCCGAGAGCAGCCTGGGAAATGGCTGGCTGAAGAAGACGTTTGAGAAAATGCGCCTGAGCAAGCTATCACCTTTGATAAAGCCACAGCTCCAGTGGGAGACGAAGAAGAAAGCCAACGAGTAAGAGCATTGTTGGTAATGAAAAACGCCATGCGAGGGGGAGCGTCTCTCTGATCACAACCAACAATGTACAGTACAACAGATACTGCAGTGGTAACATCAAGCACTTCTCTGTTGTTGTACCACAATGAGAGTTTGACCCGGAGGACTGATCTGAATCGGGGCTACCACACTGTGCCTTTATTGCGCATCAGCTGGGCACCGAATAATCTCATAATACAGAGCTCACACAAACTGGCGCTGCCATCAACGCTGGCATACATTCAGCTGTGTCACCGGTTGGCAAAAAGGATGGCAAGTGGCTTGAAAGCACTGCGAAAAGAGAACGAAATAATGGGTAAGTGGAGGGTAGTTGGAGGCACCGGGAGCAAGAAATGTTAGCTTTAGTAATTACTACCTCCATAGAGAAGCAGCGGAGAGGACAGCGAGGCAAGCGAGCGCACGAAGGAGGCCCCGTGTGCAGATAATGAAGGGGTATCATTGTAGCTCTGACAGTGTTAATCTTAGAGTGCTCCACAGTGTGTGTGTGAGTCTCTATCTGGTTGTGTGCAGCATATACTGCCGAGGTGTACGGAGGTCGTGGTGCAGTGCCACCGACTCTCGCCTTACCAGCACGACATGACAGCACAGTTTATCCGACCATGTTGACAGTCGCCGCCTCTCACAGCTTCTCCAAGACAACCCTCAAACTCCGCTCATCCTCTCAAAAGCTCCGGGATCACCTTTCAGCACCCGAGCTCGCAAAAGAGGGAGGAAGAGACGAGGAGAGGGGGAAAAAAAGAGAAAAGAAGAGCAGTCCAACTTTCTTTGTGCCTGGCTTTTTCTTTTTCCCCCCCTCTTGCCTATTTGAAGTTGTGAGACACTCATTTAAGCCTCGTCGCACACCAACACGCGAGAAAGTGTTATGAATATGTATCAACACAACATATGGCAGCAGCAGCGCTGGGACTAGGTGTGTCCAGAAGGGTAGAGTGCTGCCGATGCATTATTCTCCATTCAAATTACCACGCGGTTAAGCATGCAGCGGGGAGCGCGGAGATGTTCTCCACCTCTTTAGACGGGGCAGGAGAAGAACCTGGATGAGGCGAAAACAGCTGGAATGAGAAGCTGTGATGAGCACAGTAGTAGGCCGGCTGACTTTCCTTGATTTGGTGGATTTTTTTTGGCAGGTTCATACCCAGCGTTCGCTGACACGAGCGTGATTAAAAGTGATATTTCTGACAGATTAGGATGCGCACGGGAAGTAACCTCCTCTAAAGCGTTCATTATTAGATGCATGACAGACCTGAATATTTATAAAATAGGTTTTAATAATTAATAGCAGCAATCTGCTCCCGTAATTCATCAGATTTGCACTTCAACAGAGTATCCGTTTTCACTTTAAAATAATAATAAGAGGAATATTAATGCCGGAGAAATGTAAAATGGGCAGCTGGATGCAGTGCAAATAGGCGAGCGCTACTGTGTTCACTTCTGAGGCTCTCCTTTAACCTGTCACTTTTCAAATAAAATTACATTTTTAGCCGTCAACGCTGCGCCGTTGGAAAAAAGAAAAACCTTCAGTTGTTTGTGCTCGACAATTTAGTGAGTGAGCTTCTCACAAATGTGGCAAGTCATGAAGATGAAGATGCAGGAAACAAAGTGGGTTTGGTGTAGAATGCAAAAGTAGTCGCTGTGGTTTTATCAAAAGCAAATTTATTTGTTTGAGTCAACTTAGCAGCACTTCCTTTTGTATACTGGGACCCAAAATAGACAGCACTCTTTTTCCCCTGTGAAGCAGCTTTTTCTTGTTTCATCTTTTCACAGTCATTTCACATTTTTTTTCTCTCTCTCATTGTCAGTGTTGTTTTATCACACCTTCAAATTCAGTCACGGCACATTCCTCTCTCTACTCAACTCCCAGAAACAAGAATGTTCCTGTTTTAGGTGAAAACTGCAGCGTTTAGTTCCGCCCTCCAGTTCGCATTGAACTTTTTTTTGGTAAAGTGCGCTGTTTTTAGCGCTGTCACTGACGCAGTGCCGTGTTTATCCTCACCGTGAAGTGCGTAGAAATGTCGGTGAGCGTATCTGACAGCGAGTCTTAGAGCAAATGACCTGCAGCCAACGGAGAGCACAATGCCCTGCTGTCTACAACCCTGCAAGCACACAGACACACTTCATATTGGCTGCAGCCACTTAACATATGTGTTTACAACGTCTTGTGCACACACTCACTCTCATACACTTTAAAATATCCTGAATCATGTCAAAACTATTGCCACTTCCATCCTGCTTATCAGAAAAGTAAAAGATAACAAACTAAAGTTCTGGCAGCCGAGTCATAGCCACAGGGTCTAAAAAATGCAAATCCCACCAGCAGGAAGACTCACTCTCATCACTTCCTTCCTTAGCCCTACAAAGAATGCACTCTGATCAAACTTTAATCGTGCTTCATGAGAAAAAAAACACTGAGTATTGAAAGTGTAGAATGGGATGAAAATCAAGGAAGTGTTGGAAAACGCCTCAGATTTTGAGCGAGTCACCGATCACTCAGCTAAAGGCTGGCCCGCACACGTTATGTTAAATTTAAGTTTTGTTCCTTTAGTACGTTGTGAGCAATGATTTGGCCAAAACGGCACAACACACACTAACAGATTCATTCGTGAACAACAAGAGCCACAACTAAAAAAAAACAAAATTCTCTCATGATCAAATGCGATAAATCGTATCTTACTACTGCTTCATGCTTCAGGTTTTGCATTAGCTCTGCATTAGCTCATGCATTAGCTCATGCATTAGCTGCGGCCGCCATGATGGCGATGGCTGTCCTTTCCTCTTCAGTAATCTTGGTTCTCTATTGGCTATCATTCTTTCCCACATGACTGCATTGTCGGCTGTCCTCTGGGTTCCATACACGCAACAGGACATCTGATCGTAAATATTGCACATATTTATTATTTACAATTTGAGATCGGTGCATCCAAGACAGACTTCCGAGCTAATCAGGGGACATAAAAAACACTCTGCACATACCTCACACCGCAGGACTATCTGGAAAGAACATCTTTAGAACCACCAATAAACTGGCGCTTTCCTGACAGTTGTTGGGAGGGAACAATCAGCTTGATCCTGCTCACTCCACTGCTCGACTCGTATTTGGTACAACGTCCTTTTCTCCATCTGTGTTTCCACTGTGGATATACAGTATAACCCCCTCAGTGTAGCCGGGAGTCTCAGCTCATCGCCGTAGCGTGGCACGAAACTGCCATGACATCATCTTCAATGAGACACTTGTTGAATCATTTCAACAGCAACCAACCAACAGAGTAATGTCTGCGCTTTGGTAATTGTCTGCCGTAGTGTATGGTGCAGTTTTGCGAGCTGCCATTTAGAAAAAAAAAAAAAAGAAGGGAAGTGAATTAAAAATTGGCCTGCTTGATAATTATGTGCAGGATGTCCCGTGTTGCACTAGTGATGATTCCCTCTCAGTGGTCTGCAGTGTTTTAACTGAACCTACTGGTATCGGAACCAAGACTGGAGCGGTTCTATTGGTTCCAACTTATACAACTAAACTTTTGCCCATGGAAAGACAAACATAATTGTTCTAATGTGTAACAAACTGAACTGGACCAGTGGAGAACCTACTCAGGGTGACATTTTAACGGGCACCTGTGATTCATTCTACCGCATATAAAGTCCAAAAGAGGAAAAGTCTGTCAGGCAGAGCAAATGTTTTAATGGGAGCCAGGGATCGATGTTGTCAGCGCAGGCATCCTGTCTGGAAATACATGCCTTTTTCTGGGTTAATGTCACCTCCTTCTTTTCTTTCTTTTCGAGGAGAGAGAGAAAAAGAGAGACGGAGAGAGGTCAATGAGATCTGATGCAAACGTTCCAAACCGGGCCGAATTTAGGGAAACTGCTTGAAAAACATTGACTCTCATTCACAAGGCCCCCGTATCTGAAAAACAAATTTGGAACGTAACCTTGGAAATCAATTAAGAAGTCCCCGGGAGCTGAAGGAAAAAAGAGAAAGGCCCACCCTTCTTTTTCCTTTTTCCTCCCTCCCCGTACACGTCTTTTCCTCTCCTCCACTTAACTCAGATCTGCCCATCACAGCGCTGCCTCGTGTGACGAGGCTTTGTCAGCGGGGGCTTTATTTAATTTTTTTTTTTTTTTTTAAGTGCCATATATGCTGTCAAAATGTCTTAAGAGTCTTATTAAAGAAATGCCACAGCTCATTTCCTTGTAATGCAATTCATATGCTGGTGAAAGGGGGCATGTCTAAAGATCTAAACAGCTTTGCTTTTTAGGCTTCACATTAGGGGTTATCTGTGAGGGCTTGTCATTGATTGACATTATCTGGCCTGACAGGGCCTCATATCAAGGTTAACCTCGTGGACAAAAGTGCCACCCGAACAGACACACATGCGCACACACACTCTTTCACCCGCACTCAAATAAGGCAACTTCCTGTTACGTATGCGTGTGCGCCGGCTCCGTCTGTGTATGTGTGTGTAAGCCAGGTGGAGATTTCCAGACTTAATTGATAACTAATGGAGCGGCGTGTGCTGAGTTTACCCCGGAGGGTTGACACTGTGTGTGCGTGTGTTTGTGTGTGTGTGTCCTGTGGCGAGATAGAGGGGGTAGGTGATGGTGAGAGGATGGGGATGACTTACTCAGCAGTGTAGCTCCGGATTCTGGTAAATTAAATATGGCCCCAAAGATAATGACATGGAGTGACATACACCAAGTCTGGCAGCTCCTGACCTCTTAGGCGAGCAGGCCGCTCACTTCGCCACGGAAAAAAGTGTGTAAGTAACAGTCACAATACACACACATCTCCCCTTACTCCCTCCCAACAAGCCACAAAGGCAAAGAGAGATCCCCGTGACCAAAATACAACTGAAGCAGTTAATCTGTACAGATATTAGCTTAAGGGCCCTTGAGAGGTGCACCGCTGAGCCCCCCTTCTCCACTGTACTACCCACACTGCCTTGCTACCAAGCGCGGCAACCCGGGAGGGAGGGACACAGGGGTCGTCTGCTCATTTACCATGGCGGTTGGCTTATCAAATTGCACTCCTGGTGTCTTGAAACCGAACATGGGAGCTGAGCTTCAAAAACAAAGCTGCAGAAATAAATTTCCCTTGTTTCAGTCGGTGGAAGCATGGGACTGTGTGTGCCATTGTGCATTTCTTTTTTTTTTTTTTTTTTTTAAAGCAACACTTAGAAATTAAGTCGTCATCTGGCACCAGCTGGGAGTCCAGATTTTGATGTACAATTTTAACAACTTAGCTGCGTGTCCCATGAATTACCCTAAGCAGCAAACTCAATGAAAGTTGGCTGTTTTGGTACGTGGCTGTCAGATTGGTTCATGTCACTCATGTTTTTTTCCCTCCCTTAGACCATTTTAAGCTGCTTGTCCTCTGTTCTGGAAAACACCATAATTACCCTGTTTGTGATGAAGCCGGAGGGCGTATTTGTCCTTAGATTTCAACTTTCCTGCCTGATTGCCCCTCAAGTTCAACGTCTTTCCTCTTTCCGTCTGCACTTGAAATATACATTGTATTCTTCAGCCATTGTCCTGCGCAGTCAGTCGGTGTGTGTGTTGCTTGTGTCTGCCTTTGTCCTGCAGTGTTTTCTTTGCGGTGTGACGGGAGCGTGGCGTTTGGCTGAGGGCTTGTGTTTGATAACAGCCCCCGTGGACTGAGCTGATGTGAAATAGTCCAAACGGGTCCTTCAAGGTCGGCACCCCCAGAAAGACAGCACATGACGTGCAAGGTCACATTCTGGACTAAAAGCAATAAGTGCTTTATTGATAGAAAAAAAAAACAACAAGCAGGCAGATGTGCAACCAACTGATTAATAATAAAATACATTTGTGAGAGAGAAGAACAGGGGGAGGGGAGAGAAGACAGCTACCTCCTGACTCTGTGTCCATGTGTACTCTGTGTGCATGCATGAACAATATGTTTTGCAGTTAAACATTGATCCTGTAGAGGAACTTAAAAATAATCCATAGAAACCCAGTGCTTAAAACTAGGGCCGGGACACGGCAATCTCCTGTTTCAATGCTATCATGATACTTGGGTGCCGATTCTATATGTACAATGATTTTTAAGTATTGTGATTCAATTTTTGTTAACTTATTTAACACCAAAACATCGGGAAAACTGGAATCATACACTTCTAGGGACTTTTACTGTGGAAAATATCTAAATTATTAGAGTAAGAATGACTTGACTTCCAGCATGCATATAGTCAGAGATGTCCTGAAGTCAAATATATCAGTTATTTATTTCCAAGAACCCAAAAAGATATTTCCCTCGCAAATTAGTGGTGTTTACTTGTTAAATATATAAGTATATATGTTTTATACTTGTGGTGAAGATAATCCAATCAATATTATCTCTATATATGTATTTTGTATATACAGTTCCCATTATTAACACCTTACTTCACCACGTGTTTACTACACCAAGTCCCTCTCTAGCTTCGTCAGCTCCGTTCTCTGCTCCACCGGGGGTTTGAATGTATGTATGTAACATAAATGTCAATGTATATGGGTGCTCATCGGCCCATTTGACCACAGAGATGAGAGCGACGGCCACCGCACGTTACCACCATTCGATAACATTTCCTGTCCATAACAGAGTTAGCATGTAGCTTTAGCCGTGATGTCTGGCTCTGCTTTTCCTGCGACGTATGAAACCCAAAGTGTTTCCATACTTAATTGTATTCGTAGCGTACCACGCTGGATTTAACATGCAAGACTGCAGGTCATATCCACGCCGACCCTTCGCCGTTTTGGTTGACAGATATGACGCCACGTGACTCTGACCACACCAATAAAAGAGGTAACTTCCTTCTACATTATGCACAGACTCAAATGAAGCAAATATATTGATTCTGCCATTTTAAAAAAACTAAAAAAAAACGAAACGTGATACATAAGTGAGCAGATTTTTTTTCCCACCCCTAGATAAAACCAAATGTGACAGATAAGTGTTGGTGGCAGTTTCCCAGGTGCTTCATGCTTGAATCATTTCTGCAGTTTGTACAGTGTGAAAGTGCCGTTTAAAAGATCACAAGCAACTCACTTCTCCTGTTTTGACAGTAATCTGCGTATCATATACATCTCATCAGTATCATGTTTTATAACCGAGACAACAGTCACAGTAGGTTCCTTTTTTTCCATTCAGTCACTTTATGAACAATGTGGCTTTTGTACTGCACCTACTGTGCTATTATCTTTTTATGAAAATAAGAACAGGGCATTGGACTGTCGTCATCTTTTATGTGCCTTTATCGCTCGCTCGCTCTCTCTCTCTTTTTCTCTCTCTCTTCCACAACCTGGCAAAACCTGCCAAGTGAGTAGAGCTCCGAAGTGGATCAGTCAGTGGCAGATTTAGATTTGAGATGGGGAAAGCTAAGTCCCAGTCCCTGTCAAACCTGTTTCTTCAGGAAGACTCTGAGAGACTTGGAGATTTCCATATGCTCTGCCACCCCCTTCCCCTCAGTGATCGCCTACAGTAGTCCACCCCCCCTCTTGCTCCTTGATACAGTAGTGAATAAACGACTTTACATCCCCCCTCTCTAAATCCCTTCTCTACATAAACTTCTCCTCAGACGTGCCCACCCCTAAACCCCCATCTATCAACTAGTTGGCAATGGCATTGTTTTTAATCATCAGAACCTCAAAATTATTATTATCGCTTCTGATGCGGCAATTAAAACTTCAGGTCAGAGGCACAACGAGCGGTGATCAGCAGCCGAGCTGAGAAGTTTTAATTAGACGATCAGAACCATTAATGCACAAAAAAAAGGTGTGCGCTGGGAAATTAACGGGAACGTCTTAATCAGGGTTAGCGACTCCGAAGAGGAGTCAAGTGAACAGAGAGCAAAAAACAAATCATTTCCGCACCACTGGGACAAAACTCAATTAAATATGCATGCGGAAAAATGGAAATTTCTCAGCATCGGCTGCACCGACTGTTGGAAAACTGTGGCAAAATCTCACGGCGGGGTCGACGACCTGCTTATTGTTATTCTCGTGTAATAAAAATGAGAAAGGGGCCAGATGCTGGGGTCTGGGTGTCGTGGCGTAGTTGTCCATCAGTGGCTTTCCGCTCGACTTCCTCTGTGGCCGCCGCAGCCTCTCTACCGTGCGGCGGGAATGAGAGGGAGAAGAGGAAAACATTCTCTTCCTGCAAGCCGTAAATTTACAAAAATAAAAACATGGTAATTTTCGAGTGTGTCTGTGTATGTTTGCCGGTGTGGCTCAGTGATTTCCCTGAAACACTCGTGCACACACAAGCTCGCTCACACATATATCTCCCCTGAGAGCCGGAGACACAAAAGGTTCACTGAGCTACACACAGGGAGCTGCAGCCTCGCCGATTAATCTGCCAAAGGTTCATAAAGTTATAACTGGGATATTTTTTTTCCCTTTAAAGAGCTACGGCAACTCTCGGTTGCATATTGTAAAATAATCCTGAGCTGAACCGACATCTCCCAGACCCTGTTTGTATTAATTAACTCCTGATATTGCGGGGGGTTTGTCCCTGTGTCAGTCATGTTGGAACTCAGCAGGAATCTACAACAAGCCCCGTACCTGTGTTTGATTAGGTGAAGAGATAAGCTTCAGTTTAAACAGGTAATATCTACGTCTCTTATATACAGACCCTCCTGTGGGCTCACTCTATACACGCTGCAGGGAGTCGGCGTGTTTATAGTACAGCACTGCACTTTGAACGAACAATAAAGTCATTTTTTATACATATTGTTTTTGTGACTTTACAACATCCATAAGATGATTAAACAAATATTTTTGGACATGAGCCACCCCGTCTTGTATGATGAAAAAGAGGTAAAGCCGTGACCCTGCCAGTCACGACCAGTCTCAGCTCCCACAAGCTTTACCCGTAGCTGCCTTGATTACAGTCTGTGCACGTTCACACAAATAATGCACTTCCAACAGCGTTATTAGGATCTGAAACACCACTTGATTGGGCATGATATCATTCTGGCACACAAACAGAGACTCTGCATCAAAAAACCAACAAGACCTGTGGGGCTTAGAGCTGTGGAAGAGTAAGTCTGTCAGCGCGGAGGGCTATACTCGAACACAAGCCGTGTCATCCAGGCAGCGCTGAGAAGAAACAGGGCTCCAGACAACTTTGATGCACTTTATTTTAAGATGAAAAAGAGCCTGACCTGGTCCAAACGTATTCAAAATAGTTTCAAGGCTGTTTCCTCAGGTTTTTGGCCTTATACAGACAGTATATGGCGCTCCTTTGCAGCCCTGCACTGTTTCCAGTAAAATAGTGTCACAGTTAACATAAGCATGTTGGAAAAATTAGTTTCAGCTGTTGTGCTCAAATTCAAACCTGCCTGTTTTTTTCCCCAGTGCTTACTGAGGTGTCTCCTCCTTGACAATTAGCACACCCGGCTAAAACAGACTGTAAATAATGTCCAGCGCATGTGACAGTGTTGTTTTTCTGTCTGATATTCATTAATAAGGCAGAATGCTTACTGGACTCTCAGGGAAGTGGGGGAGTCAGTCCCAGAGGGAAAAGTTGTTCTTTCATGTAGGTCCCTGCAGATTTTATCTCATTGTACGCTATCATGCACACAAGCGACTTGAGGTAAACAGCTTGGCGTTACCATAGCAATCCCTATTGTAAGCAATGGCAAAAAGCTGCCGTGGACGGAAACCCTCAGCATAAATAATAGTTTAGACAGCTTCCATAAACCGTCCAACCATAGCACGTTTCTCCTCATGGGAAGCAAATATTAAATGTTTTAAAGCACGTCTTACCTTTAAAAAGAATATGAGCTCAAGCTGTCTGATAATTCAGTTAGAGGCCTGCTTAGATACTCAACTAGTAGCACTTAGCCCTGTATTGTTAACAGAAAAATCACACATAAATACTCACTAATGGAAAGAAACAACGGCGTCGGGGTCATTTCCTACAAGGAGCCTGAGATTGCAATGCAAAGGAAATCGGTAGTTAAAGCATGAAATACTGAACACAGTAAACAGAAAAAATGACCTCCACTGCAACACCCAAATGACCAAAGAAAAAAAAAAAACTTTAAAATTTATGTCTTCCACTTCCTAATAGTTTTTCCAGCTGATTTCGTTTTTTCAAAATTGCTGTCTTCTAAAAGGTGACCCTTTCACCCCTGCCTGCAATTGTCTAACACTAAATTGTACAGTAATGTGCCGCTGATATACCCCCCAAAAAACTACATAATTCCTGCAGCCATTGTTTCAGAGAGGAAGCCCACAATGTAAATACAGTAACTGAGAAAGCATGTGTGGGGAGCGCGGGGCGCATTGTCTGGCGACGGGGTGATCTGTAAAAACTCCTTCGAATTGTATATCCTCTAATGATTCCACAGCTTTGCAAAAGAAAATGAAAACAGGATTTTATGTTGCGCCGATGTGATTTACATAATGCCGGCAATGGCTCACACATGATTGTGCTTGGCTTTATGGCTGAGGGAAAATGAAGAGGCTCGTACTCATTGTTATAGAAAGTGAATTGAGTCGCTAAGATAGAACTTTGTTACCCCTTGTATTGCACATTTTTGTCTGCTGAAATGGTGTGTCCGTAGCTCAGTATTATCTTAACCACAATGTGGGTTAAGATTCAATACAAACTAAGGAGAAATACCTCTGCTGTGGCGTGCACTTTAACTGCTTTCAAAAGCTTTACATACTACCAAATAAAAACATGTTAACATGCTTGTCTGATCCTCGGTGGTGCTTTTCTTTTTGATACCATAAATACTAAGTTCGTCACGGTCACCTCCTCCCTGCTTTCTAAAAGTTATTTACAACTTGATAAAGATCTGGCCTTGATTTTGAGTGTGGAAAACACCGTTGGAAGGTGAACTTTGGTGGCTCTGGAAATAAAGTTAAAGGTACCAGAGTGCAGTTTCTGCCCTAAAAAGGCAGCTCTGGATATGGAATGCCACAGGCAGCTGTTCCTGCCTCATCAGAGGACATGTTATAAAGATAGCCCCACTTGGGTTGAAATAATGCCACCCATTCCTGCCCCAAAGCACACTCTATCATGCGCTATTGTTCAGAGAGGCCGCAAGGGAAGGGGGGAGATGTTGAGACTGTGCAGTATGTCTTGTTTAAGTAAAGATATCTACAGCTCCAACATTTTTTTGTTTGATGTATCTGTGTTACTGTCTTGGCTAGATCAACAGTAAAAGACAGCCAAAAAAAAGACATTATTTTACTTTTAATACAGTGAAAGCAGCAGCCTGTACAGATGATAAAGCTGGCCATATACTTTCCAATTTTACCCGTTTCTGGCCCGAATTTTGAGCCGTGTGACTCATTGTAGTCGGACCAAATTTCAGCTTTGTTAGGTGTTGTTTGCCTTAACTCCTCCCGACCAGCTGTTGGATAAATTTCTGACGTCAGAAATTTTGGTCGGCCATCCACGGGCTCTCACAGTTAAAGCAGACATAACTTAACAACAAAACTTCCAATTCTCTCTGTTAAATGGACAAACCATACCGTCCACATCCTTCTAGCCACCTTCTACGCCGGCGCATCTTTTTTTTTAGACGTTTCAGCAGACAGGATGGCAGAGCTGATGAAGGCAGCACGTTACCTGTACAGACCTCTGCTAGCAAACAAACTGTACCTGCTTCGGAGCTTTCAAACCAATCTTTATTGACAACTGTCAACAGCCAGAACAGCCTGCCGACCACTCGGTGGGCCAGGGTTTTTTTTAATCTATTTTACGGACAGTGTGAGCACTCAGGTTGTCGCTGACAATCAGATGGTAGAACATAAATCATGAGCTTTGGCTTTACATCGCAAACAAGCAGTACACAGTAGAACAGGAATAACACACTTCTAAAATCGTACAGTGTATGACCAGCTTTATCCCACTGAATAGCCAACAAGATCTCCAAAAAGAGCAAAAGCGCTCAGCCTTTTCCCTCCACATCCTGACAGCTTTAATGCTGTGCAGCCCCCACTCAGTGGCAGGACCACAGCCTCTTGAGGTGAGAGTGAAGATAACATTTCACAGTGTCTCTATAGTGCTGTCATGTGAAGGATTATGTAGCCGTGTATTTGCTGCTTGTAGTACCGTAGGGGGTCTGATACCTATCTGCCTGTGGTTTCAGCTGCCTCGGCTTTTTTTTTTTTCTCCTTTTTTTTTCCACCGCTGTTTTAAACTGTGAGCTGACCGAAGAGCTGTGACTTAGAAAGATATGTACAGTATCTCTGTGTGTCCTTCCAGTCTGTTATTGTTAAGTGCTTTTGGATGTTATTAATAGCAGCAGTCACTGTTGTTCAGCGTTGTTTGTTGCTGACATTGAAAAGCTGGTCAAACTTTCTGGTGATACTTAAAGTATTTTAAAAATTGCTTATTGGGTGAAAAGTTCTTTTTAAACGGTAACAGATAATTGTGATACTGAGCAACTTTAACTAACCTTAAATGTTTTTCTGTTCTTGTTTCCATTAGCTGAAAGGAGTTTATGCACTGAAACGACCTCAGGAAAATCCAAGATGGCCGCCAAAAGGAAAGGTGGCCTAAAACTCAACGCTATCTGTGACAAGCTGAGCCGCCAGGTGGTGTTCGACAGCAGCTCCCAGAATGCCGAGGGAGACCAGAGTGTAGCGGAGAACAGCGAGCGTGGCAGTTCCCACTACGATGACAACGAGACCAACTTCCCCGAGAGCCTGAACCTCACTCAGAGCCTGGAGGAGGACCAGAAGAGACGCGAGGCCATCGAGAAGTGGGTCAACGGCGAGTACGGCGACGAGCTGCCGGCTCCCGACGACGAGCAGGAACACGAACTCAAAGTCAGCAATGACGAAGACGGCCCTCCCGAGGGCGTGTACATGGTGCAGCCCACAGGCTGCAGCGACGACGAAGACAACACAGAGGAGGCCGAGCCCACGGCGGACTCTCACGATGGCAGTTACCATGACGACAAAGAAACTGAAGACAGGCCTTCGAAAGACAGCGCCTACATGCCGCCGAGCGAGGCTCAGAGTCGCCAAGCACCTTTCTCCTCTACAGGTACATTTTGACTCTCTGTCCTCCAATCAGTTTTCTTTCTGATGTCCTTTATCGACAGTGGACCCCCTGGGACCTTATTTCTGAAAAAAAAAAAAAAAAAAATGTATGCAGTCAACAGCGAGATAAATATTTTTTTGATCCTGTTTGAATGGCACCTTAAAAAACTAAACTACTAACTAAACTAAACTACATGTGATTATCATAAAGTGGGCATGTCTGTAAAGGGGAGATTCATGAGCACACATAGATTCATTTCTCTCCTTTTCCTTGCCAAAATTCAGCACAAGTTTGGAGCGTTATTTAGCCTCCTTTGTGACAAGTTAGTGCAACATGGTTGGTAACGATGGATTTCTTGGTTTTGCTTGTTTCATATGATGCCGGTATCTCATTCTAGCTTTGACAGCCCTAAAACTTATGTTTTAAATCGACAAAGATG
The DNA here is from genome assembly GCA_947000775.1 of Pterois miles. Classification (NCBI taxonomy): domain Eukaryota; kingdom Metazoa; phylum Chordata; class Actinopteri; order Perciformes; family Scorpaenidae; genus Pterois; species Pterois miles. Next base: position 12,813,100 of record CAMQGK010000300.1, read on the forward strand.
TGTGACTCATGGCGCAATTCAAACGAGATAAAAAAAACCCAAATTTTCTCTCACCATTGACTACGTTCATATTTTTTTCTGACATAAGGTCCCATGGTGGTCCACCGGAAGGGGCGGGACTTTGTCTCTCTATATATCTTAAAGCTACACTACCTTTGCCCTTCAAAGCATTCCACTCCATAGTATTAAGGGGCAAACGCTGAGATAGAGGGCGGGTGACATTGCCACATCCACATAAGCTTAAGTGTGCCCATTATTGGAAAGAGACACTCTAGAGTTACATTATGAATAGCCAGTGACATTATTACCCTAAAGACAGATTCAACTGGCAGGCCGAGACGGGTGGGATGGAGGAGGGGGGAGACAGGAACTTGTCAGTGTGTGGTTAACTGCACAAAGAAATTCATAAATGGAGTAGGCTTACAACGTAAGGCTGTTTATGCATTTCTCCCTGCAGCTGTGGGCCAAGAGCGCATGGCAGGACCAGGCTAAGCTTCATATTACACCCAGGATTACATATTGACTCTTTGATTTTCCCTAAGCTCACTAAACTTAGCTTCAAACTAGAGTTGTAGTCTGCCATGGAGGAGCTTTTTTCTACAGTTGTCACATCTTGTCAAATAAAGTCAGAAATAAGGAAGTTATATCAAAGTTATTCTCACAAACAACAGTGGCTCCATGTATTCACCCTGAGCAGATATGGACATACTTAAATAAATTACTTAATACAGAGAGCTCGTGTAAATGACTCATAATAACCCCTGTTTAATTGTGACACGATGTTCCCAAGATATACAGTAATTCACTGATTATCAAATAGATAAGCTGGCAGACAGTCATTCTGGATAAAGTAGCAGCAGTATGTGTTAACACAAACAATTTCAGAAAGTACACTTTGTGACCCTTGAAGCCAGATGCATACGCACTACATAGGATGTGGCCTTTGTATAGTTAAAACACAGCTGTAAAAAGGAGAATGGCTCGAATTATATGAATAGATAAAGCGTGTTTCACAGATACACAGAGGAAGAAAAAAAAAAAAAAAAACCCTGCAATTTGCAGGTGAGACCGGTTGTTGCGGTACAAAAACAAGTTTTGTTTTGTGCTTGCTCACCTCCACTTTAACAGTTTTCTGGTCTTTCATCTAGGTGTAGGCATCCAACTGAGAGTCATGTACACAATGTCTGCTTTTCTTTTTGTTTTACAGCTCCGGCCACACACACACAGTCAGAACTGGTGGCAGGGGCTTCTCAGAAAATGAAGCAGGTTTCATTTCAGAAGCATATGAAAAAGGCTTTGTGGTTTTAATTAGTCATTTTGTGTTTATTTCATGGCCTTAAAAAAAAGCCTGTCTGTAAATATGTATTACTGTTGTGTAGCAGGCCTACACCTTTCCCTCCACTGGCTCCCTTACTACTTTACATCTCACAACAAAGCCAGAGTGTTTGAAGACTGCGGGGAGAGCATCCTGCATCAGTTGCAAATCTCCTCTTTAGAGTGTTTTTTTTTTCCAGAGTTGCTCTTTGTTGATTGTAACTAGGGCATCTATATTGCCGCATTTCTGCTCAGCTCACAATTAAAACATTTCTCTCTCTCTCTCTCTCTCTCTCTCTCTCTCTCTCTCTCTCTCTCTCTCTCGCCGCTGTCTTTCAAAGGCTGATGCAGAGTGCACATAATTATGCATATAAACATAGTGGCTTAATTATCTCTCACAACATCAGTGACAATGTAATTAACAAACATTGCAAGATCAATGAGAGAAACTGCGACCTTCAAAACATTTAACTCCTCACATTGAGGCATCATGCGGATTTCCTATCAGTGCAAAACCCCAGAATACTTTTCCTAGATAATTTAGATGTCGCATTAGAGCCCTCATAAGCCAGAAAAAAAAAAAACAATGAATAAAAACTATGAAAGCAATGACAGAGATGCTCATAGCGATGGATCAAACGGGCTTGACCATGACTTCCATTTGCAATTCTGGGTTCACTGTAAAAGGTTATTGTTCATTTCAAGCTGCTTCAAAGCCCCCTCTATTTACTGCCTGTTAATTAACTAACCAAACAGCGAGGAAGTTTGAAGCTCCGTGCAGTTTTGTGTGTGTCAAATTAGTCCAAACAAATGCACATAGTGTCATTTATTCAAAGCAACTCTTTATTAGACTGTCCATTTAAACAAAACACACTTAAACTAATTCACTAACATGAACAAATTGCTTTTTAAAACTAAATTATTGTACCATATAAAAGAATCCTACTATTCAAAACTTTCTCGGACTGAACTAACACTGCATGTTATTAAAACTTCTTTTTTTTGGTTTACATTGTGCATGTGTGATTCAAAGGTGACACCCGTTAGAGGGTATTCAAACCCTAGATTAGTCCATATATAGCCACTAGCATGCACCTTTATCATCAGTAACACCTCTGCCTGTCAGTTCTGTGAGCAGAGAAGCTGTGCCACACTGATGGCCATGTTTGGTCAGCCAAAAGGAGATATAATGCCCATCTGTTATCATATCTGGGAGGGAAAATGTGGCCTAATTGCCTCAAATATAGACAAGGCAGGTATGTGCCGTGTGTTGGGTTTTGCTTGCCTGTCAAGATTAGGAACCACTTGTTTGTGGATTTGCCAGTGACACCAGCAGAGGGAAATGTCAGATGTGAGGTTTATTTATGTATTTTTATATATTCTGGTGGTACCATTACAGGCGCTTCACACCAAGCATGGATTTTTGTCCAAAACATTTGCATGGAAATATTTGGGACAGACTTTGACTTCAGTGGATTTCCACCTGCGGGAATAAATGTTTGACTAATGAGATAATTTGTTCCAACCGATCGCCATCATTCTGCATAATAATTAGCCATGTGCTTCTGTTTGTTGCATAGAGAGGGAATATTTTTGGGGGCTTGTAACAAAGGCTGTTTGTTTTCGGGGTAACAGACGGTCAGACAAATGGGCTTTTTGTCAATCCAACTGGTAATTTTTCAGACTGTTGGTGTTTCAGAGTAACAATGCCAATAACAATACCATCCCCTGCTCAACACCCAATAAAGTACAACTAACATTAACACCTCAACAGCCAAATAAATGACAATACCTGGCTTGAGATCACCCAGCAGCTGGCATATGATGAGGATGGTAATGTAGCTGATATGCTCTTGCTAATGTTATATGTTGGTGACAGAACAAGGCTAGGAACAACAGCTAGCGTTAGCATCACATTTGGGGTAATAGGTAATGTTATCCTGTCCACAATATATGGATATATATATATATATATATATATATATATATATATATATATATATATATATATATATATATATGGGGGTTCAGTCTAAAAGCTCAAGAGTTAAGATACTGATGTCACATGAAACTAGAAAACCAAGGAATCGACTGGTACCGACCATATCATGTTAGCTTGTCACAAAAAATGCTAAATAACGCTTCAAATTTATGCTTAATTTTAGCAAAGACAATCCGGCATGGCCATTTTCAAAGGGGTCTCTTGACATTTGATCTCAAGAGATTTGAATGAAAACTCTGAGATGAATACAGTGAAAATCTTAATCGACAAAACAGATGTTGACATACTGCATAATTTTTAGTTGAAAAAAGGTAATAAATCACAATATATCTTATCACAATAAGATAAATCGTGACTTAAGTATTGTGATAATATCGGACCGTGGAGCCCCGGCTGATTCACACACCCATCAGGCCTGATTGACGAAAATGGACACTGGCACCGGACCCAGACTTAATGCGTAAAATTTTCGCATCGCACTGGTGAGAAACAGCTTTAAGTGGAGGGGCCAATCTCACCTTAACCCATGTACAGTTTCCCAACTGGTGTCACATGACATCATTAAGAGACAGCCGGATAGGGCTCGAGTAGAAAACTCATTTACATGGTGTTTTAGAAAGGTTATCTCCTGTCAGTCCCAGTCATAATCCTTTCAAGTCCAATCATTTGCCTTCCATTGATAGCAAGCCACACAGCTCCGCTGATGAATAAAGAGACTTGACTCATTTTTTTTTTTTAGGAGAAGGTGATTATAATACCGTAAGCAAATACAATATGACAAAAGGAGAGGTCGTTGACAGAAACCAGCAGTCCCTCTGCAATAATTAGCAATTGACTCTGCCACAAAAATGAGATGTTTTCTTTAATCTGAGACCTGCTACAAAGCGAAAGGCGTGAATCATCACTCAAAAATTCACAGTCAATACAGAATCAGCCTTGATTTTTTTTTTTTTTTTTTTACATGTGTGATCTGAATGTTTGTTTAATTTGGATATTTTTAAGCATGATTTCTATTCTACTTTGCTGTTTTTACATGACAGCCCTCACTCAGTGAAGTGTAGACCCATTTTCTGACTCTTACTGGTGTAGACTAACTTTAGAGCTATATATATACCTGACCTGAGATGCCCTTACAAATACAGTAGCATTCAAATCCAACCAAGAATGTTTGTCACATTTTAAGTGGACATGTGAAATCTTTTATTTATCTTTTTATCTTAACAGCTCAAGGGAAAACGTGAAAGTGTAAGATAGGGTAAACTGTACTGTACCCTGATACTTTATACAATATCTCACTGTGTGGTTTCAGTACATGTGAAAACATAGAGGTGGAGTTGATGAGATGATATGTGGCAAACATGCAGGTATTTCCTCTCAAATACCTGATCCATTTCTGTTAAATTTTTCATGCCCTTTCGATCCTCCAGATACTCTTTCATACTGATCCACCGCGCTGAGGAGCAACCCCAACGCAGTGAATGGAAAATTTGGGGATTATTTTACATGCTGTGCAGGAGATGTGAAAAGCAGGGCACAGAGACTGATTTAGCAATAACTGAGAAATCTGAGACAAGAGCAGAAATATTTGTGTATTAATTACCCGGGCGGTAGGTGGTATTACTTCTCACCAGCTCATGTGTTGATGGTGGTGGAAAAAAAAAAAAAAAAAGCAATAAAACATTTTTAAAAAAAAAGGTTTTTGACCCTGGTCCTGAGGCTGTGCCAGGGATGAGCTAGGAAGGCCAAGGCTTTTACGTGACCCAGGTGAAACTATCATCTGGTACATTACTAGCATGTCTGTCTTCTGGTATCCAGCCTGACATGTAAACTGACACAACAGATTTATGGCACTGGATCAGCAAACACATGAATCCTCCCTCTCTGTACGTTTTCCTCTCTTCTTTATGCACAACTTTGTCCCTGCACTGCTTTCCGGCAAAATACAGTTTTCCCTTTTCCCCACTCTCTGACCCCTTGCGCTAACCTGAAGGAAAGTTAATGGGCCAGAATTAATCTCCACGTAATGCAATTAAACTATACATTGACTATATTTCGCCTATGTCCTTGGGGAAGTTGTCCAATTTAATGGACTCTTAAAATGAAAGTGATGTTTCAGTTCACAAATGTGTAAAAAAAAAAAAAAAAAGAGGAAAGGATTCATTCTTTTCACTCCTGAAGGTGACACAATAATCATGTTATTTTTCAAATACTTTACACTTCAGCTTCACAGGGGATTATGAATTATGAATTGCACTTAACATGCCATAATATCCTTGCAGCAGTTATAATTATGTCATTTTCAAATCATTCAGCATCAATCATGTAAAAATCTGGGGGGGAAGTGCGCTCAAAGTGTGTATAAAGTTTCCCCTATTCTCAAATTTGATCTCTTAATGTGGTTAAGATTTCATGCTCTTACATGTAGAATATTTAACTCAAATATAATGCTCTAATGAATTTTGATAGCAAATCATAATGAGCACAGAAAAAAGTTTAGCCAGAGAACCTTTTAGTACAGTCACCTGCAAAATTGTGCAGGACTGACTTATAGTGCAACCAAAAACAGGAAGAGCATTGCCTCAGATCAGACTGCTTGCTTGTAGACACATAAATACACAGCTGTATGCTACTCTGGCGTGCAGTGCAGAATCACTTTTCCTGTTTTTAAACTTACTACAGTTCTGAAATATTGTCGATGGCTGCATCACAGTCAATCAACATTTATTGTTGAGACAAAGAAACGCACTATAATGTAGTAGATGTTGTTTCAGTAACTGGGCTGACAAAATATATATACTATATATCTATATAGTGCCAGATTGCTCCACTTTCAACTTCCATAGTTGCCAAACAAACAAAAAATTGTCAAATATAGATAAATATATATAAATATAATACCTTCTTCAGCTACAAAGCATAGCGACAGTGTAACACTTGTTACGTGAGCATCAGTCAATCAACTTATCCTCACACAAGTTTGTATATCTTATGAAAAATGTATTCCTTTTTTTCGTTTGTTTTCCTATGAATGTCCAGCAATATGTGTCAATTTCCACATGTTACATGCATACAGTTTTTTCAAAATAAACTTCTGCATTCATAGCTTGGTTCTGTTCAACGCAACAAAAGTACTTATTTAGGCTTTGGAAAAGATCAACTTTGTTAGGATTAAACAACAAAATTACTTGGAAAAACATCGACTTAGGTTTAGAGAATAAAACAACTCAAGTTTAGGAGAAGATAGACTTGGTTAGGTTGAGGGAATAAAACAACTCAAGTTTAGGAGAAGATTGACTTGGTTAGGTTTAGGGAATAAAACAACTTTGTCAGGTTTCGGAAAAGATCGCAATTTGGCTAAAAAAAAAAAACCTGTGAAAGTGGTATTACTTCAGTACAGAAGTTCGCTGACAAATAATCAACTTCTGATTTCACACAGGACAAGAACACTCGTCTGGGCAAAAGTCTGGTGTTTTCTGACCACCCATCCATCCCGACCTCTTCTGTATGCGGCGTTTGCCGTTCTTTATATTTCCTGGTTCACAATTACGTGATTTACACAAAAATTGATTTTGTGGGACATACAACTGCAACTGCAACTGGTCAATTTGGTCTCAGTTTTACTACTGAAATTGAAAAAAAAAAAACATTGATTATACTAATATATCTCAAGTAAGAATTAATTACAGTACAGCCAGACATCAATGACTCTGTGTACTACACTTTAAACTAGCAGCTTCATAAAGGAAACTCTGAAAGCAGTGATAGGAGTTATATCTCTCACATAGGAACTCACTGTTCTGCTTTTTGTCTCTGCAGGAGAAGCATCTGCCCTGCGAGACTATGCAGCCAACACCATGAATGAATTTTTGGGAATGTTCGGTTATGATGACCAGCAGGTAAGGGATGAGCTGACCAAGAAGATCAGCTTTGAGAAGCTCAAAGCCGCTACCTCAGACACCTCATCCCTCAGCAATGAGGAGGCTTCACGGCGCGCCCGCTTCTCCAAGTACGAAGAGTACATTCGTAAGCTAAAAGCCGGCGAGACCCTACCTTGGCCCATGCATGCTTCCCCGCCAAAACCAGACGACCTCAACCCAAAACTGGCCCAAGACAAGAGCGCTACCATGCTCCAGACCTCTGGGTGCCTCCCAGGGGCCGAGGCACAGATCTACCCTCCCAGCCTGGACCACAAACAGCCAGGAGGACCTCAGCTGGGCACGTCCCAGCCACCAAATCCCTCTCACATCCAGAACATGGCGTCCCGAGCCTCCAAGTATGACTTCTTTATTCAGAAGCTGAAGATGGGTGAGAGTCTACAGCAACAGAATGGTAACGCTTACAAGCGACCTTCAAAGTACGACCTGGAGAACGTCAAGTTCCTGCACCTCTTCAAGCCTGGCGAGGGAAACCCTGACATGGGCGGCGCCATCGCCTTTAAGACTTGCAAAGTGGGCCGCCCGTCAAAGTATGACATCAGAACAATTCAGAAGCTACTGCCAGGAAATCCTGAGGCCTCACTGATGCCCAATGTCCTTGCAACGGCACCAGGGAACCCGGGAGCTCCAGGCGTCCCCACCGTGGGCGCTGCAGGGGCCAGCATCGCCCCAGGGCTCACAATGGACCAGACAGGACACATAAGCTTCAACGCCACAGACTACCTGAAGTCCAGCTTTTCCAAGACTGACTCCATCACCACGGGCACAGTGTCCTCCGTTAAGTAAGTCTGTTCAAACATCATCATACAAAACTAGAAAGCGCAAATCTCTGCCAAGGCTACGCAATGCTTCTGATTAGTTTTTATGTGTTTTTAAGGCCTAGTTACACCAGAGGTGAGACGAATAAATGATGCGAAAATGCAAAAATACTAACCTGCAAATATGCAATTTGCAACAGCTGCAACACTTTTTCAATAACAACCTCTGGTAAACAGTTAAGCACTATATATATCTGGGGCTTTTAGTAAAGTAAGAAGGGAAGGAATGGATCTAGTCTGCACTGTCTTTGTGAATATTTAAGCTTGCCGTCATGTTGCCGACTACGTAGCCTCGGTATAGTTATACAATACAGTGTGCAGTATGTTTTGAATGTCTGTTCTGCACATTGTGATTGGTTGATGATATGGTTTGATAATATATTAATCCTGTTTACGAATATCAGTGTTATGAAAAAATTAAAAATGGTAGAAAATCTGTGTTGCCAAAAATGAGCATGGCCTATATGAACAAATATGCGTTTGACCAGTGAATCAAGGGAAAATTTCACTTCAGTAGGATTGAAAGAAAAAGTATAATACTACAAATTAGCTCATGAGTTACTCCTTCATCACATTCAAAACCAAGTGCCTTTGGTTGTCAACTTTTTCCATTAATATAAATAAATGCCTGATCGCAAAAAAAAGTTTCCACTAAATAAAATAGATCAGTAGATTTTTAGATATTCAACTAACAGACAAATAATGGTACAAGAATCAGAACCTTGGCATAGTTAACAATAACTAATACATAAACAGACAACACGTATCACATTGCTGCTCATCCTTTCTCTTATTGATAATTGTGAGATGTGTGCTTAATGACAAAAAATAGTGTGACATAATATATAATAAGTTATTTGCACCAAAACAATGCATACCTCTTAAAATCAGTTAATGAAAAGCATAAGCTGTCCATTAAAATTCCAATTTAAAGTTTATTGGCGGATAGAAAAGATCCCAGGTTCCAGTGGAACATCTTGGAGCTAATGTGAAGCTTGCATACACTTAACTGCTACTGTGAGTCAGTTAGCCTAACGCAAAGGTAATTGCTACCTCCACAGCAGCCAACAGGAATGTAGTGTGAAATAGCGCATGGCGCCCAATAGATCCACGACATGATGAGTTGCGAAGGCACATGAAGTGTTTACTCGCTGTAGCACTCCGTGGAGACTGATTTAGCACAGTCATCGCAAAGTGACTGACTTCTTTCGTTTGGCTAGGGTGTAACAACTCTCCCTTTAATTACTTCGGAGCCATGACTAACCTCCCGGCGAGTCACAGGGGCCGACTCTACACTGCCTGACGAGTGCACTTTAAAGGAAGCAAACGAGGGGTTTGGGGAGCTAGCCTACAGTCGTGTGCACTACCAGTAGGAAACAGCTCCCAGAGTCTGTTTGATTGGTTTTGACCTTGTCTCTAGTTAGTCAAGACCTATCAAAGACACTGCTCAAGAGCCCTCAGGCACCTCTCCCTCAGGCTTTGGCCTTTGTCAGGTTGGGGCTCAGCGGAGCTGCAAGCTTGGCTAACTGACCCAGTCTGGTTCTTGTACACAGGGAGGAGAGGGGGTTGCTGGTGAGAATGTCTGGCAGCGCATCCTCCCCTCTGGGCCAGATTAACCTCAGGTCATCCCCCGTGTGGAGCTGCTCACATGGAGCTAAATGCCATATCTGAGAGGGAGCAAGCAGAACCAATACTGTATTATCACTGTCACAGCTTTATGAAGGGAATCGCATCACAGGTGACAAAAAGCAAACCCTGCTGTAATGTGATAAATTCCTCCAGATTTCCTGTTCTGAACTGGGTTGAATCTGATCAAGTCGGTCGATTAGTTTGATCCGTTTGAAGCTGCAGTGTCGTCTTACATCTTTGTTCCAGACTGATTGGAGACAACTTGACATCAGCATTAGAGCCGAGGCCCTCAGAGATTATCAGAAAAGACCTTTTCAGAGCTTTTCTTCCACGTCCCCATTATCCAGTTTTGCATATGAGCACTCACCAAAATACCCCCATAAAAGATTAATGTCCCTTTGCTGCTGCATTTTGCCTTTCATTGGTTGGGAGACCATGCATCAAAGTGTGCGCCTTCCATCCCTGATTCATACGCCACATGAAAACGCTGTTATGCCACAAGAAAATGCATATTGATAGTCCAAAAGTTTGGGAGCGGCTTGTAAGTAAATATTGTGTCAGTTTGTTTTTATTAACAACAGGCAGCCCAACCTCACCATTAATCCTGTCTCTTTTGTGTTTGCTGTTGCATTAGGAATGGCCTGCCACCAGATAAACCTGCCAGCGACGACATCAACCTATACCAGAAATATATTGCCAGGTATGCAAATCCCTCAACACGCTACATCAATGAAAACATATACCCAAAACAGAGATGAACCTTCTTTTTTTTCATCGTCTGATGGTGTGTTTTATTCAGTGATGTAACTAGATCGTAGACTGGTATGAGGATGTTCTGTGTGCAGTAAATTGATTAACAAAAGACTCAAATTTATGTGCTGAGAGGAAGTCAAAGGATGAGGGGTAATGAAAGTGAAATGGTTTGATGGTACTGTAACTGGTTGAGTAAATGCTCACGGTGTGTATAGCACTAAAACATGGAGGAGAACATAATTCTGTACTGTTAGCTGAGAGGATATGAGCTCAGGCCGGGTTCTGCCGTTTATTGTTGAACATACAAGAAACCGACTGATCTAAAAATTCTGTCATTCACACCGACAGAGACAAAAACATTAGGGGAGGGGAGGTATCACGCGTTTCAATGGACACAGAACAATGTCCCCCGTTCTGGATTCATTTTGAGCCGACACTAGAAAGGTGATTATCATTTGTTTGTTTATTCCGTTTAAAAAGAAAGAAAAACAGCATTTGAAAAGCCAAAGTGGCTTTGGCGTTAATGATTACTTCTCCAAGCCATAACATGAAGGGCACAAATCAAAGCCTTGGCACTGACAGACACACACACACACACACACACACACACACACACACACACACACACACACACACACACACACACACACACACACACACACACACACACACACACACACAAAACCCCTTCCTTGGACTGATTACATTTTGCAAGAAGATTTAATTAAGGAATTTTTAATGAGGCTTCTGCTGGCACTGCCAAGAACTGTTTTGATATTTGCGCTGCATAATGCATAAAATTTGTCTAAACATCTCGGCAGTTGATGCACGGGGAGGCTGCAGATAAGCCCAGATACAGTTTCAATTTCCGTGTTGGGGTTGGGGAAAAAAGAAAAAGGAAAGGAGAGGAGGGAGGGAGGGAAAAAAATGGAAAAGGAGGGCTCATAAAAAGGGCAAATGTAGCACCGAGAGGGGAGGTAGAAGCGGGGGAGGGTCCTCTTTAGAGCCGGGGCTAATGAGTGCACACTAATACTAAAAACCAGCTTTGTAAACGCATTCGCACCCAATCGTTGTGAAAAGAGAAAAAAAAATAAAAAAGTTCTTCATCTCCTCACCACGCTACAGTTTGATGTTTTAAAGAGCTTCCCTGGTAGTGTTTAGTTGCCGTTTTCACTCTTTAAATGCTTTCATGCACCCACTATTGCCTCGGCACTTTGATCTGTGTATCTCTATTGTAACTGGAGATGCGCTGCAATCTCTGTATCGTGGTGATATTAATATTTAATCTGCTGCTGAATAGCAGCGGCCCATTAGGCCCCCTGACGCGGCAAGTGGGAATTGTCCAGAGGCAAAGTGATACAGCTGGGCAATGAGCAGAGGGGTGGGCCATAGTCTCAGGGGGGTGGGGGGGGGCTTTGTGTGTTCATGAGTGTAAATGTGTGCGTGAAAGGAGAGTATAGAAAACACTAATGGTGGGGACATATGGGTGGCTTTAATGTGTGTGAACACGTAGTTCGACTTCTGGTTTTGTCTTCTCAAAAAAAGCCATCAAACCGTCCTAAAGCCCCCTCTACCTCCATCACCAGTTTCACACACACACACACACACACACACACACACACACACACACAGCCAACTTAAAAAGAGTAGTGGATATGCCGTTCAATTAGCTTAATGAACTCAGCAAAGTGATCTGTAAATGCAGCTCTGGGATAATCCTAACAAGGAAAAAACAGAAAGAGAGATGGAAAAAATATTACTTAGCCCCCTTTTCCCCCCTCTTCTCTGCACTAGCAGATGGAGCTCTTGGCAGCAGCAGTGCAAATGTTTATTTGTGTGTTTTCACTGGTAATTGGAGGATTTTAACAGTCATCATCGTCAGGCTTATAATCACCACCGTAAAAGTGGCTGTACTGTAGCGAGCAGAGCCAGACTAAAATCTTCTTTTTGGATGAGAGAGAGAGAAAAGGTTCAGGGGTGAAAAGCAGACGGAGCTGTTCCCACGTCTCAGGATACCTGACCCCTTTCCTCACGGAGTGAAACTGTGGTTAACCTGAAAGAACTGTGCATTGATTTGACAAGGGTTTTCACGGCGTCGAGAAATAAAGTAGTCATGGGGTTACCGATCCTTGAGTGGGTGTGTGTATGTGTGTCGAAGGTAAAGGGTTTCAGTGTAATAAGTGTCTCTTACGGCTGCTTTGGAAATAAATGGAGCTAATTTGGCTGAAATTGGTGTGACAGACGGGTAAATTGTTGCAGCAGTGTGGAAAGCAGAAGTCGGTCTGAAGGTACGAGCTGTGTTACTTTGGAGGTGAGATGAGCGTAATGCCTTTGAGAACTCCTTCACCTGTTTTTTCTTTTGTGCTTTTCCTGGTATTTCAAATCATTTCTTCACTAATCACCCTTGATGCGCTGTTGATTATTTTTGAATCGCACCGATATATTTCTGAGCTGCTTTTTGTCGTGGAGCTTTTTCATCCCTGCGACTGCTCTGTGCGATAAGCTCTGATGTGTTCCCAGGTTCTGAACCTCGCCTCGGCCTTGATGTCGTTTTATTCACTGCTCTGCGTGGCTGTTTCGAAATGTGTAATTGTTGAAATGTGTCGTGCAACTTTCAGGTTCTCTGGAAGTCAACACTGTGGACACGTGCACTGTGCCTACCAGTACAGGGAGCATTACCACTGCATGGACCCTGAGTGTAACTACCAGGTGAGCGTGAGTACTTTACAACTTTTTTGAACACCACTCAAATACACATTTTCTCCCGTCTGCTGCAAACTTTAGCTTAACCTCAGATTCTCAACAATGAGACAATGATGAAATAAAAGAAAGGCAATTTTGTTTCAATTGCTACCCATACTGGTTGAAACCAAAGACTGTATATGATATAGATCAACAACGTGTCTCCACTTCCTCCCACTGTACAAAAGTGAAGCAACAATATCTTGGATACGGGAGCCACCATCTTGAGATTTTGACTTCATTTGGAGCCAGAGTCTGCACTGCAGAGCTAGAGATGTTCCAATGCAAATTTTTCCTTCCCGCTACTTTTCCCTCCCGTTGATCTTGAGTTATCAGCTAACACGAGTACTGATCCAATACCAACAGTTATAGTTGTTATTATCATTATTATTAATCAGCTGTTTACTACTGATCGTGTATGGATGTGACATTACTATCGTTGTACTCGCTACCCGATCTCAATCTTTGGCAGTATCAGACGCATTTGCGATACTGGTACAGGTCTCAGAATAGCTTTAGCTGGAACTGCAGTATCGTGGTCCCGCCCACACACCCGCCCAAGCCAATCACGACCACAGCTTTCAAGCATGAGCTGCTTAGCTGCTACGTTAGCCCCAAAATAGCGGTTTGGCTAGAAGACACAATAACTAACCATAATGTCAATGGTTACGGCTGTGGAACGTTAATGTTACATCTCCTCTCTCGTATAATTCCAGAGCGTCCAGCTCCGCGACTATTTCACTCAGAACAGCTGTCAATAATGGCATCCCACCCCTGTTACATGCATCAAATAACTAATTACAACCAAACCTATCAGCAAAATGAACACTTGAACATACATCAACGTAATAAGAACTACCTAAATTGACAGAAACCATCTTTCAGAAAACCTTTTTTGACGTGTACTTTGACTTTTCAGTTTGGCCCATGTCCCATGCGCTAAACATGGAAGGGGGCAGGATTTTATAACAAGGTTATGTTGGGTTACTTAAAGCGAAGCATCATCTCTTTCTTCAGGACGCGACAAAGGGGATGTGGTGATCCTCGGATAGACAAACAGGATAATGTCATCTTTCATTACTGTGGGTCACACCCAGCCAAAGTCTACGCAGATGAAAAGTTTGTTGGCCTTTGGTCTGCCGAACAGGCTACGAGTGTTTACACCTGCTCAGCTTGCAGGCGTCGTCCAGGCGCAGTTGCTCTTTGACAACTGCCCTTTTATCACAAGGGTTGCAGATATGCTCGAAATATGTCTCTTTTTTATCCATGTTCTTTTATTCTAAAGACATCTGTCACTGACTGGGGGCCTGCCTTTAATCCCCTTTCACATCATTAATCTCATCCTGGTCCCAGGAGTTGTCATGTATGGCACAGGAAGGAGAAAAAACACAAAGCAGATCACAGTACAGGCCCCGTGTTTGCTGTAGCATATGGCCTGAGAGACTCAGACAAACACATGAAGATTTGTCAAAGATGTCAAAAATCCATGCACAGCTGGAGCCGTGTGTTTTCCTTCCTTTCCTAACAATATTCTGAATTAAGCCATCTTCGACTGTAATCTCCTTTGTCTGCTCCTGATCAAGAGAGATTACCGCTCGATAAATATTGTTTATGTGCTGAAAAGCGTTACAGATCTAAGCTTTCATTTTCTGCATGAATCCCACTTCACAGTCTGACGGGACACATTCTTGGAGAAATCATTTCATGTCATTATTTAGAGTGTTAGTTCAGGTTATCATGGCAATTTCCATGGTCAGGTCCACATTTCTCTGCTGTTGTTTTTTGCATGTTGCGTGGAAACACAGATATGCTTTGGAAGTCAGGTCTCTGGGATGTCAATACCCTGGGAAAAAAAAAAGAGAGGCAGGCAGTGACGAGCAGCTCCTTTCGAAGCGATAACTCATGAAATGTTACATGACACACACTCCTGGAATATTATCCCACTGCCAGCCTGCGGGCTATTGGCTGAGTCTTAACATTCTCCTTTCATGGGCTTGTACATGAGGGAGAGTGTGCATCTTGCCACACTAGTGGGAATCCTAAAATAAATGTCGCAAGTGGCTCCCAACCTTCATCGCCACTCAACTGAAAATGAGATCTTTTTCCCAGTCAGCTCTCTCCATGGCCTATTTTGGACGGCCTGATGGATCGAATGTACGATGACCGCAGTTCAACTTATCTTCCGGTCATCATTAGATACCAGAAAGCCCAAAGCTCAGGACTGAGCTTGGGAGCTTTTCAGGAAAATTGTTCAAAAAGCGATGAATCCACAGCATTCATCAATTAGATTAAAAATCCTAATGAAGTGTTTGCTCCTACAGGAGTCAAACATCTCAGAAATAAGCAGCGGGAAACAGGCCAAGAGCGAGGGAATGAACAGCTGTGTGCGATCTGAGATCTTAGCTTTTTACTTGTGCGCAAGTGGAACACATGACACAAAGCAATTACCCTACTTTGTACAGCAATTAGTTGCTTTTTTAGAATAGTTCTTTCTGATGTTTTTTCCCTCAACTGGAGATAAATATGGATTGAAGACAGGACTGTCTCATTGATCAGCGCGTCTCCTGTTACAGTTTCTGTAACATCAGCTTAAGCCCAATTACAGCAGATTTGGTTGCTGAAGTCTCTGCGGAGTGACTTTTCTGTTTTCCCTTCCAGACTCCGGAGTGTGGGAGGGATTTTTTTTATTTATTAATTTTGTAATTTTAGAAGGCGGGTCTCTTAGCATATTCACTCATCATTACAGGCACCAAAAGCGAGTGCTTACGCTTTAATTAAAAATGGAATCATATCTCAGCGAATTGAAAGGGAAAACGTTTTTTGGTTGGCTTGTTTGTTTGTTTGTTTCTGTTGTCTTCTGTTTTCCCCTGTGCATGTCTGAGAAACCATCTGCATGGAACATAATTTTTCCAGAGACAGAAACATCAGAACTGTGATCTTGCATGTCAATTGATTCATCTTAATTAAAAAAAAAAAATACATTTTGATGGAAGGGGGAAAACATAACGTAGAGATAGTGGGGGTATGAGCAACATACTTTATGATCCATGTGGAAGCTTAGAGAGTCTCAGAGCCTTTGGTGCTGCATTTGGATAGGACATAACTTTGAGATATGCAAAGTACATCAATAACTACAGAACGCACGTCTTTAAAGACATCGTGGCCATCTCCATTGCAGTGTGCACAGCCCTCCCCAGCTGCCAATTGGCTCCTGCATGTTGCAGCTGCTGCTTCCACAGAGATAAAGTGACTTGTTGCTGATTCTGTGACTGGTTTAAATAAACACCAACCTGTTGCCATACATTCCCCCCCCTCTCCCTTTTTGCAGAGGTTTACCAGTAAGCAGGATGTAATCAGGCACTACAACATGCACAAGAAGAGGGACAACTCTCTGCAGCATGGCTTCATGCGCTTCAGCCCTCTGGATGACTGCAGCGTCTACTACCATGGCTGCCACCTCAATGGAAAAAGCACCCATTACCACTGCATGCAGGTACACTACAAAGACTCGCACCTCCTCCTACACCTACACGTACACCCACATGAAACCCTCAGTAGGCATGCATGAACACACACGTGGAAACAGAGAAATATCTGCAAATATGGACACACATGCTCAAGTATTATAAACAATACAAATTACCTACAACAAAGGTATGTTAATAAAAAATGTGACATATAATTTATCATTAAATTTACATTCCAGAGCCACACAACAAGCGTGGTTGTCTGTAAACCACATCTCACGTAGTCCATACAGAGCCTAAAGGCTGCTTGTGTATCCAAAACAACTTTTTTCAGCAATGACATCATTTCAGGACAGTTGAAAAAAACAGGATAAGGCAGGAAAAAAAGGTGGGATACGTAGCTAGACGGTGCCTGGATCTGTGAGGTCTACAAGATGTGTGAGATCTGTGAAATGGAGTTACAGGGCCACACTTTTTCCATTCACACCAAAGTGTCTTTAAAGAGCAGTTTGGCAAAACATGTCCTAAAGTAAATAAAAGAAAATTGAAAAAAAGGTTTGAATACACGTGAGGCTGCTTGTTCTTTCCCCACCTCTCCACTCTCTCGCTCCTTAATTGGCATGGATAAAATTCAGTAAGGTGTTTATATAAACTACACATTTTTCATCTTTTAGTACCAAGCAGCCAGTTGAAGATTATTCCCCCTTCTGGATTTGTTTAATTTTTTTTACATCTGCTTATTTTCAACGTGTCATTGTGCCGAGAGCTTTCTCACCGGCAGGGCAGCAGCGCAGCGAAGGATGGCTTGAGATATATTCTTTTTTAAACCCCTCTAACGGCGTAATTGTTATTAGGACATTTCAGCCCTTGTTTTAACAGTCCCTGAGAACCTGCAGATGTTGGCATCGGCTCGCTTGATTTAGCGAGGGAAAAAAACAGAGTGGCATTTTTTTCATTGTTTGACTCAATATGGAGAAGTTGCCCGGTTTGTGCGGGTGAAAAGTGCCAGGGATGATATACAATTGCTGCTTTTAATTCAAACATTACCTGTTTTTTTTCCCCGTCTGTTGGCTCGGAGTACCAGAACATCTTAAACTAAAGACAGTCATCTTGCTCCCATCTGCTTTCCTCTGCCCCCTCCACCTCTCAGATATGTTCTCAGAGTTACAGTAAGTTTGTGGTGACCACATCGTCGCACCTCAAATATGAATTTCATTTTCTAAAAGGCAGCTTTGCCGGGAAGGTACTGTAGTTTCAGCTATCTGCTGTGACCACTGCCTCTTTCACACTTTTTTTTCCAGTTATCATAATGACAAGATGCTTTCCAATTCAAAGGTTTGACTTGTATTGTTCTAGTGTGCATTACCACAAATTAAATTGTTAACGTGAGAAAACAGCCTTCTTCTACCCATTTCTAGGCCACCAGCATTTTCTTAACCACACTGAGCTCCTTTCTCTATAGCATGTACAGTACAGTATATCAGATATCTACAAAGCCGTGCCTTTTAGTAGCTGGCTTTTTCAAAACCATTTTTGCAAACTGAAACTTTCATGTCTGCTGTGGGCCCAGATCTTGTTTTTCGATTACAATGCTTTGTCTTTGCTTTGCAGGTGGGCTGCAGCAAGGTGTACACCAGCACCTCAGATGTCATGACCCATGAAAACTTCCACAAAAAGAACGCCCAGCTGATCAACGATGGCTTCCAGAGATTTCGTGCCACTGAGGACTGTGGTACAGTCGGGTGTCAGTTCTACGGGCAGAAGACTACACATTTCCACTGCAGGTGAATACTGTTGGCCTAATGTGTTGGTGTTTTTTTTTTTACATTTATAAAACCTAAATTAAGCATGAATGCATTAAAAACAAAAAAAGACAACAAAGCAGCAGTAGAAAAAAAGGAATAGAAGCTAGGGATGTCACAATACCAGAAATGTAGTTGCCAATAGCAATACCAGTGATATTCCACAATTGTCGATACCATGGTAAAAAACAACAGAAAATAATAAATCCCATGTACTTTAACTTCCTTGACTTTAATCTTTCATTGCAGTTTGCAAACTGTTTTTCAGTCTCTGTTATCTATTTTACATTGCTGTGAAAACCTCTCCTTCACACAACCGGGTTTATTCAAGTTTCGAGTTAGAATTGACCTTTACTCAATTTTACTGAATAGAGCCTGAATGCATCGTAATGTAAATCAATGGCACCTCCCGTGGTGAAACTGGCTGGGAAAGAGCTTGTTAGCATTAGCTGTTAGCAGCCAGGTCCTGCACGGAGCCAACAGCTAACGTTAACGTCATCCTGTCAATTTCAACACGGATCTGTTGTTCGCAATGTAGCATTAGCAGAGAAAAACATTGATGGTGAGTTTACTGCAGCCCAAATACATTTCATCATCCCTGGAACAGCAAGATGCCACTAGTCTACAGCCTGGCCGTACCTACGCTGTAAAAGCACGAGTTTCATCACTGAAGTATCATTATCCCTAATATAGGAACGTTCCTTACTGAAAAATAAATTATAAATAAATGATAGGCAGCACATAAGTGAAATTAAGACTAATGGCTTCCCTGTTTCTTGGCCTGCACCATTAGTATATTTGACACAAGTTAGAAGGCAAAAGGAAAAGAAGCATCAAGCTCTTATTTTGAAGAGCATGCACCACAGAACTTTTATCAATGGAGATTGAGGAATGACTTGGTTGATTCATTAAACTCCCTCTCTGGAATGTATCCCTCTGGCAAAGGTTGCAGGTGGCGACGTGTCAATGTGCTGCTGCTGTGTTACCGAACCGCCTCAGCTATCATTCCTCCATTGTGAAGTATTTGAATCATGTGGACCCTCTCCATGACTCCCAACTGCACTGAGGTATTGAGGAGGCTTTGTAGCAGAGTATCATAGCAAATCATGTTTTCCATTCTTTTTCCAGGCGCCCAGGATGCACATTCACCTTCAAGAACAAGTGTGACATTGAGAAGCACAAGAGCTATCACATCAAGGATGATGCCTATGCCAAAGATGGCTTCAAGAAGTTCTACAAGTACGAGGAGTGCAAGTACGAGGGCTGCGTGTACAGCAAAGCCACTAACCACTTCCACTGCATCCGCTCAGGCTGCGGCTTCACCTTTACCTCCACTAGCCAGATGACCTCCCACAAGCGCAAACATGAGCGCCGGCACATCCGATCCTCCGGCGTCATGGGCCTCTCTTCTGCTTACCTGGCGCCGAAGGACGAGCCAGAGGAGTCCAGCAACGATGACCTGATGGACTTCTCGACCATCAGCAGTAAGAACTCCAGCCTGAGTGCCTCGCCGACGACCCAGCAGTCCACCACTGTATCGCACCTGTTGGCCACGCCCACCACTGCTGTCTCCTCCTCTTCTACATCGGGCCACACCCTCAAACCAACGTCCTCGCTACCCAACGCGGGTCAGCGCATGTCCAGCCTGCTGTCCCAGGCCCTGCCCAGCAACATGCCAGTGGCCCTCGCTCTGTCCAACAGCGCCCTGGCCACCTCTAACCCGTTCTTCCCCCTCATACCCAGGCTGCCTCTCCAACCACCTCCACCAGCCGCCAGCCTAATACCAGCTGTATCTTCTGGGGCCCACTCCATGCCCACCGACTCACTGACCCAAGGCTGCTCCACAGTGGGTGCAGACGGCGCCATGGCCTCCACCCCAACCTCCTTCGCCACTTCCTCCATCATGGAGAAGATCTCGGCAAGCAAAGGTCTGATATCGCCCATGATGGCCCGACTGGCAGCCGCCGCCCTGAAGCCCTCCAACAACCTCGACACAGGTCAGTCATCATTGTGTATCATCTACAGGCCTGCACAACTTTGAAAAAAAAAAAAAAAAAAATCTAATTGTGATTATTTTTTTATCTGATAGTGCAATTGTGATAGGATTTGCGATATAAGAGGAATGACTATTATTACGTCATTGTCATTTTCATTGAAAAATACATTAAAGTGATTATTATATTGTTTTTTGCGAGGAGTTTACTACACGTTTTCTTAAGTCTGTAGAATATGATGTGTAGGCCAGGACATGTCTGAAAGAAAATATTTAATTTAAAATAGTATTTTGACACACATTTCATCTTAACAAATATTGCGATTCTAACAAATAATTTAATTTAAAAAAAACTGCTGTAGGCCATACAGTATTGTGATTTTGATTAAATTTCACATACGTAATTGCACAGCACTAATAATTTACGAGCATACATGACAATTACACAACAGAAAATAGTAGTTTGTACTCAAACAAAAGCTTCAACAATTTTGAATATTTGCATATTTTCTCCATTTTTTGGATTGTCTATAAAATGGCAAATCGTGAAAAATGTCGATCAGTGTTTCCCAAAGCCCAAGATATCGTCCTTAAATGTCTTGTTTTGTTCACAACTCAACGATATTCAATTTACTGTCATAGAGGAGTAAAGAAACCAGAAAGCACTCACATTTAAGAAGATGGAATTAGATAATTTGGACTTTTGTCTTCAAAAAAATTACTCAAATCAATCTAACAAAAAAAGTTGACAATATATGATATGACAAACAATAACCCCTTTGAGCTATGTCAGAGAATATACTGCATGTGTACTAAAAGCCACATCCTTTTTTACTGTGTGGATGTCAGTCCACTACAGCCAGAGCACAGTGCACTCAGAGGTCATTTCTATCACTACACCACAGTGGAGAGACAGGCAGCAAAACTGCCGCTTTCAGGCTTAAAGGGGCATACCGAAGGCATAGTCCTCTGCTCTGGGCTTGTTATTGTGTTGATCGTTTGTTAGATACCCACAATCCATTTGTAGATAAATGCGCTGACAGGGGAGAGTAGAGCCTGTAAAAGTCTCTTATGATGTTCAGAGTGGGGGCTCCTGGGGCTTGTGTTGAACATGTTTCCTCATCACTGGTCTCTTATCTGTGTCTGCGCCCGTTCCAAGCAAATGGAGGTGGAATGAAATTAAGTTCAGAAATTGCAAGAACAAAAAAAATGTTTTTTTTTTCCTTTTCTCCTATCCTCTATGCAAACCGATAAAAAAATATATATATAAAAAAAAAAAAAAAAAAGAAATCGCTCTGGCAGAAATGACTCAATGTACCAGAGCTGAGAAAGAGGCTTTCACTGTCACCAGACACACTTGCATGCATCAGCAAAGACACAATTTTTGAATTTCCAGAAACCCTGTTGTTCCCACAAAAACATTTTAATATCTATCTAGCATAAACACAATTCACATAAATTTTGGAGGTTAATTGCCTTGTCTATGTTTATCATATTGCTCGAAACAAAGCTTCTGAAAATGAAGTTAAAGCAATAAATTGATAATGCACTGCAGAGCACGATCTTGCATTCAGTAGCAGCGGGGCCTCCTGTGCTGAGCCAGAGCAGGTGGGGTGCGGATTGTAAATGGGGCTGCAAGGGGGAGCATCTCCGGATGTTGGGACTGGGAAGGATTACAATTCCTGGTGGTGTTCCTGGAGCAGGACAGGCCCTGGGAGAGAAATGGGGCAGCTGCTCCGGGGAGCCGAGCTGAGCCCAGGCTGTCAGGCTGAGCTCCACCTCTGGGTTTCCAGCAGGTAGTCTGAACACTGGGAAGGCCCCCACTGAGGGTGGGGCCTCCACAGATGGTGCCTTCACCACCCCTCTCGTCGTCTCACTGAGAGGCTGCATCTCAGATCTCTCTGCTTGATAACCAAGCTGGCTTAAAATAATCTTCTCTATCTTACATACTTTATGGTAAAAGTTCAGCACAGACAGGATGGAGGAGCAGTGTTGGTTTTGGTTCTCTAATTTGCTTCATAAAATGTGTGATGTGAACAGGACATTTGGGGCTAACGTGAGGAGGAAGTGGTATGTGCTTCTCAGTTAAAAAGGTGTGAAAAAAGTCACTGTTGGTTGCTATTTTTCACAATGTTTATTTTTTCAACCGGTTGTGAAACTTTGCCTGTTTTGTGGTGAATTCTGCATGTTTCTGCTTTCTGTATTTCTTTTTTTTTTTTTTTTTTTTTTTATTAATGTTCCGCTCTAATTTACCCCTAAGTGTTTTTCCCAGAGATTCAAGCATCTGAAGGGTTTACTAATTAGACACACAGTACAAATGATCTTTCACAAGCTCTGTATCTTATCCGGAGTAATTACATGGTGATACATTATTCCTGGATAATTTCCAGAAAGAAGCTGCTTTGAGTCATTTGTCCTCCCTCTTTGCGAAGTGGTTAGAAAAAAAAAAAGTTCATGATGTGCGGCAGAATAAGAGACTTTTGCATTTTAATCCACCTTAAAAGCAAACATAACCTCTAGGGCTGGGACGAGTCACCCATTTCTTGATTCAGCACATTCTTTACTTTGGAGAAATATAAATTAATACAATAAAAACAATTATTTTCATCACGTATGCAATCAGAGAGTCAAATATATTAGTCATTGTTATTTATTAATTTTTTTCCAGCAACCCAAAAATCAAAATGTAATGTTTTCAACTACTGGTGAATATAATCAATCTTTAATTTTATTTTCACATACATATTTTGTATATACAGTTCCTTTTGTTAACACCTTTTTTCGAAAATCGGATATAGTCACATGCGTATACGTCTGCTAAGTCGCTAGCTCTCCCGTCAGCTTCATTCTCTCTTTAAAGACGGCTTGACCGCACGTTACAGCAATAAGATAACGTTTCCTGTCCATTACAGAGTTAGCATGCAGCTTTAGCCGTGATGTCTAGCTCTACTTTTCCTGGGCAATGTGTGAAACCCAAAGTGTTTCCATACTTTATTGTATGAGTGGTGTTTACCACGTTGGATTTAAAACGTGAAGGTTGGTGGTGCGTTGCGGCTCGCTGCAGCTGGCTGCCGTTTGTTTTGGTTGACAGATACAGAATGGATATGATGTCACATTACTCTAACTACAACAATAAAAGTGGTATTTTTCCTCTACCTCTGTATAGACTCAAATGAGGTAAATATATTGATTCTGGCATTAAAACCTTGATTTAAAATTTATTAAAAAAAAATATATATATATATCTCTCAATCTATATATAGAGAGAGAGATATATATACACATACATACATATATAAAAATTGTGATCCATACGTGAATCGTTTTTTTTTTCCTACCCCTAATATCCTCTGATATAGTGAAGAAATGCTTTAATCATATGTAGATAATACAGTGAGTGCTTTTGATATCATGTGCTCTCATTTGGTCTGAGAGTTGACTTAATTGTCAATGACAAGTCGGATCTATCTGGCTAGTTAATTTTGGGTGGACTCTTTTCAAGTTGGGGGGAGGGAAGACTTGGTAAGCAGTCGGTGACCTCAAACCAGACACAAAATTGTTTGCCTGCTGTTTTTCTTTAGCCCCACCCCGACTCCACCTCCAGCCACTCCAACCTCAGCCATTGTCAAACTGAACTGACACTGACACTTCCCCATCTCCCAGCTTTCAGCTGACAAGGCCCAAGACTGGCTTTTCCACTCCTATTCTGCCTGATATGTCTCTGGGTCATCTTGTAGCAGGGGGGAACTCTGGTCGGTTTTCCCCTTACGTAGGCCGGTCTTGTTTTCTCCGCAGCAAGATAAAGGAGAGGAGCCTCACCAGGCTGAGGGCCAAGGGCACACACTTGGTTGCCCATGACCTTGCCTGTCACTATCCCTCAGCACCAGCCCTGATTCCTAAACAACAGATTCCTCACCAAACCAATCACAGCCTCTCAGTTTTACAGTGCCTGAGAGGCTGCACAAGGGTCACCCCTCCCGCTCATTTTTTTTTTTTTTAAATAAACCACTTATTGTCTACCAAAAAGCCCTGCTCTCTCTGTGTAGCCCCAGGACAAATTAATATTTCAATCCCTTGGGGATCGGGGGGTGGGGCAGAATTCACCTTCCTGTCAGCATTTTTACCCCACGTCGTCCCCTGCTCTTTATTTATTTCATTTCAGCACTCCTGTCCCCACTCACAGCATCCACTGAATACCTATTTGGAGGAGAATGTGATCAAGAGGTCATGCTATTTGAACCAATCTGATTGGCTGTCAGCTCCAATCTGACCGACATAGCGCCCCTGTTCCTTGTGGGTACGCTCAGTGGCATTGGCTGCCGTCCGTTGTCAGGCCAACGAGCAGCCTGGGAAGGTGGGAAGGGAGGGGGGTGGCCAATCTGAGACTGCCACTTTCCCTCAGCATTAGCATCTCACTTAATGACCAGTTAAGAGGCAGCCTGGCAAATGAGTTGTGACAAGTGCTGCAGAAAAAGGAGTCTTTTTCCCTCATATCTCCCGCCTCTCAATCACCATTTAAAAGGCTTGACGGCCTGACATAATTTCGCAATAATTATCACTCGGAGTATTCTTTTCGGGCCAGGACAGAAGTCAGATTGGATCTCATCATAGGGTAATAATGCTGACCAACAATAACTTTGTTGTCACTTCTCTCATCTGCGTCTCTGGCTTGATCCTCAGGGAATGGGCAGCCGGCTTCAGCCAGCCAGTTCAATCTGGTTCAAGTGAAGCAGGAGCCAATGGACGTCAACTCTGGGGCCTCCCAGGACTCCACGCAGGAGCACAGCCTGGACCTGAGCAAGAAAGACCACAGGTACGCCACTGCATGGCATATACTGTAGGGTGCAAGAAAATATAGTGTATCGCGATACTGTATTGATTCTCATACACACTACAGATTTTTAATTAATAGTTAACATGCAAAGATTAACTGTCAACTTACTTTATTTGCAAAAATATGCTCCATCTCAAAGTAGTGCTATGATGTTAGATGTGACTGACTGATAAATGCAAATGCGCTATTGAATGCATGAAAATATTTTTTTTTTTTACCCCAAATTTCTGCATAGGGTGGTATGCCTTTATACTATGACAGTTTTCCTAAAATTAGATTTTTTAAAAATAGCAATTTATCGCAATAGGGGCTGTCAGTCGATTAAAATATTTTGTCATGATAAATCGCATAATTGTCCGTAGTTAATTATAAAATTAATTCCACATTTTTTATCTGTTTAAAATGCACCTTGGGAGCTTTTTCAAGTATTTAATACTGTTTTCACCATGGGAGTGGGCAAACACTGTATGTTGCTTTATGCAAATGTTTTTAGATATTTGTTATTGGAAATCAATTAACAACACAAAACAATGACAAATATTGTCCAGAAACCCTCACAGGTTCTGCATTTAGCATAAAAAATATGCTCAAATCACAACATGGCAAACTGCAGCCCAACAGGCAACAACAGCTGTCAGTGCGTCAGAGTGCTGACTTGACTATGACTTGATCCAAACTGCATGTGATCATCATGAAGTGGGCATGTCTGTAAAGGGGAGACTGGTGGGGACCAAGAGAACCCATTTACATTCACATATCTGGAGGTCAGAGGTCAAGGGACCCCTTTGACTATGACCATGCAAGTTTTCCCTCGCCAAGATTTAAGATAATTTATTATAACTGTATCTTCACTCTAGCTTTAAAACTGAGCCCGCTACAACCTAGAAATCCCAGGTTAAAATTTGCATTAATGCATTATTATTATATTGACAATAAACAAATTAAACTTTGTTTTACTCTGATTTTATGCTCATGGTGGTGTGTTTTATACAATGACATTTTTATCTGAAATTTTATTTTAAAAATCACAAAATGTCGCCTTGCTTGCAGTATTGCAATATATTGAATCGTCACCCCTGTATCATAATACACAGTGTATTGATAGATTCTTACCAATACACATCCTTAATACATAGAGGGTTAATGCTATATGGAAAATGTTGATTCTTCCTAATATATTCACGAAATGAATCAACAAGGAAATAAGGTTTCTCTGATTGATAGAGGATTTCTGCAGTCTTGGCAGCCAGGGTTATGCTTGCAATTATTTATCAAAAATATCTAATTTATATATATGTGCATATACAATTATAAAACCCTCAACATATTTCTCCATTTTTGTGTGAGAAGGATGTTTGTACAAACCGTCAACTCCAGTCTTCCCTTCAACTCGCAGTAGATCTTATTTCTTAGGAAGACAGCATTTTTCTTTTTCATTATACAGGCACACCTTGCGTGATAAATAGTAATATTTACTGTTCTCATGCAAATCTTGACTAAACATTGTTCATTTTCCTTGTTCCAGTAATGAATCAAACGGACACCCTGTACCAGGGAATACATCTCTTTTATCCTCGCTTATGAATAAGGTAAGATCCATCCATCAAACGCCTTTCATCCCAAGACAAATTAGCGGGACACGGAGGGGCCTGTTTGTTTTTTTAATGTTTCACCGCTAATAAGATGAGTTTGTATCATTTAAATTTTCCAGCCATTTTTCATACAGTGTAATTTTCACTGCACCTCTCACAAATTAATATAATGAAGCAGTAGCTGGGTGCCATGCCAGATATATAGAGATGTTTGTTTTTTGATGAGCTGTTTTGAACTCGCCGTCCATTTTTTTCTCCTCCTTTATACTTTTTCTTCCCCCGCCTCGCTCTGCATTTATTTATAGAGTTTGTAAATTATTTGATTAAAAAGTCAGGGGAGAAAAAACAAGAGGAAGGCGCTGCCCTCATTTTTTACCAGGTCTAAATGTTAGCGTATGGAAATTTAAATGTGTTTTTGGGGGAAGATTAAAATGGACACCGTCTTAATCATACAGCTCATCTGATTGATACAAATGTGCCAGGTGGTTTCCATCACATTGATGATGTAATGACAGAGCAGCCTCCATTTTTTTCTACCCTTGCCAACTGGTCAAGATGTCCTCCCTCTTATCCACACACATACACACACGTTGGGTTTTTTAACCTCTCCCCTTGAGAGCTTAACTTCAGACTTGCACTTCTCAAAGCAGTCATTAAACCCAGACAGCGGAGGAGCTTGTTGCCCAACAGCTCCTTGTGTCATGTCAGCTTTTGGGGGTTTGATTCAAGCCACCGCATCACATAAAAGGGTTAACAGTTGCTCCCAGAGGACGCTTGGCAAACACGCTTGGCCTGCACTCAAGCAAAAGCCTGGATGTTTGTAAATCTGGCTGTGCTTTTTTGCTTCGCCAAAAACCTTTGTGTGTATGTCTGTAGAAACTCTCACACTAACATATGCAGGTGCCCGACTTACGTATGTTCGGCTAACTCGGCAGCTGGTTGTTTATGTGCTATGTGTTTTGTAGATGTCGCAGGTGAACCCTGCCCTGTTCAACGCCATGAACCTGAAGACGGAGCTGGAGGCGGGCCAGGGCAGCAACAGCTCGGAGGCAGCGCAGTATCTGAACAGAGTGCTGAAGAGGCCCCTGCCAGAAAAACCCACTGAGATCTGGAGGACATACCTCCGCAGGTACGAAACATGAAGGAAAGAGTTACTTAGTTAGACTTGACTTATTCATTTTGATAGTGAGAAAACAGTCAGAGTACTTAAAAGTACTGTACACTGACGGCCTTTTCCTGTAAACACAATTCCTCACATACTGCTTCACTGGAAACCCCCTGAAACATCAAGAATCTGGTCTTGCGGGAATTTGACTTACAGTACGAGGGACTTACGACATTTACTGTCAGATCACAAGTCGAATCAGTTGACGTCTTAGAAATTATTTGAAAAGGAAGCAGATTTATAGTCTTTACTGTCTATGTTAAGGTTTGACACGGATGACTTCTGCGAGGCTCAGTGTGACTTCCTTCAGAAAGTGCACTTTCACTGCCTGGTAGAGGACTGTGGTGCACTCTTCAGCACTGTGGATGGGGCCATAAAGCATGCTAAGTGAGTGTTCCCCTGGTTCATAATCGGAAAATACACCCGTTCCACGTTTTAGCTTTTGGCTTTATTGACCAACATAAAAAATGTTGTTTTCCAGCTTCCACCTCCGGGCCACCTTGAAGGTGAAGTCGGAGCCTCAGTTTGGCGAGGGCAAGGACTCCAGTGAGGGAGCCTCGCTGCAGCCTGCCGCCCCCGTCTCTATGGCCAACAATCCCTCCATGGATGTGGCACACCTCACCTCCTCCGGTGGCTACAGCTCCCCTCCTCCCTCCCTGCTGGCCTGGAAGCAGCTGACCGGCAGCATCCCTCAGATGTCGGCCTCGATGCCCAACCTGCCGGCCAACTCCCCTCTGGCCACCACCTCTCTGGAGAACGCGAAACCACAAGTCAAACCTGGTTTCCTGCAGTTCCAAGAAAAGTAGGAGAAACATTTGTTTGCCTCTAATTATATCACAGTGCAGTATGTTTATTTGGGGTGGGAAAAAGATTGATTCACCTATGTATTGCGATTCAATCATGGCTAAAGATGCATGCTAACTCTGTCCTGGACAGGAAACGTTATCGTATCGCTGTAACGTACGGTCGAGCCGGCCGTCACTCGATGGTTAAATGGGCCAATGCTACAACTGTAGATCACCCATATACTGATATTTATGTTCAGTACATTCAAACAGCACCGATGGAGCTGAGCATGAATGTATAAAGACAACAGAGCTGACGGGAGTCCTTTAAAATAAGGTGTTAATAATGGGAACTATATATACAAAATACATACATGGAAATAAGATTGATTTGATTATATTCACCAGAAATAGAAAACATTACATTTCCCTTATAAATTCAAAAAATAATTTGTGAGGGAAATCAGTCTTCAGTCTTTGATTTTTTTGGGTTGCTGGGAAAAAAAAGGAATAAATAATGCCTGACAATGATCCTGATATATTTGATATCTCAGACTACATGCATGCTGAAAATCAAACATCTTAATTGTATTTCTTTAGATTTTTCCAAAATTAAAAGTCCCTAGAAGTGTATGATTCGACTTTTTCCCATGGTCTAAAAATGTTAACAAAAATTACAATAAATCATAATATCAAATCACAATACTTAAAAGTCGCAATACATGTTGAATCATGATAATATCAAATCAGGAGAAGGTGCATCATCCCAGCCCTACTTCTTACATTACAGTACCGTATGTTTATCTCACCATTAACTCCATTTTCCATTTTTATTCATCCAGTGATCCCTGTTTGGCTACTGACTGTAAGTACGCAAACAAGTTCCACTTCCACTGCTTGTTTGGCAATTGCAAGTATGTGTGCAAGACGTCTGGCAAGGCTGAGTCCCACTGTCTGGACCACATCAACCCCAACAACAACCTGGTCAATGTCCGTGACCAGTTTTCCTACTACTCTCTCCAGTGTCTCTGTCCCAACCAGGTGAGTGCAGCTTGATAACTCAGCCCAGGAGCTGAATCACCTACTGTCATCTCCCCGAGGTTTCTAAGCATGAAGTATGCTATCTATTAGACCAGTATTTGAGGTTATTTGACTCAAGGCTTTCACAACCGCCGCTCCCCGTCTTCCATCTCTGCCGAAAAAGACAGTCAACTCACCCCAGTAATGCCTGTTTATATGTCAATGATGTCATTTTGACTGCCGCATTCTCCTCTCAGAAAAGGCCAATTTAGCTGATATTACCCAATAAATCATTGTCACTTGCACAGTAAACAAGGCTGTCTGGAATAGGGCAAAAATCAGGGGAATGCTTCGCAAATGAAACCTAAATGGCAGCCCCTGCCTGCTCTCATGAGCCCGTATTTGAAAAACCGTTTAAATGAATTCATTAATGTGTCGAAAATCACCCCTCTCACAAAAAGTGTCCCCCCCCCTCCCGCCTCCTCCTCCTCCTCCTCTTGCCTCCTCCTCCTCCCCTTCGTCT
This sequence comes from Pterois miles, assembly GCA_947000775.1. Classification (NCBI taxonomy): domain Eukaryota; kingdom Metazoa; phylum Chordata; class Actinopteri; order Perciformes; family Scorpaenidae; genus Pterois; species Pterois miles. The sequence continues at coordinate 12,843,474 of CAMQGK010000300.1, forward strand.
CCATCTCCTGAACTGAGCAGATCTTATTTGGCCCGGTCCTTTGGGATCTGGGCCTCACAAACAGATGGTGGTGTACAGACATGTTTGAAAGGAGGGGTGTTTGTGGGAAGCCTGGAAAAAAAGTGCTTAGAAATGTGGGATGTTCCAAATGACCAGAAAGGAAAAAGGGCTGTGAGGTGTTGATTATGTTTTTGGAGAAACTGTGTGTCACTTTAACTTTGCACACAAAGGGAGTTCAAATAATTTTAATCAACTCCTTTGGCTTTCAAACGTTCACAACGATTTGACTCATGAAATTGGAAACGGTGTTCGTTTCTTCTGCAGCACTGCGAGTTCAGAATGAGGGGCCACTATCACTGTCTGCGGCCCGGCTGCTTCTTTGTCACCAACATCACCACCAAGCTGCCGTGGCACGTCAAGAAGCACGAGAAGGCCGAGCGCCGCGCCGCCAATGGCTTCAAATATTTCACCAAGAGGGAAGAGTGTGGCAGGCTGGGTAAGAAAAAATACTAACTTCTGATATAATATTAGTTTAGCTTTGACCTGCTATCAATTTTTGTCTTTGCCATATCACTAGGGTTTGAAATTAGCATCCACCATCCACCAAATGCATAAACTGTTGGCTAGGGATAGGAATCAAGAATTGGTTCCCGTTACAGATGCTAATGTTGAAATTTTTTTTAACCGTTAACCAACAACAGTGCACCAGCTGCAGAGTATCTGCAAAACAGACAACTGAGTCCCCCGTTCACCCTTCCAGGAGAGTTAGCAGGTATTGTCGAGGACACATGCAGCCACTTTTCCAGCATTATTTAGTTTAGCTACGAGGTTGTCAGCTGTGCATCTCTTCTGCGTAATGTTAGCGAGTGTCCAACAAACCGTGTGTTTGTGCTGCTTTCGAGAGATGTAGAGTTGGTGGCTTCATTCTCACACACACAGTCTGTCAGCGTGGTGTAACAGCGAGTTTCCGACAGACCGTGTTTGCGTGGCAGCGGTGATTGTGGGTTTGTCAGTGGCGTTATAGCTGTGAACGTAGACAGTGTGTGTACAGTTTGTCAGTGAAAAAATGCTCAACTCAAGACCAGAGCCAACCCTCCTTTCTCCTTAAAGTGACAAAGAGTTTTACTTGGCTTTTTAATTCATTTTTAATATTCATTTTAACCATTAAACCAATGGCAATTGGTTAAAATTCTTAATGTTGGTTAACGCTAGCTGTTAGCTAGCGACTGGGATCGGTCTTTTATCTGTAAAGCAACATCAGGTTTGACATAAATATTGCTTTCCTAACTTTGTAAATTGTTTGCAATTGTATACCAGCAACTTGGCAAAAAATTAAAAATTAACAGGAATTATAATTCAAGTGTAAACCTTTTTATTCCAGCAACAAATTGGTCAAAACTTAAACAGGATTTGCCACACCAGCAGACAGTAAAAAAAAAGTGAATTTCAGGCCCTGCATGTCAGCCTAAACACTCCAGCTTTTAATATAATATTCTACCCAGAGCAATGATATGTGGATTAATGGCGTAAAATTGCGAAAGACGTAGATTGATTTTTGGCGGCTGTTGCAAGAGTATGTATTCTCCGTGTTTACAAAGGGAGAGCGCCCAGTGTTGGCAAACACAGTGTCATGCCATGCTATGAAACAAGTCTGACTCGTAGGTTTTGTTGTGCTGTTTTGCATATTCACAATGGCACCTCAAGTCCCAAAGGTAGTCTCGCCTGTACACTATAGGAGCAATAACGTCAAAGGGGGCAATCACATCCAGGTTGTTTTCTTCTTCCTTTTGCCCCTGTCAGAAATGAGCAATTAGGTTTGTGTTTGTTAATTATCCGGCTTGTCTGGTTTAGCCTGTTTGTGTTCTGAAGCTGCGCCTCACAGCCACCGCTGCCATCACACAGAAATGAATTAAAAGTGATCTGTTTTTTCAGGCGGTTACACAAGCTTTTCAGAACGCAGAAACAAAGCAAACAAAAACGGGCCCTAAACAGCTGTTTTTTGTCCCCAGCCTGATCTGCCAACTGTATTGTTTGGGGCTGGGGGAAAAAAACAGAAAGGATTACCATCGCTAGCACTCCAGTCATAAAGAATTGATGGCTTGCCAGTATCCATGGCAGCAACATTAAACTGAACACCGCTGATGATGTTACCTGGTTTCTGTCTCACAAAAGGCCCTCCGTGTCACGGGGGTGACTGTTATTTGCTCAACTTTGCGTGTTTAAAACATTGTCTGTGCAAAAGCTATTTGATGACACAGTCGTGTTGTGCTCTTAAACTGGGTGCCATGGTTACTGACATGCTAGCACCTGCCCAGCATGTTACTCTTTCAATTATTTCTGCCTGCTTTTAAATAATGGTATTTGATTAACAGGCACAAAACGGAGCATTCATTTAATTTGAAATCATAAAGCAATTAGAGCTAGACCGGTTAAAACACTAGAAAAGAACAGAAGAATATGAAGCAGGCACAATGGAGAACAAAAGGGAAAATGACAATGGAGATACTTTGAAAAATGAATTTAATATGGTAATAATTGTATATTTACTTTGGTTTGCAGGGATGTGTGCATTATTGGCCCACAGAAAATGAGAATTTATTTATGTAAATTCCTAATTGAATAAAGCATGTCAGTGTAATAAAAGAGCTCCACAGGTTTAGTGCACAGAAGCCTTGACTTGCTCAGTGTGACACCGGAGTGATCTAATATTCCTCCTACATGTACACTCCCAAACACTTTGAAACCGATCCCTCTTTTGTCAGAGCTATATCATGAAATTAAAAAAAAAAAATTTCACTTTGTGTTTAATCTAATCATAACACCGTCGCACTGATGATATTGCGTTCAGCGCATTAGCCGTTCTCAGACGTCTCACAGAGATAAATTAAACCTGCAAATGAAGAATTTTTTAAAAAAACTGCTACTGGTTTCTCTTTGCAGGTTGTAAGTATAACCAAGTCAACAGCCACTTCCACTGCATCCGCGAGGGTTGCCAGTTCTCCTTCCTGCTGAAGCACCAGATGACCTCGCACGCTCGCAAACACATGAGGCGGATGCTGGGGAAGAACTTTGACAGAGTCCCGTCCCAGGTACAACTATAAACTGTGACATGTGACACATGCCGGCCTGAAAGGGGGACTGACCATCTCACTGAGCTAAAACAGGCGTTGAGCATTTTATTGAAACATGTTTGAAGAAAGCCAAGTACATCACACGCCCTTCTGCTGAAAGACTAAATGGGGAACATACTGCGTGTATTTATGCAAGATGTCTAGGCTCATGGATTTTGACTTTGCCAGTTTTCGCCCAGTAATACCCAGATGTTTTAAAAGGACGTTAAATTTCATGTTCTGCTGCTAAAGGATGATTTTAAAAAGGTCATTTTCTAACTTGCACTGCTCTGTAAACCTGGTTATAGAAAGTGAAAAGGAAAATGCAAATGAGCCACTAAATTAAAGAGTTTGACTGTAAAAAGTAGCTCACTGTTTCAGCTCAAGTCTATGCGACTTGTTTATCTTGTCTCGTTAGTTTGGGCAGGGTTTTTATCGTCAATATGAGTCAGATTCTGGGAAAAGCGTAACAACTTCGTTAGGTGCAAAAAAGAGAGTACCGCTCATATCCTGTCATACCAGTCCCTCATGACATTCTTATGCTGAAATTTTTCATTGTGGAGTGGAGTTCATTTCCTAACTTAACCTCTGCAGTACGTCCTGTACTGTAAGTGGATTTAAACATGTGGATTTTCTAGTTCTGTTTGTTCTTTTCTCATTTCGAAGCATTCATATAATGACTGAAGTGTGACATTCAGTCTTTCATAAGACGTTTATTCTTGAGTAATGCTTGGTGGTACGCCAAAAGCCAACACCTGCATTAATGACAGGCCATATCGTAAGATGCTTCTTTCAGGTATTAAGAGGTAAAATCTCTACCTGGGTAGGCGGGTGACCTATCAATGTGGCATATGGATATGTCTACATTACGCATGGATAGATAAAATGTAGTCTTAAATATAGTCTACTTTAGTTAGGCAGACATACAACACATTAAAAGCCCTAAGAGAAGAAGAGACAGAAAGAGAGAGGAAAAGAGAGAGTGCTTCGTGTCTCTCTCTCTAACACTAAAAATAAGAGAGAGAAATCTTGGCGTCGTTGCACCACTAGAAAACAGCTTATTCACACCCACAAAATACACAAAAGCGCACCCACGCACAATGAGCATCTGGTGACAGCGCACCAGGACAAAGAAATAAATAGAAATCTTTTCCTTCCAGATACTATTGCAACAATAGTAGTGTGATAAAAAGATATAGTTATTATTATTGTTATTATTATTATTATTTAACTGCTATTTACTATTGACAGTATATGGATGTGATATGACTACCATCTTTGTTGTGTGTATAAACAATCAGATTTTTTTCTGGGTTACTAAATCAAGGTATCGGATCAGTGCATAGACTGGCATACTCCCGATACCCGATCCCAAATTCGGGGCAGTATCGGGCAAATTTCCAACTCTAAAAATATGTGAGAGATATTGGATTCTGCGCACCAGTAGAAGTGTACAAATTGTGCAAAAAAGCACCAATAACCACACTCAATGTCGGTAAAAAAACCACTTAACTCCTAAAAATGCACCACGCATAACCACACACGACAGTAAAAAAACCACTTATTCACTCCCACAAAAAGGTGCATAAAAGCACCGAAAACCACACTCAATGATGGTAGAAAAATGCTCATTAACTCCTAAAAATGCATCACATAACAACACACAATGAGCATCTGGTGATGTTGCACAAGGATAAAGAAAGAAGAGAGAGAAATCTTGGTGTCGGCGCACCAGTGGAAAACAGCACATTCACTCCTAGAAAATGAGCAAAAGGGCACCGATAACCACACACAGTGACGGTAGAAACCTGCTTATAAACTCCTACAAAATGCACTACACATAACCACACACAATGTGCATCTGATGAGAAATCTTGGTGTCGGCGCACCAGTGGAAAACAGCTCATTCACTCCTACAAAATGCAAGAGCTAAATATTGGTGACAGTACACCAATATAAAGAAAACTAAATATTGGTGTGGTGCACCTGTAGCCCAACATCAGACAACATACACAATGCCAATAAAAGGGTTAAAAAGTAAATAAATAAATACATTTTTAGGGCTGTACTAAATGACTTTTTATTCTTTACATCTAAAGCTTTGATTGAGGTTTTCAAACAAAGCTTCAAATGTCTGTCATCATATATTATAATATCATTACCTTAAACAAATGGGAAATGTGTGATTTTGTGTTATCACCACATTATTGTGGTTATATCAATACAATTAATACATTTTTTTTGGTGCTGTTACATTGCTGCTAGACCGCTGCTTTGTGTGCTTTGTGTGTGGTAAACCAGAGAGCACACAGTTTTTTGACTGCAGTGAAAATGTTTTTGAAAGGTTAAATGCCAACAAATATGGATTGAAGCAGAACGCAATGTGTCTGTATATTGTTAATCATAATAATTTGGATTCAACATACAGCCCTAATATATATTTATTTATGTTATTACTTTTAAAAAGGGCGCACTTACACTATCTGTAGACGGATTCCATGCACCGGACCCTCTGGACAAAGATGTCGGTGATGCTGTTATAAAAGTCCTCCTTGTTAGGTGGATTCCTCAGTAGTGTTGTGGCTGAAACAGTCCTCTCCACAGATGCGGTGGTAGATGGTATAGTGGAAGACCAGCTTCAAAAGTATTGTGTCTGGTCTCCTGAAGATAATTGTCTGTCAAAAAAGTAAGCAGCTGTACATTATCATTCTTCAGACTGTGAACAATATCATCCCCCCAAAAAAATCTTTAATTAGATCAAAAAACTTATAGCATATCTGAAAAGGAAAAGAAGAAGAGAAGACACACTTTATTGATCCCCAGAGAAGAAATTCAGTTTTTTCACTCTATTATTTTTTACACAGCACACACAGATCCAAAATACATATATGCACAATCAGGACCTATATACATGCATTAATGGAGAGATGTCAGAACGAGGGCGCTGCCCAAGACAAGCACCCCGAGCAGTTGGGGGTTTGGTGCTTCGCTCAAGGGGACCATACCAGAGCCCAAGAGACAAACTGGCACCTCTTATCTGGACAGGCTCTTCAATATGTTGTCTTCAAATTTAACTGACATCTCAGCCATTTTCTTCCTGCCAACTAAGCCAAGGAAACCAAGCTCCTCCAACCAGTCAAACCCGGCTTTCATTTGTACACCAATGTTGTCAAGTAAATTATACAATAATCTTTTCCTCTCATCTCTGACAAATGTGTGGTGGTAGATCTCCTGACTGATCAGTTTTAATTACTTAAGTTATATACGTTTCTGTTCAACAATTATCATAAGAAGTGCTCTGAATGACTGACACTATGTGGAGAGTAAACAGTGCATCTGTCAGGTTAAAAATGCCATCATATACGAACAGGAGAAAACAGGTGGATGATTTTGAAAGCCATAGATCAAATGCTGAAGCCACGACTAGGGTGTCACCATCAAATGATGCTAACATTACTTGTATGTCAATTTTAAATGACTCCTGATAACCTCTGCAAGGACTTCATTTAAATAACTGTGCTGGAGGGCCTTAAACATGTAGCTAACTTGTCATCTTTTACTGCTAACACATCCAACAGTTCCTAAGCTAACGTTACTGCTGTGGTTTCTGTGGAAGGCTACACTCTTGCTTGGCAAGCTAGCTTCACAAGTCACATCCATCAGAGTTTTTAATATCCCAGTTGTGCTTTACCTTTGCATTGTGCAGGCTGATATGAAGCTTTGCAGTGTCAATGCTTCAGCAGAGCTCTTGGTAAACTGGTCAGGTCACAGTGTCCCGCTTTCATCCACACGCTGTCGCTGCCGGAGTAACGTCGACATGGAAAGCGTAAAAAACGCTCGCTAGGTAACATTAGCCACATAGCCCGTCCTTATTTTTTGTACAATTCGGTTTGAAAGTTCTTTATATAATTCCTCTTCCGCTGGGTGAGATGCTGCAGGTCAGGTGTTGGTTTACCGTTAGCGAGCATCGCTCTATTTTCGGCATAAGTCGGCATTGAAAAAGTAAGAAATAGCCATGCTAACCGTAGCCCCGAAGCTAGCGACGCTAGCCGCTAGGTGCCGCTGCTCCTACGAAGTACGCCGAGTGGCACCGAGCGGGAGCGAGCGTATGTCACGTGACATGATAACGACTACGCATGCGCAAATCAAGAGCCAACTCCTCATGAAGGAGTGTAGAAGTAAAGACAACGAACTCCAGCTGCTGCTGCCATTTTAGACTGAAAAACGCTTATTGTATTTATAATATTTTATTGAGCACACAGGCCATTTAGATAGAATATGACAGAAGAACAGAAATAAATTTGTGTTTTGTCGATTATTTCTCTGTTGTTACAATGCTAATTGTCATTGTATTTTACATGGTTGGAAAGCCTGTTTATTCACCTTCACAATGATGTCCAACTTGTAAGGATCATGCATTTGTGGGATGAGCAGCGCAGCTGATTATGTGGGTAGAGCTGGAGTGAAATTGGTATATTCTTCTGTTGGTACCGACTTGTTTTGAGCTCCAGGTGCTGCCAATCAGGCACCACAAGATAAAGCCAACAGGAACACAAAGTGATCTAGTTCATTGTGAAAAGTCAGCTTTTTAAAAACCATCAGATGATCATCAGACATCAGATGATTTGCTACCAATCAGGCACCTGGAGCTCAAAACAATACAGACGATGTAAAATACAATGACACTTAGCGTAACAGCAGAGAAATAATCCACCAAACACAAACTTTTTTTTTCAGTGTTAAATTTTGTTGTGCTTTTGTACGGCACTTTTAGGTGGATGTTTTACTGCCATCCAATAGTCGCTTACAGTCCAAAATAGCAGAAGCGTAGCTTTGCTGCTGGGCGCTGATTGACTTTCACGTCTTGAACTCCTGTATTCAGACAACGGTTATTATTATACTATGCTAATCTAGCTAGTTTTACTGGACTATGCGTCATTGCAGACAAATTCTGAAAATTTGAAATTAAATAAATTAATTTAATTCATAACATGATGAATTATGAAAATGAAATGGTCAATAAATATATCATATATTCCTTTCAGCTTTGGTGAGGCACTGCCTCCTCTATCGATCCAGACCACACATCACTTACTACAAAGATTATTTGTTTTCCAGGTGATGCCACTCAGTCAGAGGGCCGATGCATCCGGCATGATCGGGACCCATCCTGGTGTCAACTCCAACTTCTCCTCAGCCATCATGGATGAGACTGATGATTACATGGACTACATGGGAGGAGGGGGCAGCCCCTTGGGCCTCTCCTCCGAGTCCTCCAACCAGGACCGGAGCTGCACCAGCACACCTGTAGGCAACGATGGTTCTCCAGCAGGTGAGAATATGTAAAAAAAATAAATAAATACCTGACGTGTCTCTAAGTGTCAGCATGTATAAATCAGTCTTAAAGGTGAATGCAAGTTTTCTACTCTTACATTCAGCATCATACATCAAGTTTCATTCAGTCCACATTCATCTACCTTACCCTGAAAACCAGTCATTTCATTCTTCAGTCATGTATTTTATGATTTACTAGTTTGACTTGCAATCAATAACATAATGGCACATCAGTCATAATATATGAGGTTGATGACAATGCTGTATTCTTATGTTCTGAGTCGTGGACAAGGTCTTTTGCAGTTTGCCTGGTCATCCTCATAAAACATCCATTTTGTACATCAGTGGTTTGAGTTATTGCACTGTATGTAGCTTATTACATTTTCCTTTGGCCAGAGATCATCCCTGTGGCTTTATGTCTACTTTAGCACTTTTAGTAGCTTGAATTGTGAGAGAAAGGAAAGGAAAGGAGAAACAGCCTCATTTCCCCTCAAATTTACTGAGTAAATGGATACTCCTCTGCTTTTTATTTTCCAAATCTGAGCCTGCCTGCGATTTTCATATTTCTCCATGTGTTGCCGATATTATCCACTACTCTCATCATTGTTGTTTTGGCTGGTGTTTGGGTTACTTGTCTTGAATGGGCCTCATTTTGTATCATTCTCTTATCTTTTATCTTTCCCTTTTTTTACCTCCCATCCCTCTGTGTGTGTGTGTGTGTGTGTGTGTGTGTGTGTGTGTGTGTGTGTGTGTGTGATTTGACCCTTGTTTTGTGTGTGTGTGTGTGTGTGTGTGTGTGTGTGTACATGTTTGTGTGTTTCTTCCCCTCTTGTCTGTCCTTCACCCTCTCTGGTCAACCTGTCTCTCCAGGACAAGGCTGGCCCGCCACCACTTCTGCTCCTACCACCCCTGCTGACACTAGCGCTACCCAAAATGCACCTCCTTCTTCCCCTCCTCCTCCACCACCACCACCACCTCCTCCTCCTCTCTCCGCTCCTCAGCCTGGCCTCCAGTCCCAGGCCCCATCCCTCTCTCCCGCTCTCCTCCGACCTCCTCTCTCCTCACTCCCATACCTCCTCTCTCCATCCTGTCTGTCATACTCTCTGCTCAGCGCCTCTCTGGGAGCCACTCGGAGTGTTGTCATGCCAACCAACACACCAGCTTTCAGCCCCATCATTGCCACTCCGTCTCCGGTTAAAAATGACGTCCCTATAGTGCAGGATGCTGCAGGTACTTATCCCCGGCGCAAACCAACACTGCAGCTGTCACTCTCAATTGAGTCCTGTGCAGTATCTAACTGTGTGATCCAGTCTTTCTCTGCAGTATTGTTGTGGAAAGATGGGGAAATAAAAGGGGCTTTCCAGCATGCAAACACATGTATGTAGAAAATGTGCATGCTTACTGAGTGGGTACAGTGACAGAACAAATGTGTATGTTTACCTCACCCACGCATTTGCGTGCGTTTTAGTATGACTAGGATTTAGAGATAGAGCAGTAAATTTGGCACCTGTAAGTATGAAGCCTGGGCCTTGTTTAGCTTCCGTTAACGAGGCTGCATCTCTTCAGCAGCCTCTTATTTTAATAACGCTGCAAGTTTTATCGAGGCCCACTGCTTCCTGTCTTGCAGAACAGGGATCACATCATTAGCAGTGACCCCAGGGTGTAGCAAAAGGTGGGTGCCCCTCATAAAACAACATGGAGATAAGAGGGTCGGTTAAGACCCACAGCTCCGCCTCTGTTTGGGGGCTGGAGACACCCTGTAAAAGTGTCATGTTCCAAAGTCAATCTATCATTTCCCCGTCATTTAATCATTCTGGGAATTAGGAATAAAAAAAAAAAATGTAGCTCTCTGTGCTTACTCAGCTGTGAACCACTTCTGGCTGAGTAAGGTCGCACATTAGAGTTTCAACCAGGATGGTCTCGCAGTGCAGTTTGCTTGTAAGTTTACTTGTAAGTTTACTTTGTGAACCAAGTGATTATTGTTTAATGAGCTTCCTTACTTCCTTCTTTCAGGCAACACCATCTCCATTCCCACGGCCACTGGTGCAAAGAAGCGCTTCTGGATCATCGAGGATATGTCGCCATACGGCAAGCGCCGCAAGACCGCGTCATCACGCAAGATGCTGGATGAGGGGATGATGCTGGAGGGCTTCAGGCGCTATGACCTCTACGAGAACTGCAAGGACCCGGGCTGCCAGTTCTCCCTGAAGGTGACCCACTACCACTGCACGCGTGAGAACTGTGGCTACAAGTTCTGCGGCCGCACCCACATGTACAAGCACGCGCAGCACCACGACCGAGTGGACAACCTGGTCCTGGACGACTTCAAGCGCTTCAAATCCTCCCTCAGCTGCAACTTTCCTGACTGCCAGTTTTCAGGCAACAGCACCCACTTCCACTGTCTGCGCTGTGGCTTCCGCTGCACCGACAGCACCAAGGTGACGGCCCACCGCAAGCACCACGGCAAGCAAGATGTGATCAGCGCTGCCGGCTTCTGCCAGTTCAGCTCCAGCGTTGATTGTGAGGTTCCCGACTGCAAATATAAGCTCAAGTGCTCGCACTTCCACTGCACCTTCCCCGAGTGTAAGCACACGGTGGTGGGCATGTCCCAGATGGACTCCCACAAGAGAAAGCACGAGAAGCAGGAGCGGGGTGAGCTGCCGTCTGTGTCGCCCAAACAGGAAGGGGTGCACCACCTGGGAGGAAGCGTGTCTACGGTCCCTCCGGCCTCTATGGGTCTTTCTACTTCTTCACCCAGTGGCATCCACGGGCTGTCCCACAGCATTAACAGCAGCGCTCCCTCCATGCTCTACCCAACAGGTGGCATCGGGTCTGACTACAACCACCTGTACCCGCCGTCCTCCATCAGCCTGGACGGCTCCCTCAACTTGGGCACAGACACCAGCAGCTCCTTGTTCTTCCTGAAGAACGCAGCTGGGCTGGGTCTCAGCGACTCACTGGACCTCAGCAAGAAAATGCACCACGACGTATCGCGATCCAGCCACACCCCGGCGCCCCCGCTGGGTCTGCCGGCAGCTCAGGATGACACCACGGGGACATCCGGGGAGGCCGAAGATGACCTGTCGCCAGAGGAAGAGGAGGCGCATGCAGAGGAGGAGGAGGAAGAAGAGGAGGAGGAGGAAGAGGAGGAGGAGGCAGAGCTCAACACTGACTCGAATGATGATTCGATGGCGGAGCCCGACGGCGAGAAGGACAACGGCGAGAGTTTTGATGCTTCCGTTAACCACAATGATACTTCCCGACTGGAAAAGCAAGACGTTGACCCATGAAAGAAGAACTGGCAGTGACTGTAGGGACTGAAGAAATACTCTGTGTACTATGAACAAACAAAAATGAAAGTGGCCTCATTTATCATGTTTAGAGACTTCAGATGACAACAAAAAAACAGCGTGGAGAAAAATGACGGCCCAAAAATGATTTATTATGATGTTTACAAGATGACCAACATTATTAATTCAATTATGCATTAAAAGAAAATATGAACGGAGACACACAGAATTAGGCCCTGGTTTACACACGGGGCGGCAATGTAAAGCATTTTACTACACATCAGTCTTTTTGTGTGCGTGCATGTTTGACTTTAATTTATTTTAATTTTTTTCACTTTTTTGTGTGTGGATAAAAAAAAAAGAAAAAGTTAGAAAAACAAAAATCTCTCTATATAACTATATATGTAAGTGTGTGTGTGCGTGTGTGAACGATGATATACAAAAGGAAACTGCTGGCGACAGGTGACATGAACTGCAGGGCCGTGGATACGTAGAAAAAGGGACGTGAATCACTAAGGGGAAACAGGATGTGTTCACATTTGATCTTTTTTTTTCTGTATAATTATTATTATAAATTATTATCAGACACGGAGAGAAAAGGGAGTTACATTTTGCTTGTTCCCAGCTCTCTCACATGTTTTTTCTTTGTTCTCAGTGACATGTGGAATTGACCAGTAAATATTTGGTCAGTCCCGGCGTCCAGCGAGCCGCCGGTCTCAACAGTTCTCTGACATTCTGCTAGAAATGTTCGACTAGCACCAAAACCAAGCTCTGTCCTTGTAATTTTAACCCCCCTGCGGAGGAATCAAGTTTGTGTGTGAATAGTGCACTTTTATATTAGCTGACCACGATGATTACGATGACAATAGATGACTCATGAGCATATTTAAAAATATTTTTGTTACCATTTGCATCTTCGCATTACAATGTCGTTTTTGTTGTGTTGTTAGTCAGAAGCATATCGATCTGTAAGCAGGCCAGGTCGTGATTAACGGCCGGAGAGTCAGGATGTGGAGGATGGGTTGGGGGGGAGGTCAGACTGACCAGAAGAAACGATGAGTCACTCAGATGCAGAGCGAAGGGGACGACAGAGGAAGCATCAGGGTGTTTTATGTTGAAAATGTGCAGACCGAAAATGTCTCAATGGCATTTTGTTTCCATTCACTATGGCTGTGGTTGAGCTCCTGTTGTTAACGGTTTTTATTTAATATTTATGTGACCTTCCAATGAGAAATTTCTAGGGTGTTATTGCACTTTTTAGGTTCATTTTTACCGTCTGAAAAAAAAATATGATATATATCTTTTAACAGGGAATTTTTGCTTTAAAGATGTTGTTTTAGTTCACATTTGCTTTAATGCACAAATAGATGTTAGTGTGACAAAGAACTGTTGTTCTGTGATTTATTTAAAGACTGGTTTTTATTTTGCTTCTGTGATTCGACAGTTTGGGGAAAAAAAAAAAAAAGGAAACGGGTGCGCCCGAAAAAAACAGCACCCTGATGAGAAACACTAATACGGACTGTGATTTTAAATGAATTCTTAAGAAGTTCATGGTAATGCTCACTTACTGTAGTGCTAAATTATAAATCTGTCAAAGCCACCGTCTGGTTTATACTGAGCGAATATGCTCGACCGAGAAGTGGACACACTGATCATGAATTATCTCCTGAGCTTGGCATTGGAAATAAACGATCATAATATAGGGAATAATAATGTGTGTAGATGATATTCCACCAGATATTGTTTTGAGAAGAAAAAAAAAAGGTTGTACAGTATTTTCCTCTGTAAAAAATAACTATATATGAACAAAATGCTCTTTGATGAACAGCTTCCTTTAAAAAGAAAACCGTTAAGAGGAGAAATGAATAATAAAAAGTTAAAAATTCAAATAGCCTCATCATAGTTTGCTTGTGTGCGTGACCTTTTTTTAATTACCCCACATTTTTTGGGAAAAAGTTGTTCATACTGTAGCACTGGCAGATTCCGTTATGTTTGCAGTATATATATATATTTTTCTTTTTACAAACTATGTCAGAAGCTCAAACTAAATACACTGATTTTAATTCATTCATCGATGTTTCTGTTTTATTTAACGACTCGTTTTATTCATTGTCATTTTACTATGTGTGTGCTTTTGGGTTTTTTTCCCCCCTCATTAATTGAAATTCTTGGTTTCTATTTACTTTGCTGTGGGCATGCCTCGTTCACAGACTGAACTGTCTCCCGGGACTCTGCTGCGAAGCAGAGGCGTCACCACGTCTGTTTTGTTTTCTCATCAGATTACTGTCGCGCCTGAGAGACGTTGTGCACTTGAATTCAGCTTATGTGTGAGTGTGTGTGTGAGAGAGAGAGAGTGTGTGTGAGGGTGTAAAATAGCAGGATTTGTAAAAAGTTGAAAATAAAGAAAGTATAATTATTAAATAATACACATGTAGTGATTGATAGTGCTTCGGCCTGAGGACATTTTGGGTCATGTGCGGAGGGGGACGGTGCTGCTGGACGACAGCAGGGTAAAAGGTCACAGCGGCGATCTCTCTGTCTCTTTTTCTATCTGTCAGTGACACTACTGAAGTGTGTGTGTGTGTGTGTGTGTGTGTGTGGATAGAGACAGATAGGCCTCGGCTATAAGAACACAGACCTGTGGCTCCGTCCCAGCTGCTCAGAGCTTCGATTCATATTTCATGACCTTGTGCGCCTTTTTCCCTGCTTAGTTCCACTTTAAATCCAACTGGGACACTTTTCTGTCGCAGAATTTGAAGGAACCAACAAAAAAAAAAAATAATAAAAATTAAAAAAAAAAAATTCTGCATTCATGCAGCTAGAGGAATCAACAATATTTGTTGTTGGGGTCACCCGTTGTTCACGCTTGACATTGTGGTGCAAGAACAAGATCAGAGCCGAGGACCATTAGGGAGATTTAGAGGCCTGCTTCTGCTAACAAGATGGCTCTCTGTGTCTTGTTCAGTGTTAACAGGGCACATTTATTTTTTTTTTTTTTTTTAGTTTTTGCCTTGAGCCATGTGCTGGGTTCTCCTCCCACTCCCTCATGTCACCCAGTGGCCAGTGTGCTGCTTCTCTGTCCCTTCGTCTACAGCTGTTCCTGTCCTTCCTCCTTCTCTTCCTTGTGATGTGTTTTTTTAAATAAAAAAAAAAAAAAAAAAAAAAATTGGGTAAAGGCATCACCATCTGTCAGCCAGCTGGCATCCTGTATATAATCTACCAGAAAAAAAAAAGAATAAACATGAAAATTATATTACACAAAAACCAGACGGAAACGACCTCCAAATCCTGCATAGGCTGCTGCCGAAACGACAGATCATTTTACTGTTTTAATTAACAGAGTAAAAAGGATGGTATAAAAAAGTGGTGGGGAAATAAACTGAGATGTATTTCCACTGCTGGGAAAAATGTAATATGAAAGCCTGCTTACCGCAGCGTAGTGGATAAACAGAGCAACATTTTAGACTTTGTAAAATATATTGCACTTTTGGACTAAAAGCCATCTCCCGTTTGCGTTCAATTTGGCTCGACTCATGAGACATTTTATATGAAAAGCAGACAATGAAGCAATTTTTTAAACGTCTCTACTTGAATTTGTTGCCCTCAGCACTACTACTAATTCTTGTCGTATTGCTTATTTCCACTTGGATACAGTGCTGTTCATCTTCATTGTGCTATATTTATGTTTTTCCTCTGTTTCTGCATGTCTTATGCAAAGATTGAGCTTTTCACTCAGTGAAATAAAAACATACTGAACAACTTTAGGCCTGTTTTCAGTGTCAATGTATTTTCGAGTGTCTTTGGACAGATGCACACTTTCTACCTTTTCACAAAACACCAGGTCGTATATATTAGAAGCGCCGACAATGTGTGAGTGCGTGCCGGCCGTGGCTGACATGCAGTGGGTTGATGTGCCAGGAACAGGTTGAGTGAGCAGTGTGGGGAGGCGAGAGTCGGGGCTGGGAACACACACGACAGGTGTGCGCTGCATATGTGGTCACATGACGCCTATAAGGCAGATTAGGGCCCAAACAGATGAAGCGCTGCTTAATGGCAGCTTTTATTAAGTTCACAAAGCGTGGAGGGAGGGGGGAGAACAGAGGAAAAGCAGGTGGCTGGGCCTGTGCACTCTTAGATGAAGACAGATATTGTACAGTGGAGTCTGAAGAGGGTAGCCACTGTGGAAGGATTTATGAAGATTTGCCCGCCCTGGACTCGCCGCCTGCCTGTTCCCAGAGTCCTGCAGTAATACACCCAGAGAGGCAGAGCTGGAGAAGCTCACAGAGAAAAATGTGCCGGCTAAGAAGCCGGAGACTGTGATCATATAAGATGAGATGAAACTATAATAATACCTGCGGGGACGGTCCGTCACTGCTGCAACAAAAAGGAAAAGGACGAACAGAAATAAAGACAAATTAAATGTTATTCATACACGACCAATAATGACACAATGAAAGTATAAAAACACAGATTACAGATAATCAGCAAAATAGTAGCTGATTGTGATAAACAGCTTTGACATGCATTATGAAATAATAAATATCAGTATAGTTGTAATAATGAAAAATTACTATAAAATGTCTCAACTAACAGACTGTATATACAATATACAACATATACACAATACTGGGTTTAAAGGAAGTGTTAAGACATAAAGATGTGCACTGAAATAATCAAATATGCGCACAGCATACCAAAGTAGTGTGTATTCAGCTACAGATATATGAAGATAACTAAAATTCTCTTCAGGTTTTCTAGGCGCTATATGATAGTGTTTGTATTTGTGTCGTTATCAATATACTGAACATGGTGAACATGAGCAGGTGTCATATCTGCATAAAAATGAAGCACAGGCTCCAGGTCATTAAAGTTAAGATTGGCTGAGTGTGTCTGGACTGTATGTACTTTACTGCAGCGCTCTGTATGTTCAGGCCTGAGACAGAGACACTGTGATCACCGTGATCTCTAATGCAGTTCAGTCCAGTTCAAATCTCTCCGTTTGCTGGTTTGTTAATCAGTCTGGTTGATGCTTCCAGACTCACATGATTTTAGCTTTTAGATTTTTTTTTGAGAAGATATTCCTATTATTCCTGAAGCAGATGTTATTTCACTAATAACTGGGTGGAAACTTTGCAGTAAAATACTCACCGTTTTCATAGTGATGTCCGTAGTCGTAGCACTTGTTTACGGCAAAACAGTGCTGATAAACCCACTGTACACTACCTGCTCAGCACCAAACAACAGACACAAAGTTAGCGACTAGCCGTTGAACAACATGGAGCATTTAGCTGCTAAAGAGCCAGATATTTCCCTTAGGAGCTGGCGAAGACCAAAAACAGCTAAAATGAGAGTGAAATTCAAATTCAAATCTACTGGATGTGGCAACTGTTTGTGTTGTTTGTGATAATATGTTAGTGTTTTGTTTACAGCTTTTCTCCGCTGCCCCCAAGAGGCCAAAAACTCCCACGTATTGAAACGATGTCACAAGGAAGACGGTCATCACGGCGTTTGATGTCCGTCAAACGCAGCTGTGGGTCAAGTGCATGTTAACCTGTTACTGTTTTGGCTTTGTTATGCCAAGCCATGAAAATTACGAGTCACCACAAAGCCACAAGCTATGCAGATTTAGGTAAATACCACAAATAGTGGCAAGGCGCATCCTCTCAAACTATAACTGAGCCTACTCACTTGATTTATTACCTCAGTAAACACTGCAAATATGAGTTTATGGTCTCAGTCACTAGTTTCAGGTCTTCTTCAATACAGCATGATGTTCATTTAGTAATTATGGTCCCATTTAGACCATATATAGACCATAAAGCAGGGGATGCGTTGGGGCAAAGCTACCTTGTGATTGACAGGTTGCTACCACGGCGATGTCCGGTCTGAAAGTTGTTTGTGTTTTCGTCTTACAACTTTAACTCTTTCACAGTGTGTTTTCAGTTCATGAAAGTTAATTATAACCTTTTAGTTTAGTTTGGTTGTACGTTGCAAAAAAACAAGATGGCGACGGACAAAAAGTAAGATGGCGACGGACAAGATAGTGACAGTCCACAAACCAATGGGGGACGTCACGGTGACCACGTTCACTTCTTATATACAGTACAGTCTCACAGTATTTTACATCCTCACACAACCAACTGTGCAATCAAACAACAGTCTTTACTGTGAATGCTGGAAAGTCTTACACAATATATTTTCCATCCATCCCATAGTAACGCGGCATAAGTAATAAGAAACTGCAGAACAGAAAAGCTAAAGATGTGTTTGAGGTAACTGTAATTGTTCTGCTCAGTACATACTGTTTATTGGTCGGTATATCTGTCTCTTTAAAAAACTAATTTAAGGTATCTAAACAAAAAGGTTCAGCTCAACACTGCGAAAATAACACAAGTTGAGAAGCCTTTTGCACAAAATGAATGACCTGCCGTCTTTCATACCTTTGTCATCAGACACAGCCCAGCTTGTTGCTGATAGGCCCCACAGGTACACACTATATCACGTATCATGTGTATGAGCCACGGCTGCAGCGCTCATTTGACTGCTTCATTGGCCCGTTTATAGTTCACGTTTTTGGATGAGATGTTTCCCCTCGCCTCTTTCAGCGCTCTGCCCCGGTTAGACCCCTCTTTAAATCCGCTGCCCTTTGCAATAGATGTCCATTTATCTATTTTTGCATGTGTATGGGCTTATTTTGGAAAGACCTCAGTCACACGGCGGAAAAAGGGGGGGCTGTGTGAAAAAAAGCTGCTTTGCCATTGGTAGCAGCTGTTGCTGCTGAGACACCTCTGAGGAAATGGAGAATTGGACACACACTCATCCAATTTACCATTAACAAGACCTTATTGGATGCAGGGCCATAGGAACATGCGGCTTTGCCTTATGTGGCTCTGTTTAGATATGCTGCTGTTCCATGTGTGTGACTGAGGTCTGAGATAGTCTTGGCATCTTTGTTTGGGGCTATAAGTGAGGCGGACGTTGTAATCTTGAGTCTGTCAGCTTCAGGCAAGGTGCCCTGTTTTGTTATATACAGCTACTGTTAAAAAAAAAAATAAGGATTTATATATAGCCAGAAGACCAAAAATGTAGCCATTTAAGAATAAAAGTTAGCAGAAAAAGATGCATTACGTATCTAACGGTGGCCTCAATTTCCATGTCGATGAAGGAAGTGCTGTTAAAACCATCAGTAGGAAAGTCTGAGCTGTAACACGAGATAGTTTCAAACATCGAATCTGGTCTACTAAGATCAGCAAAAACAAGAGATTTCCATCCGTTTTATATTTTCCACATTTAAAATCCAACCACACTAAGAGAACATAGCAACCACTGGTTAGACTAGCGTTGACGTCCTCCAAATATACAAATATATAATTATCCCAAAGATCCCATGAAGCACTGACTTACTTCTCTATGAGCTCAGCAGGTTTTCAATGAGATTTTTTTCTCTTGTGAAACACCTGTGTGTTTTGTTTCTGGGCAGGTAACTTTTTTCTTCTCTCCTCCTTTTTCCATAAACACACCTCACATTCTTTAAAGGGTGGTGTATCTACAAATCTTTGTCTTTCAACACATTTTTCTTGTGTTGGGACATAAAGATAACAAAAACATTCTTCTCGCAGTTTTGATGGAACATTCTGTTAGTGAGAACAAACAACGGCTGCGTTTGTTATTAACGTCAAAAACCAGAAAAACTGGATTCAACACCGGCCAGTTTACACAGAAAAAGAGGTTGAGCAAACCATCCGGAAACTGCTGATCAGATCGTCATGGTGGTGACCCACATTGTCTGCTTTCTCTTTGATAAAACGGCATTCATTTTATTTTCATATCTGCAGAGAAGTCAGGGTTTGTTAGGAGACAGGAATTCTTGCTCAAAAGCACTTGAACCAAAATGCTCATCGTGGATAAGGGATGACTGCAGGGATGACATTTTATTTTTGTTGGCCAACCAGGAAGTTAGCATCGCCTTGGATCCCTCGATCAAAAGCCAATGGGATTTTTCCACTGGGTTTTGAATTATTGCAGAAAATAGCTCTGTGGCAAACAAACGTTTATGGCACTTATATATTGAATGAATGAATGAACATCACTTTTATAATTTTGAAGCATAAATGCAATTGCCAGAAGTAAAAAGCTAACGTTAGGCTGTAAATAGGGCTATAACGCAATATAACTTGTTAATGCAAATTTGTTTTACAAGAACAAAGTTATGCTATGGCGAGGAAAAACTGGCATGCCCATCTTCAAAGGAGTCTCTTGAGCTCTGACCTCCAGATGTGTGAATGTAAATGAGTTCTCTGGGTGCCCACCAGTCTCCCCTTTACAGACATGCCCACTTTATAATAATCACATGCAGACTGGGGCAAAAACCATGTCATTTTCTGCATGCAGTAGAACTGTGTTATTTTTGTCCATTCTAAAATGGTGTATTTCTGGGGTGTTCTTTATACTACGAGAGTTTTCCTAAAATTAAATTTTTGCTTACAATATTGCAATATATTGAATTATTATGGCTGTACTGTGATACGTATCGTATCACCAGATTCTTGCCTATACACAGTCCTACATTTTAGCAATTTAGATTATGAGTTATAGATAAATTCAGCATTTCCACACACTTGACTGGACTAGAAGTCCTGTAGATGAGACAATCAGGTGCTTTTTAAACACTGATGGATGTTTGACTCTAAATAAAAGTGTTCACGTCTTTGACCATAAGTTCAAATGAGGATGCCATGCTCACAATTAAACATGTGCTGAGTTGGGAACAAACACAGTTTCTCTATTTCTGTGAGCTCTGTTTGAAGTGAACACATTTTCAGAGAGGGGGGTGGAGGGTGGTGTAATGTTACTCCGGAGATGTTATTTGGTAAACACGCAGTTGTCATCTTACAAACACAAACAGAATCCAGTGGAAAGATTAGCGTTGGCCCTTTAAACAGCTTGTGAAAAACGAGCCTCCTGTCAGCCCTGTTACATAAATGTTTACTAAGAAATACCAAACATTGTGTTCTATTTGTTTTACTTTGCCTCAAGTTTGCCCATTGCCACAGATTAGTCATTCCCAGAGTTAAACACGACTTTGCCAGCAGAACAAACAACTAGTAGCAGACAGCAACCAGAAACAAGTGCAGAAAACGGCTGATCCGTGTTGGCTCGCCGCCATGCGGCCATTACCCTTCAAGTAGCTCGCTTCACAATTGGACCAGAGGTCTCCAGAGTTGAGTGGGAGTGTTTCATCACTTTATAAGTCTTTATCCAAAAAGGGGAGAGCTTGGAGCAAAATAAAAAAAAGTCTAATGGCCCGGCGCTCTCTCGGAGGCCAGAGTAATTCTCATTCCACTTCAATTGCCACAGCGCAGCACCGCTAACTGGCAAGCGAGGCCCGCTGCTGCTGCTTTCTTGGCAAACGGAGAATTCTTAAGTGCTAAGCTGTAAATTTGCTTAATTTGACGTGAGTCCGAGGGGAATGGGATCATTTTCTTTCTGGGAAAAAGCCTGGCATATTGGCTGACAATAAGCTAGAACGGTCCAACATGGTGTTTCTGCTCTGTGATGACGGCTGGAACACACGACGGACAGCGTTTGACAGAGATGTAAAACCGCTTGACTCTGGCATCGCCACTGTGTGACTCATTCTTATGGTAATACTGTGAAAGCCTTTCAACTGTAATTTCTGTGAAGAAAAAGATGATTTTTCTCCTGAAGCAGCTTAAAGTGATTTGTCTGTTCGTACATACAAGGGAGTTGGTGATGACTGAATGTGAGGTTGCTCAACTCATACACACCTGTTATTAATCTGCCTTAATAAAGTCCTCATATTCTAAGGCACCAATGCATATCAAGTCTCATTTACATGAAGAAACGACCCACGTCACGGTCACAAAATGCATGAAGTGTGACTCATTTTATTTCTGACTTTCAGCTGGGAGCAGTCACAGGTCAAATAAAAGAAAGATGAAGTTTTAGTCACTGAAGCAAAACTGTAGAAAATGTATATTTATATTATACATGGGAACAGGTCAGTGCTGTAATGTTGCCTCATCACAGAGCCGAAGCAACCCGTTCTCATCCCGACTAGTCACATACTGATGCTTCGTCAAACCATCACTTTTCTGTCGCAGTAAACACATGCTTAATGTTGTGAATTAACCAGAAACACTTGTTTAGGTTTATGCAATAAAACTACTTAGCTAGGTCTAGGAAAATCAGAATCAAGTATTCAACAAAGCCATGTAATAATATACTGTAGATATACTGTATACTGATATACTGTATATTAAAGTACCTAGCAGTAATTAAAGTCATTAAAATGAGCTCCACATATTACATCTACATTATAATATTATAATATAGATTATTCTGCTGAATGAGTACTTTAAGTAGATTTCGATGCTGATACTTTTGCATTTTTACTTGCGTAAAGATTTTAATGAAGGACTCCTACTTGTATGTATTTCCATAGCGTGGTATTAGTACTTGTACCGAAGTAAAAGATCAGAGTACTTCTTCCACCACTGGCCTTAGCGACTAAGTACTGACATAACTGTGCAGATGGTGACTGATTGCTGGAGGAAAAGTTAACTGTGGTTATATTTGCCTCATACTGATTTCCTCATCTTATAATGATGTTGCAAGAGCTCATCTGAGTAAAAAGCAGTTCTTGTGACCTTTTTGGGGGGGGGTTTACTAAATATTTTTGCTATGAAAATATAGTAAAAATAGCATTAGTGTCACTGTGCTGTCCTGGTAGGAATGAGGGTACACTTGAAATAGTATGGTGGTTAACAGAAATGTGACAACTGCGGCGTTTGAAAGACGGCATGTGGTGGAGACTTAAGAAAACACTTAGCAAGTTGCTGCTGGTTAAAGTTTGTATCATCTCTGGTTGGTTACAAGACATTTAAAATTAAAGCATTACAATCAGCTTTATTTCTGTTGAATGACTCCTGAATATCCCCTGCACCGACGCCCCCCCCCCCCCACCATGAACTTCACGAGCGCCTTTAAAAAGACCGGTTTCAGTATCACAGCTGTGACCTTCATAAAACAGAGCTGGGCAACAGGTGGGCATCATGTGTGTGCTAATCTTCCACATTATGGTTGTTGATAACAGACACTGCGCAGCCCCGCTCGGTTAAAACTCAGTAATTTAATATGGAATACATCAGCAATGTGATATTTGTAGCATGGAAGAAGCAAAGGTTGGGAAGATTCTGCTGATGCTAATAATAGAAAACGTCCATCATTCGCTGTTGGTTTCTGTTACCAGAAGAATTCTGTGAGTACCGCAGACCCTCCAAAACAAGACATTGGGTGTCCACTGAGGGATTTTGGGATTATTTTTTTCCCTCACTCTCCTCCTCACTAGGGGCATGAAAATGTGGATTGTATTTCGCTGTGACAATCCTTGCCAATTTTGGAGGACAAGGTCGGTGAATGTGCAGCCTTGCCCCTTTTTCACAGACCACCCTTCTTTACCCATCAATTCTCACACGAGGCTTATGGTGGGTGAAAGTTTGGGCCTCTGGGCAGCCGGTGATTCAACGACTGCAATTAGAAAGCTATAGGGCCGGTACTATAGGCCTGGCTAATCTTAAACTCATATATTATGTAAAGGTTCAGGGTTTAGAAAACTACAAATGGTCACGGTAGACCTACAAAATACATTAAAAATGTATTTATTCTGCATACAGTCAGAGAAAAAAGTAAGTTTTGAAGTCAGCCAGTGAAATTTGGTGAAGAAGAAGAAGAAGAAGATCTACCTATAATAGTCCCAAAATGGGAAAATAAAATTAAAATTTTAAAAAAAAAAAAAAGGAAAAAAGAAGAGAAAAAAAAAAAAAAGAGGAAAAGGGGAGAGGTGAGAGAGGGGGGGGGCCCCAAAGGCCGGGGGGGGGGGGGGTGGGGGCCCGGGGCGAGAGAGAGAAAGACGCACCCAACAATAAAACAAAATTTTTTTTGGCGAGGGGGGGAGAAGAGGGGGCCCGCCCACCAAACCCACCCCAAAAAAAGAGAAATTCCGCCCCCCCAAGCAAGCACTCATGTCCCCCCTCAGGATGGATTGTACTAACTTTGGTGACTCTCTGACTGTTCATCTAGCGCCACCATCAGGTCACATTTAATAGTCGCCATTATGGCCGAATCCCTGAAGACGTGGGATTCCCGCCAGCCTCATCTGTGCTGCAAATGTTAGTGTGCTAACATGCTAAAACAAAGATGGTGAACATGTGCTGGGTTGTAGTTACCTCGATATTCAGAGCTGGGAATGACGTCACACCCAATTTGCCCGTGTTCCAGTAAAACAAGTCGGAAAACTTAATGGGATTTGCTGCAGCCAAGTTAGCAGCAGCAGCAAACAGTATTTTGTGCACACAAACACCGTAGCAGCATCGACAGATAGAAGTTGGACAGTACTGTGTACGGCTGATTTAATGAAACACAAATAACACACGAGTGCTAATACATAGTATATTACATATTATCATTATCAATAAGTGAACGTCTATTGTTCCATTGCAACAGCAGCGCCCAGCAGCAGACCACCATTACAGCTTTTTACTGTTGGTGAGTGGAGCAGCCATCTTGGATTTTGAGGTTGGGGCTGGTGAGACTTTCCAAGTCGGAAATCCGACTTCGGGGGCATTCCAGTTAAAATTCCAGACTGGGAACTTGACTTGACTTCCCAGTTCAAACTGAAGGCAGTATTTGTAAATACTACACCTGCTACACATGAGCATGTTAGCATTATCAATGTGAGGATTTTAGCATGCTGCCATTAGCAGTTAACTAGCACGGATGAGCTGCTAACACACATAGATTACATATAAAAAGTCAATGTAGCCACCGTGACGTCAGCCATTGGTTTGTGGACTGCCATTTTGAAGCCTTGAGTTCTTTTGGTCATCGCCATCTTGTTTTTTTGCAACCAGAAGTGACATGACAGGGTGGAGCTAAGTACAACCGCTATATAAGACATTTTTAGGTGACTAAAATGTTAATTACAGTTTCATGAAATGAAAACACACAGGTTGAAGTTGTAGGATGAAAACATGGACAAGTCCCAGACCAGACAACACTGTGGTAGCGACCTGTCAATCACAAGGTATCCCCCCCTAAATCTTTATGCTTTATGGTCTATTTGACTCTAAATGGGACCATAATTTACTAAATGAACATGATGCTGTATTGAAGAATATCTGAAACTAGTGATTGAGACCATCAACTCATGTTTACAATGTTTAGTGAGTTAATAAATCAAGTGAGAAGTAGGCTCATTTTCTCAAAGACTTCTGTACAATCAGACTTCTTTTAGCAACCAGAGTCACCCCCTGCTGGCTGTTAGAGAAAATGACGGCTCAAAACATGCTAGCACGGCTGTTTATGAACAAGTTTTAAGAGTTGAGTAGCTTTGTGTATGTAAAAAGCAATGAAGAAGACAGTGCCTGAACTCTCTATCCCCCTTTATTTTCCTCTCCCTTACCCCTCCTCCCTCCTCCTGTCCGCTAGCATGCTTCAGGTGTTCCACAGTCAGGCCCTGTGATTAGTCTAATTTGCAGAAACGCTGGCGAGCGCCGCACCTGTTGCCCCTGCGCCGCCTGCAGCCGCGGTCCCTCAGCCGGCTGACAGGCCTTCCTTTGGATAATCCAATCTCCTCGCATCGACGTCGCTGCTCTCCACCAGCACAAGACAAGGGCATTCATTTTTTTCTACCTCTTGTCTCCCTTCGTGTTCTCGTGGCCGCCATGCTCCTGATGGCTCATTATTGGACCATTCATAAATACTGCCAGCCAGTACACACCTCCATATTTTTTACAGCCTGCCGCCGTTTCCCCTCGCTGCTCCTCACCAGCGCCTTCCTCTATCTGCCAATAAGGGGAGTAAAGCTTTCCTTCAGGTTCAAAAGAGGCCCAACAGCCTTCCACATGACAGCCCTCCAGTATCCACATACTCCATTTGGATTTGAAACAGCGCCAGGAGAAAATCAAGTGACACAGGCCACACAGAGAGGGAGGGAGGGAATGTGATCCCACTTGATTGTTGAGAGTTTATATAGCGAGTGATGACAAAGTGCTTTATGACATTGCAGTGTTCGCTGGGCCTTGCGATTGAAGCCTTATACAGGCAAAGCCCCCCAGTGACCTTGGCTTGTGAAATGCTCTCATTTTCACCAGGAAGGAGCCGGTGTTCAGCGGCTGCTCAGAGCTGGTAAGCTGCTTTTAGAGAGACGGCCGCCGAGAGCTTTTGGAGGTGACCCATGCTTCCGCACTCTCACTGCTGAAACACTACTGAGGAAAAGCATCAGTCAGAGAAAAGTTTAGGGCCTGCTGCCCCTCTGAATTATGAGCCTATGTAGAACATAAAGCCATAGATATGTTCAACAAGGCTAATGTGTTCACACTATGAGCGATACAGCAAAAGGCAACAAGTCATTTTCGATGGAAGCCGGTGACATGAAGCTATAAACTGATGCCTAACACGTGTTGCTGCATTCCGCGCTACAAATAAAGTTGAGCTGGTCTCAACTTTTTTCAGCTCTCCAATGATGCACTGAAGCATCAGCCAATCATATGTTTTTGTTTGACCCTGTTTTGTTCTGTCTACAGAAATGCCGTTAGCCAGGTCCTGGTACTGTTTAACGACATAGCCACCTCAGCGAGGCCTTGAGCAACACTTCAACGGCTGGCCACACTAGCTGAGAAGTGGATTAGTCACCATGACATCACCCATTGGTTTGTGGACTGTCGTTTTGAAGCCTTCAGTTCGGCATTTCAGCTGTCACCATTTTGGTATTTGACCATCGTCATCTTAGTTTTTGGCTGTTGCCACAATTGTTTACAAGCAGAAGTGACTCGAAAGGGTGGCGAAAAGTACATCCAACCATCTGAATGAGACATTTCTAGGTGACCAAAAATGTTTTAACTAACTTTAATGAGTTGAAAACACTGTGAAATAGCCGACAAATACCAGACCAAACAACGCTGTGTTAGTGACCTGTCAATCACAAGGTAGCCCCGCCCTAAAGCATCCCCTCCTTTATGGTCTATTTGACTCTAAATGGGACCATAATTTACTAAATGAACATCATGCTGTATTGAAGAAGACCTGAAACTAGTGACTGAGACCATAAACTCGTATTTACAATGTTTACTTAAGTAATAAATCAAATGAGAAGTAGGCTCATTTATTCATAGACTTCTATACAATCAGACTTCTTTTAGCAACCAGAGGAGTCGCCCCCTGCTGGCTAAGAAAACTTTAAGGTACTTCCGCATCGGCGTCACTTTTTAGACCTCATTGGCACAAAATGATGATGTAACATGCTGATGTTACAGGTGTAACGTGTACCATGGTAACATTTAAATTTTTGCAAAAGAGAACGAAAACGGAAAAAATCCGATTTTTACAGAAGATGGAAAAAAAAAAAAGAAGAACTTCAGATTTTAAACCTGCTTTATATTGCTGCAATGTAGTTGTTATGTGCAAATGAACAATGTTGGGCTTCCGTCCTTGTTACCAGCACCTGGAGCTCTCTCTAAGTGGTGAGGGTCCATCCATCCATCCATCCAGCCATCCCTCCAGTGGTGGGGTCCATCCATCCATCGTCAACCGCTTATCCCATTCGGGGCCACGGGGGGGGGGGGGGCTGATCCCATCTGGCATTGGGCGAAGGCAAGATACATCGTGGACAGGTCGCCAGTCCATCGCAGGGAACATAGAGACAGACATATATATCCACACCTACGGGCAATTTAGAGTCATCAATTAACCTAAATTGCAGGTCTTTGGACTGTGGGAGGAAGCCGGAGTACCCGGAGAAAACCCACGCTTACACGGGATGATGTGAAATGCATAATTATACATCATGTGGCAAACTGTGAATGATGCGAAATGATGGATGGAAAGAAAGCCAAACAATGTTCATTTACACAAAACACCCAATGATACAAAACTGGCTGAAAATCAGCTAAGTTTCCATTTAAGAGATCACCAAACTTACTACAGTTCATCATGAGGGGGACGTGAATGTTTCACTAAGAACCACACATGCCAACCAGTAGGACTTAGATGAGAACATCTTGAAAGACTGTTACAGATTTTTACTGCAGATGTTGATAACATCAGTCCAAGCGAGGATTCCCAAAGAGTAAAAGGATATTTCCAAAGGGTGAAGCAACCAGTGGAGTTCCACAGGCCTCGTCACAAATCAAGTTTTACATCAGACTGCTCCCAGCTGCATGCCACGTGCATCTTATCTCACAGTGCACAGGAATCATTTTAGCCTCTTCCTGCATAGTCGTGACCTTTCCCATGCAAATCCTCCCCTCTGAGAGAGGTGTAATGGAGCCATGTTGGGTGGAGCTTGAAGCTTCAAGACCTGGACCAGTGCTGCTAGGATGTGAACTGTCCTGAATCAGTGTGATGAGAAAACAAAAGCTAGACCACTTGATCAACGCTCAAGGACTCAAGGAGGAGTTTTAAAAGAGCAGAGGTGATGTGCGCGTGGTGCAGACAGATCACGGTAGCCCTCTGACTGGCTGCGATGGGCTAACAACCCTTGCATTGATCCGAGGAGACACTCAGCCCTCTAACCTGCTGAGTGCTCAGTTCCAGTGAACAATGGAGTTCAGAGCGCGTCGATACACTACCCTATTGAGTGCTCCCCGTTTAGCAGCAAGATTGATGAGGTTAAGGCTCCCAGCCGGGGAGCCAAATGGTGTCAAAACCAAGGTGTTGCTTTGGACAAACAATCCTTCACTGCACTACCACACTGAGCGGCGCTGGTTACTGGCAAACACACCAGCTCCACCCAGGAAGAGTATTTACACAGGGACACGGTTTCCGAAAGGGAATGCAGACTGTGGTGAATGTCGTTGAGACTTTTAAAATGTAGATGAGAATATGAGGGTAGGATAGATGGAGCTTTCTGGACAGGAATGCACTGCAAATCCCTGAAGACACTAAATGATGTACAACTGGATTTATTACAGTAGGTCCCTATAAATCTAAGGTTGGCCTGAACTCCAGGGAGAGGTTAATGGATTACAAAGGGATGTGGTATCGAGCCTCAGAGAAGTTTATACACCTCATCAATATGTGAAACGCTATTGATCATTTAGACCCTGATAAATTAAATTCATACGCTTGATAATGCGTGGCAATATTCAGAATGCCCCAGATGAGGAAACCAGTGTGAACCAATGTTTGGATTTTCAAGTACTTCATATTTTATTTTAGTTTTGACTTTTAGATTTCATTTTAGTTCAGTTTTAGTTTTCAGAGTGTTTGCTAGTTTTAGTTTACTTTCCATTTCAGAAAAGTTTAGTTTTTATATTTAGTTTAAATTTTACAGTTGTTTTAGATTGATTTTGTTAGGGCCAGGTATAGTGTCTCCAAAGTATGTGGCTACATAGAAAATACAGGGTTGGAGTACTGTGTAGGAGTGGCCGTAATCTTTAATCTGCAGTCTCGTAATAGCATCACCTACAAAGTCTGTTCAGTTTCTGTGGTGCAGAATTATAAGAGTTGATGGAAATTCACACCGACTGTTCATTTTGATTTCATTAGTTTTTTTATCAAGGCAATGTCGTTTCAGTTTAGTTTTTCTTCAAGCTAGGGTCAGTAATGTTGAAAAAATAACAAGAGTACACCATCCATCCATCCATCCATCCATCACTGCTTATCCTGTTAGGGGTCGTGGAGGGGATGGAGCCAATCCCAGCTGGTATTTGGTGAAGGTGGGATATACCCTGGACAGGTCACCAGTCCATCATAGAAACAACCACACTCACATTTACGGGCAATCAAAAATCAGAAATCAGAAATCAATTAACCTCACCTGCATGTCTTTGAACTGTGGCTAGAGCCTGGAGAAACCCCACGCTAACACGGGGAGAACATGCGCGAGAACAATAGAACATGAGAACAATGCTCTATCAAAGGGAGTATTAAAGTAGATAAAGATATCCACGCATATTACATGAACTAGCATGGCAATACCTAATGCTTATAATACATTGATGTTAACTTATGCATATACGCATTAACCATATGTAGCAATAATAATAATAATTAGGGATTATTGCTCTAAGTATGTTTAGCATGTTAACAGTATAACTAAGTTTAGCTGGGAACAAGAAGGAACAGCTCAGACTGCTGAAAGTATGAATATGTACAGCTGAGCCTGACGCTCTGAGACGTCCTAAAATGGACAGCGTAAAGAGGATAAACCTGTCTGATTTAGGTAACAACATGGCTTTTCTCTGGCGCCACCTCATGCCTATCTTGACATTTGTTTGCCCCGCTGGTGGTAAAAACTCAAGCATAGCAAACCAATCTCTACATATAGCATCGATTTAGCAATGCTGTATTTGGGTCCGAGCATTACAACCTCACAGGGCTTCTAGCGTGGCAGCAGACTTAGTGTAATTAGTTCAACGGGTTACTTTCAAACACTTGTAGTCCACAAATGGCACTGGTCCCTCTATTCACCCTGGTGACATCAGATTACTGTGAACAATCCCAGCTTACCTTTAGTCTCTGCAATCATTCTACTCTCTTTTCCTTCTCTCAGCCTGTCTCACCCTGCCTCACAGTTGTCTGTACTGTTGGAATAAGCAAAAGGTATTTATTTCAAAAGCAAGACACTTTTTAAAAAAGTACATTTAGGTCTACAAGGACCATCTTCATCATCTTCAGTTCATTCAAAATAGAATAGGAAACCCCTTTTTGAGAGGGCACTATTCTCACAACAGAAACCAAAAGACACCCTGATGATCCACCTACCGAAATAAACACTTCACACACATAATGTGCAACTATGCCACGCATCGTTTCCAGAGAGAAAGCTGAAAAAACCAGGCTGAAAGTCCCTGCCCCGTCATGCTTTCCTGAAAAGTATTCTCATCTGTATCTGATCTTACAGATACATTACTGCTGGTCCAGAGCGGTGACACAAAAAACACAAAGCTCAGAAACCGCAAAGATTAAAACAGAAACTCTGACCTAAAAATGGTTTTAGAGTTTGCAGGCCTTTGGATATTCACACGCTTCTTTCAAATGGTGAGTGCTGATGCTACCGGATGTGTGCAAGATTCAAAAAAAGTTTGGGGAGACTGGAAAGTCTAAGTTTTATTTTTTTTTATTATGATCAAGCTCAGAAAATCAGAAAAAAATCACGACATACTGTGTAGTTACTTGAGATGAATGTTATAGAAAAACTTCCTGTACCTGAACATTCACAAACACCTCAGAGAGATAGAAAATATTATTAATATAACACGTTTTAATTTCACACATATTAATGATATAATCTGTTGATAAAATAGGTTTTTGTTTGTTACTGTGCATTTTTCACTCTTTTAATATTAATTGGATGGATGGAAATACAAATTATCTGCACTGTTCTTTATTGTAAGTCAAGTACTTTGCTCTGTCTGTGTTTCAAAGTGTATACTTATGTAGCTGAAGGAACAAATATAGACCCTGTAATACTAGGTTTAGACTTTAACAGTAAAACACAGTGGTATGTATTTAGTGTCCAGTTGGTTTAAATGAATATAACAGAGATTCTACTTGAGATAAACCAGATTTATTATGTCCATTTTTGGCTGACATTCAGACAGTAATCAGCAGGTTACAGAAAGGACCAATCACTGGTTCTACAGTGGCTAAGAAGCAGAAGTTACACCTCTTGATTATGTGCTCCAACCTTATTCATCCATACAAATTCATCTCCAGTAAATTGAAAAAATATAGCTCACAGCATACTGCACTGTAATTGACACATTTAACAGAAACTCAATGAAAATAACCAAACATAATCTGCAGGTTAGGACGGGTGTGACACAGAAATGTGCAGAGCCCCTCTACCTTTTCTGTGCTCCTATGAAGGCCATGTGATGGAGGAGGAAATGGCACCAGAGCTGATATCCCTTCTTCTCACTCATGGACTCTTCTTGTTAGCTGGAGACAGTGAGTACAGAGTGAGTAATTCAATAAGTCAAGTGTTCATTTATTACTTTCCTTTTCAATCATCGGGCAATGTTGTTTCTTCTAACTTCCCCTATCCACCTCCACACTGAGAAAAGCAACACAGGTTCTGCAACTTCCATCAGTGGCAGCCCTCGTTGCCTTACTGCAGCTTAATTACAAAATATTGGCGCCGTTTTCTGTAAAGATTACTCACCGTAGGAGGCCCTACATAATTTGGACCGCAGGGTTTGTCACGGAAAATAATACAATGCAACTGGGCTTTCTGTATTAGATTTCCTCTTTTAGCCTCCTTGACATTTCAAGCCGCATGAACTAATACATCTGTTATTTGTTGATCATTTGATTATTAACATACTTCACAAACCAAATCAGCTGCCCTGCTGGAGACACAGATACAGCACAGCAGACAGTCTGGGTTTTCTCGCACTGCCACGAGCAAAAGATGCACAATTCAGCCCCTCAGTGAAAAAGGAAAGTGGGGGGAAAAAACATTTATCTTCCCCCTCCTTTGAGCGTATGAGCACTCTGACACCGGCGTGGAACAAAGCCCGTCATCACGTTCTAATCTCGAATTTCAGGGCTTTTATTTCACCCAAATGCCACCCTGCTGGCCTTGTGAATTATTGACAGACTGACACCAATGCGAAAGGACACATAAAAGAGGCTAAAAGCTCCGGCCCTGGAAGAGCTTGTCCTCTCCTATTGCCGTCAACGGGGAGACAAACCCTGCTAATGCTTCTCTGGAAGCGCACGGTAACTTTGAGGACCGAAGTGCCAACATATGACTCCTGACCTGCAGCTGCACTATACAGGAGAGCTATTCTGTGCCTCTTTGGTTCTGTATAAAAGGTACAATTAGGAGGACACCAAGGCAAAGCTGTGAATTATCTGATCAGATCAGGAAAATTAACAGCAGACAGTCACACGGTCAGTGCTGCATGCAGCCCTTTAAAGTCTTCCTGATTTGACTGTTGCTCGTCATTTCTCCTTTCAAAGAAACGTCACAGCGTGGTACTTGGCTCGGCATGCAGTCATTTAGTTTGCATGATGAAAAGTAAATCGAGGTAAGCCGTGTGTCAACTAGACAATCCAATATTTGTCAGTTTTGCATCTTCTTCTCCTCCCTACTCCTCATTTCGCTCAAGATTAAGATGTTACAAGTGGAAACAGAGAGTGAAGAGGGATAAAACAAATTAAAAAAACAAACAAGAGTAAGAAGAGAGGAGCAGAGTGAAACAAAGCCGTCGGCAGAGATGAGAAGCGGGGTTTTTTTGTGCTTTCTACTGTTATCTAATCCACCTCGCTCTCATTGCTGGCACCCTCGGGCTGCCTCAGTTTGTCCACCTGCTCATTAATCTGTCCATCCCCACCTCGCCGATCCACGGTCTGCATGCTTACACCATCCTCCTCCTCCCCTTCTACGTGGCTGACGTCCTCCACCTCCTTCTCTTCCTCCTTCTTCTCCTCCTCCCCCTGCACCTCCATGCGGACTTGGTCCTTCAGGTCCAGGTGCAGCGCTGTGCCGACATCTCCATTGATACCATGATGCGCACCATCAGGCTCTCCCAGTGCATCTTGGGGGCTGTGGTGTCCATCTTTGCTGGGGGAGGAGCTGGCGGACTCGTTGCTGACAGGAGAGATGTCGCTGCTGCTGTTGGTGTGGTTGACCGGCGGCGAGCCGGGCGCCGAGGGCGGCTTCAGGGGAATCTGCCATGACGGGATTTTAGGAATAGTGGGAGTGGAAGGGAACTGTCTCCTGTGGAACGAGGCAAGACAGAGACAACCTCATCATAAACCAGAGATGTTCCGATAACATTTTTTCCTTCCTGATACCGATTACGTTACCTGAACTTGTGGCATCCACTGATACAGAGTTCCGATCCGATACAATATAATAGTTTTATTATTATTATTGTTATTATTAAACAGCTGTTTACTAGTGACTATGTATGATGTGATATGATTACTATCTTTGTTGTATGGCCTGGCTCAGATTAAACCCTTTGTAAACATACAGAGAATGAACACAGTAGAACTTTCTTTTATTATTTATGAGGATGTCAAAGTTAACGTAATAATACCAATTTCATTTTAACGACACTTATTTCTTTAACGCATCAACACAAATTCTGATATTGATTTTTAGGTTGTAGTGGGCTCAGTTCCATATTTCTCGTCATATGAAAATAGAAAATCTGATGAATCCACAGGTACCAACCAGGTTATACTAGTTTGTCATGAAAGAGGTTATATAATGCTCCAAACTTCAAAACAAAATTTTGGTGAGGAAAAACTGGCATGGCTATTTTCAAAGGGATCCCTTGACCTCTGACCTCCAGATGTGTGAATGTAAATGAGTTCTCTGGGTCCCCACCAGTCTCCCCTTTACAGACATGCCCACTTTATGATAATCACAGTCAGTCTGGATCAAGTCATAGTCAAGTCAGCACTCTGACACACTGACAGCTGTTGTTGCCTGTTGGGCTGAAGTTTGCACTGTTATGATTTGAGCATATTTTTTATGCTAAATGCAGAACCTGTGAGGGTTTCTGGACAATATCTGTCATTGTTTTACATTGCTAACTGATTTCCAGTAAGAAATATATACATACATTTGCATAAAGCAGCATATTTGTCCACTCCCATGTTGATAAGAGTATTAACTACTTGACAAATCTCCCTTTAATTTACATTTTGAACAGATAAAAAATGTCTGATTAATTTGCGATTAATCCCGATTAAATATTTTAATCGATTGATGGCCCTAAATCAGCTGTACTTGAGGATACTGGGACTACAAAACTATATGTAGCTTCAAGTCAGGTGTTGACTGAAAACATTTCCTCAACACCAGTTTACATTTTAACATGAAGCCACACACAAAGCATCCTATGTAATCCTCATAATTACAGCAGAGAAAATGCCCCCCCCACCCCCCAAACAGCCAGATGTTCGTCACACCTGGTAAAGATGCTCCGAGATTTCTTTAATTACGTCCACTGCAGCTTTTAAGATCAAAAAGACAACGTTGAATCGTAATGGGACAAGCACTTCTTGGTGGTTTGAAAAAAAAAAAAAAAAAAAAAAAACAGTTTGGAGATGATTTGGATCATTTGAACAGGAAGGGAACACGTTTAGAAACAGATGGTGATACAGAGCCTTTAGTTTGTGATTCAAGCCTTTGCCAGAAAACTCATTGTGAGAGTCAGGATGAAGTCAAATGACAAAGGGATATTATTGCTGATTAGAATGTACGAGGGGAACAAAACACGCTCAACTAGACAGTTCTGAGGCAATTTTCGTCCTTGCTGCTTTTCTGATGTACACTCTTACTTCAGGCTTCATTATAGACACTGATACATAATCATGCATGCTAATGGGCCTGACTGAGCCGGGCTGCGCCTGGCTAGATTGAGGAACAAAGATGGGAAGAATGAGGCGATGTCTGGCAGTAGACAATGACAAAATACTTCACACCTCGTATTAACACGTGGTAGGTACGATCAGATTTTACCCAAAATCAACAACATACAAAATGATTGAAAAAGTCTCTCTATATTTTATCAGGACCCAGTTCATAGAAATCATTTCTCTCGCTGTGTCTTTCTGCACTCATAAAATGACTGAAGTTGCATAGGAGCAATTATGCACGTGTGGTTATCTTGCTTACTAATAAAAGCATTAAAACAAAGAAGAGCAGCTGATGCCTGCAGTACGCTAATCGGTTGTGAAGTAAGAGAAATGGCACAATCAGTATTATAACCTCTAGTGCCTGTGAGATTAAACATATTTGAGATTAATGATTATGCTTTAAGTGTGCAAGTAATTTGGAGGAGCAATGTGACATTATGTGTTCTTTGATTTGATCTATTCAGTCACAAAAACAAACTTTCAGGCCATCAACAACAGTGCTGTACTGTAGCAGTGGGTATGCAAGGATGATTGTATGATGGTTGTTTTGTATTTACCCTTAGGGATGTCAACAGCACTGATACTACGGTACCAAGTCGATGCCAAAATACACAAACACATCATAAAACAGTATACTCAATGCAACCTCTGTACCTTAGCTGTTAGCTAAAATATTTAGCCAAATATGATTCTGCTGCTCACCGGCTGCTAACCGATAAGGTGAACTAGCTCTCCTCCTTTTTTTTTTTATTGTCGCTGCGACAACAAAGTTAAGTATAATACTTAAAGTGTCAAACTTGAGGTGATAATAATGCTGGGATGGCCATTTTAAGAGACCTCTGACCTCCAGATGTGTGAATGTAAATGGGTTCTCTGGGTCCCCACCAGTCTCCCCTTTACAGACATGACCACTTTATGATAATCACAGTCAGTTTGGATCAACCATGCAGTTTTATGAATGCAATATAAATTTGTGTTATTTTCGCCTATTTTAAAAATGGTGTTTTTTAATTTCTGAATACTGGGTTCCCAAAACAGTCTTGGAATTGCATAAATTTGGTATCACTGTAAAGCTGAGACTCTCTTGGATTTAACTGTATTCATGTGTCATGTCATTGAGCGTACCTTGGAAAGCCACATCATTATCCTAGAGGTCACCATAGCTCATTTTATACAGTGAAGTCAAATTTCAAAAAATGGTCTCACTACTTGAAATGGCTCCTATGGGCACTAACATCATTACACATGAATACAATTGAGCTCATTGGATCCACAACAGTCTCAGCTTTACAGCAATATCCAAATTTATGTAATTTCCAGACTGTTTAGGGACCCCAGTATGCAGAAATATTCAAATACATCATTTTAGAGTAGGAGAAAAATAACACATTTATGATGCATGCATAAAGCTGCATGTTTTTGCCCCAAACTGCATGTGATTATCATAAAGTGCATGTCTCTAAAGGGGAGACTCGTGGGTACCCATGGAACCCGTCTTTATTCACATAACATGAGGTCAGAGGTCAAAGGACCCTTGAAAAGGGAACTTCACTCTAGCTCTAAAAATGAACCTGCTACAGCCTCTGAAAGACAGTGATGTCGGTCAGGATCGCGGGTCTCAGAAGGTTAAATGAGTCACAGGAGTGCACCCACATATGCACACACACACCAGTACTGTTTCATGTGACGGGGGTCTGGATAACTTTGTTACCTGCTGAGCAATAAGCCCTTCAAAGAGACGATCTCAGCCTTCAGCTCTCCAACTGTTTGGCTGTCCAGGATGCGGTTGGTTGAAGACGATGTCTATAGGAAACACACACAACAAATGTCACAGTCACACACACACAAACGAGCACTGTTCAGGTCACACACAGGGTCGCAGCAAAAAGTCAATATACATCTTTCAACAACTCCTCTGTGCTCACTCTCAACAACATGAAATAATAATAAAAAAGCTTTGTTTGAAAAAAAGGGTTGGTAAACAAATACGGTAAATGCAAATGCTAAAAGCCACAAGTTTTTGTGTAGTCGGGTCATTCGTCACCATAACAACCTCACAATGGCCTGGCGATGACAGAAAGGAGGGAAAAACAATCCTGCTACAGTCACCTTTATGGCCTCAACTGCTCAGAAAGTCCAGTGACTGTGCAACAAGCTGCTTTTACATAATTTTCCATACTATCTAGAAAAGATTAGACCAGTGTTTTGGATAATGACTTTATCTTGAACAATGGCCACATTCATGAAGGCAGACCATAGCTTAGCAGTTTGTTTTGTTCATTTTTATCAAAGGCATGTGTTATCACACACACTGGTGTGGCATGAAATGCTACAGGGTATAATGGTGAGGATTTGAAAGGCAAATTGCAGCCGAAAATCTGTCACTGCAGCACTTTTTTAGGGAGAGGCAGCACAGTGACAGAGGGAGCTACGAAATGGCCAGTTTTGATAAGGGAGAGAAAAAACATCACATGGCAACAGTCAAATGCAAAGTTGGGTCACTGCAAAACGAATTAAAATCTTATAACAACTCAAACAGTGAAGATATTAAAGGCCCGATGTGGAGGTCAAGATAAATCTGAGAGTTTGTGAGATAATTGAAACATGGGTCCATCTGTGTTTTGTTCTGTTTTTTCCAAATGGAAACGCCCGCTCAGCCGTTAGCAGACAGCAGTGATGCAGGCTACCAAAGTGAGCTAATCAATAAGGTTAGAAATAATGTGAACGCTAGCAAGAGCTAGTCTACGTTAGCTGTGCTAAGTTTGGAAATAAGTAAAAGGGCTGGTTTGGATTTTGTGAAGTGAGGTTGTATGTATGTATACTCCCATGTTCTGTGTGGTAATATTGCTGTTTTTGAAAAAGGTAGTCTGGTGGCTTTGAAGAGAGAAATATAACAACGTCAGTTACTAACAGGCTATGACAGTAACAGACTGTCGTAACGGCGAGGTAAAGCACCTGTGGACGGGAGCAGCAGAAAAACATATTTGAGCTTCCTAAAAAAAAAAAAAAAAAACGATATCGGTTTTATTTTTATATTTTTAACGCTTAACCTTGCAGCCAGACAGCCCTTTCTGATGGGGAACTGGGGTCATTATGTTGCAGTCTTCAAGACCAGACCAGACCAGACCAGACCAGACCAGGCCAGAGTCCATTCACAAAAACAGTAATTTCACATGGAGGAACGCGGGAGACGCCAGTCGACCGCTGCATCGACCTGGCGTCCACGCAGCAGTACACTGCTCAGCTTCTGTGCCTGAGTTACTGTATGCAACATTAATACACTGAATATAAGGATCTGTATATATACTGTATATGTAGTAGCGTTATCAAGCAGAAACCTACGTCAGGTCAAATAGGAAAACGTTTTTAGAATACAAACAAATGTCAAGATTACAACCCAAACATACATCAAACTGCATTGAAATCTATGTGATCTACAGGTTTCTCTCCGCTAAAAGGGGGTAAGACCTTGACTTTTTCCAAAGTACCCGTATGTGCCGGTCTGATGTATTGCATTTTTTTCTAAAGTACTGGGGAGTTGTGAAACAATCACTGGTTGAAAAGCTTATAGACAAATACAACCTGTGACGGAGCATCGTGAGGAGGCATTGCTTGGCTCTAAAGAGTCTCAACCCTAAAAAAAAAAAAAAAAAAAAAAAATTCGGTAACCAGTGATGTAGATAATTGCTCCCCGATCGCAATCCATTCCTGAATAAAAAGCACAAACATGTGCGAGAGCAGGGGGATAGACTGATGAGACCAGAGGGAGGAGAGGGAGAAGGCGAGGGAAAAGTGGGATAAAAGAAAAGTAAAAACTGTAATTAAGACTCTCCTGACTCACCAGAGGAAGCTTGTTAGGAAGCGTGGACCCCTATCGAGGGGAGAGGGATAACTTGGACTCTTTCGCTTGTAATTAAATCTAAGAGAAATTAATTGAATCACATCTGAAAGGGATCAGACTCATTTACAGTGGAAGGAGGGAGGCAGAGGAGGAGAAGTGAAGGGAGACAGAAAAAGGAGTCCTTTTTTTGGGCTCTTATCAACTCCTAAACCTCGCTGATAAGGAGCCCTGTTTTAGAGGTGGTGCGTTGGAGGCCTGCTGAAGACACTCTTATTACAGCCGTCACCTCATTAGAACCATCTTAATCCCTCGCCTCCCCAAGGCACTCGTATAATAAGGCTGGATTCTGCTTCTCTCATTTTACATCCAAAAAAATTAATTGCTGTATGGGCTGAGCTAAAAGACTTCACAGAATCAACTTAAGAAATATGCAAATTGCTCCAAATAACTGCAAATTATTTCTATATATCACTTAACGTGAGAAAAAAAGGCTTTAGAGTAAAACTGTTAACTGCCAGCTACATAATGTGCATTATCTTCTGAGCAGCACCATCTCACATCAAGACTTGTCACACAACACTACCGCTGACATGTGTCTTATTAAGTCTGAAGAAACCTAATTAAATGTTGGGCCAGGACTGGATTTCAGCTTTGAGATACATTATGTGAGTGTGTACACACACGGCGTAAGAATCCTGTGTTAAGTGCACTAGCTGCTTGGGTGGTGGAGGCTGAGTGGAGGGGTATCAGTGACTGGAGAGATTGAAAGAAACACCGCTGGCTTTAAAAGCCCCGCCTGAAGTGCTGACACGTATCCAACAGACCGCACGTCTGTGTACGATGTGATGCTTCAACAAACTGCTGATCAAAATATTTAACTTCTGCAACAATTTACCGGCTTTGATTACAAAAAGCACCGTCATCAAGGAGATACTTACAGGTCTGAGGATATACGGGAGCCAATGTTTGACTTTGCGATGCATAATAAGACATCTAGGTCATTATCTTTTCTATTATTTTACCTGTAATAACTAATAAGACTTGACTTTTTGCTTGACTTAAAAATTTTGTTAAGGCTGCCATTCGAATAAAATATTTAATCGGGATTAATCGTCAATAATCATTTTTTATGTGTTCAAAATGTACCTTAAAGCGAAATTTGTCCAGTATTTAATACTCTTTTCAACATGGGAGTGGGAAAATATGCTGCTATGTGCAAATGTATGTATATATTTATGACAAATATTGTCCAGAAACTCTCACAGGTTCTACATTTAGCATAAAAAATATGCTCAAATCAAAACATGGCAAACTGCAGCCCAACTGCAACAACAGCTGTAGTGTGTCAGTGTGCTGACTTGATTATGACTTGATCCAGACTGACTGGGATTATCATAAAGTGGGCATGTCTGTAAAGGGGAGACTGGTGGGGACCCAGAGAACCCATTTACATTCACATATTGTGAGGTTAGAGGACCCCTTTGAAAATGGCCATCCCCGAGTTACTATCACGTTAACTTTGACTTCTGCACATGTATTTTCTTATAATCGTATATAAATACTTGAATCCAAAATGTCTTTCTAGGGGGATGATGATAACATTAGAAACATAAATAATTATACACTACTACTATCCAACACATAATAATTATATAATTATAATAAGTAAGTAGTAAAATAAAATAAGTTTAGCGGTGGACTGATGGGTCCAGGGGTGGTCCACAACAAAAACTCACACAAATATGAGACTAATTGACAGAATAAGGTCCGTCCAGTTGAGCTTGGTCTTTGTGTATTATCATATCGCACCAATACAAATTGTTTGTTTGTTTATCTTTATTTATCAATTTAATTAAAAATTGCATTCCAAAGAAAATCTAAATTTGTTATGAACTTTAAATATTGCATGTGCATGTGTGACTGGAACACATTTTATATTCTTTGGGGATTTTATTGAAGTACATACATACGAATGTTTTACATTGTGATTCTCCAGTTGGTTTCTAGGATATGGACACGGCTATGGCTATGTACATGCATATAAACTATTCATTATCCTGTGTTTATGCCCTGTTATAACATTTGTGCCAAAATAGCTCAGTAGGGACAGCGTCAGACTGAAGCCATAAAGGTCTCTGGTTTGATCCCAGGTTTTGGTTTCTTAATGTAAATACTTGTTCACATTTCTTATATTATCATTTCTTATTTTTGATTTTACTACTTATGTTTATTTACATATCTATGGTTATACGGTGGCATTATATACATAATTTGCACACTGCATACTTGTTTATTTCTATTTTTTTGCATGTCTTTATATTTATATAAGAGCAACTGTAAGACCCCACCTTGTAATAACTGTAATTTTAACCTGATGAGAAAAACCAAATCTCAAATTTAAAAATAAAAAGATTCAGAGCTAAGAGTGCACATCTCTCTGGTTTTAAATGTGGTGTTTGACTTCCATCATACCTCCTGGTGTACAGGTGCAGGGCTCTAAGGGTTCTGTGCAGCCTAAACAGTGGAGAACATAATTCCCCACTTGGCACTGCACATCGCACAAAGCATCATGCGTGAACAAACAACCAGCAAACAAATGAACCAACCAACCAAAACCAAAATAACAACTGAACCTGGGAAAGAGGTGCCAGCCACATATTACATTATCAGCCACCACTGTGCTGGCTGCATGTGTGAATACTGTACATAGGAAAGATCTCCTCTAACTGGTTCGTAACTAATATGTCTCGGGTGGGTGCCTGGGTGTGATAGGGGTCGGCCTCTTGCTGCTGGTTAAATAAGTGCTTCAAGAAAAAAAGAAAAAAGATATCACAAGCAAAGAAAAAAAAAAAAAAGACTATCAACTCTAGCAGCACCCAAGGACGGCAACGCATCTGGCTAAATGAAGATAAATGCCTGTGGACCATTAGCAACAAGATAAGATCTTTAACAAGGCTTGTTTAAGAGTGTCTGAAGGCAAATTAATTCACAGTTACTCCGCCGGCAGACAGTGTGTTTTCGTGTAACGCATGTATATTTATGATGGAATTAGTTTCAAAAGGAAGTCCCCAGAGGAGTGTTTTTGAGTGGAAACACTGGTACAGTGCAATTGATTTCACTCTATTTATGCACTTTCCCACTGGCAGTTCGTCTCGCGCAAGCAAGGAGGCGGTTTCTAATCTTCTATGTAGTATCCACTAATAAAGAGAACGATCAGTGAGTTGAGACAGCAGGGAAAACACGGCTAACAGGCATATTTGTAATGATAATGGAGCAGAAATAGACTAGGCTGCTTAACATCCAGGCTGAATCATCCTCGGGCAAATCCATCCTCAACACCGGTGGTAGAATACAGCCATGATAACTGGGGAAATAGTGAAAAAGAGAAGAACTGTTTGAACAGAAATGTGCAGGATCAGTGTGTATGGATTAGCTCTCATCAGGCCGGGTGGGTCTGAAACGCACGTCACAAATGTCAGGAGGACTCGGAGTAACTGCAAACCTATATTCTTAAAGGTTCAGTAGGCAACAGTTATTTGGCATCAAAAAAATCCATAATAACATTTCAGCATATTGTAATTGAAGTGAGAGAAAACTGTTTTCAGGATTTAGAAAATCGAGCCCATGACGGAAGACTCTGACCAATCACAGGCCATTTCAGAGAGGGAGAGCGTTCCTATTGGCTGTGCTCCAGCTGGTGGGCGGTGTTTGGTGTTTCCTCAACTGGTCTCAACATGGCTGCTGGGTCACAAACTTTCTCATATTACAGCTAAACAGTAACTACAAGATGTTTCTAGAAACACTGGAGGAGAGAAATAGGCATTACAGTAACAATAGTTATTCATATTTGATCAGCACTGCCGAGGTTGACTGTTTGACTGGAGTTTACGGAGATGTCACTCATAGATGGAAGCTGGATGGGAGACTCCAGATCAGCTCTTTCCTCCTTTCTGTGAAATCCTGCAGATGCTGTTAGGAGCACCGGAGGACACAGAGGAACATGATGTTTTCAGATTACCTGTCTCCTTCACTACAGTGAGGATACAGTGACCGTTTCATTAAAAAAAACTTTTTTTAAATCATATTTGCTCCATTTCTATCCACTGCTGCTTTAATTGTTCTGTGTTTTTCATCAGATAATGATAAGATTGACACTAAGTTAAGACTAAAATTATATAATGTGATGTCTAAAAAAGGACATTTTAAGAAATTAAAAAATAGCTGACAAAATTAAATGAACATAATGAAAAAGAGAGGAACTATCTCAGAATCTGGAGTCTGTAAATGTGCAGCATCAGCGTGTGTGGACATGAGTCAGCCGGGCTAAACTCACTCCCTTAATGAGGTCCCCAGTTTAGGGACAGTAAACGCACGCCGCAACTGAGCGCTTTCCAACTCTGAGAAATGTTTTCTTAGCAGCTGAGGAAACAGAAGTCTCCATGTGTTTCGGGTTAAAGGCACATTTCCGCGTTGAGAGGTATAATTGCTAAGCGTGGCGCACTTTGAGCGGCGTGGTGAGGCGAACCCCCGAAAGCCGCAAACGGTGAATGATAAGTGGCCCGCCAGCTCCAACATGTGTTTCTCATCAAGCATCCCGGACCTGAAAACAATTTCCCAATTTCCCCCGTGGCCCGAGACAACAGAGAGCCTTGTGCCGACTCGCAGGGAAAATTTAAGATCAACACTATATCTATAAAGCAGAGTTTATGATTTGTTTAATGGGTGTTTTGATGTGAATTATACTTTTTACACACTGCTGCTGTCCAACAAGGCACTCATAGCAAATGAAGTTTAATTCAATCTGTGATTTGGAGATGACAAATGAAAAGAGAAAACATCCCTTGTTGCTGTATGCTGGAGGGAGCTCATTGTTTGAAGGGGCCTGCAGCCTGGCTCACAGAAAAACCTTCAGATTTCAGACCAGCATGGGGTCAAATCAGATCAGTCGCTCACACATGCTGATTTGGGCCACCGCTGCTTTCTACCCCGCTCTGAGAGACACTGTGGCTTACAAGTTGAAAAAGCACACAATGAGCCATGAGTCGTCAGTTTTTGATGAACCTCATCCCGGGAAGAGATTCATATTTTTCTTCCTTGTTTGTGCCGAAGCAGATGTGTCTGCATATGTTTTCCTGCAATATCCAGATGCTACAGTGAAACACCCATGTGCTTAACAAGCTGTGGACATAAAACATTGTCTAAGATTGTCTCTTCCAAGGCACTTTTTTTTAGAGCCCGGAGATCATAAAGCGATTTATGAGCGGTGTTATAAAAAGCAAGCAACATTTCATCCCTGCACATAAGTTTTTAGACCAATCACTCACACACCGATTCACCTAAACACTTCCAATTCTGAGTAGATTATGAACACGGTCTATAAAAATCAAGGCAAGGAGGAACGACAATATGGTTAAAGATTATGGTCCCATGATGAGATGCACCATACTTTTTTGCAGCTTGTGTTCTGATGATATACAGTATAATAAGGCTGTCCGTCTTAGGTAGTTATGACTCGGGGCAGTGCGAGAGGTTTTAGTACACAGAGGCCTCGAGAAAGCCTCTCTCTCTCCTCATCAATCTGGAGATTTCAACCTGCAACTTTACGTTTACGGAGCACTT
This sequence comes from Pterois miles, assembly GCA_947000775.1. Lineage (NCBI taxonomy): Eukaryota > Metazoa > Chordata > Actinopteri > Perciformes > Scorpaenidae > Pterois > Pterois miles. The sequence goes on from CAMQGK010000300.1 coordinate 12,888,074, forward strand.
CTGCAATTTCAGAGTTACTGCCTGTCTCGCTTTCCTCAAAAAACATTAATCATACATAACAGACCTTGAAGGTGCAGTCCATAACTTTCATGTTCTAACTACAGTAAAGATGCACTTCTTGCCAGCTTTGTAAAGTTATTAATTTGCCATCAACATATAATAACACAAATGTGTCATTTAGTGAAATGATTGAGTTCGATGGTGTTCTCAAACAAACAGGTGTGACTTGATGCACTAGATTAACACAATTCAAGTGTTAATTTAACATCTAACACAAACAAGCAATATCTGATGAAAAAAGACAAGACTTAGATGTATTTTGAAGAATAAAAGCTACCAAAATCTCTATTTTTATCACCTTATACCTTCTCTTCCCTTCTCTCTGTCGCACTGCATAGACGGCGCTCAGTCTGTCTCTGACAGTCCTGACAGTTGTGTTGCTGTAACGCATAAAGTTGTTGTTTGTGAGTGAGGTTGGGCTGGTTGATTAATGTGTATTTTTGCATGGTGGGGGGTGCAGATTGGCTCTCATAACGGGCCAGATGGGTGTGACTGACCGGTGCATCACTAATGAGCTCAGTCATTCTTAATCATTCAACCTGTGTTTTTCATCAGATAATGATTATGAAATGATGATAAAATTACAAATTTATTGGTTTTACCTAGACTACATTGACTGAAAAGTTCAAAATAATCTGATGACTAAAAAACAATATTTTCATAAACTTAAAAACAGCTGATAAAATTAGGAGAGAAACGGTTTTGACTAAAAATGAACTAAAATATAATTACGTTTTGTCGACTAAAACTGGACAAAAACGATTTGAGCTATCGTTGACTTAAACTAGTAAAACCTATGAAGGATAAAAATTGCTGAAATATGACTAAAACTAAAATGTAGTGTAAAGACCAAGACTAATACCGGGGGCGTTACGAATAAACAACATTAAAATATGAAACACTCGCCTGCGTATATTACATGCCTAAGACGCACTTATTGTGAAAGGTAAGGACAGAAGGTGAAGATCTGGTCTGCGCTGCTTTTGTCAAGGTTGAAAGGGGTAATAAAGTTTGCCGTCCTGGTTCAGACTACGGAGCCTCCGTGTTGCTGTTTCAGAAATATAGGTGCAACTCAACCTGTTCTGCACAACTTGACTGGTTGATGCCTTTATTCGCGGTGTGAAAGGGTCCTTCCTGCCGTGAGTTGTTAGGCACTGATCTTGAATCATTAAGGTTAGAATAGGACGTCAGGCAGCCAGTCTCAAGTCAGTAAGAGTTTAACAAGAGTCAACAGGAGTTTTTTCAGATTGCAGATCAGATTTCGCAATTTGCAGGTTATCCTCTAGACACGACCATGTGAAAGCTCAGAAAATCAAACTCATTACAAAAATAATGCCACTTTTTCGCTGCATAATAGTCTTGTACTGTGTGAAAGTACTCATGGCAAAAATAACAACTTCACAAAAATTCATTAAGCATTAAAAAGCATTAGCCCAGTAATTCAGGGGTTTGTGAAAATTGTTAAAAAAAGAAATGGCAAAAATCTTAGAGGTGACTGTCCCCTTACATCCTATGTTTTTAATGTTTGGTGTTGTACCTAAGAAAATGTACAGTGCGGATCAGAGCTACATGCTACAGATTTTGTCATCGATAACTGTGACTTGGAAGGACGTGAAACCACCAACAATAATTCAGTGGATGCAGAGACTTAAACAGGTCTACACGATGCAACGACTAACTGCAAGCCTTCAAATGAAGATGGACATTTTTAGCCGAAGATGGAACTGTTACAATATGCTTGGGTGTTAATGACGTGATCTAAGTGGTAACAGAGTGCAAATCCTCTTGTCATAATATATCCTGCAGAAATGTCTGTAGTCCCATGACAGGGAGTGTTTTATGTTTTATGTTCTAAATTTTATGTTTTATGTGTGTGTCAGTGATAAATAGGTCAAACTCTCAGAGTTTTAACTGAAATTACTGATATTCTAGCAAAATTGATTAATTAGCAAATAAATTAATGAGGGGCGCTGAGATATAGTAGCTACCTCTGCTGCAGCCAGTTCCTGAGAGAGCTCCTGGATTCTCTGCTGCTGCTGGATGAGGAGCTCCTGGACGGAGACCAGGGTCTGCTGCAGCTGGCTGACTGTGGAGACAAGTATGGTACATTTAGCAAACTTCAAATAAAGGAAGTTAGATTGGTGGATGATGCTGTTTTGGTGCCACAGAAGTGAACATTTTCTTTCAAGCATCGATGACAGAAGTGATGAGACTCAACTTGTGTTACCGATCAAAGCTGTCCTCTAAGAATCGTAATCAAAGCTAATACCCAGTAACTTTAGTCGCAGCTTTCTGGTCCGAGGCGCTGGGGGTAGAGGGTGGGAAGGGGGGCACACATAGGAGATATTAATCTCTAGTGCCTGAACTTAAATCAAATAACAGTCTCTAACCTTCCATTATCCACCCAGACACTGCCTTCTAATGCATCTTAAATCCTCAAACGATCAACAAAGGAAAAAACAAGGCTCTCATTTGGGAGGAGGCTGCCAGACAAAATGTCCCCCCTAATCCTAATAAATATTGTTCTTTTTCCATTGACTTTGAAGATTGAATTAGTTCAAGTGTTGGTGTTGGACGAGGGTGTATGATTTCAAATAACACCGGGCACAGTTTGTTGCCCCCTGCTTCCAGTCACGCGTGTATTACCAAACAATGCATTAAGTTTCCCCGAGCTGATTATATTACAGAAAACCAATAAACATTCATATAAATCATGGGCGTGTAAAGTGTTAAATCAAGCCTAATAGGATTACCATCAACAGATATTGTGGCGGTCCACTGCTGAGGTTGTCAGGCCAATGGTTAAAAGCCTGAGCTGCAGCCGGCTGGACGGGATGTAAAGAATAACCCAGGCCAGGACAAAAGACACAGCCTGGCTCGGGAAGCTGTGTTTCTTTTTGAAAAACCAACACAGACAAAATATTTGATCTTTCAAAGAAGCTAATATCTTGCACTGACACCTGTGTTTAAACGGGTGGAGTTGTATCAATATAGGTGGGGTGCTGAGACGTTTGATCTTTCCATGCTTGCTGAATCCTATGGAACACGAGTTGGAGCAGGATCGTCGGTCGGGGCAAAAAAAAAAAAATCACTGTGCAAACAATTTGAGTTTGTTAGTCGGTTTGTGCAGGCAGCCTTACTGAAGATGGTAATAAAACTAAAATACCGCGGCCATCCCTGCTTAAAAAAGGTGTTATGTGTATGAACGGGTGTGCATGCTAGGCCAAAAGCCACCCTATTAGTCTCTGATTCCACCTCGCCACAAAACAGCTTATCCAGATGTGTGTGTCAGTCTGCCAGCCTGCACCGCTGTGCCTCCTGAATTACCACTGGCACCGCTTTTTCAGCCACTTCAGCCAAACCTTTTCATGTCTCTCCTACAAAGTTGACTCCTTTGTACTGTTCAGACAAAAATGCACAACTTCTTATTCCTAGTTATCACAGATATGAAGCCAAGAATAATGAAGTCAATGGCTTTGGCCAGGCATGAATCAGAAGGCTGCGATGTGTGTGTGTGTGTGTGTGTGTGTGTGTGTGTGTGTGTGTGTGTGTGTGTGTGTGTGTGTGTGTGCGCGTGTGTGTGCATGTGTGTGTGTGAGAGAGAGAGAGAGAGAGAGAAAATCAGAGACAACATGATGTGTGAGGCTCGCAGCTGCTGTGAGGACGGTGCACATTGTGTATTCAGTAAATTATTCAGTAAATACCTCAATATAATGTACACTACATATGTCCGGGCCTGTCTCTGTCTTTAATGGCCAGCTGGTCACCAATATGGCTCCCACCGACAAAGAGTGGCCAAACAGCCGCACAATTCCATTACAGCCTGGCCGTGCTGAAGTAGTTCCAAGATCCATTCATTAATTGTCTGTGTGAAGTTGTAGGCAAATCATAATGGGAGTCAAGGCCCCTACTCTCGAGCTGGGGCTGGCGAGAGAGACTAATGTGGTCCCCATTCAAAAGGATACATCACCTCATTGCGCCCGGCACTAGAGAAATACATGAACTTTAACAAAAGGGGGTTCAAGCAATTGGCAGCCGCAAGGCAGTCGGTCGCTATTACTCAGAGCGGCGAGGAGCGAGGGAGCGAGAGGGAGACAAAGGGAAAGCAGAGGGAGAAAACTCTCAGTGTAATTGCAACCCCTCTCCCCAACTGTTAACTACAACAGTCATTAACTACAATAGCAGCTTGGCTACTGCAGTCATAGCAAATTAGTTCCCCACACCGGCTGAAGAAAAGAAGCATGTTTTTTTTGGTTGTTGTCCCCCCCCCCCCCCCGCTGGAGTCTCACCTATTCGCTGCAAAGCACAAGAGGAGACTCACTGTGAAATCCTGTCTATACTAACAAACAAAACAGAACAGGGTTGGTATTAAACTGGCAAATCTCCACAACGTGATAAGTAGATCAAGAATGGGCAGTGAAATAGCCAGAGGAAATGAGTTTGCATAGTTGGGGAGAAAATGACCATAAAAGAACATATATTTGTTAATCAGATTCAGGGTGGCCCACACCTTGCACGCAATCTCACACAACTGCTGCCCTCCACCTACCAGAAAACAATAGCATGGGTGTGACTGGATACAACGATAACAGCCGTCTGATCTGTGTTGGTCCGTGACAGGAGCTGTAAACTCTTATTACTTAATTTGTTTTAATTTGGAGATGAAGGGAAAATCAAACAAAGGATGCTTGTATTGAAACTGACAAGGTCATATTTATGATTCAAGTGAAGGACACATTTGTTTGGCTCCTCTTTGTCTCTCTGATAATCGAAAACCTGGAAACACGAGCATGATGGCAGTTCATACAGGTTTTCTATCAGACCTGGAAATCTTATTAATGCACTCTTTAGTGGCCCCATGATGTGATATTACCAAGATACTTAAGTCACGATCTTACTGCGATTTTAAACATTTTGTGACAAGCTGAGTATTGTGATAAGATATATTGTGATTTATTACCTTTTTTTCAGCCGCAAATAGTTTGTAAACATCTGCTTTATTGAATAAGATGCAGTTTTCACTGTTTTCATCTCAGAGTTTTCATTCACAGATCTTGAGGTCAGAGGTCAAGGGACTCCTTTGAAAATGGCCATCCCAACATTATTATCACATTAACTTTGACACTTATATAAGTATTACAATTAACTTTGTCATCGCAGGGACGATAGAAAATTTCCAATACTACATTGTGAACAACACATCCGTGTTGAAATGAGAGGGAGGAGAGCTCGGTAACGTTAGCGGTTAGCAGCCGGTGAGCAGCACAGTCCTATTTGGCTAAATAATTGAGCTAACAGCTAATGTACAGAGGTTGCACTGAGTTATATTATGATGGGTTCAAGCTCTATTCAGAAATTTAATTTCAATGTTAAGATGTATCCAAATGTAATGACTTGTGTATTTGTAAAATTCAGTTTTTGGTGACAAACTTGAGGCGGATACCGTTAACTAGCTCTCGTTTTGCCAATTTCAACACAGATTTGTTGTTCGCAATTTAACATTAACAGGGAAAAAAACAGGGTGCATCCCCTGACGGAACGTACGGTATGGTAGAATAATTTAGCGTTCTTTAACAAGCTAACAGGACACGGTAGGTAGCACCTATTCATTAGGTTTTCTAGTTTCATATGATACCAGTATGTTCAGTCTAGCTTTAAGACTGAGCTGCTACAACCTCTGAAAGACAGCAAAGAACGCATATTGAGCCAACTGGTCGTTCCATCGCAGAGCCATGCCTCCGCCATTTTGGATTAAAAGCGACGCCACTAAAACATTTGCTTGCAAAGTGCCACATAAAAAAAAAATGTCTAATGTCTCTGCCGAAATATCCTGTGTTGAACAACAAAAATATTATAAATATGCACACAATTATAACTGTGTAATTATTTATTTATTATAGTTTTTTGCCTGGCCGCTTCGCAGAGGAGCATAAAGTGTGTGATGAACATAAATTAGTTAGAAAAACTTAAAATAACTAAAGAAATTTCAGCTATCAGTTAATGCTACAACTTTTAGGACATAACGATTTCAATGAGGGCTATTTACGCATCGTACTGGGAAGTTGATTTACCTAAAAAAAAAAAGATTATCCTATGATTTACAGACGTCTCTTTACATCCATGACCACAGATTATCAGCATTTTCAAGTCCATAATGGCGGCAGCACTAACGCGGCGCCATCTAGCGACCGCCAGAGATTCGTCTCTGTACTTCTGTACTCTTTGAAGACAGAACAGTGGCCGTCTGTTAAGAGGTTAATAGTTTATGTAATAAAAGATCAATATTTGACGTCTGCGTATCCATACAATATTACCATGCAAAATATCGTGATACTATGCTGCCACAATTTTTCCCCCATACCTATTTTTTAGACATAAAACCACCTGAGGAGAAGTTTTATCCTTGTTTGATATCTCCTACAGACAGGTGCATACAGCTTGTGCACACTTGAATGTGACTATTAAATCTAAAAGGAAACTCATTTGACTAAAGTGCACATTCTGATTTATCCTTTCATATTTAAAACAAAAAGGTGGACTATATTATGCCATCAGAGGTCTACGATTCAATCAAAGTTACTCAAAACTCACCTTTTTAGTACTGCTTTGAGTTAATGCCCTGTTACCTAGTGCCTCGAGGTTCTTTTATTTAAGTTAAACCCACCTTTGACTATCTTGAAAAGCACTCAGTAGAGTGTATTATTATGATTGTAATTATATTTTTTGTGTAGTTCCCACTTCTCAAAAGGGAATTGGTACCTTTCAGGTGAAAACACACTCCAGTTCAACAGCACTGCTAACGAGAGCAAACTTTTCCAGAGTGCCTCTCTCATTTACGCCTCCCTGGATTTTTAATTATACTGACGAAGAGCACAGAAAGCATCTCTCTCTCTCTCTCCATGTCTGACAGCCAGGTTGAGATTCCTCACCTGTCCAACATGGGAGCCGCACCTGTCACCGTGCACTTAATCACACTAGGGCCAGTGCTGAGCCCAGACGCCACACAGTGCCATGCCCACACACACACACACACACACACACACACACACACACACACACACACACACACACACACACACACACACACACACACACACACACACACACACACACACACACACACACAGAAAATTAAAATGAACTTTCTCGCAACCTACGGGGAAGAGGGTGGATGCTGATGCTGGCGGCGGAGGTTTGGATGGGGGTGAGGTTGGTGCAGGGGGGAGACGGATGGAAGGGGAGAGTGAGAGAGAGGATGGGCGGGGGCGGGAGGGAGGGGGGGAGAAAAGTTGTCATTTCCCAACTCCTCATTAATATTCCGAGGTTAAGAGCTTTTCAGCGAAACGTAATTAATTGAGCCCGAGCCTGACAGTAAACAAGCAATTTCAAATTAAAGCGAAATGACAGCGGCGTCATTTGTTAAAAACGTGCGGGGCCCCCCGATTTTGGCGACAGATAAATGAGGGAAAATGTTAAGGAGGGAGAAAGTGATGAAGATATTAATCTTCACCTGTCTGTGTCAGCGTGCCACTCATTGCCGCAATGTTGCTCTCCATCCTCTGCAGATGCTTCTTGTCTTCTCGGCTGCCCATAATGAGGGGAAGGATGTATTTCTGCAATTAAAATCATGGCACAACATTACACTTCTCTCTGGTGAGAAGGGGCAGATGAGGAAAAGACAGGGCCACCTACACTTGGGTCAGAGGCATTGTTTTATTGGACTAGTGCCTCATTGTCTAAACGGCCTGATTAGGTGCATGCAGAGTGTCCAAGCAGCAGATACAGGCATGTGTTGAAACCATCAGTCAATTAGAAAATTAACCAACATTTATGATAAATAATCAGTTGTTTTTTTATAGAGCATAAAATGTCAAATAGTTGCTGGTTCTAGATTTGCAGCCATATATAATGCTCCAGAGATGACGTATTTTTGTACGCCAACCAGGAAGTTAGCATTGCCCTGGTTCCCTCCACAAAAAGCCAATGGGATTTTTCCATTTGTTTTTGGATTACTGCAGAAAATAAGTTCCAACATTTATGATACTTGGACGATTTACTCTTCACAAATGAACACCACTCTTATGATTTTTGAAGTGTGAATGCAATTGCCAGAAGTAAAAACCTCATGTTAGGCCATATATGAACTACACCTTAACGGCACACAAGTTGGCGTGATGCCGTTTAGTAGTCTCATTTAACTACTTGTTAGCAGCTGCCTTTTATGAGACACTTAAAAATGCACAAATGTGTATTCTAACAAATACATATTCTATGTCGTAGAACGTTAAAACGTCTTCAGCTTGTGTTAACCACAGACCTTATTTCAGGCATCTAACTAAAAACCCATTGACTTTCAGACTAGTAAACCGGAAATGCAAAAATGTTAACTCATTTCTGGTTAAGACTCATTCCTGTAACACTCTCTCTATCTCAGGGTTTTAGACTCTAGCAATCTGAAGATGCAACCTCAGGCTCTGAGAAGTGTTCAACAAACACTTAATTTGTAAATCTGGGACTAATCTATAATGAGAGTAAGTGTTAGTTGCAGCCTTAAAAATGAATGAAGGGGTGAAACAGTGAAAATAAGACAGGCCTCCAGGGAAAAACATGGTGGTGAGCACTGAAAATAGTCTTACAAAACCAAAAACAATGTCTTGTTGTTTATTGTCTCTCTGCCACTGAATAAACAGAACTCCACCAAAATGATCTGTACAGTGTGTCTGACAGCCAAATGAGGACATTTGTTATCCAGTGTGAGTGTTCACCAAATGAGCAGCTTGTGAGTGTCTCACTGAATTCTTTACATATGTGCGTGGAGCCGAGCTCACCAAGTAAAATCAACGTCCATGTGACCCTGGAGGGCCCCACTGAACTGTGTTTTTTTGGGTTTTAATGCTGAATAAGGATCACATAATCCCTCGCAGCCCTCTGCTGCCCGAGCCAGGTTTTCTCTCCAACTCAGGTGGCAAGCAGCCACACCAGTGCAAGTAATAAACACTTTTTAGAGAAAAAGATTAAATGAGTGTCAACACGTAGTAATTAATAAGTGGGTTGCTGGGAGTGTGGTGTTTACAAGGTGCACCATAACATAAATAAAGTGTGGGCAGAAGCCTGGACATATGGTGCGACTGGCGCTACGCTCCAGTGACATGACAGCAACCTGTGCCGTCCCGCCAGGGAATCCCACCTCCCAGGCGGCAAGTGGCTGGCAAACCCTGCCGCATGTGGGAAACAGTGCAGTGTGTGTTTGTCAGCGAAAGACCGCAGGGACAGGAGACTGAATGTGCAGCCTGGGAAAAGGGGGATGAAATAATAGGACATAACAGGATCTATAGAGAAGCCAATATATCCGACAGGGTCAGGCAGGCATATGCAAGTACATGATACGCGCTCACTTTCTCTCTTTTGCACACAGAGAGGAGAACAGGCTGTCATCGAGGCCGAGAGCTACTGCTGGAGCTCCTGTCCTGCTCTAAAACGAGAGTAATGGCTTCCACATGCCACTCAGACTACTACTAACAACCACTATGGGATTAATGTCACCGGGGACAAGGGGCCTCATGAGCTCATGTTCAAGGGCTGCTAAGCCCGATAAAAACCAGGGTGATTATTTTTAGACGGTGGGACGTCAAAAAAAAAAATGGTTGTGTGCTGTGTTAGCAACTATATTTTTTAAAAGGAAAAAAAGTGTATATCTGAGAGGAGGAGGGAAGTTAAAAAGAAGGGGTTCAAATGAGATCATGCTTTGACGTAAAGCAGGGTAGCTTTAATAACAAGCCCAGAGTGATGTTACATACTGCAGAGGCGCCTTCAATTCTAGCACCATAATTCATCATAACTGATGTACTCGCTAGGCCCACCAATTTTAATGTAATATCGGGGAGAGGCAGTACTGACAGATCTGAGGATGCAAAGGATAATTTGTAAAACAAATTTTAGAAAGATTAACTGTGAAAACAAAGTCAGCGAGGAGGGAACATGGTGGAAAGAGCAGGAGAAGCAGAGTGTAACTTACTTTGTAAAGCTGATGGAAGCCAACGGCGATGCCCACCATAATGATGGTGAGGGCACCGTAGTCTCTCCATCTGTAGCCTGCTGGACCTGCAGAAGAGGATAAATCACTTAATGTCAAGGTTTAGCTCTAAAGTATAAAGTTGTTTTTTTTGTCAGTCTTTGATTTTTAATGCTACATAACCATTGTGTGCTGTCACAGTTGATGCAATAATTGTCTAATATGACCAATGCATTGCAGTGTGGAGGATTTGGCAGCATCTCGTGGTGTAGTTGCATATTGCAACCAACTGTGTACCCCTCTACTGACTCTTCCACCGACTTTTCCAATACTGAGGTAACATGAGCAACAGAGTTCAAAACTGCGGTAACGCCATTCGACTCAATCACAGGCCATCCTTACAATAAGAACACTACTTCAGACTGCGTCAGACTGCAGCTGGCGGTACCACGGTTTTTCACTCGGTGGCTCACATTACCGCAGTTTCATAAGCGTTCAGAGAAGTACAGTGGCCTTCAGGTAACGTAAAATCTAGGGCTGCCAAAGTTAACATGATAACGGGTTAACACAAATTTGTTTTAACACCACTAATTTCTTTATTGCATGAAGGCAATCAATCTGAGATTGTAGTGGGCTCAGTTTTAAAGCTAGAGAGCTAAGACAGGTATCATATGACACAAAAAACCCTAAGAAACAGACAGAGGCTAAATAAGGCTCAAAAATGTGAGCTAAATTTTGGCATGCCCATTTTTGAGGGGTCCCACGACCTCTGACCTCCAGATATATAAATGTAAATGGTTTCTCTGGGTCCCCACCAGTCTCCCCTTTACAGACATGCTCACTTTATGATAATCACATGCAGTCTGGATCAAGTCATAGTCAAGTCAGCACTCTGACACACTGACAGCTGTTGTTGCCTGTTGGGTTGAAGTTTGCCAGTACTGTAGTACCTGTGAGGGTTTCTGGACAATATTTATACGAAATTTAATAATTCCCCTAAATGATTTTCAGACTGTAAAAAATCAATCAATCAATCAATGGATGCCTGAAACATTACAACAATTTGTAAATAAATGTAGTAAATGCACAACCACTGGTGTGGTCCTTTAAGATAAAGAAATTTATGTGTATGCTTAAAGACAGGGTGGGTGATCTTAAGAAACTAGCAATACACTGGATTTTTAAAAATGATCCCAGCCCAACCCAGCCTGGTGTTGTCAACTCTTTTCTAATGAAGGTAGCTTGTAGCACTGGCTCCAAAAGTCCCTAAATCTATGGAGAAAGCCCATCGCTTCAGGCCTCCCTCCAGTGCGAACATAACCATATCATAATGAAGGTGAATGGCAAACACAGCTGTTGTTAGCTGTCAAGCTGGCAGCTTGTGGAAGACTGCGGTGAAGAGCAATGAGTGTACGTGCAAAGAGCATGCAGGTTGACACACAGGTAGATAGACAGGTGTGGCTGTCCAATCATTTCATTCTGGAAAGATTGGACAGGATTATTATACAAGATTTTTTTTCTCTGCTATGATGTAATGAAAATTTCAACTAACAAAAGAAATGTACCTGAAATCTTCACAAATCCTGCCTTTAATGAGCACTAAGCAACACAACTAATCTCTTTGTGAGGTTACAAAAACTCCATCTATTCATCGATCTGTTTACGCAAAACGTCTAATCTGTAAAGGGTAAAGCCTACAGAGCAAACAAGCACTCTCTATCCTGCTCTTCCAGAAAGGACACCATTGTCTTCCACTTATTTTGGGGTTGGGCCTAATGCAGTGTTTGCATATAAAGTCTTTCAAACCGGATGCATCATATACGCATATACAGAAAACAGGTAGTGTGTGTGTATGTGTGTGTGTGTGTGTGTGTGTGTGTGTGTGTGTGTGTGTGTGTGTGTGTGTGTGTGTGTGTGTGTGTGTGTGTGTGTGTTTGGAAGTTGACTGCCTTGCTGAGTGACAGATAATGTGAAAGTGTGTCATTGTGCAAGCTGTCATCTGGGTAGGCCAACTGTCTGTCAAAGTGGAAATTCCCCACATAAGAGAGGCATTCAACTGAAAATGTCACTAAACAACAAACAGGTCTGGAGGAAATATACTGTGTGAGTTTTGCTTTTATTTACTCTGGTGGAGCCCAAATGAATATGAAATTATTAGCGGCTAGGCCACTAAAGTACGCCGCTCATATTCTATTACAGGTCTGATTTCACCTAATGGGTTATGCGGTGCATGTTTACTGGCTTGAAGTAAGTAAACCAGATTGATCTTGTGCCTTACCACTTGTGTGATTTGACATGCAAATAAAATGAGAGACCGGCTATCACATTGGACTATATGGTACATCTTCAAGGTGAACGCTATTTTTTTCTCCTTACTCAAGGGCACACTTCATTGCTGCTGCAGCATTCAGGGATGAACCTGTAACCTTCCCTATCGAAAATTTTTGAGTCATTCTCCAACATCCATATGGTAACCACATAAATTTGGGTCTTCATCAACATTATAGCTGCGATAGACTGTCACCTATCCCAGAATACTGTGCTTCTGAAAGGCCTGGGAGTCCTTGGGAGAGGTGGTTGACCCTGAACAAGCCTCACTGCATCACAGGGATGTAGGGGTCTTCACTTGCCCCCCCCCCACTGTTAGGACCTTTCATTCTTCCTCCATCTCTCCTTTTTCCCCTCTACCACTTCCACTCTGCCATCTTCCTTTTTTTATTTGGTCACTTAAGCTGTGGAACTGTGGTATCCATCCCCCGTTTTTCCAATCTCCTCTCAAATTTATTGGGTTCAGTGGAGGCCTTCCTGTCCTTCTACCGCGTGGAAATAGAGATCAGAGTATCCATTACTTCGACAGAGATGGATGCGGGTCCCCGTGCACCGTCCCCATAACAAGGACATCAAAGGGAGGTAGCCCCCTCTTTTCAGCATGACCCCCCATACAAGACTCCCCGCGCTCACCTCATTATGCAGCTCCCTTATAGCCGTTTTGATATAAAACCCCCCACTATGGACGGAGAGCCGCGAGTCTCCCTAACTACATGGCCATCCCATCAACATCACTTTCATTACAAAACATGAGATGCCAGGGGAGTCAAGGACAGTGTGGTAATAAATGAGGGTGGAATACATCTGGAATCATTGTCATATGGGTTAAGCATTACGCGGACTTCATTCTGCATTGGTAAATCAGTGGACAGCACTCATAACCTCCTGAGGTAATAAAGATACAGGTTGCGGTGTGGGGTCTTGCCAGTGTGAAACCCCTTGAAACTAAACAGCAAGTGACTTCACGAGCTTGTGCAATGTCACATGCCTCCATCTGAATTCACAATCGAGGCAAATGTTGTGTGGCACACACACGTCGGTAACACTTGTAAAGATGAGTGTTTGTTGAGCTACCGATAATCCCGTTTAGTGGGTTTAAATTAATAAAAACAAGACCTTTAACAGCAAACCTGAACAAGTTTTAAATTAGACTCCTTTTTTCCAGTGCATATAAATATTAATATTATGTATATACAGCAGGTATGAAAGGGGAGAGAAGGATGGGTGCACTCACTATGTGGTGCTACAGCCAGCTGCGTTGCATGAAGTGGATGTGGGGCCCCCACGGGGCTCAGAGGCAGGACTTCTTCTGTGCTACCAGAGCGCTGGATGGCCAACTCTACCTCCACATCCGTCAGCCCTGGAATCAAGACACACACCTTTAAAAGACATTCGGAAGGGGTGCGGCGACTGCATGTTAATGGGAAACACCAGATGGCTCCTTGGCTATCATAATGTATGCTTAAATACTTCCCAAGCTGCCCACAAATCTTTTAAGTACAATTTAGAGAAAGTATGACAAATCTTCATTCAATTTTACCTACCCTCTCTTCTCAAAAATACATTTTCATTTCATAATTCAGAAACTCCGCTGAGAGTTTCTGCTTCGGGGACATCCATCAAAGGGAGGTAGCGTGGAAAGGTTCACACAATGAAATCTGAAACTCTGCTAGCCTATTAACTGCCACCAAAGGCAAAGAAAATAAGAGTCTGTCCACTTCTCCAGTTATATTTCCCATGTGGAGATTTCATACACCCCAGACAGCGAAAATGCATTATTTTAATTTCTTCATTGTAATGTAAATGTATTACATAATTTTGCAAATGCCAATATAATTTAATCTTCAGATCTTTTTAATGATTTTAGTGATGATTAAATTGCAAAGGGCTCCCTGATGGAGAATCTGAAGGCAGGAGAGGAAAAAAAAAATCTAATATGAACATCTCCTTTTGTGGCAAGAAAGGATTTTATTTCAGGCGCCATATGCTGCCATTGCTGTGGGTCTCATCTTTTAATGAGCAACTCTGTCTAAACAAAGGAGAATAATTACAACTTTTTCATGAACTACATTAAAAAAACAACAATTTATAGTAAAACAATTAGGAGACAAGTGAACACAAAGAAAAAAAATGGTAAGAACAGTAGTTCTTAGACAGTGATGAGCATGTTTTATCTTGTAATGACAAATCAAGTCTGTATCGGTACGTTGTACATTGCTCACAGAGTCTCTCGCTAACATCTTACCATTACTTCCTAAACCATTTCCCTTGTTTATTGACAGAAAATCTCCTCTGTAAGAGAGCCTTTTACTTGAACTATTCCCTCAGGATTTAGAGAATTTACACAGACTTCCTCCATCCTTTGAGAGAAATCGAGCAATTGGATTGAATGGTTCAGTTGCAGTGTTTCAAGAGATGGCTCTACGTTTTTATTAGCAGTAAATGCACAGAGAGACATATCCTGATATCTCTGGTCCTGACCTCCAGAGTGGTCTTCACGAGAGAAGCACACAGTAGAAAATATTCATACAGCATTGTATTGCAATATTTTGCGTGGCGATATTGCATCGATACATGATGTCAAGTACTGCTCTTTTATTACATAAACTATTGACCTCTTAATAACCGACAGGCCACTATTCTGACTATAAGAGGTTGTATCAGGCTCAGTCTAAAAGCCAGAGAAGATTACTCATTTTTCTACCCTACTCTAAGTACCATCAGGGGATGCACCCTATTTTTTCCCTGTTAATGTTAAATTGCGAACAACAAATCTGTGTTGAAATTGGCAAAACGTGAGTTAGTAAACGTTATCTGTCTCAAGTTTGTCCAAAAAACTGAGATTTTACAAATATGCAAGTTATTACATTTGAATATATCATAACAATGTAATTAAATTTCTGAATGGAGCTTGAACCCATCATAATATAACTCAGTGCAACCTCTGTACATTAGCTGTTAGCTCAATTATTTAGCCAAATAGGACTGTGCTGCTCACCGGCTGCTAACCGCTAACGTTACCAAGCTCTCCTCCCGCTGACTTCGACACAGATGTGTTGTTCATAATGTAGAACTGGAAATTTTCTATCATCCTTGTGACGACAAAGTTAATTATAATACTTATATAAGTGTCAAAGTTAATGCCATAATAAAGCTGGGATGGCCGTTTTCAAAGGGGCCCCTTGACCCCTGACCTCAAGATCTGTGAATGAAAACTCTGAGATGTGAACAGTGAAAACTGTATCTTATTCAATAAACTGCATAATTTGTAGATAAAACAAGGTAATAAATCACAATATATCTTCTTGCAATACTTGGACTGTAACTTAAGTATTGTGATAATATCGTCTCGTGGGGCCTCCTCTGATTTCCACCCCTCGCACACAGTAACACCCACGTGGAGCATAAATAATATAAACCGTGTAAAACAGAACTGTCCATTTCTTAAAAAACTCTTTTAATCAAATTATTCCTCCCATTTGAATAATGTGAATAGCAGGTTGAAGCTTGATCAGAAGCCCCATGTCAACCGATTCCTGTATCAGCACAAAGACATCCTTTGATAATCTACCACACAGTTTATGCCAAGAGGAGGTCCCTCCCGTCACCTATTTAAATGCTCCGAGGACTTCAAATGGCCATGAAAATTGTTGAATAATTGAAGGCAAATATTGGCCGGCCTGTAGTCTACAGCAGGTCCTGAGTGCCAGGAAGTGGTGAGCGCCATGTGCTGAGTTTGTGCAGTCAGACTGCACTGTCAAATAAGCAATAATGTGTCCCTGGACTCCTGATTCATCTGACCACAGCAGACTACATGGTGGCAGACTATTGAGTGAGACATGCAAAGATCTCGGTTTCACTGAATGAGAAGAAAAACATGCTTCAGGTTTTTTCCTTTCACCTTGAAATGTAGTCTCTCTCTCTTTTTTTAATCCACGTTTATTGCTGCTATTGAGCTTAATGTATGTACATCTTAATGGCTGTTCACATCTTTGATGCTGTTTATGCAGCAAATGAAAAGGTTTTTGTACATCGCATCAAAATAGAAAACATGGAAATTCCTAAAGCTGTTTACTAGTCAAATTACAGCTTGTTAACTTGTGTTGTATGCTGTGATCTGTTTATTGTTGAGGGAAGACAACAGCAAAATGAAAGCGCTCTTAGATCCAAAAGAAAAAAGGGAACAAGGTGAAAGTGAGTTTTACATATAAAAGGAAAAGACAAAAAAGGGATTGTGAAATTTATTACGGCTTCCAAAACCTGTGGAATGACCCCTGGACCCCCATTTCAGATCGACCTGTGGGGAGATGAATTTTTTTAAGACATAAATTACACCTAATGACGACACCATAAAAAAGAACAATAATGGAAAGCTATTCTGTATTTCATTATACTGTATTATTTGGTGCACCTGATACACGCAGTGCCTGTTTATGAGTCACCGTATTAGCAGATGCTCAGCCAAAGCATTTGCTTTGACCTTGCCATTCTCATTGGGGCATGAAATTACGGTGCTGGCACCTCGATATTACAGCTATAAATACTGTAAACTGCATATCTGGGCTACGTTTTCTATTGTCTTTCAACATAAACCTGATCGGTATTTATTTAAAGGAAAACCCATTGCTCGTCAGGTTATTTACAGCTCTATTTTCACTGGCTCATATTCTCTGGGTATTTTTAAAGGGCAAAGAGGCAGCAAAGCTCTTACATTAAATCCATTTCTCCAATTCTGGCACTTCTGGACTTTATGGGTCAACACCTCGGCCGGACAGCCAATTATAAAAATTGCTTACTAAAATATTTTGGGTGGTAAAAGGTGAATGCCTTTTTTCACTGTCGTCCCAAGGCTTGAATTATGAAGTTGCCCTTGAGTGAAAATTACTTACATTTTGAATATCGTATTTAGAAGGGGGGAAAAAAGGGCATGGCGGGGGTCATAAATAGATGGAGGTCAATGGGTTATTAAGAACTTCTCATGCTGTGCTGGCAAGAGAAATTCTACATGTCATTTGGTTCTGGACAACTGCTTGAAAATAGCATGCCCTAAATAATGACCACTCTCATAGAGTATTCATTTATGTATTAAAAAAGGGGACTCTGCTCTCATTTCCCTGCTTTATCGCCTTGTACTGATGACAAAGTAGGCAAGGCCTCGGCTAGGTGGCGCCGTGGAGTAATTTATAACCACATCAATCCCTTTACCTTCTACACAGGCCTTGGTCATTGTCATTTTTGTCCGAGAGGTGAGTCACATAACCCCACTTACAAACAGCATCCTATTAATATCTGGGATGATGAACCTTACCCTTACCTTCAAACCAGGTATGGTAATAGACCAACAGCCTACCTGTGTTCCCCGTGACCCTCGATCACTGGCCCTCTACTCAGGGTGAAATCTATTAGCATTATTTATTCAACTCAATAACAATCGGGATGGCATAAAAAGGAAATAAGTCAAGTCATCATTTATGTCTCACTGACAGAGAATGTACTGTGCCTGTAATGCATTTAATACTGTATGTACCTGTAATGCAACAGTGGGTGCGCTTCACTTGCCCACACAAACAGCACCCAGTTAGCGTCTGAGTGATGTCAGTTTAGGGGCCACGGTCAAAGTGACATGTTGAAAGCTGGAAAATGTTGTTGACTTTGTCCTGAGAATTTGATTTTTTGGTAATTATGTATGTAACTGCTAATTGTCTGGGCTTAATGGTAGTGCCAAAATGGGGCCCCGACGCTCTTTAGCTGTTACATCTGTTAATTGTAGAGGACATAGATGGCACAATTCACTAGATGAGACTGGAGCACATTATATTTCACTCAAACACAATAAAATTTACTTGATCTTGGCAAGGGACAAGTAAAGCAAAATTGCTTCAAGATGGCTGCAAGACAGTTTAAATGCAACTCATTTCCCTGACTCCTCTGCTAAAAAAAAAAAAAACAAAAAAACATCAAGGTTCAAATATTCATTTATATTATATCTAAGTGACAAAGTTTCAATATTTCATCCAGTTTATTCAACAAGGACTCAAGAAGGGCAGCTAGAAATATTGGACTGCATAATTGCCAATTCATATCCTGAAATTGACAGTTGAAGGAAAACAGAAATTATATTTTTCAATGAATATTGAAATAAACCACACTATTAGGATCTCTTTGGAAAAAAAAAGGAGATGTAACTAGAGAGGCATCCTTCAGTGCAGATTAGGGCACAAATGTGCAGGGAAATAATATGCAGGAGCTGGATTATTGTGTAAAGATTCTGCAACATGCAATCAAAGTGGGCCCTATTTTCCCCTTCATCAGCTGTCCAGCGTAAGTACCGGCAGCAAGAGGAATCCAATTTAAAATCCACTCTACCGGGAGATGGTATTGTTTCATTTTATGTGTGCTTTGACATTTCTGGCTGTTAATATAGAGTAAAATCCAGAAGTATTTACATAAATATGACATTAAACTGTATTAGAAATTAAGACTGACACATTTGCTGTGGCGACAGCGGGAGGAGGAGGATGATTGAGTTTCTAGGTCAAAGGGTTGAGAGGACAATACATGCTGGGTACACAAACATGGGGAACTGGGAGTACTGGCCTGCTGCTATGTCTATGCAAAAGTCTACTGTGGCTCAAGTAAGACAGAAAAAGAGGCAACTAATTGGCAATCATCAACATCTTCTAGTACTATCTTTGATTAACATATGAACACTTTTATGGGGCAAAAGTGGTCATTTCATGTTGACAAAATAACAATCACAGTTAGATAATTACTACAGAAATTAGGGGTAGGGGGAAAAAAATCAATACAGCATAGTATTGTGATATTTCGGACATCAAGTATTGATCTTTTACTATATTATTTACCTCTTAACAATCCGGCCGCTGTTCAGTCTTTCAGAGTTTAGAGTGGTCTCAGTTTTAAAGCTAGATAGATAGAGATAGATAGATCTTGTTGCTGTAGAAAAATACAGATTGGAGAGACAGACCGTAAGTGTTGTTCAATAAATGTTTACTTAAATTATGAAATTTTCTATATCATTTGTTAGTATTAAGATGTTATATTTTATCAGATGGAGGAAAAACAGAAAACCAGTATAGATATCGGCAATAGAAATCTGCATCATATATCGGCCATCATCTGTCCTGATTCTGTAAAAAAAAAAAAAAAATCGACATTGGCCATAAAAAACCCTAGTACCAGCCATGTAATCCTACCTTGTTGGGGAAAAAACAAATTTACGTTAAAAGCGTGATTTGATCAATCAAAACAAATGTTTGGGCTCCATTCTAGCTCCGCCCTTAAGGGCAATGCAAATGTGTTACTTGGTGACATCACCATGTTACAAAAGTAAAGGCAGGACTTCAAGAAAGGCATTTCACGCAGTTCAGGAGCAGTGTTTCAGTGGAATTGACAAACTTTGCTGTGGAATTTGGGCTTTTTCACTTTGCAGACTTTTTACATGCACAGAAAACTACGTAAACACATTAAAGGAAGGGGAAAAAGCACAAAAGCATAATAGGTCCCCTTTCATTTTGGTGTCTGACCTCAAGACCTATGACGGAAAACTCCTCTGACATGAACAGTGAAAACTGTATCTCATCAGAAAAAATAGATGATGACAAACTGCATAATTTGCAGGTGAAAAAAGGTAATAAATCACAACTATCACAATATTCAGCATGTCGTAAAAATGTAAACAGCTGTAATAAGATCGTATTGTGATAATATGGTATCGTGGTGGTGATTCCCACCCCTAACAGAACCTTACCAGCAGCATTTTCCTGACATTATTTCTTGCAATATAAACATTTACAAATACTTTTCTCACGGTGAACTTAGTGAGCGGAAACTCTTTCATGAAACAACTCAGGGAAGCTCAAGTATGAATGTACAGGATTTCCAGGTTCACTGTTGTGTGACTATACCATGCAAGTCAAGAGTTATCCTATGAATACTGCATAGAAGAGCGCTACTCAAACATACTTTGTGCTTAGTCTTTCATTGCTTTATTGTCTCTCATTCTTTACTCTCTCTCTGTTTCTCTCTCTCTCTCTCTCTCCCCCTGAGATCAATGCCCTTATGCAAATCAAGGGTTCCTGTTTAGATCTACAGTGGAACGGACTTTCCAAAATAAATCTGCATTAAAGCGTCATACATATTTCATGGACTTAAAGTGCAGTAAGAGCAAACCATTTTGGATAGCAGAGCTCTGCGGAGTTTACAACAAAGTAAGAAGAAAATGAGGCATGGTATGACATCACTCCGTATTGATGAGGCCTTATTACATTTGAGATGTCCAACAGTAGATTATGAACATGCCTTAGTTGTCAATAATGAGACGCAAAGACAAAAAGAAAATTTCAAAAGATATCAGGAGTCATTAGAGCCACATGAGATGTGTGTAGCAGCAGCCGGCAACCATGGATTTGGTTTCAGGTTACCTTCCCCTGTCATGGAGCTTTTAGGCTCACTTTTCACTGTTTGGCTACTCTAATGCTGGAGGTACAGTCCCCCAGCACTGCAGAGGTACAGGCCCCCAAGTACTGAACTGAAGAACTGAAATAAAAAATACTCACGACAAAGAGCTTATCTGGTAGATAAAGCCACATACTCTCCCTGCACATATTGCGACTTTTAGAAATACACGACACAACCCTGCACATTTTCACCGCCGCTTTATATTGAACCAACTTAAATTAGCTCAGAGTAATAAAGCTTTTTGCAAGTTTTATTGCACAAACAATGTGTCAGAAATAATCTCAATGGATTGCAAAGAAAGTGAAGAGCCAGCAAACATTTCCACCATCCCTGCTTAGAAAACCTCCCTGTGTCATGCCTCAAATTTACGATAACAGTTAAATTAAGTAAAAGGGTTAAAATGCTGGAAGGCAATATTGATAATTCCATTGAAAATGCAGAGGGAGTTTGTCAATATTAATTTTCCTGAACCCAAAGGAGCATCCCAACTGGTGTGTCATTTATTCACAGGGCCTGAATCATGCACTCTGAAGCTAAATCGACCCCTGTCAGACCCCCAGGGCAAAGAGCTACAGCTACAACCTTTGACCCTTATAGACTAGTCTTACCACAAAAAAAAGGACAGTGTGTGCATCCCGGGCTGACCACATTTAATAAACAAACACATATGGAATGTAATGATAATATCCTAACAGATGTATATTGTATTTTTCAAGGCTTCCTGCATTGCCTCCATAGTAAACCAAGATCAAATATCTCACCTTTTTTTTTTCAGGAAGGCTCTTCTGGTGGCCAAGGGACTCTGACATACTTTTGGGTTCTGTAGAAATTTTACAGCAGTGGTAATCTGTGAAGAGACAAATGTGATTTAATTCGTCATAATGAGATAATGTGAGAGGAAGAAGATACGGTCTGCAGGAAAGATGCTTTTAACAGTGCAAACAAGTCTAGTCCTTTAAGGAAAAGGGTTCATTATAAATCCAGACAAAAATGGATTCAATTTGCTTCTAAGCCCCCGCACCCCCCGCACAGTGAGGAGAAAGACCACCTGACCACTTTCCAGCTAAATGTGGGGAATGACCAAATCAGCAGTTATAAAATTAGCCCATCAAGAGTGCCGGACAAATGGAGTATGGAGCTTAATTTGCTATTACCCTCTTAAAGACAAACTTCCATTCTTAAGTGCGCAGTGGAAGAAAATCTATACTTAATGCAGAGGTGATCATTTGTATCTAATAACTTGAGAATCCTAGGCTGAAAACTTCTGTAATTCTTCCAGTTAAAAACCTGCCATGATCAAATCACCCAGCCTGAATGTTGTAATGACTTGAAACGTTAATGCACTAGAACGTTAAATAGCATCAGAACATCAGTAGTTTTAAGTGCACTGCGTTCATCGATTCTATTATGTTTTCCTTCGAGATGCACCTTAATTTTCCACCCCAGTATGCGTTTCCAAGAATTGGAGGGAGAAAAAAAAAATCATCCTCAAATGGCATTAAAACATAAATTTGAAGTGGGCGCCGTGAAGTGGCGCCTCCTAAAATAGATAAATATGTAAGAACAGAGAGAAAGGGGAAAGACACTGGAGGGGAGGTTTAGATGACTTATAATCGCACCTGTGGTCCCCGTGATTCAATTGTAAAAGTCATCCCTCTAATAGGTTGAAAGGTTTTGATTACTCTTCTTTTCTCTTAGTGTTGAAAGATACAAAGTGATTGAGCGCCCTGCCAGTGGTAATTCGTTTTGGGTAATGCATTGCATATACTATGAACCTGTTTCAATCCAAAAGAATTGCAGTTTAAACTTGTCCAAGGGGTAGGTGTGGCAGGGAGGCTGAATAAAGAGAGAGATTTCTGTGACAAACACACAGTACAGTAGAGGATCCCAGCACAGACAACTCTAAGGAACTTCTGAAAATATGTTGGACTTTTCTCTAGAAGACTATGAATAAGATCAAAAGCTTAATAACACTCTTAGTTTAATGAGGGACACACATGAAAATATCATGCAGCATCCGGTGACGTGCTGCAGAATTATACTGTTTTGTAGATCTACTTTAAAGGCGCAGTGTGCAGGCAGTGGAGAAGAAGCACTGTGGTAATCACATAGAGGTGCTCTTTGGATCCTTCAGGGGGTTTGTTCTTATTCAGCCTTGTAAAGGGCTCATTGTATAGGTGGAATATGGTCTCAAAAAAGTACAAAATGCAAGTCTCCCTCAAAAATAATCCGAGGGACACTGTAGTATTTGAACAAAATTGAAATGCCTTCATTTTACATGGCAATAATTGTTTAAAATGACCAACGTGTTGCAGTATGGAGGATTTGGCGGCATCTTGTGGTGCAGTTGCATATTGCAACCAAATGAGTACCCCTCCGCTCACTCCGCTCACTACTTCAACAGTAGTCAAATGGTGGCTGGCGGTACCACGGTTTTTCACTCGCCGGCTCACGTTAACTCGGTTTCACAAACACTCAAAGACGTACAGTGGCCTTCAGGTAACGTAAAATCCAAGTTAATCAAAAGCTGTTAACGTGATAATAACAGCTCATTACGTGTGCAAATAAATTTTAATTTCTTACACATTAATGCAATTTGCAATTTTTAGGTTGTGGCGGACTCAGTTTTGTAGTTAGAGTGAAAATACTTGTATCATGTGAAACTAGATAATCTAAGGGATCCATTGGTACCAACCATAGTTCATACTAGCTTGTCACAAAGGAGGTTAAATAACATTTCACACTTGTCCATTTTTAAAAGGGTCCCTTGACCGCTGACCTCCAAATATGTGAATGTAAATGGGTTCTCTGGGTCCCCACCAGTCTCCCCTTTACAGACTTGCCCACTTTATGATAATCACATGCAGTTTGGATCAAGTCATAGTCAAGTCAGCACTCTGGCACACTGACAGCTGTTGTTGCCTGCTGGGCAGCAGTTTGCCATGTTATGATTTTAACATATTTTTGATGTTAAATGCAGTACCTGTGAGGGTTTCTGGAATATATCTGTATACATAATATATGTTTTGTTTTAACTGATTTCCAATATTAAATATATACATACATTTGCATAAGACAGCATTATAGTCTATTCCCATGTTGTTAAGAGCATTAAATACTTGACAAATCTCCCTTTAAGGTACATTTTGAACAGATAAAAAAAATGTGTGAATAATCACACTTAAATGCATGAGTAAAAATGTGAAAGGCTCTCTCTTGAGCCAGTGTTTGGTTTGTCCGTTCTGTGCTAAATATGCTGTTGCAACATGGCGGACTCTGAAGAGGACACGCTCCCTGTGAAGGGCTCACTCAAAGCTAACAAAAACACAATTCTTAGTTTCAGGTGATCATTCACTAATGAAAACATAGTTATGAATAATAGATTATTTTTACACGGTACAGTAGTCCCCCGAAATGTTACGCACTGGACCTTTTAAGATAAATGCTGTAACTTCTACAGTGAATTTTATCAAAATGTGCCAGATTCATCCCACAAGATGCTGGCAGCATTTATTTAGACACTAATCTACCATTTCTGTGTGACACTAGCGTGACCTTGACGTACATATGGGTTATGCAAGGGGTATGGGATTTCCTGTATCTCTATATGCTGAGGGCTTATTAAAGTCAGCCACCCGGAACCTTCATTGTGACAAGCAGATTAAACCATTTGCATGGTGAACCTCCCTAACTGATGTTCTGGCCAAAAGATACAGTCAAAACACATCGAAAATACACCTTTGATAACGAGACCAAATCATCCTGCTCTTGGCAAAAGCTCTTACTGTCTATGTTAAGTGAGCCAATGAGACGACTTGCGTGGGAAAAGGCAGATAAACACTGAAATCTAATATTCTAATATTTATTCCAGTAAACAGAGCGATGTCGGCCCCTGTGAGAGGTAATGACCTAACCAAGGAGGAATATGCTGAATGAGCAAACCCTGTTTATATTCTCTTAAAATTTCAATAGCACAACATAGACAGAAAAATTGTGTCAATGTTAATAGGCGTAAGTATGACATCTTAGCGAGGACCGCAGCTAGCTCAGCGGCAAACTAATGAGGCAAATGTCCATTTGGTTAAAACTGTAGTGGTGGATCTTCAGGGAGAGGAAAAGTGCACTTCTTAGCAGATGACATAGATGCTTTGCACAAGTTCCACCCAGACATCTCAATCAATTATAACCACATTGCAGAGATTTCAGTCTTGTCTTGTTATTGACTTATGGATCACCCCAGTTATAGTGTTGGGTAGCACACAACTGGGCTTTTAGGGGGTTAAGATGGATAACACTACAAGGCACATTTGGGCTGGCAGTGTAAATAACTAAAATAAAAAATAAAAATTGTGAATTTCCTTCCTTTTGGAAAAATAATTCATGGTTAAATCAGCAACTCTTTTGTAAAGCTTCTCGTAAAGCTTTGACTGCTAATGCACCAAAGTGCTCCATGTTAAGAGCAATAATCTTTACAAACCGGATAACCAATAAAGTGTCAGGTAAAGCTGAAAAAGAGGTGGAAACTCAATCATAGGAAGAGATAACATTAACCAACACACTTAAAGAGAGTGAAGTTGATGAACGGACAAGATTACAGCAATGTTATTGGGTTTGAATTGGACAAGACTTTTGCACTGCACACGTCTGAAAATTACAATTGCGATACTTTGAATTGTGAGAAATGAGGATGAAATCCAGTTAAGTTCGAACCACATGGTTGGACAGCCGAGGGAATCCATGTAACCAGTTGTATATTTTTGCTCTAACTAGTAATAGCACTTAACTATAATTTACAGTAAGGCTTACGGATGTTTTGCAGGTGTGTATTATGGGGTTTCGGGATCTGAGCTGTGTCGACTTTCTATACTGAAACTGCATCACACTGTATGATTGGTTCTTCTGGCTGGTTTCAGTATTTGAAGTTACTGTAAGTGGGGCTGCGCGGTGGTGCAGTGGTTAGCGCTGTTGCCTCACAGCAAGAGGGTCGCAGGTTCGATTCCGGCTTGGGACTCTTCTGTGTGGAGTTTGCATGTTCTCCCCGGGTTAATTGATGACTCTAAATTGCCCGTAGGTGTGAATGTGAGAGTGAATGGTTGTCTGTCTATATGTTGTCTGTCTCTATGTGCCCTGTGATGGACTGGCGACCTGTCCAGGGTGAACCCCGCCTTCGCCCAATGCCAGCTGGGATCGGCTCCAGCCCCCCCGCGACCCCTAACAGGATAAGCGGTTGACGAGGATGGATGGATGGAAGTTATTGTAAGTTTCAGTATTTAGAATAAACTAGAACAAACATTTGAACCACAACAGATTTAAGACGCATCACAAGAAACAATTCAAGACTCTTGTGTCGGTTCAGTTAAACAATTAATCTGGACTGAAAGTGTTAAATAAGGTCAAAAGGCTGTTTACAACCGAGACTTTCACTTCTTAGGCGTTTAGAGTGTGATTTAGCAGCCTAATTGTTACCTATGAGACTGAAATGTTTTGCGTGCTGCTTTTGCGTTGCTGAGCGCCTCACATTTTTACAGGAATGCCTTGAGTTGAAAAAAATCCAACACAGAGCTCCCAACGCCAATAGCGCTTTTTCACACTGTGGTGACTTTTGCTGGATATCCAGAGTTTTACGAGTTTACCGACTGTAGCTACCATGATCTGAACAGAAAACGGCAGGAGGCAAATTAGTGCGCTACTTTAAATTTTGGGTAAGCTGTTTTCATTCATTTAAACTGTACCGTTAATTATTTAGTACTAAATATTTAGTATTGCGTACTGTTATTGGTTTGTAAGAAGATAACGTTAGCACTCATTTGGTGGTTGCCTAGCGACATAGAAAATAAAAAGACCACCTGCCTTAAAAGGTTCACTAAATGTTGTTAATCACTGGGCATCGTTTGATTTTACAGACATTTAGACTAAAATACGACACGTGTTAAAGGCCCTGACACACCAAGCTGATGGTCCACCATCGTTGACCATCCGTCGGCCTAGTTTTTTTGGTGTACCCCCCGCCATCGACTCTAGTCTGCCTGTGTCGGAAGTTTTTTGGCCGATTCGTCATGTTGAATCATCAGTGAAAGAAATCGCTCTGATTGGTGGTTCAGCATAAACAAATCAGTGCACGAGAGGAGAAACGTGAGGAAAGCAAGTTAAGTCAAGCGGAAAAACCCAGAAGGCTCTTCTCATTTTTCTTCACCTCATCTGATCATTCCAACACGCGGATATTTTCACAACAACATGAACATCTGGAATGAAGCCAAGTGGTGAGTAAGAAAGGTGTGAAAATGGTCGTCAAACGCTGCTTTCTTTCACGTACGTATCATAACAACGGCTTGTACAGTATATCCGCCGTCCTCGGTCTTCTGCTTTCCCTTGTTGAATGATGAATCCAGACTACCGCCGCCTGCCGGTGTGGAGAGTTATTTCCCCTAACGCAGGTACGTGTACAAACTAACTGGCCGTCGGCTGTAGTCTTTACACACTTACACAGCAGTCGGCCTCCATCGCAGATAGTTCTGCCCAGGGCTTATCTAAACTTCCATCAAAGCGTCACGGTATCATGGAACAAAACACTGCATAAAAAGACGATTCAAAAGTCACATCTACTTTTTTTTTTTTTTTTAAACAGAAAAATAAACTGCCATGCACTTAACATCTTAATCCATGTCATCTATTCCTCTAAAAGGTATATGTACACATTTAGTCGGCAGCAATGAAGACATGCAGAGGGCATGATGGAACTAAAAGTTGGGTGTGGGGGATACGATGGAGGGGCTAAAAGGAAATCATTAGCAAGTATAGGATTCAGTCTCAGTGTGAATCAATTCATTCCAAATTGCCCCGGCCTGTACATTTGTGGAGAATATGAGCCTGATATAATAACAGACTGATAGACATGAACAAAAATTGCGTTAGGCTGGTCTCAAATTTCTCCCCCAAACATACGTTTGAAGGACCAAAAGCGAGAGAAAGTGAGAGACGGCGAAAAATGAAGCTCTATATTAATTTGGCGCTTTCATGGATGATTTGCTATCAGGGGCAGCTGTCTTAAATGACTTAACCCAATACCTTTCTGATACCAGAGACCGACCAGAAAGGAATGAAGTTTTAATGCAATTACTGTGTTTCCTTTAGTCGCCTGACTGCTTGATGTGGCCGGCAGTGCTTTTTAATCTTTTTAAAAGAGTGGCTTTAAATGCCCTTCTAATTGTGACATCTTTCCCGCCTTGATGTGACCTTTAGTGGAGGAAGTAAGGCCTCATGGGAGCAGCAATAGGGAATTATTGACCCTGAGAGACATCAGGAAGTGAAGAGCAGACCCGTCCCTTTAGCTAACCTCCACATCCACTCTGGTTCAGACGCTGCAGGAGCTTCAACGGCTCTGCTGGAGCTGAACTGGTCTGACAATGACTGTACAAAGGGAACTTTTTGTGCCTTTGTGTCTTCTTTTTGGGTACTGCTTTTCAGAGAAGCTGCAATGTGAGAGAAGTAATTTACCGAAACTCAACTTCAGTACAATCTGATAAAAGGAGTAAAACATGCGCTGTTTTTTCTTCTTCTCCTGACAAACTATTAGCTGCTTTAAACCTACTTTTACATGTTAAAACATTACAGTAAATATAAATGTAGTGGTTTGGTTTTGTGATTTATTCTCTTCTCTGAATGAGGTCAATCTTTATCAAATGATTGTAACTTCTGAAATATACAGATGAGACTCAGCACAGATGAAAAAGGGTCATGGAAAACTTCATTGACATTTTGCGTTGCAAAGGTTTAAAAATAACATACAGCACTGTATCATTGTCAGAGCCATGGGCAAGGCTACAATCATGACATCAAATGCACATTATGCAATTTTTTTAAGGGGGGAGGGGTGGTGGACGGAAATCAAGCTTTTTTCAAGTCCACTGCATGTACAGACGAAACTTTCCATTCAGCAGCATTTCCCTATCAGAGCGCTGTCATCACAAACATGGAAAAGCTGAGCAGGTTCAGCGGTAAGAAACACTGGCGGCTAAAGTACATCTGAGGACATCATCAAACTGTAAAAACTGTGCAGATAAATACAGTTAATACACCCAGAGAGTTATAGTAAGACTATTAAGGAAAAAGAAAAATTCATTCCCCTCTTCTCTTTTAGAGCAGTTTTTACTTTCATGTAAAAATAGATTTCAAAACTACATTTATGATTCAATATGTTTGTTATGTACGCTGATGTCGTGACTGCTTCACTTCCTTCATATTGCAGATTTAAGTTATGTCTAAAAACTATACAAAAGTATTTTTTTAAAAGGTTGGGGGTTAAAGAAAATAATTCAGCCTCTTTATGATCTGGATAAACAAGATAAAAAAAACCAAAGATTTTAGTGCGGCATGACTAAATAAGACGAGGCAACAACAAAGTGAAGTTTTTTCTTTTATTCTCGTGAGATCTGATCCTGAAGAGAAATATGTGGCAGGCAGCCAATTCAAAACTAGTTTGAGAGATACGGCATAAAGCCGAGTCTGACATTTCATAATGTGTAACTGTCAGTCGTGCTGCCTGGGGTTGCCCTTGCTAAACTAGCGAGACAGATGACTGTTTAGATAAGGACGTCCCCAGCGGGGCCCTGAGAGCCCCGAGAGCCCCGAGAGCCCCGATGACTAAAGAGCAGCGACTCCGTCAGTGACACCTCACTTTCGCCCACTTTGGACAAAAATATTTGTATAGCCCGCAAATTCCTTTTAATTCAGGTAAAAGGCCCAAACCATGAGTCTGGAGCGGCTCTGAGAGATGAGGGTCATCAGAGATTAACCCATGGCACTTTAGCAGTGGGGGAGTCGCAGCAGAGCACAACAAACTACTTAGCCACCACAAAACATTCAAGCCCCTTCTCAGCTGCAATCCAGTAATGGATACTTCCTCAGCTCCTCGATTGGTCAAAATGTTTTCATACAATAATTTAATTCAGAAACACATTTACAAAGCAGGAGTAATCAATTTTAATTAGTTGATTTTTTTTTTCATTCGCATAAAATTTAATGTACTGCCATCGATCTCCTTTGTTCTTTAATGCAGTGCCTCTTTCCTGTAATTCGAAGCTTTTCTTTTTCTTTTTTCTTTTACAGTCAATGATGACATTCTGTGACAAGCTGTGCTCTTCAGTACGAGGAGAGAGAGAGCGTTACTTAACACGAGAGTGCTCACCATGCAATCTTAGACCAGAGGAATGTGCTAAATTATGAGGTTATAGTTAGATTTTTTTAAATGTGCTGCATGTGAAAAGTTTTGCTGAAAAAATTTTAAAAAAATCAAGCAAATGAAAAAAATGCCTTAAACAGAAATATAAAATAAAAATAAATAAAATAAAAATTTGATTCTCTTCAGATAAAAACATGATATATTTAGTTTATTTTATTTCACAAAATAATTGTGTACCTTATTGAAATGTCATGAGGTGAAAGGCAGTGATGCATTCTGTGAGCAGCTTTTAGTCTGAGAAATGACCGTTTACAAATACAGTGAAATGACTAAAAAATAGGGACACACGGCTGCCGATACCCGATCAGATATCTGCCAATACTGACAAGAACAGCTGGTGACAATGGGGCCTATCTATTCTGCGTTTATATGCATTACATATTGGAATATTAGCCAGTTTTGTTGTTGTTCCTGTTAATTTTGAAGATTGTTTCACCAAGTTGCTGGTATGTGAATTATTATTTTAATCACAATACTTCAGTACATTCATATTTATGTATTTGTTACACTTTGTTTTACATAGTTGGGAAAAAAATATTTAAGTCCAGCTTGATGGTACCTTACACATAAAGAATGATCCCAGTCACTTCCACACAGTGAGGACACATTTAGACACATTTTTCCTTATGGGACTATTTGAGTCAAAGTGGAGGGACAGCGATATGAAACATAATAATATGATATAAACTAGGGATGCACCGATATCAATATCAGATATCAGGCTGATACGGACTCAAACAGCTGGATCAGATATCAGTGACAATGAAACCAACCTATTCGATTTATTTCTATGTTTATATACTGAATATTTTCTATACTGTTTTGACCAATTTGTTGCTGCATTAAAAAGGTTTACACTTGAGTTGTAATTCCTGTTCATTTTGAAGATTTTTTCCAAAGTTTCAGGTGTGTGATTTCTTATTTTAATAAAAAATAACAATTCAGTAAATTTCTATTTATGTATTTGTTACACTTTGTTTTACAGAGTTAGGAAAACAATATTTAAGTCCAGCCTGATGTTGTCTTACACATAAAGAATGATCCCAGTCGTTTCCACACAGTGAGGAATCCAGTCCTTAAGACACATTTTTCCTTATGGGACTATTTGAGTCAAAATGGAGGGACAGCGATATGAAATATAGATGATACAAACATAAATAATATGTCATAAATTAGGGATGCACCCCTACCGATGGCCAATACGGACTCAAATAGCTGGATCAGGTATCAGTGACAATGGGACCAATACTGGCATTTTAACTCCACTAAGTTTTGACCAATTAGCTGCTGCATTACAAAGGTTTACACCTGACTTGTAACACCTGACAATTTTGAAGATATTTTAATAAATATTTCAGTAAATATACATTTACAGTATGTGTTACATTTTGTTTTACAAAGTTAGGAATACAATATTTAAATCCAACCTGATATTGTCTTATGCATAAAGAATGATCCCAGTCGCTTCCACACAGTGAGACATGCAGCTTATTAATTAAACACTGGTATTGGATCAGTACTTGATATCGGCCGACACCCAAAGCCCAGGTATCGGTACTGGGACTGGAAAAAGTCAGATCAGTGCATCTCTACTAAAAATATGTACACATGCATTATCAAAAGTCTTGTTCAAAAACAAGACAGGAAATGCAAGAAAAAAACTCTGGTCACTCACTGATCATTGAATTTGATAAAAACTTGACAAATTACATACTTAATTTTATCTTATAAGATCATTGTACGTAAATCTTTTTAGAAAAGAAACAAAAAGTGCACTAAGGTCAATAAAAAAACAATTCAAACATTTACATTTTGAAAAGTTTTAAACTGACAGTTGCAACATGTTTTTGGAACAGAAATGAAAGAAGCAACCGGATTACGGTCACGTAAACGAACACAAAGGCTTTTCTTAAAACTGCCACCGCTCGGTGTGCGTTGTCCTTCATATCATCGAGGCCCGTCAGCCTTTCACATTCAATTAGTTGATTGAGGCAAAACGCAAGCGGCACCGGCAGCAAACAACGTGAAGCTTGTGTCCAAGCGACACACCACAGAAGTTGTGTTGTGGTGTCAAGAGGAAGAGCCGCCTCCGTCACGAGCAACTTACAGTGACAAGCCTATCCTCCTCTGTTGATCCAAACTGCTCCGCTCACTGAGGCAGTACCCACTCAAAGACGCACACACCCTGCAAACACACACAAAGCAATGCAACTCACTGCAATATGTAAATAAGGCAGGGAGCCGGGGTGAAGATGCAGCAAGTTGGCATGGGTTTGTGTGCAGTCCTTTCAACCTGCCAAATTGACCAATAAAACTAGAATAGAGAAGCCAGTGACAACACAGAGAGAGGTGTCCTTTTATTGATCAAATTATGCCTTCTTGGGTATACTGTGCCACAGGATGTGAGTATGCTCACAAAGACAATCAGGCAGATTGTGACATTCCAGTGACATTATAATGGCGCGTCAACCCGTCTCCAGTCAATAGGCGGAATGCACTAATCGTGCGTCTTGGATCAGCAATTTCATGGTCTTCAAAAGGGGGCCAGGAATTGGTGGCATGACCCTCCACACGGGGTGAGACCCCTCTTTCCTCAGCGAGTGCCACAGAGAGGAAGGAGAGGATGGTGTTACGGGAGATGCATCGAGGCAGGAGCGGGAGCCAGAGAAGATTAACATCGCCATCTACTGGCGAGGGGTTGTACGAGTGGAGTCACGGGGGGAGGAAAGCCTGGCAGTTTACCCTCGCGGCCTGTCTTTCACTGAGACCTGTCAGAAACATTTAGACACACTTGCCAAGACAATGGGCCACACATCTACAGCAGCAGATAAGTCAGAGTGAAATCACAATCACATGAGGGAGGAAACAGCGGGCCTTCGTTTGTTTTTTTGGAGAAAGAGAGCAGGGAGAGTCTGTTCCTGATCACACTAAGTGACAAAGAAAAATGTTGGCCAATTCTCCTTTTCTGGAGGCTTCCAGCTGCCAGTAAGAATCTAACCTCGAGAGTAAGATAAGCATAAAGAGAGTGCGGTGCTGACAGCGTCAGAAAACAACACTCATCAGGGTCGCAGAAGTAGCAGTTCTCGTTCTTCTCATTTAACCCGATGCCAGAGAGGACACAAACACGACAGCTCGTCAGAACGAATAATAATTCTTCATTTCAACCTTTCTGAGCCAGTGAGGCTACACACGCTGGAGATTTCATTGGTTAGAAAATGTCATAAAGAGTGTGTGACATTTCGGTTTATGCCACACCTAAACATAATCCTCCTCTTCAGACAGAATTTTCAGGTTTTGCAACATGTTTGTCTAATGCAGATTGTACATAATATGCAACGTGACAATTATAGCATATAATCAGCACACCTACTCCTATACAACTCCATTCAGATGTCACGCAATGTTCTGACATGCATGTTCTTTCTTTAGATCTACAGTGTTTCTAAAGAGGTGCTTATTGTACTGTCTTCCTCCTAAGACGGCCAATAATTAACCTAAAAAACAGGATTCCCTCTTCTTTAAAAGTATGTCTCCTAAAATGGGAAGATTTAATCAGATAAAACGAGCAGGAGGAAGGGAAAAAAAAGGAGTAATCAGAAAGGAATGTCAGTTCTGCACAGCACCCATACTTTTTTGCGGCAATCAGAGGCAGTGGTCAAAGTTTAGGCGTCGACACCCAGCTGAACTCTGCATCAACTCGCGTGGTGACGGCGTGGGGGGGGAATACATGTTTTACCGGGTTCGTCTGAAAGAAAGAGGAGCGGAGAGACAACCCACAGTGAACCGCGATAATGTCACATGGGGTGGCGTGTTACAGCAAAGGGGCTGAGTTGGCAAGCAGCTCAGCAGCAGACGCGCACCTGTTCTGACATTTTCTGTCGACCTTGACACAGAAAACACATGACAATGCCACTCTCTGCATTTCAAAAGTACAGGCTGTTTGACGGAGACCCTTCACTTCCCCTTTTCTCGTCCCCATGATACCTAAAACTTCTCTCCACGCGGTGTGGACGGGGAGAAAAGCATGACGTAGTCTAATAGATGTGAGGAGGCGAGTCATCTGGTGACAAAAAAAATCTGATAACAGAGCGAGAGTTTGCTTTCCGCAGGATTAAAATCCCAAATTCCACAGTAAACACAATGTGTAAGGGACAAAGAGGCCTCAGCCTTTATTCCATCATCTCATTCTCACCCCTTCTTTTGAAGTTCATGACAGAGCCACAATGCGTTCATCCGTCTACTATTTTAATCAAAGAGAAAGCAAAGCGCCGCTGCCAGGAGAGCTGCACAGGAAAACAAATGCAATCTTCCTGTTAATCACTGCATTAACAAGAAGTCGACAGTCTCGACGCACATGCCAGGGAGGGGAGCCAGTCCAGGTGTTGGATAATTGTCAGTTGTGCAAGTGGCTATGGTTGCTTTTTTTTTTTTTTTTTTTTAAACTGTGCCAGCCTCTGTTTCACTGCTGGTCTACACTTGTGCCACACCTTAATGATAGCTTTTAAAAGTCCTCTTTCTGCTGAAGGCTGCATACAGACACAAAGAAGTCTTGGCAAGGGTTTCTCCATGCTGACTGTAGTGGACTACGGATGAAGCCAGAGATGTCCCACTGTAATCAGTGCCAAGTGAAGTGTGGCTTGATTTTAAAGGAGTAAGAGGAGCGTCTAATTTACATGAAAGGCCTAAAAACCACTTGGAAATAGGTTTTGTAAGCATCTTGTTTCTGGCAAACAACCATATATTTGAAACACATCACGGTAGGACGAAAAACAGCTGCCCAAGACAGCAACTTGTCAGAAATGATTCACAAAAACTCCTTCATGTGCAGGTGAGGATAATGTCATTATGAGAAGAGAAGATGAACTGTAAGCCAGACTCAACTTTCCATTACACCACACTGAAAACTTTGCTGTCGGTGCCCCCCTCCGTATCACACATCTAAAGTTAGGCTAATTAGAGTGCAATATTTCCACTTAAGTGCTCTATTTTTTGTGGGTTTTAAGATAATTTATCTCAGTTTCTGTACTCTCTCAGTTTCTGTCACTTTCATTTTAGCCTGCAGAGTAGCCCACTATCTCTTTTTTTCCAGATTCCCCTGATAAAGCCACAATCTCAGGGCGCCACACACAGAGAAACTCTGAAATCCCATTAGCATTTTGCTTTCATTATTTTTAATCAAACCCAGAAAACTGACACATATTAATTAATATCCATTACCAGTTTTTATGCCCCTCTCCCGGAGAAGACGTTGGGGGGAAAAAGAAGCAATTAACTTAACAAAATAATCAAAAAAATTGTTTCAGAAATCCCTGATAAATGTCATGTGAGGTCCCGTCTAAGTGTAAGAAGTGTAATACATTCTTGCTGTCATATTCCATTAAACTGCTATTACAGTCCTGATAGAACTATTAGTCACTACATTATTAATAACATTAATGTATTTACATTTTTGGTGTACAAGCCTGCTTTCATGCAATAATTTATGAAGCAGATATGTTATAACGTTCCCCATCTCGGCTCTTTTGTGTTTATTATTGATTGTGAAAACAGTCAAAAATCCAAGTCTGCCCCCCTCCACCCACCCAGCCCAACTTAATGTATTGGAGTGGGCTGTTTACATTAAAGGACTGGAATAAAGTGCATTTACATCTGAAGCATAACTTCATAATTTACATTCCAACATTTATTAGAGGTGACAAACGAGCATTTGGTCCACTCGTGCTTTTCCACAATGCAGCACTCATTCAATCCATATAAATTACAGCTGGGCTAGGGAGTGCAAGAGCAAATTATTTTATTATATTTATGCATGTATGACTCTATAGGGGGTTACCAAGACAAACAGGGAATTACTTGATTAGGCCAACTGTGGTTAACAAAGAAAGAAATACGAGGCGGAGGGCTGGGCCAATCAAATTCCAGCATTATTTAAATGTTTGGCCTCAATTCAAAAATCTAAAAACACACAGATCTTTGTGTAAAAGCTTAAGATCAATAAGTGTTTTATCTATAAAATTAGTAGCTGCATTTTACAGTAGACTACTGTTTATTTTATACGGTATAAAGAGCTCTTTAAAGAATTGCTGCTCTAATAGCTTACGCTGCGCTAGAACTAATATTATTCAATTAAAAGAAACTTGCCTAAAAGGCAGTATTATATTACATAATTAGACAGGGCAGCATTTTCAGAAGTGTAGTTACAAATGCACTGAGGGGATCCCTGCATTTGAACAAATATCTAGCGCTGTAGGGGATCTTGCCGACAAATTAACAGCTAATAACTTACTGGGAAGCCAGATAAAAAGAGAAAAAAATGTTCCCCAAAGTGTCAATTACAAATAATTTTTCCTCTGATTTCCCACACTCGTGTAAAGCGCGATGTGCTAAAAAGCATTTTGAATGGCGTGCCAAAATTGCATGTTCATTTATTTCTTGGGTTTATTTTTACACACTGGATTCATTGACGGGGAAATAATTCAGCAGCGGCAGCAGGACTGTTTAGGATGGCTCTGAGAGCGTATGGCTCCCCTGTGAGGGGCACTCGCTGGTCAGGGAGGAGAGAGGCAGACGGACGGCTGCAGGGACAGGGGGGAAATGAAGGGGGATTCAATCAAATTCATGTTCATTAAAATCAGAGGACATCACAAAAATTAGAAAGATGCTGACAAATCAAAGGGTCTCAGTACCTGAATTACCATAGTCATTTACTTATTAAAGCCAGGATGCTTCCTGTCAATCAAGAGCCATCACATTCTCCATTTGCGGGCGGAAAGCCGGCGTAATTGCTTCTCATACTAATCAACACAACTTGTGTAATTATGCCTTGAAAGTGACATTGGAGGCTGAGAGCGATGTGAGCAGTCTTGACAGCGGAGACATCTCAGATTCATCGGGAGATTTCCAGCCTCGCTGCGAGGAGACAAGCCACTCTCAGACCAAGTTACTCACTCGAGCAGTTTACAACCATAAACACAAAGAAAAGACGATAAATCAAGCTGAAGTAATTACAAAGCAGAATGGAGCATAAAGGAAGCTCGGCTCAATAAGGCCACTTTCCCAAGTATATTGAGGCAAAATGACTGCGCTGTAATTAAACCGTTGTCGTATTTCTATCATTTCTTAAGTAAACATATTATGACAGTTCACTAAATTGTGGGAGAATAGGAAATTACAGCTCTGTTACCATGTTGTTTACATTAATGTACTCGCTGAGACGAAAACCCTCCAAATAAATCCCTAAGTATTCATTAAAGTTCATTGAATTCGGCTTAATCACAGACTTTACATGTGTCTCCAGAATGAACTTTGGGTAAAACTGGCGTTAACATTCCTCCGAGCACTGGAGAAGTATCCAAACCATATTCCCAGGCTGCATCTGTCACTAGTCACACTGAGGCCCAGCCGGGAAGGTCAGAGCGAGGTCAAGTTACTGCAACAAATCAAGAGCCACGGGCCACGACATCATGAGCCTCTATCTACATAAAATATGCGTATTATTGACACGCGGTGACAACAGCTTCTTCTTCATTTACAATGAACTTTACAGTGAATTAAAGGTTTTTCTATGCTCTCATCAAAAGCAAAAGACGCTATTGTCAGGGTTTTAGTCCAGCTCAGCACATGAAGCAGAAACCACAAAATAAATAAAATGTATAAAATGGGGTTGGACTCATCTGTGCTCATCGTTTTCAAAGAGCTGGGAGGAACCATCAGGAAAAAAAAAAAGTCACCAACATCAAAAAGAAGTCGACTGATAACTCTGGCATACTATGAGGGGAATAAGCGCGATGATTTCATCTGCGAACAGAAATGAAGATGAGAGATTTATGGCTCGTAAAAAAAGTTCAAAAAACAAAAATCCTGTGTCATTCCTCGCTCATGACCTCCAAACTTTCACACATGTTGAAGTGAAATATAAGAAAAGCTCCTTTGTGGCCAAATATGAGAAAAACAAGTAGGGTTACCGACATAGAAAAGAAAGGCTTTTACAGGAAAAGTCTGTGTGTGATTCACCCGCTGCGTTCAACTCTAATGAGTCAAAAAGTGTGACCTGCACTTAAACAAGAAGTCACAGCCAGAAGCTGTAAACTCATTTTCCCCCATCCGAGCCAGCAACGTCGGCAGGACCTGGAAGATGTGCTCCGAGCATGCACGATAAATCTGACGTGAAATCATAATCATAAAAGCAATTAGCTGACCCTGCGCCACTCGTCCTTGGACATGACAGTGAGAATTCATACAGAGTCCTCTAAGGAGGCCGGCTGCCGGGTTGGGCGAGGAGGGGAAAAAGTGCAACACAGCAACAATAAAATGGAGGGCCCTTCCTGTATCATTAACCACCGAAACAAACAGCGCATGATGCACAATGAGTGTTACGCCGAGAAACAGAGAATTGAGCTTTTGAAAACAAAGAAAACTTCACCACGACCACTGAAACAAACTGTGGTGTGCAGATGTTTCACATGTAAACATATGGGCATGGGAAATAAAACACAACTGATGCTATGTCATCACCATATAACACTCAAAAGAAAGTTTGAAATTAAACATGAAAATATGAAGACCGATGCTTTCCACACATGCCTTTGTTCTGTGCTGCTGCGGAGCATGTTTACAGTCAATGTGACAGGATGCTGAATGTATTGACTGCGAGATGGCAGGTGATCAGATTTATTCGACTTTTCTCTTTCAAGGAGTGTGTTTGAATCTGAAAAATCTCTCTTCCCACACCCTCACAGGCACACACAAACACACACAGCTCCTCGCCATCACTTCCCACCCAGTAATTACAGCGAGGCCGAACTAGTGGCTGCCACCTAGTGACCGTCTTCTCCAATAATCATGAAATATCTCCATGGCTCGCGCCCCCACTCGGACCATAACTCTCCTTTACTGCAGACAGCTCCAATAAAGGATTACAATTACAATTAAAGTAATGAGCAAAGAGGAAAAAAGGAAAATCTCAGAGAAGGTTCCCTTGACTAACTAAATGGTAGCCTAGTTTCTTGACAGAATGGAGTTACCATACCAGACTCATTACCGGCTCCCATTTCTTATTCTGCCCCAATAATTAATTTGGGGCGTGTTGAAACCTGGAGTCCTCAAAAATTAAAATAATGGTTTTGAAAGTGATGAATGTGAAATGAATTGAAATATGAATGATGAAATAAGAGATTAACTTCTTGTTATTTTTGTTTTATGGTGGTGGGAATGTAAAACGGTTCAAATCACTTCAAATGAACTGTATTTTCTGTAGTTTTTTTTTTTGTTGTGCAAATCATATAATCCAGTATAATCCACAGTGGATGGACTGGTGTTAAAGGGACATATATACAGTATATCTATATCCACAAACACATGTTCCATGGGCAAAGTCATTAAGGACAAAAAATAACTGAGTCAAGACCCGAGAGTAACCTCTGACTTCCTGGTATCACCACTGTGTTACATTTGTGTTACACCCACACATAAGTGAAGAAAAAAACCCTCTCTTTTTAGAGCAAACAGATGAGGAACATCTGTCTGCGACTCCTGGGGCTCAGCAGAAGAGTCGAGAGGGAGAGCGAGGTGAAACGAGGAGAAAAAGAAACAGAAAAAGACAACAGGGGACAGTAGCGGCGGTGGCGGCGCCTCCATGTCGCTGGCTGGACCGATTACTGTTGGCACGTTCTCTGCCAACCTGCCAGGTTCCCCTCAACTCCTGCACTTAACACCCCCCCCTCGCTATAGTGCGATGGCTATTGCAGAGGGGCTACGGAAATTTGGAGACTGCTGAGCCAAAACAGATCACTTCAAAGCAGCTTATTTAACGCTTGCTAAATTTTTCATCACAGTCGCTTAATATCCTGGGGAAGGCGAGCTTTTGAAGTTGCTGTGAGACCGGGGATGTTCTTCTTACAATTCTTTTCCCCTCCCATTACCACCCTCCCTCTGCTGTACTAAAACCCCCCAACCTAACACACACACACACACACACACACACACACACACACACACACACACACACACACACACACACACACACACTTAACACTACATATGCACTCACAGTGGTGTGCAAATGGTAGAGATGCACCTCCTGCACACATAAACCACAGGCTTGCATCCCCGCTGACAAACGTATGCCTTTTCATTTGGGGCCTGTGATTTATCAGTGTGTGCAGAGGAAAAGAGAGGCCTAAATCTACCCAAAAGAATTAAAATCCTATTTGGTGAGGGGTCAGCTCATCCTTACAACCCTTCATATACACACACATTGCCACAAAAAGTTGTGGCAGTGGGTTTTCCCTTATTTTGTGCTTGGTGTTCACAGTCAAAATCCATTTCCACACAGTGAGGCGTAAAGCTTATTAATCAAAACACTGGTATCGGATTGATACCCAAAGCTCAGGTATCGGTATCAGGACTGATAAAGTCACATCGGTGCATCCTTATTGTCTTTGTCATATATGATGTAAAACAAAAAAAATCTTTGGTTTTTGGACTGATCAGTCAGATAAAACAAAGAATTTAAAAATGTCATTTTGGACCCAATTATTATTAATTAATTATTAATATAAATTGTATTATCTATTGCATAGACAAAAGATTAATCAAAAAAAAAATCTGCAGATGAATCGATAATGTAAATAACTGTTAGCTGCAGCCCTAATATCCATATCAACTAGGTGTGCAATCAATAGATTATTTTTATTGTGGATTTATCTGTTGATTATCTTACTGAATAATAGTTTTTTGGTCTATAAAATGTCAGAAAATGGTGAAAAATGTCAAATAAGCCCAAAATGACGTGCTCAAATGTCTTGTTTTGTACACAACTCCCAAAAATTACTGTCATAGAGGAGTAAAGAAACCAGTAAAATATTCACATTTAAGAAGCTGCAATCAGAGAATTTTTACTTTTTTCTTTGAAAAACAAACACTCAAACCGATTAATCGATTGTCAAAATATTTGCTTAATTTAATACATACAGCATATTTAATAGCTGACAGCTAAATGCTTATCGTTGCAGCTCAACAAGAGATGTTCTTTCATATAATCTTTTGTTTAATGTAAACCAGTTTGAGACTAAAATATTGTTAGTATGAGTGGATATGATTGCTAAGCAGGTATTTATTTTCATTTCACACAGAGCAGTTGAATAACATAACATTTGCTTAATGCAGCTACAATGCAGCTTTTATATTGAGGAATATCCAATATTTAAATTTAATCCTGTACAATATCTCGTCTCATATCACCATCTCCTCCTACGCTACTGGATGTTATGTTGACGTATTTCCTGCTTTAATAACTGGCCCTGTTTTTACTATCACGTGATCAAAGGGATTTGTACACATATAGTTATTGTTGTGACGTGTTTGGGTGGACATGAAGGCGACGAAGGCAGAGTGATCGGAGGAGACGAGGGGTGAGTGTGGGGTGTCACTGCAGGGAGAGAGCACAGAGACTACAGGGAGACACCGGCGAGAGACTGGCAGGGGTTGTGGGGGGGGCGGGAGGAGGGACGGGGGCGGAGGGGTTGTAGACGGACGCAAAGCAAGCCGGGGTGAGAGCGAGCAAAGAGCAGCGCCAGAGGCAACGGCAGCGGCTGGCAGCGACTGGTATACCAGTCAACCATGGAGCACACACTCAACCACCCTTCTTCCTCTCTCTCACTGCAGGTCCAGACCTCCCCCCTCTGGGCCTGGATGGTGGCAAAGGGCTGTGGCACCGGCCCCCGAGCTGGGCCCTCCTGCCACAGAGGAGAACCCACGCCGTGCAGTGTGCCAGGGCCTGCTGATCTGGGCGAGGTGAGTCAGAACCTGTTAACATGACTGGTGTCCCCAGCCTGACACACTGGCTTGTCTGACATGCACATGTGCACATAAATGTTACACAAACGTGTATGCTCTCTCTCCTCCTCTCTCTCTCTGCCCTCCCAACCCTGCCAGCACTCCCTTTCCTCTCATCCAGATAAAATCCTTTCAGACATAAATTTCAATTATTCACCTCATCCAAATAATGCCATGTGACAAGAATTATCCCTACTGTAATAATCCACTTAACTGGGAAAGAGCAGCTCATCAAAAAGAGAAAGGAGAAAAGGGGTTGGAAGTGGTGGTGGTGGTGGTGGTGCGGGGAGACTTGTCAACCGGTCTCGAATCAGGACCCTCATAACAAGAATTCCTTCCCTTTTTTGAGGAGGCAGTCTTGAAGCGCACTGGGATGATGAAATTGAAGTAAATTGAAAGAAAGCCTCGGAGAATGCTCCCACAATCAATAACCCCAGGATTAAATTAGCCTTGGCATGAAGGGATGATGGGGGGAGGATGAAGAGTGAATGGTGGTGAATGACATTGAGACATGTAGGCTGAACAATACAGCACTCCTATAACTTGGATGCTGCGTCCATACAAGGACAGCGAATGCACCTGTGATGTATTCCATCCCACTTAGCAATAAGTTCTGGCTATAAACGTTGTCATCGCTTGAGCTGAGCAATGTCCAACGAACACTTTGCATCACACATTACAGAAAAACAGCTGATTAGGTCGATTAATCTGTTGATTATTTTCTCAATTCATCGATTAGTTGTTTGGTCTATAAAATGTCAGATAATAGTGAAAAATGTCAAAAAAGCCCAAGATGATGTGCTCAAATGTCTACTGTCCACAACTTAAAGAAACCAGAAACATTCACATTTAAGAAGCTGCAATCAGAGAATTTTGAGTATTTAGTATGTTTTTTTCCTAAAAAAAAATAATCAAACCAATTAATCAATTATCAAAATATTTGGCAATTACCATAATTTAATAGTTGACAACTGATAGATTAATCTTTGCAGCTCTACAGCTGATTGTCATTAAATGTCACTGGCTTTGGCATGTATTCACAACTTGTGAGGACTCTGGAGACGCTGGGTTAAACGGGGAACAAAATATTATTCATATTCCATATTATATCTATAGCTTATTACTGGAAATATAATGTATAACTATGCTACTGAAATGCAGCAAAGAAGCAATGCATACAGGTGCTGTGTCATCAAAATAATATTTTACTTTTCTACTACATCTCCAGTCATGAATAAGGAAACTTGATTTTGTTATTTTTGCAGGCACAGGGAGGATTGCAGGTATGCTTTGTAACTAAGACTGTCTATTGACAAAAGTTTGACCATAACTATCTGCAAACTAATGAAAAAACTTCCTGGACTCCATCGTGGGTCATGACCCATACTTAAAAAACAATGGAGCAAACTAAAGACCACAGAGGAAAAGGTTTTACGCTAAACATGATTAAAGCAACCGTGAAGCCATTGCAACTGCTAAAATAGACCTTTCCTGCATGCTTTTTACTCTCTAAAGACAAGGAACATAAAGTACACTCTCATTATGGGCTTCTGGGGACATCAGTGTGGTGCTAAAGTGACTGGCTGCTAATTGGAAGCCTTCAACACTTGATCTCCCTCGGGAATGTGTAATATCATCTGATTAGCCAACGGAAAAGTAGTTTGTTGATGAAAAGATGAAAACAAAGTTCTTTAAATCACTAGATCATAAAAAAACTCACTGTACCTCAACTGTGTCATCAAATTACAAGAGTATGCTGACTTTCATTTTCTCCAAATACTACAGCAGTTGATTTCACTGGTTAGCACATAATCAAAGCAAAAGGACCGACCACTGAAATCTGTAGCTTTAAAACTTTCATTTTGGTATTGAGACTCAAGATACACAGCATTTATCAATTTGAAAATGATTGTGTGATGAAGAAAACATGGTTTTATAAGCACTTATATCAAACAGGCTGAAATTCCTCTATTATTCTGATATTTACTGCCTTATCAGTCCAGTAGTTTGTATTATATAGTGGGTGCTTACCAGTGTTTCTCTGGGGGGAGCTGCCGAATCACCTCCAGGTGGAAAGCCGAGCTGAGGACATAAACAAACACTTGTATTAGAGCGCCATCTACTGGAGGACAGAGTAGATAGCAGCAGAGAACAT
This sequence comes from Pterois miles, assembly GCA_947000775.1. Lineage (NCBI taxonomy): Eukaryota > Metazoa > Chordata > Actinopteri > Perciformes > Scorpaenidae > Pterois > Pterois miles. The sequence goes on from CAMQGK010000300.1 coordinate 12,932,183, forward strand.
TTACTCAAGTACTGTACTTAAGTACACTATTAAAGGTATTCCCATTTTCTGCTAATTTATACTTCTACTTTATCACATCTCAGCAGCACATATTGCACTTTTTAACACCAAAATACATATTTGGCAGCTTTAGTTGAAAGTTACTTTTCAGATTTAGATCATTAATACAAAAATAATCACCAAATTACTGTATGATGTATAGATTCAAGTGTTGCAACGGTTAATTTTGAAAATTCTAAATGCAGGACTTTACTTGTCACAAAGTATTTCTACACTACAGTATTGCTAAGTAACTCTAAATACGTCTTAAAGAAACAAACAACTTGTCAGTTTGCCTGAGTAGAAGACAGTAACTGCTTGATAATTTGCTGAACGCTACAATGGAGTATTAGGGCCACCTTTTGAGAATAAAGACATAATATTATGAGAAAGAAAAAGTTGTACTTTAATGAGAATTAAGTCATAACTTTATAAGAGAAACAGTCATTTCTTCCTCCACAAAAGAGTCTGTTTCCTCCAGGTCCGTGTGGTTCTTTCTTCAGAATAAACTCAGTTTCTGTCTCAGTCTTTTCAAGGTCCTGATACTGATGATAATGTGGTACTGATGAGCTAAAAGATGACGAATTTTGGTATTTGTGAAACCTAAACTAAACTAAAGTCCACATTCCTCATTTTCACACAGACAGCACACTGCTTTATTTCCCTTTAAAGTAACACGTAAAATTACTACTTTATAATATTATGACTTTATTCTCATAATTTTGCAACTTTTTTGTTGTTAACTCATGACTTTATTCTCGTAACATTATGTCTTTATTCTTAAACTTTCTGATTTATTTTTTTTATTCAATGTGACCCTGATACTTCATTGTAGAAGTCACCTAAAATCTAGTCGTTTAATTATTATAGGCATTTGCCTAAACTTCTGCTCCATTTAATAGAGAGTAGTAAAGGATATAGCAAAACATAACCCCTAACCTCAAAAGCTTTGAAACAAGACCCAGATGTTTCTGGATAGAGATCTGTGCTCATGTACCAGTTGACTGATTAATCAGAAAGTTAGTCATTGTTTTGCGTGACAATCATTCACTTTCCTGCTTCATCAGTCTCGGTTTAATCGACTTAACATCTACCTGAAGGATTCAGTTTTGAACTGTGCACATTTAATTCTGGATAACTTATCAGCTCGCTAAAATGAAAAGCACTGTACATGTAGAGGCAGTGTAAAGCTGTCCCTGGCTACAACTTTCTAAACGTGTTTTTTTGGAATGCTAAATACTTGTCAGCAATTTAAACCAACAGTGTTAGCAAAGAGCCGAGTACAATCTACCGGACTTGTTTGGCTTCCAGTGACCTTTCACCATCATATTATCAACTGCACATAATAAAACAGGGAGAAGACAACATGGTCAGGTGGAAGGACATACATTAGGTCATGGTAAAGACCTAGCCGACCTAATAAGCTAGCCACGGGAGTTCTTAGTGGGGAAAAAAAACGTTAGCATTAGCCCTTCTTGTCAACACGAGCATGTCTGAGAGGCAACTTCACAGGCGCTGCAGAAGCTAGTTAGCATGCTAACTAGCAAGCAAGCTAACCGTAGCTAGTAGAGCAATTATCCAAGTAACTACCTAAAATGAAGGCACTCAAGGGCCACAACGTCTAAACACGTTACAAGAGTCCACCGTCGTATCTGAACACCTGGAAGTAAATGTTTTATTTGTATAAATATAGACCTGTGTTTGAGGATCAGGTTGGTCGGTGGATGCCATCTTCCTGTTTGATTACAGCCTGCTCGAGTGAGCCACGATCGATTGCTTTTCCTTATAGACTGTATAGTCTAATTATATGTTGCCGGGAGCCCCTTGTGTTTACAAGCAAGCACAATATCACCTGAAATGATAACAGTCTTAATAATAATAATAATAATAATAATAAGAAGAAGAAGAAGAAGAAGAAGAACAATAATAATAATAAACAAATACTTATCAGAATTAAAATCAGCTTTATTGGTTAAGTATGTGTAATAAAAATAATAATACACACATTAAAACACTATTGTTTGTTTGTTTATTTACACATATAACAAATTAAAAATATATAATATAGAATTTTCAAGGGGACGTGAAGGAGAATTGCCTAAAAACCCTCCAGGGGCTTGAAAAGTGGCATTCTCCAGGCATTATATTACATGAAATAATCACAGTAATGTAATACACACAATTTATATGAGTCTATCAGTACTTTTAGACATAGTAAAACATTGATAAAAAAAAAAAACAAAAAAACAGAGACACAGTTTAGCAAAGCACTTGACAACGATGTATCCCATTAACACCCAGTGGCTATGCAAATATCATTCATAATTCACTGTCAAAGCTCCCACTATGCTTTAAATAGTGTATTTTTGAATGTTTCCCAGTAAACTGTAAGCTTAATAATACTAAATGTAAAAAGATGGTTATATTCTGTTAAACTAAGATTGGGATGTATGGGAATGAGGGGGTCTAAGGAAATTAATGAGTAAAACTAGGCCTATATTTTCACACAGGACCCCACTACAAAATGGTCCTAAATAACGCAGAAACAGCACTTTAAGATGCTTGTTGCTTCAAGAAATATTGTTTTTTAGATTTGCATTATCTTGGTGAAATTTGTAATTCATCAAGAAAAAACACCCCCCAAAAACAGTGGACCATCAAGGGTTCAGATTCTGGGGCTGTGAGCAGTTGTCCACTTTATCCATTCGATAATCCAGCCTCACCTCGCAGTCTAGCTGCTCCAAGACAATCCTGTCACTCATGGCCAGTATGACTGATGTATCCCTTTATAAGCTGTAATAACAATGGAACATTAATCTTCATAATCGCCACCAAGTGACACATTAAAAGAAGTGAAATTAGCTGCTGTGACCATAATGTCTTGTGGAAAGACAATGCCGTCTTTATATTTCCCAAGAGGAGTTGACAGACATATTTCAAGACTCCATTGAAGACAGAGGTCGTTCCCTATTTATTATAGGCCTATAGTGCACTACATTTATTGTCTATCTTTTTATTTGAAATAGTCTGAATTCTCTGTAGATGTATCCACTCACTGTATTAAAAAAAAATTAAAAAAGTAGTGTCCATGGTGTTGGCAAGTGTTGGGAGACATGCAATTACTTCAACTTAAGACAAACAACTTAAACAAAAGTGCAGATTTGGTGAGTCAGTTTTATAGTGAGGTTATAATCAATGTGAATATAGCTAACTACAGGCAATGTACATGCAGTTTTTTTTATTGGTGGGTGGAAATATCCAATAATACAGGTTCTGCAGTGTGTATACTGTTATGATACACTGCCCTTTTGATGGCTTTGGTGTGATTTAACAAATCTAACCAATTAAAGACCCAGCTGTAGAGACTCAACTTCAACTGTGTCCAGTCTTAAGTCAGGGGCATCCACTGATCTTCAGGATTTACTATTTGAAATAATGGCAATACATTCAAGAATAATAAAACAGTTTTGTTTAAACAGAATGTTTGACTACTTTAAATTTAACTGACAAGAAAATGTAAAGTGACAGCTAAAAATTGTGGGCTTCCTCCCACAGTCCAAAGACATGCAGTTTAGGTTAATCGAGGACTGGTTGTCTGTGTCTGTGTGTCAGCCCTGCGGTGGACTGGCGACCTGTCCAGAGTGTACCCCACCTTCACGCAGTGCCAGCTGGGATTGGCTCCAGCCCCCACCCCCATGACCCCTAACGGGATAAGCGGTTGAAGATGGATGGATGGATGTATGGATGTTCTACTACTTTGAATTTAATTGACAAGAAAAATGTAAAGCCGCAAGCTAAATATCTAAATACAAAAATGACATAAATTATTCCACTAGTTTAAGTTTTGTTTACAAGAAAAATGTAAAGTTACAAGCTAAAAATGTATTCAAAAATGCATGCAATCTAAAATATCTCTCTATCTCATACTGCGGTGGGTAAGGTCGCTTGGTTTGGGCTTTTTAGGGGGAAAAGTTGCTTCTTTGGGCTTCTTTCTATTGACGTGGTTGCTTATTTATTTGATTATTTAACTATCATGTGATTATTGCTTTATTACAGAATGATATAAATTAACAACGTCTGCACTTCATACTCCGCTACAGTAGGAGGCGGTATAAACTTTACATGTAACGGTTGTAATCCGCCATTAAACTACACCACGAAGAAGAAGAAGAAGAAGGAGAAGATAAGAAGAAGAAGAAGAAGAAGACACCGCGGCGGTTCCGTGTTGAAACTGCCGAAGAGCAGGCAGTTGAGGAGGACTGCTGTCAGTTTGTGGCAGTGTTGAGGTAAAGTAAGAATAAAAAGAGATAAAAAGAGGTTTGTCCACACTGAGCCGAGCATGACGGACAGGAAACCGTGTAAGGTGTGCAACTTCACGCGACAGAAGTCCTACGGGCTGGCAGTTCCCTCCTTAGAGGAGCTGAAGGTAAAAGGTGAGTTGTGTTATAACAGCTTTAACTTCTATGTGCAGGCTGTGTAATTAAATGGCTTCCGTTGTAATAAAAGTGTATTATTTAGGATAAATCCTGACGCTGTGTTCGTGTATTTAGCCCTCACCTCCAGTGCATTTGGTCTGTAAGCGACATTAAACGGTGCTGCTGTGTAATGTGATGAACAGTGATCCGCAGCACTGTCTTCAGCTGATTTTGCTGCATGGTTTAAACCTGCTTATCGGTCACGATCACGGAAGAGCTGAGAGGAGCAGCATTTCCATCGTGTTGAAACTCGCCGGAGCTCAACGTTAGCAGTCGGGACAGAGCTCCCTCCGTCCTGCTCATTCCTGGGACGCTACTCAGCAGGCGGGGCCCACATCAGTGCACACTTCACGGTCTGCAGTACGTCTAAAATACAAACTCCAAATGCACAAAACCGTGTGTGTGTCAGTGTTTATGGAGCCATCTGCATCACGGATATGTGGCTATGCTTGATCTTAATAAATCCCTGTAACTGGAGACGACACAAAACCTGGAGTACTATGTGGAAAACTTCAGTTCAGATTTTGACCTTTTACATTGTTATACATTATCAATGCATAATGAAATGTTGTAACCTCCCGTTAAACATCCTCAGAGCATACACACATAAAAAGCATTAGTAATAATATATATAACAGGTAAGATTCAATGGGGACTGAAACTAAAACTACCAGAGGCAAAACCACCAGACACATTGGTGAAATAGGGATTAATACTAAACAGTAAACATACATTTTGTTAGGTTGGCAGTGACAAACAGGAACAGCTGTGATGAAACAAGAGGTGACAGCTCAGATGGATCGAGTTGTTTACAGAGGAACGTTGGTATTTGCTTGAATACTTGAATCATCAGGTGGTGTGCCTGAAATATTTAACTTCTATAACTTGGGGACTGGTTGTGCTGGCTGTTTTTGCTATGAATAGGCTTGGGAAGATATGAAAGTTTCACGTCACAATTATCCTGGCTAAAGTAATTGTGAGTCACAATATTATCTGTTAGGCTGTCCCGAATACCATATTTTGGGCTTCAAGGCTGAGAAATATTTGAAGGTATTTAAAGATTTGGGACGATCCTGCCATGATTAATGTGGGTTTCTTCCTCTTTTCATGGGCTTTTTAGGGATTTATGCATTATTATTACATACTTACATATGTAAAGAATAAAAAAAACTACGATTTTGAATACTGATGGAAACAGTCGAAACTTCGAAGCATTTGGATCATCATTAATTATTTCAATAATCATACAAATATGCTTGAAACTCTTATAATGGCACTAAAACATACTGGAATCACTTTACATCTTTGAGAAAGATTTTTATTTATACTTTTTGATATTTAATATTTAGAGATAAGATAAGATAAGGTGAACCTTTATTAATCCCCGGAGGGAAATTCAGGTGTCTTAGCAGCATCAACAACAACAGTACGGATAAATACAGTACAGTAAAAAGTAAAAGAGAAGGCGCAGTGAATGAAATAAGGTGCAATGAAGATAATTGACAATAAAAATAAATAAGTAACAGTAATAAGTTAAGTGCAGCAGGTGGTGAGTATTGTATATGCACAGCATATGTATATGTAATTATATAATTATGTGTAATTATATACATTTGGAATAAATACGGAGCAGATGATCAGAGTCACATGGGGGTCAGACCTTGGTTGTGGAGCCTGATGGCCACCAAAAGAAAGGACTGACCCAGACGGTTTGTAGTGTGCCGAGGGGGGATCAGTCTCTGGCTGAATGTACTCCTCATCTGGACCAGTTGGTCATAGAGGGGGTGGGAGGGGTTCTTCAGAATAGACTCCAGCTTCCTCCTGGTCCTCCCCTCTGCCACCACCTCCAGACTGTCCAGCTCAAATCCAACCACAGATCCAGCCCTCCTCACCAGTTTGTTAAGTTTGGTGGCATCTCTGGGGCTGATACCACCCCCCCAACATACCACGGCAAAGAACAGGAAGCTGGCTACTACAGACTGGTAAAACATCTGAAGTAGCCTGTTGCACACATTGAAGGTCCTCAGCCTTCTCAGGAAGAATAGTTTGCTCTGTCCCTTCCTGTAGAGGGCCTCGGAGTTGTTGGACCAGTCCAGTTTATTGTTTAAGTGAACCCCCAAGAACTTGTAGTTGTCCACCACCTCCACCTCCTCCCCACGGATGGTGATTATAATATACTTTAATGGAAAAACAATCTTAAATATAAATCACACACAGAAAGTGCAGCTGGTACCTGTGTATTGATACAGCAGAAAATGAGTACTGAAACAGTTTCACATATTCAGTGTCTATAACGATACTGCAACATTTGCGACAACAAAGTATGGCTATGAAGTTTAGTACTTGTGATAACAAATAAGATCTGTCTTCTCTCTGCTGTTCTTCCCACAGGATGCGAGTTTCTTGGGTTCAGCCCCAGTGAGCCGGTCACAGTGGTCCTGGAGGACGATGGGACGATCGTACAGGATCAGGCCTACTTCCTGTGTTTACCTTTAAACACGAAGTTCATGCTGTTACATGAAAATGAGACATGGTCTCCAGTTCGCAGGAGTAAGCAGGTTTACTTCTGTCTTGAGATTAGTCTACAGTCTAGACTGATTGTTATGATTTTAACATGTTTTGGTACTAAACTAGGTTGGACTCGAATATGTTGTGAATTTCTCCACTGTGGGACTAATAAAGGAATATCTTATCTAATGTACTTGTCATTGTAGTGGATGGGGGCACCGCCTGGATGGCCAGGGACTCTGTGGTGCTGGACACTGTGGACTCCTCCAGTGCTGCTGCAGAACCCTGGTGGCACCTGTCTCAGCAGCTGAAGCAGGACCTCGCCAGCATCATCCTCATGTCTGAGGCAGACTTGCAGGTACCAGCATCATTCCTCTGTTTCACCTGCAGTGTTTGCCGTCATGTCTGTCCTAGTATGCACTGATAAGAAAGCAATAATGAAATAGTTGTATTTGAAAACCACTTTCCTCAGTTGTGACCATCAGCTTTTTAATAAAGCTGATAAGGCTGGTAATATTCTCTATTCTTATTGTCAACAAATCCCATGGACAGACAAACAATACATTTATCCCACTAACAAGTATTATCTGTGTGGTTAAAGTCTGATAGCTTATTCCTTTATGCCATTGTCACAAACTTGCTCAGGGAATGTGACCAACAGGGAGTCAACACAAGAGATTTACTTACTAAGGTTAACACAAAACATTGCTAACCAAAGTAGCATACCCAAAGGTTCCTCTAAAACAAAGGCTCACCAGCCAACCAAATCGTTCCAACACAGACACAAAAGGAGGAAACCTAGCTACATCAGCAAAGCTCGTACAAAACCAACCAATGAGCTGTAGCACCAAGCTACAGACAGCGTTTAAGGCAACAACTCCAGTTCCTCACATACCAAACCCAAGTCTACTATGAACCCAAGCATCTTCAGACATACCAGGGTCAAAGCTAATTAAATACCACTCAAAGGGCACAGATTTATTTTACAATCCTAGCCATTGTGCAGTAGGTTTAAGATTATAAACCCACAAGACAAATACATGAATGTATGCACTGGAACACATGCAATGATGAAATCAAATGCTACCACGGAGCCTAAGCTCCCCAGCCCTGTCTAACTAATCACTCAAACTAACTAGTCTCAACCCTAGTCAAAGGACAGATGCTGGTGGTCAGTACATTTACACACCGATTACACCACAAAAAAAGTCAGAAAGTGGCAACCCTCTAGAAACCACCTGTAAAAGAGATGCATGGCTTCTATGAACTCTAATGCAGCTATATTCACCTATTACATGCACCACTACTTATCTTTGTTTAGCAAATGGGTCTGCAAAACAAACAAACTGGAGATAAATGCTGCTCCCTTCCAAAACCCACCGGAAACAAACTCCACATACAAAGTCTAAACAACAGAACAATCCTTGGGTGATACAAAAATCTTACCCTCACTGCTAAAGTTCACAAACCATTTCCATCTACACTTGTAACAAGCACCTGAACTCATTTGAGCATTCACAAACCACAGGGGTCACTAACCAAGTAAGACAGATTTAACCTTTAAACAGGTCTCCATCCTGGACGAGCCCGTTTGTCACCAGCTGGCTCAGGGAATGTGACGAGGAGCTCCACCTAAGAGATTTACTTAAAACAAGCAATTCATTAAACGGAGGTTAACACAAAACAAACTAATGAAAGCAGTGCATGGCTGTGTGGCATGTCTGCTATGGAGGTGCTAAAGGTGCAAAACCAAAAGAGACAGTGATCACAGAGGCCAGCATTTATAGCTAACGGGCCCAGCTCAGTCTAATCAGCTGACAACCCTCCCACGTCAGCCAATTGCATGGTGAGTTTGGTCAGGACAGCCAAGACTGGGAGGGGGGTCACACCATAGACCTCTATTGTTATCCAAAAATGATCAGAGCCACACTGGGTGACGTCTTCCTTCAGTAAAATGGCCACTGTTGTTTATTATTATTAATCCATCTCATAAATACTGTCCATAAATACTCACTAAGGTGTGTTAACCTGCAGCTAAAATAGTCTCAACAAAGGCACCATTTGCTCCTGTGTGTAATGTTTGCTAAAGTCTACAGTGTCCAGCTGTTTTTAGGAAATTACTGAGCCTTTTAAAAAATGATGTTAGCCATTTTTACACATTTGCATTGTCAGTGGAATGAACTCTACTAGACCTCTGAAGGTATGCTGTGGCATCTGGCACCAAGCCGCCAGTAGCAGATCCTTCAAGTTTTGTAAATTGTGAGTTGGGGCCTCCATGGATCGGACTTGTTTTATCCCACAGATGCTCGATTGGATTGAGATCACCTTCTTTCATTGCTCCGTGGTCCAGTTCTGATGCTCACATGCCCACTGTAGGCGCTTTTGGTGGTGGACAAGGGGTCAGCATGGGCACCCTGACCGGCCTGTGGCTACGCAGCCAAAAGATTTTATCTGCTACACTTTTAAGCTTTCTTTTTTGTTCCAGTATTTGTTGTTGCTATGAAGCACCACGTAGATATACTGTAGTGTTCTCTGCTTTGTGTTCCCTGTTGTTCCAGACCTTAGTGGATGCCCCAGTCTCCGAACTGGCCTCTGTTCTGGGTTTCCGAGAGAAGAAGGCAGAGGACCTGCAGGAGACGCTGCAGAGGGTTTTGGACCGACGAGAAGAAGAGAGGCAGTCCAAGGAGCTGCTCCAGCTATTCCTCAAAGCCTCAGGGAAGGAGGACGGACAGCAGGAAGAGCCGAGCCAGCCTAGCCAGGAAGGTACGGCTAGCATTTTCATTTTTACAATTTAACATAATCTTAGACATTTCATTCTTGGGTTACCCTCTTTGTTTCATATCTTTTTTTCTTTTTTATTATCTTAAATCAGATTATAACAACAGTATAATAGCATTTTAATGATTAATGATATACTGTATTTATTTGTATTTTTATATAGGATGTTTGTTTGCTGTAAAAAAAAGTCTGAGTCTTAAAATTCCAGAGGTGCTCATATACAGTATCTTCCTCTATCCTATAAAACATTCAAATGGATAGCTGATCAATAAGCATGAGTACAACATCCTGCTCAATAATCAATATCAACCTGTGACCATAAAGCCCTGCAGGAAGGTAATGACCCAGAAACTGCTTGTTCTGTGGTCAAGGGTCAGTGACATCGCTGATAAAAGCTAAATAAAAGCTAGCACAACAAGAAGTTCTGAGGAATCAAGAAATTTAAAAATAGTTCCAGATAAATATCTATATATGTATTTTTTATGAACTATGAATACTATTTGTATTCAGTCGATCAATATTTTAATACATCCATGTTCACGTCCTTTAGTTTTTGTATGTGCAGTCTGTAAAGCATGTAGTCACTATGATTAATTTTCCTCACATTATTTTAACACTGATAAATGAGTCTATTCCCTCTGGCGCCTCATTGTGTTTAGATGGGTCATAAGAGAAGAGCTGTGCTTCTGCCTTTTGGCCACGAGGTGGAACAGTTGTTGCTGCTGAATAATCCCCCCTCTTGCAGTGAGCGATTGTAACTAGTATTCAACAAATGATCCTGAAATCCATTTGAATGTGTCAGAGGCTGCAGACGAGGTGGACGCGATGGAGGTGGACTCTGCGTCCGGATTCATGTCCAGGACACTGATGGTCCTGAAAGGCAAAACAAGCCCAGAAACCAGACTCTCCACTGAGGATCTGCAGGTAATCCACTCACATCACTGATATCCAGTGTGCTTCACAACTTGTGCAGCTTATGCTGTAACATAACCCCATCGAGTCTAATAAGCCAGCTGCAAAAATGATGAAGCAATTATGGCAAACTGCAAGTCCTGACACAACACATCCACATCCAGTGACTCATATGATCAGTTTTGCATATACAAGGAGAACAAAATATTAGAAGCACCTTTCAGTATAATTCAGTCCAATAGCATTGACAGTACCAACAAACACTGAACATTATGATCCTGACTGGATTTCGTTAGTTTGCACATGTGCATCTAAACACGATAAGTCAGTCTCACATGTTTACCTCTCCAGTGTTTGAATTGAAGCCTGTCCACGTGTCTTTAGATGGTAGTGAGCAGAGGGGTGGATGCTATGGAGCAGGTGCTGGGCTGGGACACAGCGAGGACGACTGAGCTGCTGCAGGCCTGCAAAGCCGAGCTGACCGGACGTCTCCAGCAGATTCAGGCCGTGCAGTCCATCAGGGGCAACACACAGCTGGACGGCAGCCAGCAGTCCGGTGAGCAGAGCGCGGAGGGGGGTGCAGAAACATCAGCCCAAGGCGCCGACTAGACCGAGGCTTCACCTGAGCAGAGACTGATAAGAATTCACACAACCTGCCTCGGGGTCAGAAGAATGGGGCTTACCCTGCCAATAATATCCACGATGCTGGAAGCCATGAATGTTAATAATGTTGACGTTTGCTTCATTTTGTACAACTTATAAACCACTTGAATGCTTTTGGCTTCAAGAGGAAGCGGAGTCATTTGCACAAAGTCATGTTTATCAAAGACATGCTGGCGTTAACCACTGGCATCAGCTTTCTATTGGCTCCGTATTTGATGAGTGCCGTGCTGTGAAAATAATCACGTTAACATATCCATGTGAAACTTAAAGCAAAGATTTTGGGAAATATGCTTATCTGCTTCTTTGTCGAGAGAGAAGATCGACGAATGGCATCGATCTTCTCGTCTAACTATTGGCAAAGAAGCAAATAAGAGGAATTCCCAAAATGTGGAATCATTGCTTTAAAGGGATAGTTTGGGTGTTTTGAAGTGGAGTTGTAGTAGGGATGGGCGATATGGAGAAAATCAAATATCATAATATTATTTACCAAATACCTCAATATCAATATTTCGATTGTTGTGGATTGGACTAATTTTGCTTTTACAAAATACTTACCCAATAAGATTTTTTAGAAATCATCATCAGTAGTGTGGATATAATGACGGTGGGTAAAGTTCAGATAATTACATAATTTTACTGTAATGCAGCCTTTAAAACCTGGAAAAGACAATACTTCTGACATATTATGATATCCGTAATCTAGTAATCTAAGACGATATCTAGTCTTATATAACATTATCGATATAATACCCAGCCCTAGATTATATGAGATACTCCTTAGTAGGTGTATTACTTGCAGTAGATGATAATCGGCGTGTCTCAAGCTTGGAGAAACAGACAGCAGCACCGGAGCAAAGCAATACGAAGTTATGGACTCGGTCTGGGAATAAAACATATTTTAGCATCTGACAGAAAGGCTCACGGAAAAAATGTGTATCCGTTAAACTGTGCGCTATATTTAGAATATTTTCAGATGACAAACTGAACCGAAAATGAAACGTATCTATATAGTTTTTGTCATCTGAGCCTGCTGGCTTTGGAGAGATCATAGATAAGTTCACTTTCAGTTCAGTTGCTTGACGGAAAGGGCTGACAGCAAAATAAAGCAGTGAAAATATTCTGAGTATAGCGTTCACTGAAACGGATATTGATTTTATTAGGTGAGCCTTTCTTTCAGGTGGCTAAAATACGCTTTGCACTGGTGTCAGTGTGTCTCCTGTCTGTTTCTCCAACCTGAGGGCATGCAGTTAATACACCTACTATGGATAAGAACCTCATACAATCCCACTGCAAAACCCCCAAACTATCACCTCAACTGTTGCTGTTGAATCAGCTTCTCAGCATTATTGTTTACATCCTGCTCACGTTAAACACCACTAGTTCAGACAGATGTGCACTGCATGTTATTTTAGAAAGTTAAGAAATGTCCAATGAACTATCTAGAGAGAAACCCTGTGGATCTGAGTGACAAAATGTATTATTTTGTGTCTGTATGTGCTATCACAGAAATGACATTTACATCTTGAGTACTGGGGATCTTCTGGGAAGTTTAGAGTAGCAGTGTGCTCATATTTCAATCAGCTGGCAGCCAGACAGAAGCTGTTCCTCATAACGTGTTCCTACTTGTTCTCTTCCCCAGTGACTCCTGCAAAAAGAGACAACTGTTATATTCTCACGACAGTTTCACAGTTTTGATCTTTTTGCCAGTTTTAAAGGCCACTAGCAGACTCTAGTGAATCCAACTTTTTCTAACTTATGATGAAAACATTTCGAGGACAGGGTTTCCCCTGGGGAACATAAACATTTTTGTAAATATACACTTGCCTTAATGTGCCATTTTCCTTTGTTGTACCACAGTCTTCGTGTATATGCACCTTGGTGTGAAATGTCATTAACCCATTTGTGCCCAAAGACTATATTTAATATAACGTGGCCCCTGAACTAAAATGAGTTTGACCCTCCTGATTTAGAGAATCTCGACATGGTACAATGAATGGTTGAAATACCAAAATATGATGAACACTGGCTTTTTCACTGATGTACAATACCAAAGTCACATGTACAGCACTACTTTGGAGTGACATGGACAGAAACTGCAGGCAGGATCATACTGAGAGAGAAATACTGTACAAATGCAGACATCGACCAAATGTATGTGTATAAATGCTAACTTTGAAGGGGGTTACTCACACTTATTCATTATTCCAACAATGAAGAGTACGACAAGATAAGTATCACTTCATACAAGGAAGCTTCACTGAACACATTCATCTTTGAGTTACATAGAACCGATATGTCTAGAAGAGAGCTCATTTAAGACCAACTATTATACCGTATACCATTATGGAAGTTATATATCAGTCTGGTGGCCGCGTTGTGTAAGAAGGTGTGTACAATGTGTGCTGGTCCGTGTGACTCATAGGCCATGTGGAAGATCGCCTTTGTCATGCCTGTCCTGTCATTATCGGTCTCTTGAACAATGAGCACAAATGATGGATGAATTTGTGGAGGGATCCTCTGTTCGTGTTGTGGGGAGATTGATATGTCACCAGCAGCTTGTACTTTAGTATTAGATACAGGGAGAAGCACAGCATTCATCAAGATCACTTATTTACTTCAGCGAAAGAGAGCTGTTACTGCGCTGTTTTATAACCCTTTAAGAGCCGTCAGTTCTCTGGCTTATTCACATTTAATCTGAACATGGACGACAAATGTTACAAAGGAAGTTTTATGAGTGTACATTATGTGATTTAAGGTGCCTTTTCTAGAGGAATTTTCTAAAATAAACCAGCCCTCAAACGTCTCACAGTGCTCTCGTCCTTTATTAAGTCAAGTCAAATTATTTTTGTATTGCTTCAAATCACACAAATCACAATTTTGCCTAAAGGGGGCTTTAGAGTTGCTCTGTACTTTACAGAACGACCCTCTCATCGGATAAGGAAAAGCTTCCCAACCAAAAAAAAAAAAAACATTTAACAGGGAAAAAAAGAAAAAATGGATGAGTTAATATTAAAGAGAAACACCACCTAAATTTAGATTCACTGTTATTTCCATGGTCTTAATCTATCTAATCTTTAGAACCCTAGTTTTGGGATTCAAGACAGAGTTGTTCATGTTTACTAAAATCTTAGACCATCGGAATAACGATGAAAGTTCCCCTTTAAATGCATGTAAAAGACAAGTAAAGACAAATATCACTGACTGACACGATTCTCTATTCCTGAGCCTCAAGCCGAACATTGTTTAGATCGAACTTAAAGAGGACATATCACGAAAAACGCAGCGCTTGTGCACATACGGTACATTTAGGTATCTGGAGTGCACCCCACAAACGGTGAAATAAGACGACCCGGTCAGGTTTTAGTGGGCTGCTTTGATCAAACGCGATTCAACAAGCCATTCAGATTTGGGCCCCCGAATGAATGAATGAGTGAATGCGACTACCAGGAGTAAAAAGCCAAGGTTAGGCTATAAATGAACTACACCACGGTCGCATAAACGCGAGTAAACACAATAAGGCTGTAAAAGAGGACGAGTCGGCATGATGACATTTAGTTGTCTCATTTAGCCATTTATTAGCAACTGTCTTTTTTAAGATGTAAAAGCTCCAAAATTCACAAGTGGGATGTTTACTGAGTTTTAGGACTCATTCCTGCAGCTCTCTATCCCAACCCCCCATCCGAGTTTAACTACTTTTGCAAAGGTGCGTCATATTTTTCTCGCAAACGAATCGGAGCACACTTGGCTTTTACAGGAGGAGGGCTTAAAAAGACAGACAGAGGGTGTACGAGTTCAAGAATATTCAGACACAGAGAAAAATAATGTGTTTTTTGAAGATTAAAGCATGTAAACATGTTCTAGTAGAAACCCAAAATACAAGTATGAGTCCAAACATGAGCATGATATGGCCCCTTTAAGTTATGGACTCAATGTAGAAGCAGTTCTTTATGAAAATCTCTATCATACATACAGTATTTTTCTATGTTGTTTCAATCATGAAGGCTAGGCCTATATTTTTTCTTTTTTCTCTATAATTTTTAAACCGCTATGTTCATTTTCCACTCATGTTCTTAAGCTCTCTTTATTTATTATCTTTTGGACTCATTTATGCTTCCAGCACTTTAGGGGGAGCAGTTGTTCATCGTGCATTGCTCTCAAGTTCTTCAAATGAAAAAATACTCCGTACTTTTCAGTTAAAAAAATAAGCTTTACCATGTGGTTATTTCTTATAGACTATTTATTTATTGAATTAGCAGATATTGAGATATGAAATGACCTACTATATATCAGGAAAGAAGATGTTGTCCGTATCACCCAGCTCTATCTAAAATACTGGTTACCGAATGCTTTTCCATAGTCAGAAATATTACCAACAATAAAAAAAAAGATGTTTTTGTTGACACAGGGAACCTTCTTTGTATCTCTCTCTGCATGTAGTAACGACTAGCAATGAGCATGTTAGCTTCTTAAGCTGACTGGCTGCATGCCGCTGCTAGATATATTTCCCAACAGCTGGTTAATGGGTTTCACGGTGTGCGTAATTCCTGAGGAATTGGCTCCGGCGAGCTGAACAGTTAGAAGTGAGTGGGGTACGGGAGCAGTCGATTGAGCATGTGTCACGCTGTCTTGGTGGATTAGATAATGAGTTAACAGTGCTCAGGTAACAACTGCAGGTTTGCTCTGTAAGCATCCAGTTGCCCTGAGGACCGTCTGGCCATTTCATGCTGGAAACAAACCTTATCCCAAGTGGTCAGATGACTGTCAGAGAACACATGTCCACCAAAGGCCTTGTGATTCTGTCGGGTTGCAAATGCCAAGGTGATGTATGGGCCAGCATGTACCATGCCTTGCTAAGGTGTGATGACCTTCACAGTGCAAAGCACATAGCAGCATAGCAGTTCAAAGTGAACATGATAAGGGTTAAAAAAAAAAAGTAGAAAGTTCACAGAAAAGCGGTGCATATAAATCAACACATCCACATGTTCAGGTGTGCTCTTTGGTCCCACTTGTGGGCCACAGATGGAGGAAATGTTAGCGGGTGAATGTAAAGGTGTCAAATGAGAGGCAATTTCATGCTGAAGAACCATATAATGACTGTTTTGATAGAGGAGTGGAGCTGGGATTGCTGAGAGCAAGCTGCATAATGTATGAAGGTTAAACGACTAACATTCACCGCTCCTTAGACCAGACTGACTGAGTTCCCGAGCGCCGCGCGGAATTAATTTATTTCTGCCGGAGCATTTAAAATGCGTTTCTGTCTTTAGCTGGAAAAGAGCAGAACGGTTTGAATCCAGCACTCTGAGGAATACTCACTCTTTGTTTAATTAAAATGCTTGTCTGATCACATGTGACTTCAGGTTGCATTTACAGTATTTTAATTACGTTTTTTTTTCTGAAGTGTCCATATGAATAAGTCAAAGTGAGTCTTCCTTTATTCGCACAAGTAACACAATAATTAAAAGCCTAACACAAAAGTGGTTAAAAAAAGGACTGTGTCTGCTGAGATCATGGCAGCATCTCATCAAATGGAAATATAAGACAATTAGATTAAAAATAAGATGAATCAATTAGCATGCTACAAAGGAGGACAGAAATAAAAAAAAAAACTAATAAATAAATAAAAAATAAATGACTCGATAGATAAATAAATATGCTATTAAATGTACCAAAAATAATATTAAAAATAAATGTACGCATTAATTAATGAAACATGAAATAAATTGATGTTTCTGTTTTAATTTCCCCTTTTATTTTTTTTTTATGAACTTTTAACTTTTAAATTTCTCTAATTTGCATTCAATTAATGTATTTATTCATGATTCAGTTGTATGTATTTATTCATGTAGGACTTTCCCTTTGCATCCTTCCCCATCATATATTTCTGTAGTCATTTCTTTATGTATTTCTTTATGTATTTCTGCCTCATAATGCAAATGAAGGGGCTGTCACTAAACGTGTCATCAAGTCAGTGCATAGATTGACTATGACTATTACTAGCTAGCTAGCAATTGATAGCTTGTTACATTTATTTTTAATATTATTTTTGTTACATTGAATGGCATATTTTTGTTGTTTATCGAATCATTTATTTATTATTTATTTGTTTTTTTTTATTTTTGGCGGCTTCCGTCCTCCATACATAGTTAACACAATGTAAAAGTCACTGTGTAAAATTATCATATATGAGTACACATACCATGTTGACGTCAACAAGCCATCAGGACACAACCTTGATACTGCTGTACTTGATCTTCCATCCCTTGTTTTTCCCACTGGGGTCGGATCTGAACACAACATGCACTTCGTAACTTCCTGTGTCGATGCGACCCGGTGGCACTGATCCACAGAAGGGTCCGTACTCTTGTCCAGCTGTTGAAATCTGATAAAAGGGGAACATCAGATAAGAAGATTCATTAAATGCCTGACTGATTTATGTCCAGCCAGACTTAATTATGCAGGAAACAGCATGGCCGTATAGTATATCACCCGGGGAGGACAAGTCTGTTACACACTGCCTCCGCAGGCATGAGGACGAATACATTGCTTGTCACATGACTTACCTTTAACATGTCGTACGGACAAGGGACATCCGAGTGTTTCTCTATGTCAAAGGGTTCCAGGAAGTCCAGGATTATTCTGTAGCCCTCTGGCAGACGGATGGTGTGGTCACATTGACTCATGGGTGGGTAGGGGCTCGGGTAGTCCGGACTAGTCAGAACCCCCGACAGCGAGGTCAACACCTGGCTGAGGCATGGCACTGTGGGGGGGAGACTCACACATTTAAGGGTGACACATCACGCACATGTTCACATGCTTTAATGTTCAAAAAACACATTATTTTTCTGCTACTGTCTGTCTTAATTTCCCTGTATTCGCCCTCTGTATGAAACACTCCATTTTAATGCCTGTCTCTTTAAGGAGAGGCACCCAGGTGAAAAGGGCAAAATATTTACTGAATAGATAGAATACATAAACTTCCCCAGTTGATTACTCATAATTAAGACACTTAATTCATTTTGTTTGACACGTATGGGTCAAAGGTTTTAACAGAGGGGATTTGGGATATCTCTTTGTATCACTGCATAAATCAGAAAATACTGTCAACAGACATAAAAATCGAATTTCGCCATGTTTTTAGGAATAATTGTCATATAAATCAGGCTATGAATGATATGATATAAATAGGATATGAATGGAGAAGCCTGGGAGCACTGTGAGGATATGTTCTTTGATTTCTCCAGTGCTTTCAACACCATCCAGCCGACACTTCTGGGGGACAAACTGGAGACTGCAGGGGTAGATCAACATCTTACATCCTGGATACTGGACTACCTCACAAACCGCCCACAGTTTGTGAGGACACAGGACTTCATTTAGACACGGTGGTCTGAGTGTGGGGGCCCCGCAGGGAACGGTTCTGGCTCCGTTCCTCTTCACGCTCTACACTGCAGACTTCTTCTACAACTCACCAACCTGTCACCTGCAGAAGTTCTCTGACGACTCTGCTATCGTCGGCCTATACTGATGGGGACGATGGGGAGTACGGAGAACTTTCCAGGACTTGGTGGACTGGTGCCTGCGGAACCACCTCCAGATCAACGCGGGGAAAACTAAAGAGTGGTGGTGGATTTCCGCAGGCAAACTCATCCCCTCAACACCGGTGAACATCCAGGGATCAGACATTGAGATGGTGACATTTATAAATACCTGGGTGTTCACCTGAAAATAAACTGGACTGGACAACAAACTCCTCTGCACTCCATAAGAAAGGCAGAGCAGACTGTATCTGCTAGGAGACTGAGGTTTTGGAGTGCAGGGGACACTCTGAAAACATTTTATGACACTGTTGTGGCATAGCCATATTTTATGGAGTGGTTTGCTGGGGCAGCAGCATACAGTGAGACAGGAAGAGGCTGGATAAGATTATAAAAAGGGCCAGCTCTGTCCTGGGATGCTCTCTGGACTAGTGAGGTGGTGGGAGAGAGGAGGACGATGGCTAAGCTGTCATCCATGATGGAGAAGGACTCCCACCCCGTGAGAGACACCATCAGAGCTCTGGAGAGCTCCTTCAGTGACAGGCTGCTACACCCTAAGTGTACGAAGGAGCGTTACAGAAGGTCCTTCCTGCCTGCAGCTGTTAGACTCCACAACCAGCACTGCTCCCAGTAAACCACATACACATTCACATTCACAACAAACTCACCGGACATACGTGCAATAAGGCTTTATGTACAATTATATCATTGATATGATGGACACATTTTTTTCTGTCTTTACTTTTTTCTATTTTCTATTATGTATATACTAATTTATTTTTATTTGTTTGTGCTGTAACGTGTAAATTTCCCCACTGTGGGACTAATAAAGGAATATCTTATCTTATCTTATCTTATCTTATATGAGCAACCCACACTGTGAAACCTTTATGTGTAAGATATGTATTGTGAAATTCCATATATTTTCCACGTTATGGAAGCAAAGTAACAAAAAATCTCTAAATTGACGAGTGCATGAAAAGATGTTTTTTGCCTGTTGTGGTTCATCTTAAGGCCCCCTCCCGAAAAAGATGATGGGAAAAATATGGTGCACCTGTGCAAAGGTAGTTCTCAAGCTGTGGGTGGTGCATTCTAATGTGCTTGCATGTGGCATAGTAAGGAGAGCTTCCAAATCTGAACGGCTTGTTGAATCACATCTTTTCTGGTGTCGATGGCCCACACAAAAGTGACTGGGCTGTCTTATTTCACAGTCTGTGGGTTGGCAGGCGCTCCAGATACCCAGATGTATGTGCACAAGCATTGAAAAAACATTACAGTGCATGTTTTAGATCAGTGTTTCCCAACTTCTTTTTCTGGGGACCCATTTTTTATCTTTTAATTATGAAAAGTGAATGTTCTGGACTATTCTTATTGCCATTTCCACTTCATCTTAAGAAGAAGAAGAAGAAGTCTCTTTTTGCCCAGTGGGGAAATCAATTTCCTCTGTTTTAACTTATACATGGTACATGCACACAAACACACACACACACATGCAGTAATGGAGAGATGTAGAGTGAGGGGGCTGCTCCAGACAAGCGCCCCGAGCAGTTGGGGGTTTGGTGCCTTGCTCAGGGGCACCTCGGAGTGCCCAAGAGGTAAACTGGCACCCTCCAGCTCCAGTTCACACTCAGTTTTGGTCCATGTCGGGACTTGAACCGGTGAACCTCCGGTTCCCAAGCCAACTCCCTACAGACTGAGCTACTGCTCAGTCTGTAAACCAGCAGTTTAGCTTACTTTATTTGAGAAGGGACAGTGCAAATTAGTAGATACACATGATATAAAAAATGCCAGAATTAGCCAAAAGGTTATTTTTCGTCTGTTCTCCCTGGTCATGGTGTTTCAGAAGGCATCCTTAAATACATCAAAATATAAACAACACTGCAGTCAAGCAGAACATATAGACAGAAGCAGCAAAGAGAGAGTTTAGTGCTGACATGTGTATGTATTAATCATTTATTGTTTTAACTGGATACTGAAAGATCTATATGTGTTTAGTTGTCTGATGTGAGCTGGAATTATGTTCCACTCTCTGCAGGCTGACTGGCTAAAGCCACTTTTCCCACAATGGAGTAGTACAATCTCCTCTTATAGACGCCCTTGTGATGCAATTATTATCAGTGCTTTTGTTATATAGGCTTGTTATATAGGCATTGGTTGATGCATGTGTTATTTAAAACATATACACATGTTAAAGACTTTATAAATGAGACAAAAACAAATGCATTTAAGTGAAGTTAACCCGCTCTGTTTTTTCCTCTCATCAGTAAAACAAACAGGATGTATGCTAGCCTTTCATTTTAGATTCGATGTTATAGGCAGTTTGAGATTTTGGCCTTCACATCTTGGTTTTTAGCCATCGCCATCTTGGTTGTTTGCAGCCAGATGTGACACAAGAGGGTGGAGCTAAGTACAATCAAACGCTGAATAAGACACTTGTAGGTGACCAAAATGTTATAATTAACTTTCATGAACTGAAAACACTGTGAAAGAGTTAAAGTTGTAAGGAAACATGGACACCTCCCAGACTGGACAACGCTGTGGTAGCAACCTATCAATCACAAGGTAGCCCGCCCTAAAGCATCCCCTGCTTTATGGTCTATTTGACTCTAAATGGGACCATAACTTATTAAATGAACATCTGCTGTATTGAAGAAGACTTAAAACTAATGATTGAGACCATAAACTCATGTTTACAATGTTTACTGAGGTAATAAATCAAGTGAGAAGTAGGATCATTTGTCATAGACGTCTATACGATCAGACTTCTTTTGCAAACAAAGGAGTCGCCCCCTGCTGGCTGTTAGAGAGAATGCAAGTTTAAGTCACTTCAGCATTAGCTTCACTTTTCACACCTGGACATTGCAGACTGAACAATTTGAACAGCCAGGCTCCCTCATGTGGCTCAAAGGTGTACTGCAGATATAAATGTTAAATAAAAAACAGGCAGAAATTCTGCACATTTATTTGGCATTGTAATAAAATCTCCTGCGACCCACCGGTGGGTCCCGACCCAGTCACTGGAAATCACTGTTAGATGCTTTCCCTGGTCCTCCGTGTTCAAAGCCCTTGTATGTTAATTTAAATAACGATGAACAAGGCTTATGCCTGCGACAATAAAGTACTGCTATGAAAAAGTTTTTTGTTTCGAGGACAGTAATTATTTCATGTCAATTGAGACATTTGCTGGCATCATAAATGATGGGATTCATTTAGGTTAGCGTTATTGCCCCAGCGACTGTACAGATGTTGTTAGAGACAACAACAAATGAGTATCGCAAAGAGGCTGAGTTCCTGTAATTCATATAATTAGTACAATCTGTAGGCGGATAATCATTTTTTCCTATTCATTGCATGATTTGTTTTGTCACCCTTTTTCCTCTGGCAAAGAATGATAATTTAAGGCACATCAACTGGTAATTGTGATTAATTACCAAGTGTCAGTACATTAGTTGTGCTGCACACACGTATCAATTTTTAATGCCATTTTGAAGTTGATTTTCCCTCAGGAATCGACAGTAATTAACCTTGCCTTACACCGGCTGACAGAGAGCAACTACTTTATGCATCAGTGTGCCTTTTCAGTCTGAAATTAGTTAGCACAGGCCGACAGAATGAAATCCAACCTGGAACGCTGTCGACTGTGTGAAAAGTCAGAAAATTGTTTTTGGAAGACTTTTTTTCTGCAGTACTGTGAACTACTGAAAGACAAACGGCCTTTTCTTCCAAAAAGTTAAAATTCACAACTTTACAAAAACAGAAATCTGAACATATTTTCATCCATGATTCTTGCAAAAGTCTTAAGTTAGCAGCATTTTGTAATTTCAACACCTCAATACCACATGTACAAATTATGCCAACTTGGCCATTATTTGATCATATAATCAACACCAATCGATCCAAATACATCAAACAATCGAGTAGCTGACCAATCATTTTACTCTAATAATGTTTTCTAGTCAATTTGGTCGAATAAAATAATAATTTAACATGAAATAATAATTAAAATTATGTAAAATTGCATAGTTAAAATCCTTCATTTCTTGCATTTTATTTTCATGGGGAAGGAAAGCCTATATCTCCTGGTACCTTTTATTCTCTTTATAAATTTTCATATATGTCTCTTATGATTGCTCTGCTGGTGTTTTCATTGTGTTTGGCTGTTTTATCTGTTTGAGCCTTTATTCTATCTTTGTAAAGTATTCTTGGGTGTCCTGAAAGGTGCCACCAAATGCATTATTATTATTATTATTTATTATTATCCTGCTGCATAATATGCAGAAGCATCCTGACTGGGACACTGCTCCTTAAACCTGAATGAGACTGTAGGCTACAAATAACACAGGAAAGCACTTTACTATTAACACTATGAGTAAATACACAAATACACCACCTGTTCCAGCTGGAAGCATAATAGGCCTATTATAGAAGATGCATAACCCATGTATAATGATAAAGCAATAAAACCACAGCTGGTTATGACTGACACAGAATGATACGCTTAAAGAAATTATGAATGTATAGGAATTGTAAGAGATTGCTGATAATACACACACCAACATGTAAATAAGAGTACTGACACTTGAACTGGTAATGAGGAGCAGAGCAGCAGCATATTTAACTTGAAAAACACCATATACCATATTTACAATAAGCCAAGCTCTTAACAGTGATCCTCGCTATACATGATTGAGGTCAGATGAACATGCCTCTTGACCTTCAGTCTGTGTGGCTCTTACCTGTGCAGGATCTGTTGTTGTCATGGAGAAGGAATCCTTGTTTGCAGGTGCAATAATATCCACCGATGTAATTGTGGCAAAAATGATCACACAGTCTTTCCCCATCAATCTTGGACAGACACTCGTTGATGTCTGTTAGAGACAGAGTGAAACACGAAACAGCAGATATATGAACATACTTTGTCTTTACACTGTATGAATGTCCTGTAAACTCTAATTTGCATCTTTCTGAGCTTTTATAAATTTAGACACTGAATTAGTCTGACCTGTCTAAACTAGCACAGACAAAAATATGGATTGGCAGAAACAACAACTAGATGCTGAATGAAGAGTTTAAACAAAATGTGCTGCAGCAAATTGGTATTAAACTATTAAATGGACAAAAACAAATTGCAGACAGCGTGTTATTAAAATTATCTGGGAGACAAGTATCATGTTTTGTTTGAATGTAAGGTTGCAAGGACAATGAAAAATGTGAAGAAGCATTTGTTAAATTACTATTTCAACTGCCAATCTATATTTAAAAGAGTTGTGTTGTTGCATTTGGACAATTATATGGCAATTAAGCACCTTCTAGGAACTTCATTAACAACGGCAGCTATAAAGTCTTAAATTTCTCTCATATTTTTCTCTTAATTATGATGTGCTGAATGTTGAATCCCACCTGATCATAAATTGGAGGCGTGTTTATCATTGGCACAGGTAACACTCTGTCAGGGCAGGTGTTGTGCTGTGTGCAAATTATCTAAGAAATGGAGAGATGTGCCCCTAAAAATGCTGTAAGAAGAAGGACTTTAACAGAAATGAATCTGAGGATACTGTTAAATGAACTTAAACAAAGTGAAGATTTTCCAGGGCGTCAAAACTGTCAGTGAACACACACAATATCATGGATAGATCAATAGTATTTCTTTAGTAATCCAATCATTATGATTACTCTAAAACATATAATAATCAAATGTTATTATATATTATTCTTGGATTTTTAAATGTTCCTCAAATTTTAAACTTTCGTTTCTTTGTGGTAGACAAACAACTTGTTAATCCATCCATCCATCTGCAACTGTTTATCCCGTTAGGGGTCTTGGGGGGGCTGAAGCAGATCCCAGCAGGCACTGGGCGAAGGCAGGTTTCACCCTGGACAGGTCACCAGACAGACAGACAGACAGCCATTCACGCTCATATTCACATCTACAGGCAGTTTAGGGTCATCAATTAACCTGCATGTCTTTGGACTGTGGGAAGAAACCGGAGAGCCCGGAGAAAACCCACGCTTACACGGAACGAGAACAGGCAAACTCCACACAGAAGAGTCCCAAGCCGGAATTAAACCTGCGACCCTCTTGCTGTGAGGCAACAGCGCTAACCACTGCACCACCGTGCAGCTCGCCAACTTCTTATCTTGGTAAGAGCGTTCATGACCACTCGTAAAATTTTCTCTTACCAAAGGAAAGAGCAAAAATAAGAAAATATCAGTGAATCTCAAAAATAAATGGGTACCAACAAAAATAAGAGGAAACTTGTTTGCGCATCACTACCTGCACTCAATGTTTTGTCACGATTGCAGTTCTGGTGTTTATAGCCTCTTTCTTTCTAAATCTGAATTTTAAAACATTACTGTGATGATGTGATCCTGCTCTTATTTCTCTATAAACTCTATTACACATTGCTCGGTGAATTACAGCCACTAAAAGATGTGTCTGCCTTCTGGTAACAAACGTCCCTATAGTTCATCACCTTCTGAAGTGTAAAATGCTTGGAAGCCCGTGAATCGTCCCTCGTTAGAGTAGTCGCTCCTAAAGACCACTGACATGAGATTCCCGGCCGACAGGATGATGGTGTTCCTCGGGGTGCTTTCAGAGTTCTTCTCTTCCTCACCACAGAACCGCAAGGTTTCATTCCCCTCCGCCAAAACCTACTTTGACAAAGTTAGAGGCCTTTTAGTGAGCAATCTCACAGACTCCAGTGCAGATAAAAGTGAGTTTATCCGGCACGTTACCTGGATGTAGTCATATTCACACTGGTCTGAGGGTTCCACGCTGAAGTGGCTGAAGTAGAGTTTGACCCGGTGGCCAT
Source organism: Pterois miles (assembly GCA_947000775.1). Taxonomy (NCBI): domain Eukaryota; kingdom Metazoa; phylum Chordata; class Actinopteri; order Perciformes; family Scorpaenidae; genus Pterois; species Pterois miles. Next base: position 12,957,905 of record CAMQGK010000300.1, read on the forward strand.
CTGGGACTGTGATGTTCCACACAATGAGCTGGTTGTCAGGGTATGGCTGGGGGAAGTTGGGGGAGGTGAAGCTGCCATATAACCCCGTCATCTCCACACTCAGCGTGACACGGAGGAGGGAAAATAGGACAAATACACAGCGCCCACTGGGCAAAATTAGGTGTGATGGCAGCAGTTTTAACAATTATTTTGCACACATAAACGCTATTTGACACTCACCTGGTCATGTTGGCTTCACAGTCCCCAGATATATTTGCATGCGTTGGAGTGGTTCGCCCTCAGTGATCCGAGGGTAAATGAACCCAGCTGTCCTGGCCGGCCGACATTTAGGTAAACAGAGTGAGACAGGCGCATGATCAGTTTGTCATCGTTCCCCACCTCCCCCGGTCACAGAAATTTATCAAACTGATGAATGTCACAACCATTTATATTCACTCTGTTCTGTTAAACTCTTTTTCTTCTTGTTTTATCTCCTCAAATCAATTCGACAATTTCCTTGAAATTTATTGCATTCACCAAACAGGAAGGAAGACTGACTGATTGTCCAAATAAAACTAAATAAAAAAATTTAGGATCCATTTCAATAGTTTTTGTCACCTTTGAGAATGAAATTTCTTTAAAAAAAGTGCTGAATTCAATATCCAGAGCATTAATACAGCAGCAAACAAGTGTTTGCTCTGTAAAGATATAGAGTAGTATCTACCTGAGCACAGAATGAAGTTGCTGTCCGGTTAGGTAATCCAAACTTCTCCTCACTTTGTTGACGTAGCCATAATGCCGTTGGTTGCCACGGAAACGTAGCACCCATCTTCCAGTTCCCGACTCAGGTAAACAATGTTATCTCTGTCAGCACATTCACTGTTGTTTGCACGGTTAGCTCTGTTAGCTTCCAGTCCTGTATTTAGCACTTTTATCTTGAACTGAAATATTTTTAGGAAAATGGAGAACAGATCATTCTCTGATCAGACTTTGTGTGATTGCACCAGGTTGTAAAAGGAAGGCAAATGGAAACTTGGGCAGGCTTGGGAGGGGGAGGGGGAAAGGGGGGGAAAGGGGGGGGGGGAGGGGGGGGGGGGGGGAGGGGGGGAAAGGGGGGGGAAATTGAGGGGGGGGGGGGGGGGGGGGGGGAGGGGGGGAAGAGGGGTGGGGGGGGGGGGGGGGGGGGGGGGGGGAAAAAGGGGGGGGAGGGGGGAAAACAGCCAACTAGAAGCATGACAGAGGCTCAGGAAGTAGAGCTGGTCCTCCACTAATCAGGTGGTTAGCGGTTATGCCACTTCTGTAGTTATTTTAACTCAAACTTTGAGTTATTTTTCATGTAACTTGCATACTTAAAGGGCCAGTGTGTAACATTTAGAAAGAAAGAAAGAAAAAGAAAGATATTCCTTTATTGTCCCACAGTGGGGAAATTCAGTTTTCACTCTGTTGTTCACACAGTACAGTTCACACAGTACATATACATGTCAATGGAGAGATGTCAGAGTGAGGGGGCTGCTCCTGACAAGCGCCCAGAGCAGTTGGGGGTTTGGTGCCTTGCTCAGGGGCACCTCGGCAGTGCCCAAGAGGTAAACTGGCACCTCTCCAGCAACCAGTTGGTCTTGGTCCATGGGGGATTTGAACCCGGGTCCTCCACATCCTAACCCAAGTCCTTACGGACTGAGCTACTGCCGCCCCCATTTAGGGGTATCTATTGCCAGAAATGGAATATAATATTAATAAGTATGTTTTCTTTAGAGTATAATCACCTGAACCTATGAATCATTGTATTTTTATTACCTTAGAAGAAGCTAATTATATTTACATAGGGAGCAGGTCCTCTCCACGGAGTCCACCATGTTGCACCGCCATGTTCCTACAGTAGCCCAGAATGGCTTGGGCCAGACAGTAACGTTGTTCGCTCTCGTCGCCCTAGCTCTCTCTCTCTCTCTTCACCACTCACTTCCCACATACAAACACACTCTACATACTGGCTCTGCTTCAAATGACCTACTCTTACAACAACTGGCTCTGGAGAGGGCCGTTCATGTTTTTGCGTCATGCACCATAGCTCTCCAACACACTTGTCATACAGGACAGGCTTTATGCAATCTCCTCCCCTCACCATTAGATACCACCAGATCCTACACACTGTTCCTTTAAGTAATGCCACTTCCGTAGTTATTTTAATCCAAACATTGACTTATTAACCACAGTCTTTTCCTACACCTAACCAAGTTGTTTCCTGTGAAAATGGAAGTTTATTTTGAAAAGACTGCATGCATGTAATGAGCAGAAATTGACACGCTGCTGTACATTCACAGAAAATGCACAAAAAAAATATGAATAACTTTTTGTAAGATATCATACAAACTGTCATTTGAGGACACGTTAGTGAGTGAATGGGTGAATACGATACAAACTTTAAAGCACTAAGGTAGAATAGCGCTATAATAGTGCAGTCCATTTACCATAATTACTGTATCAGGGATAGAAACAGTCAAGTACACTTTCCCAGTGAATGAAACCACATTACGTCATGTCTTTTACATTTAAGGGCGGACTTCATTGTAAAAGCTCACAATGAGGGAATTGCAGAGTATTCAAGCTGTCTGTTTTGATGGTACATGGATTTTGATGTGATTCAGAATTGACGGGGTGTTTCAACCAGCAACATAAGTAAGCTTGTACCACCCATTTCTCAAAAGCTAAAGCACTAATGGCTAGTATTTGGAGGGAATTACAATAATTATCCACATAAACATCAATGCTTTTTCTCTCTTTGCAAATGACCTCTTCGATGGAACGCTTTTTAAATGGTGCCATGACCTTTTCCTTTTCACCTGATTGTGAGAGGTTGAGTCACAGTGGAGTCTGTATTTGTGGCAGATGTTCTCTTGGATATCATCCAGCTGCCACTCAGGCATTGATGCTCCAGCAGAAATGACACCCTTTGACACTAAACAACGCATTACCGGAAAAGCTCAGCTCATCATATGAAAAAACAGTTAATAATGACTGTGGTGTTTATGCTCTATGAATCCTTCAGACCCAGGGTCTCATTTCTGTTTCCCCTGGCAGTGGCAATTAATTTCAAGCTTCTAGGCTTTATTGGGTGTTTCTGGGTCTACAGATATTATGTCTTGAATGGACAGTAGGCTCCTCTGGAGGATTTTGATCGTGCCAATGACGAGAATAAATCTTTGCTGTGGCAATCCCCTACTGTATATCCACCAGGCGCATAGCCACAGTTTGAAGTATAAGGTTAGGGTTCACAAAAAAAATGCAGAGGGAATGTGATGTGTACAACGCAGAGAGGTCTAGTGTATTGGGATGCTTGTTGCCTACATACTACACCCTCCAAACAGAATGTGATGTTGGCAAAGGTCAGTGACAAAATCAGTCTGATTGCATTGTTTTCTATTATATTCTTATGTTCTAACTGTCACGAGTGATGAAGCACTGCACAGCACGCCATTTTAAGTTTTGTCGGACGCTTTTTCCATTTAATTTGCCACTCAAAGCATTGCATTGGACAAGGTCGCCAGTCCATCGCAGGGCACATAGAGACAGACAACCATTCACGCTCACGTTTAACCTATGAGCAGTTTAGAGTCATCAATTAACCTGCATGTCTTTGGGAGGAAACTAGAGAACCTGGAGAAAATCCCCCCTAACACAGGAGAACATGCAAACTCCACACAGGAGGGCCCCATGTCGGATGAGAACTTGCAATATTGCAAGGACCCAGTGATTTAAATAAAGGCTATTCAAGTGTTCAAACAGGGAAGTTGATTTACCTCAAAAAAATCAGAAATGAAATCAGCTGATTTACAGACGTCTCTTTCCCAGTGTAGGACTATGGGAAAAAGAAGTTGTACTGCCGTTTGGTCACTACCACCTCTCCCTGGGGGGTTTATTTAGCACCTTCAAGCTAAGTGTGTTCAATACACTTTGCCTAATAATAAGCAAACCTCCATATCTACACAATGGCTAGATAATCATAATAATAACACATATAATAATAATAATAAAAATATAGCACCTTTCATACAGGAGTTGCAGCCCAAAGTGCTTCACAGCATAAAATAAGCATAAAATGATAAAATAGTGATGCAGAAATACTACTACTACTAATACACTAAAATAAACAAACAATGAAGAAATAATAAAGCAGAGTAAAATAACAATGCAGAAAGCAAGAAAGTAAATCAATTTTTAAAAAAGGTAATAAAATAGCACCATCGACGTTAATAAAAAATAGCTCTCATTTAACACAAAATCACAGTGTGAGCATAAAGTGGCAGAATGCATCAATAAATAATAGATAGATAGCTCTCATTTGACACACAGTAATCACAGAAAAGTGGATCAGAGTGCATCAGAAAAATAACATTTAATACACAGTAATCACATTGTGAGTGTAGAGTGGCAGAATGCATTGAAAGGCTAAAATGAAGAGGTATGTTTTTAACTTGCTTTTGAAAATATTTAGTGAACTAGCCCCCCTGATGTCTATAGGTTAAGTGTTCCAGAGCTTTGGTGCATAATTAGCAAATTGCTTCATCCCCAATTATTTTTCTGCTGTTGCTGGAAACCGTCAGTAAACCAGCAGAAGATGATTGAAATGTCCTTCGAGGCACATAGTTGACAATAACTGGTCATGTAGCTTGGTCCTGGTCCATTTAGGGCTTCGTATACAAGGAGGAGGAACTTAAAATCAGTTCTAAAGATTACTGGAAGCCAGTGCAGAGTAGCTAACACTGGACTAATATGCTCTCTCTGCTTGGTTTTAGTTAACAGATGCAGAGGTTTGAATGAGCTGAGCCCGTGTTTTTTGGAGGGACCAGTAAAGAGTGCATTAAATCGGCTTGAAATAACGGTCGATCGATCAGCTTTTCAGCGTCCTGTTGATTTATAAATGGTCATACTTTAGCTAGTTTTCTCTTTTTGTTAAAAGGGCAGAGTAGCAGGATTTCAGTTTTGTCCTCATTGAATTTTAAGAAATTATGGCTCATCCATTCATTTATTGCTTGCAGGCAGGTAGTAATGGAGTTAATAGCTGCCGCATCATTTGGTTCAGCAGAGATGTGCAGTTGCATCCGTGTAGCTATGGAAACATACACTTTGCTCCTTAATGATGTCCCCAAGTAGCAGCATAAAGAGCCAGAATAATAGTGGACCTAGGCAGCTCCCTTGTGGAGCTCCAAAGTAGATGACATGTTTCTCAGAGGCATGATCTCCAATCCTGACGTAGTACTATCTCCCTTTCCTGATGCTGTAGTAGTCAAAACAGGAACAACATGATTTCCTATTGGAAAGGTGGGGAGGGGGGTGTTGAAGTTGTCTGGACGTCATCATGGCTTGCCGGGCTCACTATAGGAAGGTAATTGCCTGATGTTTCAGCGGATGGTGTCAGCTCCTTGTATTTTGTCACAGTTGGGTGGCAAATGGTATAATCCATATCAGAGGTGAACAGTTTCCCCCCAGATCTGTTAGAAGATAATCCATTCTTTCTGAAGAGGTCTCTGCGCTCCCAGAACAGACTAAAGTTATCAATAATGTTCACCTTGTGTAGGGGACAAGCAACTGAAAGGCACCTTTTCAGTTCCAATAGTCTGCCGGATCGGTTTACGTCTGGTCTAAAAGATGGGAAAGGACCACTGATGTATGTTTCAGTATCTGTGGAGCTCAGCATTTTTAGCACTTCAGTAGAGTCCTGTTTCAGTGTTTCTGTCTGTTCCTTGTTGACGTCATTTGCTCCAGCATGAATAATAATCTTGTTCACAGTTTTGTGGGCAGAAAAGTTTTCTTGGGATTTTTTTCTCACAAATTGTTTCATGAGGGAAGCAAACTAGTTTGGTATTTCTCTTACCATCAGCGTTTATGTTTACAGCAGAATCGCCTACGACTACCGTTGTTGGCTCACTATTTGTCAGCTGTTTGTTGTCACGCTGCTGTCCTGCACACATCCTCTGCATCTCGTTCCATCCGAGCAGTGCAGGGCCGTCACGCGAGCCATATCCTCCGATGGTGATCCAGGCTCATGTAATAGTGGTAGGAATCTGTTATCCAGCTGTAGAGTCATCAGTGGTTGATTTTTTTTTTTGCCTTTACCGTGTGGGTTGCAACAGTCCATGGATGTTTATTAGCAGCAGGGGATTATGATGGTAAATGGACTTACATTTATATAGCGGTCTTGCAACCACTTAAAGCGCTTTACGCTACATGTCAGCATTTACCCATTCACACACACATTCAGGGTTAGGGTCAAGCTCTAATCTAAATTTAATCTAATCTAACACTCATTCGAAGTATGTGTGCCTTTGGGAGCAATTTCAAGTGTCTTGCTCAAGGACACATCGACATGTGACCAGGGATCAAATCACTGCCCTCTGATTGGTGGACGACCTGTTCTACCCTCTGAGCCACAGTCGCTGATGAGGGTCATAGAGGGGGGAAGTCATTAGCACTTTCTGTTATATTTCTATATATAATCAGTATCAAATTAACTCAGAACACAAGCTTAACTAACAAGTTTACTCTTAGCAGCCATTGAAAATATGAAATATTAAACTGCAATAAATGTAGTTTTTGTTAAGCTACACGCGCTCTTAACAGATCACTCTCTTCATTTAAACGACGATACTAAACTTGGAGAAACCGCCTACTAAACACTGATCCAAAAACAGATAATAAAACATACAGTCACTAATACTGCAGAAAGGTTTGGCACTTACAAATAGCTGCATGGATGCACATCGGCAGCGTACAGTTTCTACATGAATCATCTCTGCAGCTGCACCAACAGAACAACTAACAGTCCAACTGCTCACTGAACACCTGCTGCTCCTTAACTAACTAACTACCTCAGCGAAAGTCCCGGAAATGCTCCACCCTGATCAGTAGCTTGGTAGAGTCACTGACAGGTGATTATGAAGACGGACAGGAGCTGAGTGAACCTTTTCCACATGTGATGTTTTACATGTTACAGTTGTCATAAAATCCATATTCATTTTGAATCAATCAATCATAAATTATATCTTCTAATCACAAAATTATCTATTTAAGCCAATTTAGTGATCACTTTCTGTAAAACACAATTATGGTTCGTCACAAAATGACTGGAAAGTGTATTAAATGCACTCGGCTACAAGCAGTGCTTTAAAGGTGCTAAATGTCTGCTCAGGATGACATTACTCCTCTATATCTTCACATAGAAAACAGTTGTTTCCTGTGATATTAACGCACTGGCTATCGAATTTTATGGTTTACCTTTGCTAAAGGTAAGTCTACTTCCTAAGAGTCATGTCAATGATTGGCATTGAAATGCTCTACCTGTAGTAATTAGAAGTCGCAACGCAGCTGATCCCTCATAATAAACAGCTTGTTTGCTTTATTGACTGGGCACAAAACAATTTTTGGTGAGTTAAGGACTGCTGTCGGCAGCCTGTTATCAAATGGAAAAAGTAACCTATCCCTTTATAAGGCCAAACAGCTGCTGACACTGCTTTTTGTGGCTGCCTGGCTTTAAAACCTTTTCACACCCTAAGGTCATACCTTTCACACCATATAGGTGGAGAGAAACTGTTCAAATTATTGGTGTTTTCTGTGGCCTGGAGGGAGTATTCAATAATACAGGTGATAATGAATGGAGAATAGCACAATCAATATTTTAAAGCTTAAATTAAAATTCTAAATTATGGGTAGTAGTGATATGTTGGAGGTATGTGAGGCAATATTATAATATACCAAAATGGAAGAACAAAAAAAGTAAAAGATGAAATTAAACACAAGGATAGAAAAATAATATTTTAGAATAATAATGTGCAGTTCAGTTCTGACGCCTTCCTCTTCTTGCAGCCTAATGAAGGTAAGGATTCAGGGTGAGAGGCAGCACCTGTGAGCCATTTCTCATCATTGCCTGTTTGCACCAACCTGGAGCTGCTCTACAGATGGTGAATTATGAAACAACTGCTGACACCATGACAGCAGCCGTGGAGATTTTACTGGGATAGGACATTGTCTTATTCACAGCTGGGAGCCCTTCATTAAAATAAAAGTCACTTGGGTGGATGCAGCGCCTCAAACTAAATTTCTATGAGTCCACAGACTTGTTCACTAATCATCGTCACCTGATGGCACCATCAACTCAAACCTCAGGGCTCCGATTTCCAGCAATCAAGGATGAAGTTCTCTGCTTTTCTATCCAAAATCAAGGGAACAAAGTGTGGAGGATTTTCCCTTTAAAGAAGTTTGTTACCCAGAGAAGATTATTTTTGCTGAACTGGGATGCATTAAGTTGAGAGGTGATCGCCTCTTCTCTGTTGCTGCCCCAAAGCTGTGGAGGCAGGCCGACTCGCCTCCTGTTTTTAAATCTGATCTTATTTCTTCTCTTTGGCTTTTAACTCAGTTTGAGAGGCTGTTTTTTAATTGTCTTTTACTGTTTTATTTGTTTTATTTTGTCTTAATTCTTTCATGTGTTTTTATTTCTATTTTTAAATGTGTACAGCACTTTGGTCAATGATGTTTTAAAGCGCTTTATAAATAAAGTTGTATTGTATTGTTTTGTATTAAAGATTCAGTGTGTAACTTTTCAGGGCATTGATTAGTAGAAATGGATTATAATATTCATAGCTATGTTTCCATCACCTGAAGAATCGTTGTCTTCTTTAGCTTAGAATGAGCCCTTCATATCTGCATAGGGAGCAGGTCCTCTTCACAGAGTCCTCCATGTTGCTCTGCCATGTTTCTACAGTTGCCCAGAAACCAAACCAAACTCTGACTCTAAAGGGAGACTTCCACGTTTTTACATTACCTGAATTCCACCATATTTCTCTGACATGCTGGTGAAACTGCGGTAACGTGAGCTGCAGAGTGTAAAACCGTGGTACCACCAGCCGCTATCATACTTCTGTTGCTCCTAAAGTCGTGTTATTATAGTAACGGTGGCCTCTGAGTGAGGCAAACAGTGTTACTACGGTTTTTCACTTGTCTTGGAAAGGGAGGAATGAACAGAGGGGTGCCCACCTGGTTGCAGTCTGAAACCACACCACTAGATGCCAGCAGACACATCGTACCTTCAACAGCAGTTTATTTCTGTTGATCAGATAAAAAAATTTTGATGCAAAATTTTGTACTGTTAAATGTTACCTGAAGAGCTTATATGTGACTTAAATCAAGCAACTCTGAACATCCTCAAAGCACAAACATTCATTATAAAGGCTTCAGGGTACATATGAAAATTGGGGCAAGTACTGCACATGTGCGTCATGAACATAGCACATATGCAAGACTAAACTCAGTGGTGAGTGTTGTGCATGTACCATACATAATTTTTCTCACACACATGGAGCTGTGCATGCACTCAAAACGTGCAGAGACACAAGGCACAGGCCGTTTTGATTTCAGCATGATCAAATCTCGAATGTCCATGTGCGCAAGACAGACGCCGTCCTCACGGCCCTGTTTCACCAGCTTGCTGTACCATGCCTTAATGAAGTACTTCCTTGTAGGAAGTCAGTCAGTCATTAAATGAAGAATAGGCCACCTGAGATCAATTGAAAAAGACGAAAGGACGGCGGCTGTTTGTATCTGGGGAGTCAACAAAAGGCAGTGATGGAGACACAGATGGATGATGATGGAGAGAGAGAGAGAGAGAGAGAGAGAGAGAGAGAGAGAGAGAGAGAGAGAGAGAGAGAGAGAGAGACGCACATCAGTGTTGAATGTGCTGGAAGGAGGCAAAGAGGAGAAAGTTTCTTTCATTTTTTTCCCTGTTTTGCACAATTTACACATCTCTCTGAACATCTTGTGCTCCCAGACATGCTAGCACACTCTGAGTGTATTTACCCTCACAACGACATCCTTCTGCCATCCTCATCCTCTCCGTCCTCTCCACCAGCTGCAATCACAGCAGTCTCAACCACCCACATGCTGTAAACTGTAATTAGGGACTTGAATAAGTAGGGATGTGTCACTTCAGCCGAACACTGAGAAACAATGTAGAGTTAATCCACTGTAATTTGCTCGTCCACTGTAGTTATGCAGACACGATAGGGTTTTAGACTTCCACAGCACACTATACCTGCTGCAAAGAACAGACGGTTGGGAGGCAGCACAGGCCAAGATGTCTCTTAGTATCACTCATTTGTCAGTGTCTGAACTTTCAATGCAGAAATGTAAAAATGTTGCTGACAGGAACGTCCACGTTTAATTCACAGAACGAGAGAAAATAGGTTTTGAAAGTTGTTGCTTCGGGCCGTTCCGAGGACTCGCTCTACTGCTGCCTCGAGGCCAGATGTTCATGAGCCAAAGAAATTGATTGAATACCGTCAATATATGTTAACATTTTTCTTTGTTCTGTGGGGAGCAGCAGGTTCCATTTAATGCTTCCATTAACGCTGCCATTGTTCTTGCTTATTGCGCGTAGGCACAGAGAATACATTAAATGGCATAAAACAGAAAAACAATAGGAAACGTCTCATAGCGACTTCCTGCTGCAGACTCACTTCTTTAGGAGCAGTTTCAGCGAAAACTACATGAATGCAAAAAAATGCTGTCATTTTGGTGGGTGTAATGAATTTTCAAAGAAAAATCAGCCCAAATGATCTGACAAAATGATGAGAGTTTTAAATAAATGAAAATGGCCAATGTAGATAAGAGGGGCTCATTGCCTGCTAACGAAAACACAATGATTCTTAGTTTCAGGTGATAATACACTAATGAAAACATCAGATCCCCCAAAATGTCACACACTGTTCCTTTAAAACTTAATGAATCCAGGTAAAAGTTGTTTGGCCTGTAAAATAATTATTTACAAAATACACATGGACTTTATTTTGTGTTGTATTTGTTCATGGTTCTAAGAGCGTAAGAAGACAAAATGAGTTGTTCTGTTTACTGATGGTGGTGCATGCTGGGAAATGTTGCACATTTCAATAAAGCATTTTGGCTAAAACACATGAATTCATAAATAGATATCGGGGGAAATGCCTTAACACAGGTTGTATAGTTTCACTTACACGATTGCAGTGACAGTGTGTTGTTGTGACAGAGCTGCGGTGCTTTTACCACAAAGTATCCCAAACACTAGACCCACATGCTCAGCGTATAATTCATTGCTCATCCTGGTTCAGCATCCCCAGATGATAATGATAAGGAATGGCTCCTGATAAATTGATGTTGAGCCTTTTTGTGCTGCATCTCATTCCTGACGTCAAGCCCATTGCTCTTTCCATTTGGCCCGGTGTGCTCTTTTTTCACAGATAACAAATATGGTCATTTCCTTGCTAATTCAAACAGGCCCCGGCTTTAGCAATTCAGTGGACTGCCACGAGGCAGTAAAGCATTCGGTGACATTGGCGCAAACAGGCAATGATGAGAAATGGCACACAGGTGCTGCTCTCGTCCCTGAATCCTTTCCTTCATTAGTGCGCCTCAGCGCTGCCGTGCTTTCCCCTTAATTATGTTTCAAACAGCTCTCTTTTACAAAAATACCGGATTGCAATTGAAGGCGAGGAGAGAATTTGCAACTAGCTCCCCCAACACAACTTTCACAAGTCAGTAAATGCCTCAAAGAAAAATGACTCACCTCGAATAAGTTCTTGGTCGTGATCAGCAGTGAGTCTTTCATAAACATTCTGGTGATACTGTATATTGACTCCCTGTGAACATACATAACTATTTCACTAATATGAAGCTACAGTATATAATAGTGCTGACAGGCCATGACTCAGTGACTCCTGTAGGGATACTAATGGTGGGTTATTTCTTGTATAATTGATTAAACATTTCTGGGTCTGTTGGGCTTGAGAAAAATGATGGTCAGCCTGAACATTAAACATGGATTTCCGATATGAGTGATGGCAGGACTCTTGTCGGCAGCAGCGAGGACTTCACATGTCGTTAATAACCATCACTGTCTCCAGTAATGCTGTGGTAACATTTAGGATGTGGTTTCTTTTTGTGTGTATGTGTGTGTCTGCATGGCAGCCAGACCATTTGACGTAGCAGGATTTTGTGTTGTTAGAGCAACCGCAATCAGGTGTATTGCCATCCCACGAGGGCCCAATTGTCCTGAAAATAGTCTTAAGCAGCACTACATACTGGGGGAAAATAGCTTTACTTGAGATCCTCATCTGCTGCTGTGGCAACAAATCTATTACATGTGCAAAGGCCAAAACAAAAATTGGCCTGAGCCAGACAAAGACAGTTCTGGTAGATGATCATAGTGTCACCCTTGTGATTAGACACCTATTTTATACACACAACACTGGATACTGGAGGAGAGCTTAAACACGACAGTCAATACCATCTTGTGGTGCTTTCCTCTCAGCCTGCAGTCCTATAATGACACCATCAACATGAGTGGCTCCCGGTCATGAGTCTGAGAGCCAAACTAATGAACTGCAACAGTAACTCCAACCGCTGTATCACGATGGACACTCTGATAGAAGCACCCGGTGATAGAAAGTTATACACAGAGGCTATATGACAATGAGTGTTTCTTTCTATAAGTACAATTTGTATTTTATATCTAATCAGCTTCCCTCATCATAAGATCAGAGGGTGAATTAGCCTGTTTTTTGCATTTCAGACTTCTGGTATATATTGCAATCTGAAGCCAATACATTAAAAACACACAGTACCACTCCAAAATCCCCAGGAAGTCTCTTAATAAAACCAAAAAGGAAAATGCAGATATCATCATAAAAGAAATAGTAAACATTAGTGCCAAGATGTCAAATCTTTACTCTCTAATATGGGACACTGTCTGTTTAAAAGGCCTGCTGTAAATCACCCTAATTAATGTATTAAACCCTCAAGGCTAAATGTACAATCCCATGTTCAGTAATTTTACCACTTACAGTGTTACTGCTGTTACAAAACTGAGGCTTATAGGTGTGGATGTTACATGGAGAATCAAACTACACCAAACAAACAAGACTGTGATAAAGCTGAAGCATTTAGGCATATTAGAAAGACATCACAGAGCCTATATTATCATAAATGTTATGCAAAGAAAGCATAATTACATGCACAGCTGAGATTCATGAATCTGATGTGAACTGCAAAGTTAAAAATGTGCAACTATAGAGCGACTGTCTGTAACAGACAGAGAGCCTATTTAAAGCCAATATATCAAACCTTGAGGCAACACATAAAACCTGAACCTGCATAAAACCGTTGCTTACCACACTCTGTAAAATGGGTAACGATCGCATAACCTGTAATACATTGGCATAAAAACACACTATTTTAACAGAAATGCAGCCACCCCCTATTATTGAATATAATTTGCTCCTGAAATAATGCACTAGAGGACTAAATCACTATAAATAACCATTGTTTTTGCACAATTCACGCTGTCCCACTTTAATAAAATAGATAAAGTAATTGATAAATAGATAAATCATCCTGTCCCACCTTTCAAAACTATATTTCCTAAAGTGGGACAAAGTAAGATTTGATTGAAATAATAAATACACACCATATTATAAAAACTGTTTTATAAAAAAGCACATCATAAACATCATTATCATAAACATAAAATAGCAAAATTGTTTTGGCCCTCACACAGGCTGCGTCCAGTTTGATGATTCCTACTCCCTATTCTTCATTCAGATTCAAACAACTTTATTTATCACCAGGGGCAATTCATTTGTCGAACTCCCAGTCCATACATCCATACATACAATCGACAACCAATAGTTAAGTCAAAGTAAACATATTAAAGACAGGGGATAGTAGGAGGCACAAGCTACAATAAGAACCATATAAATGCATAGGAGCATAATGATAAAAGCCAAAAAATAAAAACAATGAATAAGAACGTTACTTGAAATTCCCTCGAAATAAATAAATAAATAAATATCATTTGAGATGTCTTGTGATCACTTGACAACACGGCTTGTGTTAACCAACAGTTTCATTGACTTTTATTTGTTTGAGGAAGACCTGCACCCACTGGAGCTGAGGTGTCCCACATCACGGCAACTCACCTTATTGGAACTAATATGATGAAGAATAACTTTGACAGATATTTTTAGTCGTAATAACCCCAGTGGAATAATTTCTCGAGGCTTATACATGGCTGGAAATTAGCGGCAGCCACCAGCCAAATGCTGGTTAAAATATGTACGTGGCTGCTAGATTTACACAGAAACAACGGTAATCTACTGAGTGGCTGGTAAAATGTGAAATCCACCAGCCACGGTAGCAGGTAGACTGAAGAGTTAATTTCCAACACAGCCCTGTGAAGGATTTGAAATCAGCATGATTTGCTTGGGCAGCACATTCTCACAGAACAGATAAAGTGATGAGATTAGTTGTCAGTGTAGAGATTCATTCAGCTGGTCAACGAAGCACAAAACAATTAATCCTTACATGTTTTGCATCGCCATCAAAAGGACGTCCCCACCCCCACATCATTGCACCAAAGCCTCTCCTACACTGCTTATACAATCGTCTCCTGCCTTGCAGCTTAACTTGACTCAAATTTAATGGTTTGTGGGTTTGAAATATTTAGTTTTAAACTTTTTCTGTGAGACATTTTATGTCTGGCATTGTAAAACCAGCAGAGATGTAGTGTTCTATATACAGATCCTATTGTTTTTGGAGGTCTAAGTGTAAAATTGCCCTTATCTGAATATAACCTGCTGAGCAATTTTAGGATGATGTGCCATCAAAATGGTGATAACCCACTGGTATAAAATTAGGCTGGAAAGGTTCAAAAGTGAAGAACGTCAGATATGACAGATATATAGCATTATGTCTCATAAATGGACATTTGTCCACCTGCTTTTTGTTGCTTTTTATAAGATGCATGTGGGAAATTATGCAGGTTTTCAGATGTGATGCTCATATAATGGTCAGATACACAGTATATAGTATGTTTGATGAGTTTACAGTCATTAAGCCTCTAAAGTGTTAACATTTCATGTCTGCCTGTTGATTAAATGCTATGGAAAAAAGATGGAAATGCCAAATATAGAGACAAGAGATGAATTGTAATGAATTTGATGATGCAGCCCAGAATCAGTATGTAACAGACCCACCTATCTACTAATTTTGGCAGCTATTTTAGATTTAGTCTTAGTCTTAAATCAAAAAGCTTATTAGTTTTAATCACATTTTAGACATTTTTATTCTTCATAGTTTTAGTCGACGACAATGTAATAAATTGTGTTACTCAATCACCCGAACCCGACCCAGAAACCGCCAACGTTATGCATTATAGTATCACAACTGTCAGGATTGGGATGTTAGACAAGGAAGAGATGGACTGAGAATTTTTTTATGTTTTAAAGTACATTTTACTCTTGTCTTTTTTCGTCAACGATATTACATGTTTGATATTGCCAGTGCCGTCTTGTCATCGTCTCATCTTAGTCATAGAAAAAAGGCCACTGATGAACATATTTCATCATTTTCATTAACAAAATTAACTCTGCTGTCTACTAGAGGTTAGTGTGTTAGTGTAACGTTTTGCCTCGCCGAGGCCTGAATATTACACATCTGTGTGAAGGTGCAGGACCAGCAGGGGGCAGCAAAACCACTCACTTAGGTTTAGGCGACAAACCCACTGTGATAGGTTTAGGAAAAACATCATGATTGGCTTTAAAATAAGTAACTGAACTAAGTAATATGTATAAACGCAATGCAACAGAATGTAATCAGCACAGAAAACAAGTCACAAACGTCACTAAAAAACATGTCACAAACGTAACTTCCACCTGGTTGAATAAGCAGACAGTCTTTGTCACTGCTTATTCTACATCACTAGCTCAGCGCGTAGCATATTTCCACTGATGCATTTACACTGCAGTCAATACAGACTACATGGTGCACAAATGACATGCCAAAAGCAAGAATAGCATTCTCATTGCACAGTTTTGCATCGTGCATTAGTTTGATATTCATACAGTGCTATATGAGTATGTTGTATACTGATGTTAGCATTTAGCTCAAAGCACACTGGTGCCTGAATGCAGCCTCACAAAGCCACTATTATGGCTGTCAGCTCTTAGTTTCAACATAGTCATTGGGGATAATCCAGTCAAAACTTTTTCACTTTTTATTCTTCTTCTTGTTATTTATTCTTTTAAGGAAAGAAACCTCAAGAGGCAGTTGTCATCGTCAGCACACTAATGAGCCCTAGTTTAAGACATCTCATGTTAAACTGATGTGATTGCTACAATAAATGAACTGTGCGGTTTGCATTCATACAGCGCTTTAAGGTCATCGTTAACTAAATGTTTGAAACCCTGTGTTTTGCTTCCTCACCACAGACCTGCCCAGCTTCCTAAAGTAGCGGCATCCAGACTGAACCGGGTCACTATAGTGACCGGCGTGCTGCATCCCTTCCTCACACTGGTGACAGCTCATTTTCTGAGCCACGGCTTTAGCACTGAAAGAGCAGAGGGCCCTATAATGATCAGCTTTTAGTGCAGGCACTGGGCGGCTGAATAAGCCATCAGGCATCATTAGACCCTACTGGGGAAAACAATCTCTCCATTCCCATTGGTGCTCCCAAACAGGAGAACTCGCTTAGAGAAATACATCAGAGGATGCTTTGGCGTGTGTTGCGTGTGCTACGATACTTTGCTCCGGCACAACGGGGCATCATTCAGCGGTCAAAGCCTCCTTATTTCTGATGATGGAGCTCTTTATGAGGCCTTTGAATTTGTTTAATTTGAGACATCTGGTTGTCAGTTTCCTGTTAACACTTGCTTGCTAAGATCTTAATAGAAAAATGAATAAAACAGGAGGCAACGACTGATCAAGAGCAGGAAGACATGCAAACCTGCTGCACACACAGAGAGACAGGTCCGTTATTCCTGGTCCTTGTCCTAGAACGTTTTTAAAACCGGTTCCATATATATTTATTTGACTTTAAAATGCATCAGCTAGTCAACCATACTGCGCTGTGGATGCAACCTCTCAAATGTCACAACTAAACAAACTGAGCCCGTCTGACAGAGATGAATAAGGCTGCTGCAGGCGTTGTATTCACAGTCACTGGGTTAATAAAGAACAAGTACTACAGATCTGCACACAACTTCCATCAAAACAAGTAAACTCACTGTATAATGTATGAAGCAAAATCTTGAGTGTTTTTCCCTTTCTTTTTCTTAGCTAAGATGTCAAATTAATGAGGTTATGTTGTTTTATATTTCCAATTTACTCTGGCACACATTGAATCAATATACTGCAGACCACATTCTATTAATAACATGTCAGCTGCTGCAAGCTGAGTGTGTAAAACATTCATTTCAAAAGATCATTGCAGTTTGTTTTATGTAAATCAATTTCTTTCAGCATGATGTAACTCTTTGTTGATAGCGTTTGTTATAAAAGGGAGACGGGCTTTTCTTTCAGGGGTGGGTGGGCTCGCCACACAACCTGCCTGTTAGCACCTTCCCTCAGAAGCATTAGCAGAGCGCCGGGTGTTAATTTGGCCTGTCTTGACCGATTGAGGCCAGAATAGAGAACCGTTTGATGTTAACCATTTCTAAGTTCTCACCAGCCGGGGATGAAAATGAGTTCTGACACATGTGGGAAACACTGAGACAAACACAGTGAGCATGTAGCATCCAGCCAAGCAGCTTACAGTGGAGGTAAAATCAGCATGTAGAATACGTATCTGTAGGCTGACCTCTTTCATATCACACTAGTTATTTGACTGTTTCACTGTTGATATGAAAATATTTATTGATTAATGGTATATCTTTATTTACTAGATGTCCACCAGTCACTGTGTTAAAGGTTAGGGTTAAAGGTTAAAGGTTATTGATAACATGTTAAAGTAGACAAATAATAATAATAAAACATCCATAGAGCTTTTAGAAAGGTGCAGAATCAGGCTGCAGAACATACAATACAAGCAGACGAATACAACAGTCACACACCACGCGTGAACTAGCATGACATGCAGTTTGTATGCAACACAAAAACTGTAAAAACGCACAAACAGGTCAAAATCAAAAGTCAGTAAGAAAATCAAGAGCAGTCACATCGACCTATAGAGCCACTTTCTCGATCCTTTAAACAAGACTTAAATTTCCCCGTAGCAATCAGCTCCCACAGTTTCAGGTCCTTCTGCATATCATTCCACGAACAACGAGCAGCGTATTTAAAAGCTTTTGTTGTCTCGCTCCGTTCTAACTTTTGGGACCAACATCTGCAGAACATTTTGAGAGTGCAGGCCATATTGATTGTGGTTTGTACACATGTATGCACACAGATATGAAGGAACCAGCCTAAGGAGCGATTTATATATAAGAGCCAACCAATGTGATGTGTAGGTACAGTGGTGTGCGAGATTTTCACAGCTAGTAATGAAATGTCATGTGCAATGGTTTACGGTATCCAGCCTCTTTAGGCACTGGTCACATGCATTCATATAGAGCAGATCATCGCAATCCAATTAAGGTAAAAATGTTGCTGAAATCAAATGTTTCCTCACCTGGAGGGAGAAACAGGATTTGTTTCTAAAAAAAGAAAGAACCCAATTTAATTTTCAGATCATGTGAATATTCACTGTGGTGACAAGTGCTAACCGACATTAGCACATATTGGCTGTCTTAATTGTCGGAACAATTCATTGGTTAGATTGTCAAAATGCGAAAAAATAACAGTGTCAGTCTCTGAGGAGCTACATTAGGATAAGGTGACCATATCTTCAAACCCCCAAACCGGGACCTTTAAATGTACCGTATGTTAACACTACCACAAAAGATGAATCACTTGACATGACTGTCTCAATCTCACTCCACTCCACCTTAAAATCTACAAGTTGTACAACAAACTGGCAACAACTTGTTGTGAAGTGAATGCAATAGAGCACTGGAGGGAGAATGTGACATCTAGTGGCTGAATGTTATCAATGTTTGCACCTTTAAAGGTACTGTTTGTAACTTCTTACACATAAAATTGACTGCAGGTCAGTTTCCCATGTGTGCTCGTCTGTGGCGACGTTCTTCAGACACAAGAACATGGAAGCACCAAAACCTCAAAGTTATATCTAGAGAAGCCCGTCTTGTAAAACAGCGTAACCCTTCCTGCTTCAGCCTCCCGACCGTGGTCAGGAGACCGTAGCTTTGGTCTCCAGGGCCAGAGTCGATATTGTACTCTGCTCCAGAGTTAACCCCCGTGACTTCACTCAGCAGCAGGGAAACAACACGGGAAACCTCTGTTGGTCTTAAAGAGCTGCAACATTTATTTCTGATCAAACTGCAACTTCCATCGAATGTTCTCTTGCTATTTAGAAAAGCTTAAACAAACTTTCTGCTGCTCCGCTGAGCGCTTACCTTTGGTCTGCATGTCTTGTTTCCTGCTGCTGAATGAAGTGACGGAGCTCTGGAGAGAGCAACGTTATGGTCGACCAAAACTCCGCTGACTCCCCTGTTCCTTCTGACCACAGTGGGCAGGCTGAGGCCATCAGAGTTAACTAGGACTGATTCATGGTGAGACCTTTGTTTGGTTCGCTAACATTGCTGCCAAGCAGGTGAAATGCAGAGTAATATTGTGGTTTTAGCAGTTAATTGTGTGTGTTGCCTCACAGATTTGACCGATGCTTGTTTGTGTCTGCATTGTACGAGGTCAAGTGTGAGCAACAGGATGCTGACTGTCATTGACTTAACAGCCACAGGTGTCACTGTTAAGCAATTTCTGATCCTCACATTGAGTCTCTTTAATATTTAATTGTGGTTGCACATATTTTGATCATCAGAAGTCATTCTGCAGATGTATGCATACTAGTTTCATATTGAGAACATCAAATAGTCAGAAATTATGTGCCATACACCATGATGCACCACCAGCCGCCATCACACCATGCATAGTCATGTCCCATAAAGTTTAAAACTATTCTCTGCGTTTATGCGGCCACGGTAGCTTCACTTTGAAGTTGTTTTCTCCTCCTATGATGAGCCTCAACAAAAGTCTTTGTTATTTTTAAATACAGGCACATATGAAGTCACATTTAAATTTGAATTACACAGTTAGGCCCGAGCGCTGCTTTCCCTCCTCCTTCAGATCAAAAGGAAAGCCAATAAAATGCTTCGCTTGCAGGCATCAGCTTTGATGTTGCTCCTCTGCATGCTCATTTGAGCCCAGGAGCATAAAGTCAGGAGTGGACAGCACCTCTGCCGACGTCAAATTGTTTTGTGTTCATAACCTCAACCCCAGATATACTGATTGGCATCAGATACTGCATTTTCAGGAGTACAGATTGTTTTGTGTTTGACATTTCTCTCTATTCTCCAGACTTATTGTTTCTTTTGTTCCAACACAGTGCAGCTTTTCTCCCACTAGCTGAATGTGGGTCATTTTAATATGGTGCGTTTTACTTCACACAAGACTGAAAGATGCTGCATGACTGTAATCAAGTAAGCCCACCGGAGCCTTTGTCTATTCAGCGTCGTTAAAGGGAGCGACGGAGCAGAGTTCCCAGCGGTTGCGAGAACCATGTAATTACTCTCCTTTGAAATTTGAGGAACTGTTACTCACCATCAAATGGTGTTTTCAGGGGACTGTGTATCTTTATTCAATAAAAGCTGGGATGGATCATTCAGAAGCTCTTCCATCACTGTGGGCTCTAATGTTCCACCTGTAAACTGAATCAGTACTGTGAACTTGCGTTATCTCATGTCTTTGCACCCGTGAAACAAGCACATTTATGAGCCATTATCTCCTATTCATCCAGTTCATGAGGATAATGAGACAGTAACCCAGCAGAGAAAAGTGTATGGAAGCCAGTCTGAGCTTCTCCTCTGGGTGTGGAGGATTTCTATGGAGCCTGGCACATTTTTGCAAATTATTTAAAGATTAGCACACTATAAATTTCATAATTTGATTATTGCTCTTGTGCCAAACATCTGCTAAGCAGTGGGGGTAAATTACAGCTGGCAGGAACCTTCTAACAGAACAGCATTTACCAGGCGATGGTTGAATAAATTTGTTTTTATAGAACTAGACCTTTTCGCTATTTTGACGTTAACAAGAAACCAGTAACGTCTCAAGTTTTGATATAGAGCTCAGTTTAAAATATATATGTATATTAATGTATGAGCTGAGGTAAATACTAGTTAGTTTTTTGCTCTGAGAGCTAATCTGGATTTAATTCAGCATTGTTAGTGTTCTCATTCATACCAAACAGCTTGACCTGACCAACACCCCAGGGATGGCTGTTATGATACAAACCAAAACCTACATCACTGTGACAAAATCTAAGAAATTTTACTTTTTATTTGAATTCTGAGAGCCAATAAAAGAGTTAGTGTACAAGAAAAAAGTGCATTAAAATACATCATTAATTATACCATCATCAGTTAAACTGCATGTCTTTGGACTGTGGGAGGAAGCCAGAGCACCTGGAGAAAACCCACACTAACCTGCGGAGAACATGCAAACTCCACACAGCCGGATTCAAACTTGCGACCCTCTTGCCATGTTAACCACTGCACCACCGTGCAGCCTAATTGTCAACCATTTACTTCAACTATTCATCAATTCTGTATTTAAGGGACACTGAAGGAGGTTGAAAAATTAGATTTGCACGAGTATTACCATCCTTTTCCAACATCAAAACATAATCAGATACCGATACCGCCGCACAAGGCCCCCTTGAGCGGTGGTATGAAACGCATCTGGCTTTCCACTAACTACAATGTTAACCCGTCCGCGGCCACAGTAAACGAACAGAGGAAATGCTGTGGTGACGTAGTTTAAAGAGTGAAAAGAGACACATGCTGTAGGAGGTTGGAGCGTTGAGTTTCACTGTCATGTTACAATCAGCTGTTTCATTAACCTTGTTAAATTGTTAAATGGGCAAGTTCCAACTTATCTCTCAGACCTTTTAAAACCTCTTATCAAGGCCCAGGTCTAGGCTGAAGCTCAGGGTGACCAAGCCTTTTCAGTTGCAGCTCCAAAACTCTGTCATGTCGGGCTGTCCACCACACTGCCTGTTTTTAAATCAAACCACAAAAAACGCTTTTATTCCTTGGCTTTAAACTCGACATGAGAGTTGCTTATTTTAATCTTTTTGCATTCCTGTTGGTCTTAAGGCTTTTATTATTTTAATGTCCTGTTGGTTTAAGTTGGTCTTAGTGTGTTATTGTGTTGTTTTTATGGTTTTCTATGTTTAACTATACAGCACTTTGGCCAACTTTTGTTGTTGTTGTTAAATGTGCTTTATAAATAAATCCGGATTGGATTGGATAAACCTAACTAAGTGGTTTTGTTGCCTAAACCTATAAGCATTTTTGTTAAATTCACAATGTTAAGCGTGTGTTTACTAAGACGGGTGACGGGTCTGATAAACGTGTGGGTATGACAAAAATCATAATAACACTTACTGGATAATCTCTGTCTGTCTGTATATAAAACAATTTTAAAAGATAATATTTTTTCATATGTAGTCAGCCAAACCTGGTATTTCTGCACAGTTATAGATGAGATTAAGCTCCACTAATATTATTAGTATTATACCAATCGTATTCCAGTGATTGTTGTGTAGGATTGTTTCAGACCAAACACTTCCAGTAACTCCAAAGTCCAACAGTGTAAATTTATTGAAAAGCAAAGATGTAATAACATGTTTTTATCTGATGAAGGTCAGTCTATATTTGTTGCCGTTTAGCCTCTCAAAAACAACATTTTCACTGTGGTCAAAAACCTATTTGCTCTCCCACTTTCCGCACACAACGGCACCATCTGACACTGACGTTTATTTAACCACTGGCCATCTATTCACAACTATAAGAAAACACTACAGATTTGAACTTGCATGTAATTTCCCACATGAAATCCATCAGCTCTCTAACAGGGACTGTGGGTCGATATTTGATTGTGGCCATGCAGCATCTACTGCACTCCCTGCTTCAGTAAGTGGTTAAAAAACACGCACAAATCACAATGGTGGTTCATGCCACAGGGGCTAAGAGAGCGTGTGGTAATTGTAGTGTGACTGATTGAGGGCCGAGGCGCTCCGTAGCCGACGCAGGGTCTTGTTTGCAGCAAGAATCGAAAACCGAGTTGATCGGGTCACACGGGGGACACTTCATTATCCCAGCATTAAATGGCAGCCTCGTCTGTGCTTCAGCAGTGAGGTCAGATTCATATCAACACCGCACCTCTTTTTTTTAATCCATTTTTATTATTTTCTCTGTTGTTTTATTGTACAACACACATTGTACTTCCAGACGACTTTAACTGCTGCTGACAGCACTGAGACTGAATACAGGGGAAGCTGCTGATTTATTTCCTTTCCTGTCTTATTGACAGATTTAATGAGCTGTGATAAGTCACCGAAGCATCTCCCTCAACTTGTGACTAGGAATTAATAAGACCCAGTTTGGCTACTAATAAAACATGTACATACAGACTGTCACCACCAAGTTGGGTTAAAATATATTTATATTTGTATTTATAAAGCTTTAAGGCACAGCATTGTTATTTTGATATTTTAATATTTGGAAATCTGATATACTATATATTTCTAATTAAGGATCTAATTGTGGCACTTTTATTCTAATTTTTGTTTTTAAATTGGAATATTAAATATTTTCCCCTTAAGTATTTTGTTTGTCTATAAACTAGACAGTTATTCAGCAAAAAGTAAGCAGAATAAGTAAGATATCCACATTATGAACTGTTTCCTCTTAAGAGCAGTGCTCAAGAAAAAATTGTCTTTTAATGAAGAAGATGAAAATCGCCTCTGTATCTGCAGTGTTTACATTCACAACAGCAGCTCGGTTTTTAGTAGATACAGAAATTCATATCCCCTAAAATATTTCCACAGTTTTATTGTGGTGAATAGCAATACTGCCACTGTTTTTGCATGAAATCTGACTTTGTATTTATGTTGCAGAAGCAGAAATACGACCTTCTTGAAGAAGCAGTTAACTGCGATTACATCTCAAATGTTAATTTCATGCTTTATTGTTGAAACGCCTGAAAGAAACAGCTACATACATACATAAATACATGTATTGTGTACATAAATAGATACATACAATATTCAAACAGACACACTGTGTCAGTGAAGTCCATCAATGCCGCCGTCTGACAGGTGTGGATGATGATATGTACAGCTGAGGTCTACTACAGTTCATGTGGAGTTGGCAGGGAAGGAGGACAGCAGAGCCGGGTGGATGTTTTCTTTGGGGCACTGTTAGCAGGAGGTGAAAGTTTTCCAGAAGAAGTTTTTACAGGGGGCTTTGCGGTCGCGCTGAGGCAGCGATAGCCTGTTGTAGACCGCCCTCTCCTCCAGACGAGACTCCAGCGGCTCCTCAAGATCCACAGGTGCTGCTTCCTCCGGCAGCACGTTGGCGTCCAGCGCTCCGTCCAACAAGCCCGACACCAGCTTCAGGATCAGCTCCTTGCGCTCTTTGCTCAGCTCCTGACCAAAAATCAGACACATATATTATTATTAAACATATTAGTAAAAAGACTAGATCATAGAAAATGTGAAAATTTAACATCTTTATCATCTTTAACATCTTTTTCGTCATCTTCATCATCTTTAAAATCTTTATCATCATTAACATCTCAAGACAGTATGCATTTATATTGAGAATTATATGCAATTAAATATCACAAGCTATTTCTTCTTTGTTGTTTTCACAAATACTCTTGGTTTTAAGGTCATTCTTTTCCAGTTCTAATTATTAAAACAAAAATGACCAAATCTATCCATAATAACAGTGGAAATTATAGAGAACATTTCCCACATGAACAATGAAAAATCTGCTCACCCTGTTCACATGGATGGAGCTCCTATCCTCCACAGGAAGCACAGCGGCTGCTCTAACGCTGAACACAACCCCCATGAGAGCTGCTAACACCACCAGGAGCTGCATGCTGTGACAGGAGGGCAGGTGACGGACCGGAGCTACAGTCACAGGAGCAGGAGGCTCACGGAGATGGGAAGGAGTGTGTGTTTGAGAGAGGAGGAGGGAGTCTGAGCAGCTCCAGAGGAGAGTGGTGATGGAGGAAGTGCGGTGCAGTTGGTGGCAGCTGGTCACAAGATTTGGAAACCACTGATGTTTCTTCTGCTCTACCTCCCAAAGTCCCTCACTCTTTTATACGCCTCTACTCCTGTCTGCCACTGACGTACAGGGTAGTGGGTGTATGACGGAGGGTGGAGGGTGTATGTGTGAGTTATTTTTTTGGGGGGGTGGGGGAGGATGTATGCGTGAGCGTGGAGGAGGAGGGGGAGATGAAAGGTTCAGGACAGAACAAATGGAACCGCTGAACACTTAACCTTTTTGACAAATTGGGAACATCTGCAGAGGGCAACAACGACGTCACCAGGCTTTCACATAAACATATGATACTGATGTATTGACAGTTATGATAGACAACCTCAAGCAAGACCTCCTCAGGCAGGTGGATGGACAATCCCACAACTCATCAACTGGGCGATGTTGTACTCTAATCGTTCGGTCACATTTCCCTGTAGCAGCAATCAAAAACTCTAACAGAAATCCAAACTGACAACAAGCTGACTTATTGGTGCTCCTGTCGACGAATGACTCCTGTCACGCTGCCTCCATGTGCCTCTCTGACACCTGCAGATTACAATTGAGCGGTCTGACACTCGCCATGATGGGAGGAAGTGCCTTCAGGAAAGGCACATCGCCCATTTCGAGAAGTAAACAAAGTTGTTAAAAAAAAAAAGAAAGAAGAAGAAGCAATCCTTCTCCAGCAAATCAGCGCTAGACGTACAGTGGGGCGATGGTTAACTTTGGTCTAGAGCTGCAACAATTAATCGATCAGTTGTCAACTGAACTTAATTCATAATAAATGAACTTAAATTCATCGCCAACTATTTTGGTAACTGATTAATCTGCTTTTTCTTTCCTCCTCTATGACAGTAAACTGAATATCCTTGACGATATGGACAAAACAAGACATTTGAGGACGTCATCTTGGGCTTTGGGAACACTGATCCACATTTTTCACCATTTTCTTACATTTTATAGAGCAAACAACTAATTGATTAATCAGTGTTTGTCTGAATTAAACACAAAATATTGGCCTTTGGTTTGGATAAATACTATAGGCAGGTTTGAACCACCAAATACAAACTTTAAGCCAAGTAATTACACAAAGAGAAAAGTCACATCTGGACTCTTGCTCTTTAAGTAGCAGTGAATGTGAAAGTACAACATATTCCAGTTAAATATATCATAAGCTGTAGCTGCGGTTCAATTAAATTCACACTATGAACTAAGCTGTTTGGATTAAATTAGTGAGAAATGGTTTCTGGCTACCAGTGCACATTCAAAATGAGTAAATTCCCTGTTTGTCTTAGCCAAGTCTTTCCTACACAGCATTCTTTGGAGGTTCGCCCCAGACAGTGTTTATGATTTATAAAACATTAACTAAAATATTAATGAAGCAGAATACATTAAGATGTTTGCCCATCTTCATTCTTTACACAAGTGTGGCAACAAATAATTATGTTTGTGATGATTTGTCTGATATAATATGATAATATAGCATGATGCATCTTACATAAAGACTCATTTATTTGTAAATATTGCGGCCTTTGCTGTAGCTAAATTGCATCAAGAAATGAAATTCACTGTTAGAAAAGAAAAGATTTGTGTGAGCTACTCCCAAACTACTGCAAAACCCAATTATACTGGTCCATACGAGAGAGAAACTCTCCACCAAAACTGATTAGGGAGACTTGATTAGAGCATAAAACATATGCTCTTGTCGGAGAAGAAATTGTTTCAAGTGTTTTGAGAAGCTGCCCTCCAGGATGTATATCGCGGAAATAGCACAATTAACATGGTTTATTGTGGTGACGTCTTTAGACGGTGCTACCGGCAGGGAACGTACAGAACTTATATTCCAGTACGCCTTGGTTGATATGTTCAAAAGGATTCGTCGTGCTTTCAACACAGTGTTTGAGGTATTTTCTCCACACACTGCTGATCTGGAGAAGGCCCCCGGAGCCAATCCAAAGATTAGCTGACTGTTGAAACGGCTGTGCTGGCAATTCAGTGTGTTTGAAGAATCTACAACAACCCAGCTCCTTATAAGTATCTGCAGTCCAGCCTGTAAGAGACTTCACGCTGTGAGGAACGTCAGCATGACGCCAGGTCCGGGTGCTCCCACATCTTATTAATGTGTGTGGAAGTCTCCATTTTCACTACATCTGCTTCACGTACGGCCTCAAGCAACACCTCAACAGCTGTCTGAAAGGGATCACAAAGGAACACTGACTCAAGGATCATCTATGGATTACGTGTCGGCTGTTATCTATTAAACAGGTGGATCTGGACATGCGGGTGAATCTGTCTAACATTTCATATCTCCATTACAATACGGTATATCACAATTAAGACTCTGAATCAATTAAAATATTTAATTGCAATTAATCAAAAATTAATCACTTTTTTTATCTGTTCAAACTGTACCTGAAAAAAAGATTTGTAAATTATTTAACACTCTTATCATCATGGGAGTGGAAAAATATGCTCCTTTATGCAAATGTATGAACACATTTATTATTAGAAATCAATGAACAACACAAAAAAATAAAAATATTATCCAGAAACCCTCACAGGTTCTGACTTTAGCATCAAAAATATCCTACATGGTATGTCAATAACATGGTAAACTGCAGCCCAACAAGCAACAACAGCTGTCAGTGTGTCAGAGTGCTGACTTGACTAGGACTTGATCCAGACTGACTGGGACTATCATAAAGTGGGCATGTCTGTAAAGGAGAGACTGGTAGGGACCCAGAGAACCCATTTACATTCACATATTGTGAGGTTAGAGGTCAAGAGACCCCTTTGAACATGGCCACCAGAATTTAGTGTAAATTTGGAGCGTTATTTAACCTTCGCGACAAGCAAGTATGACGTGGTTGGTATCGATGGATTCATTACAGGTTTCTAGTTTCATAAGATATCAGTTTCTTCGATCTAGCTTTGAGCCTGCTACACCCACCAGAAGACTGCTCGCATTAATACATTAAAAGAAATTAGCATCATTAAAACAAATTTGCGTTGACGCCTTATCGCATTTTATATATGTTCCAGTGTGAAAAGTATTTTCTCATTATAAGCAACAATGATAGTTTTAAGTGAATTTATAGAGAAAAAAGAAATAAATAGAGGCCTGGCCTCATAGGCATATATAGATATATATATCATATCATATAGATATATCATATATAGAAACAACATACAAAAAATATATACAATAGGCATTTTAATATCATTTTGAGGATTTATATCGTCCTATTTCCCAGCCCTGGTTGACTTACATAAGAGTTTAAAGTGATAGATTGGCTTCAGAGTTCTGTTAGTGCACTACAGATATTGTGATTAAAACACATCAACACCAAATTAAATATGTATGGGTACTCCTTCAGTGGTCTTAATGTACGACAGTGGATGTATGCTTCAAACAACGTAGAGTGCAGCCGCCGTAACACACTAGAAAGGCAGTCTGATAATCATGTCCTGCGCTGTCACAGGTTGGTCACATTTTAACAGGAAACCAGAAGAGGACCGAGGTCTCACACAATCACTAGAGTTGATGCAACTGAGGGCAACAGTGACGCTCCACACTGCAAAACACTGACCGACTGATCTGAACTATTTAATGGAGCCAAGGGGCTTCTCATTCAACTCAGAAAACACCAGAATACAAATGGTCTGAATAAGCATTTGGTGAATTTGAAGAGTGTAATTTAAATGCATTCCTTCATACCTCTACAGATTTCAACCAGTTTAAATATATAACCAGATTAAAGGATGCCATCTTGTGCCTGAACACTGAAACTGCACCAGGAGCTCACAACTCTGGCGATATCAGATGTTTAAGTTAAACGTTTGCAGTGAACAGCAGCTGAAAGGCATCACATATTAACGGACGTTTAGTTGGAAAATGGTAAAGATTAGCTCATAAATATGAGACAGGTTCAGTGGGTAGAGACCTGAACCTTTTCCACTGTCCTGAGTCAAACAACAGGATCATTTTCCTACAATCCAATAGCAGTACTCAAGTACTGTACTTAACCACAATTTTGACATACTTGTACTTCAGTTAAGTATTTCTATTTTAAGCTATTTTTTACTTCACAACATCTCAGAGGTAATTATTGTACTTTCCACTCAGTTACTTGACATGAGTTACTTTTTGAATGATCAGATTACATAATGTGATGCAGAACTACACTAATAATCTACCCAGTATATCAAACATTAGCTCCTCGGTGACAATCTACAACATTACAAAGCTTTTTGTCAGTGATAAAAACAGAGTATTTCATCATGATAACACCATGAAAGGAGCCATTCTGCATAATGACTACTTTTACTTATCATACTTTAATCACATTTTGCTGATATAACTTTTATAAAAAGTCAGAAATCCTCCAAAGAGACAAACAAAAACACTCACTTTGGACCCGCCAACATTTTTTTAAATGACTGATTCACAAATTTTATTTTATTTCTTGCAAAAGCCACTTTTATTTGACCCAACTATGTTGATAATGATATACAGTATATTAGGATGTAGCATGTTTTCTGGTAATTAAATAGGCTATAATTAAAGACTCGATCAATGAAAAATACTGAGTGTTTTCTCGTTTTAAGGGCTTGAGAGCAAAATAAACAACATAAACAACCCAGAGGAACCATGTAATACCACCGTTGTTTTACTGTTGGCTCGTAAGTCTTGTTAGAAGTGGAAACCAGACGTCAGAAATCTTCCACAAACAAACAAAAACATACATTTTGGACCTGCAAAAACATTTTTAAGTTAGTAATTCATTTTTTTTTTTTAGGAAAAGCCACCTCTATTCAGCACTTTTTAAACAGTTCTGTGGATGTATTAATTTAAAAAAAATGATCTGTCGACATAAAATTTATCAATATAACCTGTAAGTAACATTTTGAAGTCAGTACTTTTAATTGAAAATGAATTTTTATGCTAAGGTATTTCTGCATTTTACTCAAGCAAAATAAAATTTAAAATCTTTGGATGTCTTCCACCACTGCAGTCAAATACCGTTTTATTCAGGCATCACACCTTTTAACAATATCGTCACTAAAACTTTAACAAATAAACAAGCCTGGCTGAATGCACACAGATCTCAAATAACCATTTCATGTTAACCATTTATTACAGCTCTTATAAAAACCACAACTGAATTCTTCAGGTACGACACTATTCATCAGCAGATTCAATGTGGACATACAGCTAAAAGGTAACTGACCTTGTAATGACTCAGCATAAAGGCTTACAACAGTACAAGCCAACTACCGCTAGTCAATAATGCAAATTAATAATTGCATAAGTAACACAATAAAAGACATTTCTCGCAATGCTAAGCTCCAATGCCCTATTTTATTTTTAGCTTAATTTGCATTTAAAAATCATAACATTAAAGACTTCCATATCAAACTGATGGTCAAAGCAGAGCAAATTTATTTCATCTGAAGTTGTTGATATTTTAAAGGGACACTTTTCTCAACTATTAACACTCGAGCTTTCTTCTAGGCCACTATACATGTGCCTGGTACACTTTGATAGATACAGAACAGGTTCAACCAATTTCAGGCACTATAGGGTTCATGTGTAGAGGACACGTTAGTAATCTGAATATGCAGTAATGACAGATGGAAACCGCGCATTTTCCTATGTGCACAAACTGATATTAAACATTACAAATAAAAGTGTATGTTACATTTACATACCCTGTGTGGTATGTAATGCTTTACATCATGCGTAGATGCAGTGAATCAGAATGAGGTCCGGTTTGACAGTAATGCTCTTCTCACTCAGCCCAGCTGGACAAATGCTCTTCACAGATGCCGATAAGACAATCACAGATTAAAAATGAAAAATCAAATACATCCGTAAAATAAATAAAACACAGAGCGTGTAAGACTGGAAGGAGCGAAACATAAACTCAGCCATTTCCCACCCACTGATTATTAGGTGCCCCCCCTCACCCATAAACTCTTAAGGAGGCAGCTCGTCTCAGTGGAGCTGAACTGTGTTGAGGAGGTGAAGAAGCCGTAGAACAAGGTGGTTTATCTGTGATCTGAGGGCCAGGTAGACGATGAACATGTTGCTGGTCATGCTTCACGGAGCACCTGTCAACGGTTGAGAAGGTAGATCAGGGTTTGAAGTGAACAGTATGTCAATGGTCAAGAAGATGCAGAGTGAAAAGTAGCAAATATGTATTGTTGTTTTTTTATATTGCACTCAAATCAAATATGAAGATTTTTAATGTTTACCTTTTTTGCAAACTCGGGCAGGACGAATGAAGCTCTGTGAATTTCAGCATTGTAATATTTAAGGTTCATACTATCCAATTCTTCTTTCGACACTGCTCTCGCTGGTTCCTTGAAATTTGTTTCCTGATTCAAAAGTTAAACAGCACCTTAGTCATTCAGTGGACATCACCAAGAAACATACAGCGTTAACTGCTGTATAAGACAGGCAAAAAAACACTACACGACACCACACAAAACCATACTGCAGGACAGGACAAAAAAACAAAAAACACTACAGGACACGCAATAAAATACTACAGGACACGGCAAAAAAAACACTACAGGACACGCAATAAAATACTACAGGACACGGCAAAAAAAACACTACAGGACACGCAATAAAATACTACAGGACAGGACAGGAAAAAAAAAATACTACAGGACACGACAAAAAAACACTACACGACACCACACAAAACCATACTGCAGGACAGGACAAAAAAAACAAAAAACACTACAGGACACGCAATAAAATACTACAGGACACGACAGGAAAAAAAAAAATACTACAGGACACGACAAAAAAACACTACACGACACCACACAAAACCATACTACAGGACAGGACAAAAAAACAAAAAACACTACAGGACACGCAATAAAATACTACAGGACACGGCAAAAAAAACACTACAGGACACGCAATAAAATACTACAGGACAGGACAGGAAAAAAAAAATACAAAAAAAAAAAAAAAAAAATACTACAGGACAGACAGACAAAAAAAAAAAGACACAATAACACAAAAAAAAAAAAAAAAAAAAGACACCACACAAAACCATACTACACCACACAAAACCATACTACAGGACAAAAAAAAAAAAAAAAAAAAAAAAAACACTACAGGACACGCAATAAAACACTACAGGACACGACAAAAAAACACTACACGACACCACACAAAACCATACTACAGGACAGGACAAAAAAAAAAAAAAAAAATAAAAACTACAGACAGCAAAAAAACACAACAGGACACGCAATAAAATACTACAGGACACGGCAAAAAAACACAACAGGACACGCAATAAAATACTACAGGACAGGACAAAAAAAAAAAAAAAAAAAAAAAAAAACACAACAGGACACGCAATAAAATACTACAGGACACGCAATAAAATACTACAGGACACGGCAAAAAAACATAACAGGACATGCAATAAAATACTACAGGACAGGACAAAAAAAAAAAAAAAAAAACACTACAGGACACGCAATAAAATACTACAGGACACAGCAAAAAAACACAACAGGACATGCAATAAAATACTACAGGACAGGACAAAAAAAAAAAAAAAAAAAAAAAAAACACTACAGGACACGCAATAAAATACTACAGGACAGAACAAAAAAAAAAAAAAAAAAAAAAACACTACAGGACACGCAATAAAACACTACAGGACACGACAAAAAAACACTACACGACACCACACAAAACCATACTACAGGACAGGACAAAAAAAAAAAAAAAACACTACAGGACACGCAATAAAATACTACAGGACACGGCAAAAAAACACAACAGGACACGCAATAAAATACTACAGGACACGGCAAAAAAACACAACAGGACACGCAATAAAATACTACAGGACAGGACAAAAAAAAACAAAAAAAAACAAAAAAAACCCACTACAGGACACGCAATAAAATACTACAGGACACGCAATAAAATACTACAGGACAGGACAAAAAAAAAAAAAAAAACACTACAGGACACGACAAAAAAACACTACAGGACACGGCAATAAAATACTACAGGACAGGACAAAAAAAAAAAAAAAAAAAAAAAACACACTACAGGACACGCAATAAAATACTACAGGACACGGCAAAAAAACACTACAGGACACGCAATAAAATACTACAGGACAGGACAAAAAAAAACCCACTACAGGACACGACAAAAAAAACACTACAGGACACGGCAATAAAATACTACAGGACACGACAGGAAAAAAAAATACTACAGGACACGACAAAAAAACACTACAGGACACGACAGAAAAAAAATACTACAGGACATGACAAAAAAATGCTACAGGTCACAGCAAAAAAAAAAAAAAATTTAAAATGCAGGGCATTACAAAAAAAAAAAAAAACAGTATGAGACACGACAAAAAAAAAAAAGTACTATAGGACACGACAGAAAAAATACTACTGGACACAACAAAAAAACAAACAAACAAACAAAAAAACACTACAGGACACTGCAAAAAATAATGTAGGACACTACAAGATGTTACACAAAATACTATTGACTCTACACTAAATACTACAGGACACTACACAAAATACTACAGGACTCTATACTAAAGAGAGAATGCAACAAAAAACTACAAGTCGCTACACAAAATACTACAGAACTCTCCACAAAATACCATAGGACTCTACACAATATACTATAGAATTCTACACAAATACTAGAGGAGGCTACAAAACAATACTACAGGACACTACAAAAATACTAGAATGCTACACATATTATACGGCTCTACACTAAATGCTACAGGACACTACCAAAAATACTACAGGAGTCTACAGACTCTACAGAGACTATGCAAAATACTATTGGATGCTACACAAATACAATAGGACTCTATATAATATACTATGGAATTCTACACCAATTACTACAGGACACTATACAAAATACTACAGAGTGGTTTTACATTAAGTCGGAGGCATTTACAGGCAATCTTAAAACAATCAGACAAGTGGTGAACAGCGAAGGGAGACTGGCTGGCACACTTACAGGATTTCTACTGCAGAGCATGAATCCAATTTGGCCACTGGGATAAGTTGGGATGGTGCAGTAGGCATAGTCCACCACAGGGAATAGGGTCTTACAGAAGGTCTGCATCTCCTTTATCAGCTCCAAATGGAGCCATTGACACTCTCCTGTGAAATTGACATAAGAGCAGAAGAAAGGGCATGTTAATCTCCTGTCTGCCTTTATTCCATCTTGAAGCACTAGGGAAGACAAACTATATAAATGGAAAACATAACAGCTCCAGGAGAAAGAGTTAATAAAAGCCACAAGAACATCTTTTTTCAGGTAGACTTGAAAAGGAGATGTAAATTGACATTTGGTAGCACAGATATGACTTGTACTCAAGTCAGCACTAAACTAAAATTACTCATCAACTTTTAATACAAAAACTATGGTGAAATACAACCTCACCCTGGGAACAAATGATTCCACCATTTCTCAACGCCATCTTCATCAGCTGATAATAAGACTCTTTGAACAAACTCTCAGCAGGTCCTGTGAAAAAAAAAAAACACAACTCAGAATTTGACTGCCTCCCGTTACCGCTGGAGGAGAAATGGTTGTTTCACGTTAAAAAGTGGCACTTACCGACAGGGTCTGAGGAATCAGTTATGATGACGTCGAAGGCATCCTGGTTCTTCTTCATGAATTCAAAGCCGTCTCCAACATAGAGGGTGACCTTGGGGTTGGAAAACGCCGTGGCCATCCCTGGGAGGTACTTCTTCGATACATTAATGACCTCCTACACAGAAGAGAACATTAACACCGATATGAGCAGGCAGTAACCAGGCGCAGTATTAAAAAAACAGTCAGTATAACTCTTTAGAGAGAAGAAGAAGAAGAAGAAGAAGAAGAAGAAGAAGAAGAAGAAGATAGTCCTTTATTAGTCCCACGAGGGGAAATTCAATTTTTTCACTCTGTTGTTAACTTATACACAGTACATGCACACCCGAGCACACACATGCACAAACATGCAACAATGGAGAGATGTCAGAGTGATGGGGCTGCTCCTGACAAGCGCCCCGAGCAGTTGGGGGTTTGGTGCCTTGCTCAGGGGCACCTCGGCAGTGCCCAAGAGGTAACTGGCACCTCTCCAGCTACCTAGTTCTTGGTCCATGTCGGGACTTGAACCGGTGACCCTCCGGTTCCCAAGCCAACTCCCTACAGACTGAGCTACTGCCGCCCCCAGAAGCTATCATTCTCGTCAATGCTGTTGCTCCAAGGGGATACACTGATCCGGCACTGGCGTCGCTCCAAAATGGTAAACAACTCATTTTCCTAAAGGTGAAAACTCAGTGCTCCAATGCATTTTGAAGAGAAAAAGAGGCATTAGCAGTGGAGAGAAGAGGTAAACAGTGCACGCACTACACTGCATTAACTGTGCAATGTTATCTTCTAAGTTGTGTTACAGATCTAGATGTAAATACAAGCTGAAAAACTGATCTCTTGTCTCTTATCTTTTGAGGTCAAACCCAAATGTTTCCAGTGTACAGCAAAAATAAAGGAACTGGCCTCAATGTTCCGATAGTTTGAGGGGGCTGAATGATGGTTTTCACCCGCCACAGCCATCATTTACCCTGTATTTGGCAGGTGGCAGATGTTAGTGCTGGGTAGTTTGATCTATAATAACACATCATCATTTATTAGTTCATCATATGTTGTATAAATAACCTGAATATACAACGTAGCTAAAGTTATAAAATCTAATAAATTTTGTTGTTTAGGAGTGGCGAAAAGGCCATGGTAGGTCATGGGTCTCAGACATTAAGAAGTGGTGTTATCCATCTCTAATATACGATGTAGCATTAGGGCCACATTGAGGAAAAATAAATAAATCTGAGATTTTGAGAAGAGAAGAAGTAGTAGTCATAATCAATAATGTCATAAGTTTATGAGAAAAAAAGTTGTAATATGAGAATAAAGTCATAATACTCGAAAGTAGTAGTTTTACGTGTTTTTTTAGAGGGCAAATAAAGCAGCGTGCCGTCTGTGTGAAAATGAGGAATGTGGAGCATCTTGTGAAGTTCGACTTTAGTTTAGGTTTCACAAATAACCAAGTACTTCATCTGTTGGCTCATCAGCGCCACATTATCATCAGTATCAGGACCTTGAAAAGATTGTACAAGAAACTGCGTTTATTCTGAAAAAAGAAGCATGCGGACCTGGAGGAAACGGACTCTTTAGTGGACGAGGAAATTACTTTTTTCTTGTAAAGTTATGACTTTAATCTCGTAATAGCTCAGTCTGTAAGGACTTGGGTTAGGACGCGGACGTCACGGGTTCAAGACCCCCATGGACCAAGACCAACTGGTTGCTGGAGAGGTGCCAGTTTACCTCTTGGGCACTGCCGAGGTGCCCCTGAGCAAGGCACCAAAACCCCAACTGCTGTGGGCGCTTGTCAGGAGCAGCCCCCTCACTCTGACATCTCTCCATTGACGCATGTATATGTACTGTGTGTGAACAACAGAGTGTAAAACTGAATTTCCCCACTGTGGGACTAATAAAGGAATATCTTTCTTTCTTTCTTAATATGACTTCATTTTCTAAATGTCATTTTAGTTTTACCTCACTGTGGCCCTGATACTCATAATAATACATATACAGCAATACATAATAATCAGTATAAGGCTCTGGAAGAAGCAGTAATCCTTGACAGTGTTGTTGCACCTACCTCATCTATCTCACACTGAACCACCGACTCCACCAGCGGATGCTTCACCACTTCCCTCAGCACTCCGCCGTCTCCACCCCCAATAATCAGGACCTGGAATAAAAAGGGAAACGGGCTGATAATTAAGACGGGAAACATGACTCATCCTGACTGTAGCCATACTGCAGATTTATTCACTTCTCAGCTCCAGATCTGAGTACCTTCTTGGGGCAAGGGTGACTGTACAGGGGAAGGTTGGCAATCATCTCTTGATAGGAAAACTCATCCCTCTCTGTGACCTGGATCAATCCATCCAGCACCAAGACATTCCCATAGGTTTTACTGAAAAGTAAGAAAAGTATGAGCTACATTTGACAGCGGAAGCTACTCAAAATGTTAACATAACTTGAGCAAGATATCTAGCACAGGTTTTCTACCGTTGAAAACACGTTGAGTCGATTCCTACGCTGACGAACCTGTCAGTTACCGTTGTTACTCTCAATCAACCCAGAGTTATCCTTAAAAACGTCACGTTAGCTGCTATCTGTAGCTACTTCGCTAACTGGCTAGCTAGCTAGGTTGTTTATTTGTCAGCTTAAACCAGTTTCGGGACAAAAGTAACGACTCGTAAGTAAGCTAATGCCACTAGCTGGAGAAAAAAATAAATCTAAAGATCCACGAGCTTCAGTTTACTCAATCATTGCTAGCAGCAGCTAGCAACGTTAGCCAAGTTTTGAAGCTAAGAGTACTCACCTCTTGAACACCAAAATATCTTGAAAACTGGATTTCTTCTGGTAGAGGATCTCTTCCACTTGAAGGCTCATCGCTTGCCCCGGCCACAGCGGGCATAATTCCGTAAACCATCCATTCATTATGTGTTCCATGACAGCTCTCCCCACGTCCACAGTGCTAACACGTTGTTAAGCGTGGCAAGCTATCTGAGTAAGTGACACTTGACCGTCGTTTGACAGATAAACATGATGCCTCTTAATATAGCGAATGGGATGCAGCTGACGTCAGTGACTTACCGCTGTGCGAGCCAATGGAATGCCAGGATGAACCTGTCCGTGTAGTTTGTTTGACTTCACACCACCCACCCACTTCGCACCGCCCGTAGGCTGTAGCCACGGCTGTTAGCCCACGACAAGCTAAACCACGGTTCTAGCTAGAAGATACCCCACAGATTGCGAAAACTCTCGCGAGACTGGTTGCCCGACGGTCTATCCTAACCTCAGTCATTCGAGGTCATTGCCTAACCTTAAACATTCGAGGTCAATGCCTAAACGTAACCATTCGAGGTCAATGCCTAACTGCAGCTAATCGAGCTTAACGTAATTTAACTGTAATCATCTCGCGAGAGTTTCGCAATTTGGGCATTACCTTTAAGATCAGACACAAATCCACTGTGGTGCGCACAGGAGGCATGGAAGGCGACCACTCGAATACTTTAAAAACAAAACCTCTTAAATCTTTTAAAACTGTGCAGGTATTGCTAGGTTTCTTTCCTATTTATTAATTAATTTATTTATTTTATTATTATTTTTTTTGCATACATATCAAATGCAAAACAAAACTGAGCGTCAGTGACGGATAAAAAAACACAACCCCATGTTGGTCTTGAAAAGAAAAGCATAAAATTAATTAAAATAATTTAAAAAAAAGTAAATTAACAGAAAAATATAAATTTACAGCAAGAGAAAACATACATTAAATAGATTTAGCTGTAAAAAAAAATAAATAAAATTAAGTTTAGAATAATGTTAAGTAAAGGTAAAATAGTAAAGACAATAGACAAGAATGTTTTCCTCTAAAATCATTTTTAATAGAGAGGTCTGTGCTTCCACATATTTACAGGGTAAATTGTTCCACAGGTGAAAGAAAAAAACACTATTAAACATTGAAATACTGAATTTCACTTGCAAGAAGGAAAAAAAAATGTTTCTGCAGGATGAAAAAATAAAAAAGACAGAAAATAGCATCAAACGGGGTTTATCTTTTGGGCCAGTTGTGCCGGAAACCTCTGTAGAGAAGAAAAGGACAGAATGGTTTAAGCTGCAGTCAGTAACTGAGCAAATATGATTTAAAGTTATTTTTATAAAACTGTCACTATGTTCTGACAGTAGTGCTTCAGACAGATAATCTGTGAAGCTGTCAGCATATAGTGACCACTAATAAACTTTTCACTATACATTGCTCAAAAGAATTAAGTGAAAACTTAATCATCCCAGTATAACGTGAAGTCAGTAAACTTCAGGGATGTCAATCTGTCCATTTAGTGAACACAAGTGACTGTGAATCACTTTCACCTGCTTTGGTGCAACTGAAAGTGACAACAGGTGCAATGGAGTGGCACTGGCAGATTTGAGATTTTCAACTTAAATAGTTTTTTCCTTAAGATCTGATGAGTGATTTAAGTGTTCCCATAATTTCTTTGAGCAATGTATTTGCTCAGAGTTATGGCCTGCAGCTTTAACACACTGAAGGACGGATGTTTGAATTTACAGAGGCAAAGAAATAATATTTACCTATCAGACCTGCCAGTCAGGTACGACATGCTTCGGTTTCCAGCTGCAAAATTGGATTTTTGTCCCTTGGGAGTTTTCTGTTGGACAGTAGATTTAAAATTCATCACACAGTGAAATATACTGTATATTGGTCAATAAACAAATTAATTCACAAACTAATACCTTTTTCCTAACATCATGGGCTTGCCGGTTTGGATCAAACTGTGTGTTGTCTTTTGGTTTGGTACCTGTAAAAACAAAGCAGGAGCACTGAGTTGAATTCAGTTTTATAATGTACAACAACTAAGTGAACTAACTGAATGTAAAAATAGGGATGCACCAACTGCAATATTCTGGGCCAATACAATGTTTTTGTTTATATTGTTTTTGATGCTATTTATTCCCCTTACGTGCCTTTTAAAAGATAACTGAACTGTTTAAAAGCCACTCAACATTTCATTACTATTTTTCAGCTGCTATACAACTACCTATCAATGAGAAGAATGTTTCAGTACTTACATAGATCAACAATAATATTCATTTTGTGAAAAATAAATTTTGTGTAAATGTAAGAAACATAAGCACATACAGACTTTACTTGGGTGGGTCACCCAGGTATATTAACACCAGCCAAGTGTATTTGGTGACCCATTTTTATTTTAATTTTTTTATCAGTCCAAGAGGACACCATCTGCAAATAGTGGACTAGTAGCAGCAGAAAGCCGTTGGGAAACAGATGTGGTGGCACCAAAGTGCTGCTGCCCTCTGCCCACTCAGGACTGGATTCTGGTGTCAGGGACGGACTGCTGCCCGGGCTGCACAGCATGCAGGGTGTCCCCACTGTAACATCCTGGGTACTACTCCATCGATGGACTGACAGGCTTCTAGTGACACATTACGCACACGAGGTTCGTTCTCATCCAGACCAAAGTGATTGGTTTTAATAATCTCCCATTATTTTACTGCTTAATTAATCATTAAACATAACATTCTTGTTGCTGATCTTTCTCTGAGACAGTGTAATATTCCCACACGGCCA
Organism: Pterois miles; assembly: GCA_947000775.1. NCBI lineage: Eukaryota > Metazoa > Chordata > Actinopteri > Perciformes > Scorpaenidae > Pterois > Pterois miles. Next base: position 12,998,166 of record CAMQGK010000300.1, read on the forward strand.
ACTTCTTCTTCCACTTTTATTTATAAACTAACCACAGATGTGCACGGCGCCACCTGTCATGCCAGAGTCGTGTCCAGCCAATGGCTTCTACTCTGAATCAGAACCTGATTACTGTAACCGAGACCGACTGTAAATAACCAACACAACATTTAACTGACGCAAAACTGACACATCAGATAAACATCGGCCATCGGCGAATGTCATCTTATTTGTATGTAGTAGTAGTAGTAGTATGAGTAGTGATGTGATGAACAAAAATTCACAAATGCGTACCAGAAAAGACTTTGAGGTCTGACTGACTGTAGTCGAAGGGCTTGAAGGTGTCTTGGGGAGGTGCTTCCGTCTTCTCTGGCATCTCTGCAGATTTCATCAGCTTCTTACTTGGTTTGGGAGTCGACTCTCCAACCTCACTGGCGACCCTCTCTCTTTTCTTTCCGCCACCTTTTGCAGATTCCTAATGAAATTGGTCAGCAACATTATAATCTGTACAACAACCAATTCAATGTCTGTATTGTGTTGTATTTTGTTAAATGAACAAGATAATGAGCCATGTTGGATGACTGTTTCCAGCTGTGGAACAAGTAGTATGCAGATGCAGTTTTGTTATTCAAGGAATCAAATGGCTCTTATTTTTTATTCTGTAGTTTCTTTTTATGGTGCACTTTTCAACTGCATTAAATAACATGCAGCAAGGCAATCTTTAAAGAATCAAAGGAAATTATAAAGAGACAGATAATAACTGACATCATTTGCCAAACATATTATGCTTTCCATTACTGCACACATAGTAGATAATTTATTTGTTCCCCGCACAACAATTTCATACTGTATGGGCCTCTGATTGAAAGAATAATATTGAAGTAATCTACTCAAGTTGCACGTTTGCCTTAAAACCTATGGTGACCAAGCTTGCGAAGACGTAACACTTAAACTAGGGAATACTCTGCCTGCACCATTACAGTCCGCTTATGGATTATCTTAAAAGTCAGGTATGGACATATCTGTTAGACAGGCGTTTGGGTAACCTGTACACACCAGGCTTAAACTTTATGTATTTACTATGTACTGCTTTTTTCACTTGTATTGTAGCTCTTGGGGGTCACTTAATCTGAAATGATTTCTTTCTTGTATGTTGTATAATGCCCTTGTTAAGCACTTTGTGACTCGACTGTGAAAAGCACTATATATTAACTCAGTGATGAAACAGTCTTGCCCCGGCCACTAACACTCACGCCCTGCAGCATTAGATTGTTGCAACTCTGCTGACTGACCGTGTGGTGTCAACAGACAACTCACACTTTCAACTTAATCCTTCCCTTAAGGGCAATTGTTTTTTCTCAATGAGACACAGGTAAGACAATAAAATAATAAAAAAAAAAGCCTGCATAGGATACGTGTGCAACCAGCTGTCAAGATGAGACTGAAGTTACAATTTCTGACATCACCTGGTTAATGAGTGTGAGAAGCTGCAAGGGCTTGAAATGGTATAAATATGAATGTGACAGCACTCTGTGGCAATATATCACATTACCCTGATGATGCCAGGTTTTTATTTTATTTTTCAGCTCAAGGCTTATTATAACTGTGGTAACCATGGGTTTAAGGTTACAACGCCCTGCACTGTGGATAATTCCCTCAGGTGAAGTTTGCAGAAACACAGACTTACGGAAAGTGTGGGCTCAAAATATCTATGAGACAGCCCTCAAGGACTTGATGATTCGACAGTGGGACAGCCCTAAATCGTCACGGCCTTTGCAGGAACGGTCCACTAACTCTGTGAGTGTGGACGCTGGGACTGGGGCGTGGGATCTGTGGCGACTTTCCCACACTGGTGCACTCGTAATCCAGCCAGCAAGTTAGAGGTTACAGCTTGCATGTACCATCAACCTTTACCTATATTTTAACTAACACCCTGCTTCCATCTGTTTGCACAAGCCAGCATAGTTATTTAATCAGACTATGTTTTTTTTTCCTCGAGGCTGGGTACGTCAAAACAGCTTCACATTATATAACCACCATCACAGCAGAAGGTGTGAATGACTGCTACAGATTCAGTGGCCAAGACCTATTTTCTTCAAACAGCAGTGGTCATCAATCAAATCATGTTTTCTTGATTAAAAATCTCCTTGAGATCATTTTGGATTGATCCAACAAGCTTAATTTGTCCAGTTTATAGTTAATTATTGTTTGATGCGACTGTTGGGGAACAGTACGTAGGCAAAAGAGGAAAACAGTGACGTTGAAACCCAATCACAGCACACACCCTTCATTACATCGATTAGGTGTCAAGATTTGAGGTCGACTGATGGGCTGGGTCTTTTATGGCTAATGCCAATATATATATATATATATATATATTTATATATTTATATTTATATATATATATATATATATTTATATATATATTTATATTTATATATATATTTATATTTATATATATATTTATATATATATATTTTTTTTTTTTTTTACAGAATCAGGACAGCCAACAGCCGATGCTGATTTTTTTTTTTTTTTTGCTGGTATCTTTGACTGTTTTTCTTTTTTCCTCCATCTGATAAAATATAAAAGCTTAATAATAACAAATGATACAAAGAATTTCTTAACTTCAGTAAAAATTTACTGAACAACACTGGTCTGTCTCTCCAATCTGCATTTTGTGTCTACACGGTTTCTCCCAGTTAGGACGTTGTTCTTCTCACGCACTCTTGTAAAGGTTAAGCCACTGGGCATCTGCAGATCTGCTGGTAGGGTGGTAATTTGTCTTTCAGAAGGAGCCGAGTCACACATGTTATACAGCAACAACACTGGGCTGCCCACAGATGAGCCTGCTTGCTAATCGGCTTAATATGCTCAGGCATCGGCCGATGTTGATTATGAAAAAAGGTCTAAAAATGTGTGTTGACTCGTGACAGCCCAAACATCTATCCTGCTATCAGCGCAGCAGAAGCCTTGAAAACTTTCTTTCAAACTGAAGAGAACTTGACTGCCAAAGTGCCGGCTGAAACTGAGAGTGAGTCGACAGAGCCAATATTTGCCTGCAGTTGGCAGGCTGACGAGTGTAACTAACAAGTGCTGCTGCCAACACTTCTGACTGTCACGCATGCCACCGACGTGCTTGTTGGAAGCTGCCGTTTCAGCTTAAAACTAACTTTTCACTTAAGCCATCATCACACAATGGATTGCTGGGGTGCACGCCATTACAGTGTGCATTAGCGACTGATGGCTCAAAGCTCACACAGTGAAGGGCAGTAGGGGAAGTGGTGCCACCAGCAGAGTCAAACAGTGATGACCATTCTTTCTGTTCTCCGGCACTGTGGACTGAAGATTAGACTTTTATTTAACTGAGCATTCAAAGAGGAGGATTCAAAGAGGAAACACCATATGGTAGCAAGAACGTGTAGACGTAACCGAGTGGGAGGGTGCCAAGCAATATCCCAGACAGACGGAGCGAACAGGAAGTGGGCTTTTGGGCGGAAAGTAGCTATTGTTGCTCCCCAGGAGGGAAGAAAAGTGTTTGACGAGTGGAGGACATGTCTCTAATGCTGCAATCCCACGCTGTGTGTTCTTCTTCCCTAGGCACACCATGTGACGATATAAATATTAAAAGGCCGCTGACATGCCGGTGCTGCAGACTGGCAGCAGTGGTTCACTCGTGTGAGTCACCGTATTTATGTGCTGTCAGAAATGGGGGGAAATGCAGAGGGTTAAACTGCCTATTACAGCACTATCTCTAATATACTGTGCCAGACTCTTGGGTGAATATAACACCAACAGGGACATCCACAGTGAAGCTGACAGAGTCCATCTGAAGCGGCACTGAGGAAAGGGAAGGACGAGAGAGCGAATGACTCACCGCTGCTTGCTGGCGAACAGTGGCAACGTTCTGGAGCGACTCCTGGTAGCTCTGCTTAGCCTTGTTTCTTTCCTCTGTGGAAATTAACATTAGAATACAATGAGGGACAGTCCTTTGAAAAAAAAAAAGTGTAAATCTAGAGCATATTCGACCTCTTTACCTGCCACTTTCCTCATCTGCTCCTTTGCTTCTTCCTTGGCTTTCCTCTTGGACTCCAGCTCCTTCTGTTGTTGTTCAATACTCTGCAGTTTCCATCTTTTACTAATCTGTAAATGTGAGATGGTACAGCTATGAACATTCAAGTATCTCCTTACAGTGAAGGGGAACTTTGGTATTTGTAAACATATTGGACCCTATTTTCACATATTTTTATGTCTAACTGACTAATAAAGAAAACTATTTCTGAAATTGGTCCAGTAGAAAATGCTGTAGATGACAGCTGCTTGCTGGCTGCAATATGGTACTAAGCTGACACCATCATTTATGTAAGACAATGATGGAAGAGTAGAATACATCCACGATGGAAACACAAGCGCCAGACGGGCAGAGTTTGGTGTGTTGGCGTATGGACAGCGTAGCTCAGTGTTCTCTAATAGATTTTGTCATGGCTGAATATGTAGATCAGGGATGTCAAACTCAGTTTCATCCTGGGCCACATCAGCATTATGGTTTCCCTCAAACAGCCAGTTGTAATTGTAAGACTATATAAATACATCTACTCTTGATTGTCTTACAAAATTGCCTCTGCATTTGATTATTATTAGTTTTAGTAATAATTTATTTAATAGCTGGCTCTGAAAGCAGAAGTCTAGGAAAAATAATTAGCAAATTTATTTAAAAAATGAGCTCAGTAACAAAAACACATGCTTGTGCATCTATATATATGCAGCACATAGGCACAAAAATACTGTATGTGGACACACACTCACATTTGTATGTTATTATGACATAAATCCCATGAATTTATGAGATTCAGAAACCCTCATCATTACTCATCTATCAAAGTGAATCATAAAGGTCTTTATTTACCATCACACAAATATTATCAAACATAATTTTTTCCATTAGCTTAGTTTAACTTTGTGGTGGGAGTTGAGAGGGGCAGAACTCTAGTCCAACAGATCAATGAGCTCTGATCTAACGTTCAGTCTGTGGCGTATAAACTGTTAGTGATCAGCAGCTGATCAGCTGAGATCATGTGGTAGATGACAGTGGTGTGACAGTGTTTTACTGCCTCGTAGCAAAGAAGACATACCGGCTGCTCTCCATTAACCACTAACATGGATTCTCTTTCTGTCCTTCCCTCTGCATCAACTTTTCTTTTCTTGGATATTTTGGTTCTATTCATATATTTTTTACGACCCCATCACTCGACTAGAGCGCCGCTGCTGGAAACTGGTGATATGGAGATGCTTCAGTGTGCATGTAACAAAATCCAGATGCATTGTGGGACATGTAATTTAAGGACACCGTACTGCTGTAAAGATAAGATAAGATAAGATAAGATAAGATAAGATAAGATGAATAAAGTGGCCGAGAATTGTATGATAAGCATAATATAGTCTTTGCAAGCCTGCGTGGGCCACATAAAATGAGGTGCCGGGCCTAATTTGGCCCACAGGCCTTGAGTTAGACATGTGATTTAGATAATTTCGACAACATGGATGAGGTCTTTGAGTTCGATGGACGTCCATATTTATTTGAGCCAGAGCATTCGGATATTCAGATTTCACAACCAGACTTCTTGTTGAACGGAACTTGGACACGATAACAAACATACAAACATAAACACATCTGATGTTCTAGCAAACCTATCAAGAAGTCAAAGGACTTTAGTTGCACAGTTAAGAACAGGACTCCTTCCTCTGGGCCTTGAAGCAGGTAGATTTAAAAACATCCAGGAGGACAACAGGTTATGCAAAGTATGCGAGTTAGGAGAAGTTGAAAATGCATCACATTTTCTTTTGTATTGTCCATACTATGATGCGTTATGAACTTCTATTTTAAATGAAACGTACAGAAATGTTTTGGTGCTTGGATGATGACAAGTTGAAATGACTGCTTAATTTTAATGCTTATAAGTCGGCTACTTTTGTTTCTCAAGCTTGGAAAAAAACATCAGCATGGTTCATTTATTTAATATTATTTGTAATTTATGCTGCTACTCTGGTTTCTGCCCCTGTCTCTTCTATATTTTCTAAATTATGGTGTCTTGTAAGCCCTTTAAGGCTGGGCACATTATTTATGCATGACACAATAATAAATAAAATCAATCAATCATACCGCATCAAGTGGTAGGTAAGAAAGGTAAGAAAAACATGTTATTTCTCTGTAGGGTCCTTTTCGATAATGTTGTCATGTAATAGCAATCTGAGTCTGCAAAAACAAGAACTTTAAGGGGACATAGCACAGCACTGACGTTGGTCACAGAATATGCTAAATAAAGTCCACAAAAATAGTGCCATCATTCAGGATGACCTGGAGGAGAAGGGATTCATGCGCACACTAGATGAGTGCCGAACCAAATAGAAAACCCTTCGTCAGCAATATATTGAAGTCTGTGATTCCCTGCAGAGAAATGGCAGCTCTCGAGACGAAAAAGAATAAATTCACTCCTCTGTACATGCCCCTCAGCAACATCATTTAAAAAAAAAAAAATTGATCCATTTTAATTTGTGCATTGGGAAACTGAACCAAACTAAACTGAATTAGTAGATTTGAACTAACCAAACAAACTATGGTTTGTGAAAGAGCCCTTAGACCCAAACACACGTGAAAATAGGGTTAAAAAAATACAGACATTACTCTCTAAGTGGACAACACAAATAAGTGGATGTGGATGACTGTGTGGAGCTCTTCGATTACCTCAAATATTTTTGAAGATGGGTCAAACTTGGCATTCTTGCTGATGTGCACGTCACTGGAGGGTAAGTACTGAAATCACAGAGAAGACAGTTGAATGGTACACTGTGTGTCTGGTAAAATAAAATGCAAACAATACTGAGGGTTAATCACTGCTGATCTCTTACCATTCTGAAAGGGTTTTCAAAAGACTCAATGATACGTCTGGCTTTCATTTGAGCCACAGAAAGAGACTCTGGGTCATTCGGTGTTTCCAGCTCCTTCAAAAAAGGACAGTTTTCATGTTAGGTATCACAGTTAGCTTCACACAAATCCATCGGCTGTAAACGAAAAATTGATCTCTACCTCAAACTGTGTGATTTTAGCTTTTGCCACGAGACCACTTGTTTTCTTTTCATCAACATCCATTATGTTGTCATCCTCTGAGAAGAGCATCCCTTGTTTGACAGGCATTTCTGGAAATAAAAACATCTGTCTGAGGCCTAATGGGCTAAAATATTTAAACACTGGAATAATGCACATCAACTGTAAAGCTTACCATCAGTAGAACAGTGGAGATTGCTCTCAGAGACCCTGGATGTATCATGAGGCCCAAACAATGTGACCTCTGGCTGGAAAATTATACATAAATCACATCCATATGATCCCAGTTGTGGTTCTTTCAAAAGACTGAATGCAAAAATTTAAAATCTGTTTTGAACTTACCTTTTTTATGGGTGTGAGTCCTTTGTTCTTTTGAGCTACAATCTCAGCCTGTGTGAAGTGTAAAAAACATTGCAGAACTGATTATTGACTAGTGACTTAAAATTGAGATTACCGTACACAAACAAAAAACATTCCCACTGCAGCCACCCTGTCATATTTTCTTACCTTAAGGAGAGGCATTTCTCTGGCTTGCTGCACTAACAAATGGAGCTCATTGACCTGCTGCCTCACCAGCGGGGGTACGGGGTTACAGCAGGCAATGATACCCTGAGGCTCTCTGAGTAGGTAAAGACAAAATACTGTGCTGGAGGTTATGAACAAAAACACTAAAGTGAGAGAACAACACTGAATATGAATCAAAATGTATGTGGAAAATCTAATCAACTTACTTGGGCAGCTCCTCAGATATCTTGGTCATCATATGAGTGGGCAAAATGAATCTATACACACATATAACACTATTTTAAAACATGCTCGCACAAATGTAGAAAGACTATGTATGATTCTAAAAGCAGGGAGGATTGGAACAAAAATGTGGGTTGCAAAATCTGGCAGGTCACGAACTATAAATAGGAAAACTGCTCTAGCGGCTTTCCAGAGCAGCGGCTCCATCCATTTCCAAACAGCCTACCCGGTGCTTTCATCTTCCTGCCTGGCCAGCTTGTCCCTCCAGGCAAACAGCAGTCTGAAGGCAGCGAGCTGCTGGGTGTTAAAAGACCTTTTCTGCTTCCTCTGCAGCTCCAAATAGGACTCCTCTGTGTATATAGGCTTCACATATTTCTGTCCGGAAGGAAGGCTCATGGTGAATCATGACAAATGTCAGAAAAAGCAGGAGATTATGGTGTGGAAAATTTTTAAAAATGTGACAGTAATAAAGAAACCATCCAACTATTGGATAGTGAATAGTGGAATTGGAGTATAGAAGCTGATTTTTTAAAAGAAAGGTTTGCAGCTCTTTATGTGGAGGTCCAATCAGTGTTGCTGGTAAATACAGTCGGTTGAAGCAATAAATTCCTCAGTGCATGCAACACAAGCTGTGTTCCTTTCAACTGTCAGCTAATTTTAAGCAAACTTTTGAAAAGTTGCAAAAAAAAAAAAACATGTGACTAAGCCGTGTTTCCATGAGTGAAAAAACTCAGCTACAGTGTAGTCTGATCAGAAGTTGGCGCTACAGGCTACTCGTGGCTGTAATCTGCCAGTAAACTGAGTAGAAGAATTAGAGGCAGCGAACTGGAAACAAGTCGGCTTAGCCATCATGCAGAGGGTCTTCAGGACTGTTGTTTCAGCTGGGCATGTTTTAATTATTCTCTCATGTCAGCTACTAGCTGGCCAGGTTTCATGCTGTCCGGAGACAAAGACACGTATTAGTACGTTACAGGAACATCCGAGAAGATGCCGAAGCAGAAACAGCTGATCAGTCATGCAAGTTAAATGTTCACAACATCAGAATTTATTTAGTAAATGCATCTCATGCATATCCCATTTAGCACGTCAACTCTTTTTCAACAAAGGCAAAAACCACCTCAAGCAAGTGCGAATTAAATTTTGCAATTTCCATTTTCCAGTTTTTCCAATGCAACACTTCAAAATATGAATAAAAATATGTGAATAGAAACACGTCAATTGACCGAGAAAGCCAGCTGCAAAATCTGTTGAACTTCCTGCAACCAGTGGTGTCACTTGACGTAACAGTGACGTAGCTGGAGGCAAGAAAGAACTACAGGCTAGTTCAGCAGATTTCTCTGGCCAGCATGGGGCTTGCATGCTCTCGGTCAGGGGTATTCAACTAAATTTCTTGAAGCAAAGGTCTGGAGGATCATAATGTCTAACTCTTTAGTGTGATATATATGAAAGTAGCCTAGTAGTTGTATTAACATCTGCAGGTACTCAGTACCTGACTGTCAAATAAAATGAATTCAGTAAAATTCAAAATCTTGTTGACAATAGCTATCGTCACGTAACACAGAGCTGAACATATATGTATGCATAAATATAGGCCCAACTCAGCTAAACTATGTTTTGGCTGGGCGTCAGTAGCTCACACACAATGCATCCTGGTACATGCAAGCATTGCCAGGCATAGCTCTGCAAGCAGGAGAACACTTTCTCTGTCAGTACAGCTTGCACTGAGGAATTTATTACTTCAGAGGACGACATTTACCATCAGCACTGTTTGGACATCCACATAAAAAGGTGCAGAATTTTCCTTTTAAGTATTAATTTAATCTTAATGGTACATGAAGTGTGCTCACCTTCAGAGAAACATCTTTGCTCCTGTTCCAGACACTCTGCAACAGGCCAGGCTGGCCGTGGTTACAGTCCAACAGCTGCACCCTCATACGGTCGTAGATGTAAGGGAGGTAGTGGGTGTCAGTCCGGGCGTACTGCACCATCTCATCTGGCAAGGGTCTACACAGCCAAGTTATAGGACATGTTTCATGCGTTAAGTCAATAACAGTAATATTACACACAATCTGAAATGATGGATTTGGCCCTGCCATCACCATACCGAATTCTCCAGTCAGCCAACTGGTAGCGTTTGTCTGAGTCCACACTGCAGAAGTGTTTGAGCAGGTGGTCAAGGGAATGCCTGGCCAGGTTCAGAGCTCGGCTGGCCTGATACGTGTCAAACAGGTTGACGACATACAAGCCAAAGTCCCTCTGGAGCCACTCGATGTCAGAGTCAGCACCATGAAACACCTGAGAACAAGAAAGCACATTCAGCTCTGGAGAGGTACTAATTTATTTTGGGAAAATAATTCCCTGCTTAGATACAGCAAATTTTTGAACCACAAGAATTAAAAACTAGGAACAACCATTTGGATTATTTTTGTAGATCTCTCAGCAGTTCAAGCCCACGCAACACTCTTTTTCACAGGTATCCTCCCACAGTGTGTGAGTCATGGCAGCTCCCACGCACCACAGGACACCCTCCAACCTTATCAAACTTCAGGCCGCTGAGACCGCTCAAAGAAATTCAGGCTCACAAGTTTTAAAGATTAAATCTTTCCAAACTTAACAATTCCTACACTCTGTGAGATTTTCTTCTCCAGGTAGGAGATTCATAAAGTAGTCTAAGCCATCTTCAATTTATTTTGCTTGAAAAACTATATCCCCTTGAGGCCATTTTAATTGCTTAGATTTAGGAAATGCAATGACAAAGCTAGACAGAGCTTTACAACGCAGAGCAATACAGCAAGCGGAACAAGTGCTCAGACAACCAGACAGGTTCTCTTTAAATAGCTGCATTTTAATTAAACCGATTATTTAGAGGTAAAACTCAAAATGAATGCACCAGAAATATCTGTCTTAGCTGTCTGCTGCATTGTAAAACTTCTCGTGCACACAGCTACTTTAAGAGGTAATCAGGAAGAAGCTCTGCACGATCTACTGGACTTTAACAGTTGTAACTTTAGCATATCCCTTCATTGTTTTAGTTTGAATCATATGTCGCTGCAAACACAGCACTAGATGCCGCCACACCCTTCACACTGTACCTATAACAACAAAGCTGCTGAGTTAATTGTTCATTCACAATAGAGAGCACATATGAATGCTGGAAAAAGACAAAAATCAGTATTGGAAAATTGTGAAATCTAATCAGATACGTAATGCCACAGAAGAAGATAGAGGGACAAATGATTTGTGGAGCGGTTCCATTACTTTGACAATAGCTGGGTCAGTGAACGCCTCGTTGAGGACGTACAACTCGCTGCGGAGCTCAATGGTGTCGATGATGAAGTCCTCCTCTCTGGTGGAAATCTGCATCAGACAGGTGAGGCCAAGGAAACTCCTGTAGGAGTGGTGCTGCGACGGAGAACAAAACACTTATACAAAAGAACCTACGGGTTTGTAATCAATATCAACCACAGAATTTAATCAATGCCGTCCTGATACAAAATGTCAGCAATGTCAGCCTCACATTGTGCCCACCCTCTGTACATCCAAGAACTTTTTTTCTAATCCTGTACCTCAAGGTCGACTGCAAATTCAGACAATTTGCAAAGCTTCTCGTTCAAAGTCACCAGATCCTCCAGTGCGTCGATGAAGGAGCATTTTGTCTCAGCCATTGGTTTGTACATCTAAAAATAATCCACAAATTTAGTGGAAGCCTAGCCAACAATGAGAGGATCATACTATAGGATCACTAGAACTTGCCTGTGGTTCTGGCTTAGACAGAAGGTTTTCTGGTATTGTGAAATGATCCAGTTCATATTGGTATGGGTGTGCAAACCTACGTGGATCCGAATCACAAGTTTAGATGGACAAAGAGAAATAGGAAATGTTGTGATTACAAAGAGACCAGTCTTACATGTCTTCAACATGTTCCTGAGTTCTCTGTTGGTGAATGAAGTCGGCCAGGGCAGCCGGGACATCGAGGTCCTCAGGTCTCTCTTTACGGATTTGTTTGTTGGTAAAATCTACGATCGGAGAGCACATATGTTACAAGTGTTTGTGTGTTTAAGAAAACAACAGATGGTGAGCACACAAGTGTGAAAAGTATCTTACAAGAAGGAAGAGGCTTTAGTGCATTGGGCTTGATGAAGATCTTGGGAATAAATGGTGTGTTGCTGTTGTCAATTTTGTCCTTGAATTTCAGCTGAGGTCGGACAATGTTCTTGGCGTGGAGCAGTCTGAACGTCTCGGAGCGACTGCCGGAGCCTGAACCCTGATCAATAAAAGCATTGATTAACAGAAGGTGTAAAGAACCAAAATGACAATTCATTTAAAAAAAAAACATTCTCGTGCTTTAAATACTTGAATGCCAGGATTGGCATCTAAGTATTTAAGCTTGAATGTAGCCAAAAAAAAAAAAAAAGGTATCTGCAGTGTAAGAGTGGAGAGGTTAATCAGCCAACCATGCGATTCCAGCTGGAAACAACAATCTTGGGAGGCTTAAACCCTGCAGGCAGGACAGGCTGCTGGCTCCTGTTCACCCCATCAGCTTCATCAAGAAGAATCCCCTGGAAAACAGACAGAGGAGCTTGGTTGGTTTGCAATGACTTTTTCCATGAAGAAATCTGCACTGAACACTGAACCTGTAGGTCATACCACTCTTTCAAGAATGACGTCATTCGAGTCCACAACCAAGTCAAACCTCTCCTCCAGTCCCGTCAGCTTGTTCCGGTCTCTCATGTGAGATCTGCAGCCGTGGTGCTGCATTATCTGACTCATGCTGACACACAGGGACAAAGTGAAACAGCAAGCGGTAAGTTTTTCAGGAAACCCACTCTTCTCCTGTCTACGGCTCAGTCAGACTTGCTTTTATATAGCAAAACTGTCTTGCACTCAGCATCAATACAGGATGTGATGTCACTGGCCAGCAGGGGGTGACTCCACTGGCTGCAAAAAGAAGTCTATGAGAAAATGAGCCAACTTCTCTCTTGATTTATTATGTCAGTAAACGTTGTAAATATGAGTTTATGGTTTCAGTCACCTTATGATTGACAGGTTGCTACCATGGCGATGTCCAGTCAACTTTAAGCTTTTCACAGTGTGTTTTCAGTTCACTGAAGTTAAATTATAACCTTTTTGGTTGCCTAAAAATGTCTTACTCAGCATTTGGTTTGCAAAAAAAACAAGATGGTGACAGCCAAAATGTTGAACTCAAGTCTTTAAAACAGCAGCCCATAAACTATTGGGTCCACTTCTTATATGTACTGTATATAGTCTATGGGTCTGACAAAGATACAGAAATAAAGTGTGGATAGAGATAAATAAATAGAATGAAGCAATCACAGTCTGTAAATGAACTATGAAAGTGATGTTAGTCTGTAGTCTAATAGTCTAGTGTGATGACACCACTAGAATCAATCCCCCTCACAATTTCCAAAGGCAAGACAAATCAAAACACCAGTTTCCCTTGACCAACTGTACAAATTCACACGTCTATGTTCAATAAAGGTGAATTTTGACCTGTGAATGTTGTGAACTTGTCAGTTTTATGGGCTTTAACGTAAGTGAATGAAAACGGGATGAACAAGTGCAAGTCTGACTGTGCCAAAACTCAAATGACTATACTGTATATACACACACTCACCAGTGCAAGAGCTTATCTCCTTGACTTTCACAGAACTCCTGGAAGCCAGAGAAGCTCCGATAGAAATCATACTCATCTCCAGCTTGAGGCAAGCTGGCGGATGCTTTGGTGGCGGATAATACGGCACCCAATCCACACTGCAGAGGAGAGACAAGCTGAGCTCTTAGTCACAATTAATATAATAAAATATAATAACATTAAACATGTAGAGAAGGGGAAACTATGCACACAACAATTAAGTGTGTGTTGCTTTTCAGTTTAGTGTCTTATGTTTTCACAACTACAAGGTCAGTCAGTGAAACATGGCAGTTACATGTTTTAACTTGCATGAATGCAGTGTTTAAACGATAATACAAGTGGAATGACTGAAAATACATCAATAACGTTATGGATGATTAATTATTTTAGCTGTTTATCTGGTGACAGCTTCTCACATTTGGATATTTGCTCGTTTTTGTCCATTTACTAGCCTAAATCACTCTAATCAGTTTAGCCAGCTGAGTCATATAGCTTTGACGTTAGCCTTGAGCTCAAACTTGTTTTGAGACGTGTCAATATTTTGACGAAAATTATAATCGACACAATACGTACATTTCCTTGCAGCTCTAACGTTACATGAGAGCTGTTAAGGTACTTACATGTAAACATTTAGCTAGCTACCTTGAGGCTGCATGTTTTAAGCTAATTAGGTAGCACACCGAAGAGGCTCAACTCTCGTAATATCGACCATTACCAGTTACTTAAAGTTAGCAAATCAGACCTTGTGTCAACAGATAACTCTGCATGCTTTCAATCAACACCTAACTTGTAATGTGACTACAGCTTAGACCCAACAATCACATCCACGTTGCTCCCCTGACTGCTAGCCTCAACTCAACCACTCTGCGTCCAGCTCCGTTGGTTCACTTACTTTAACAAAAGCATCCACGTCTTTAAATCCGGGACACAAATCATCTTTTTCCTCGTCGTTGGTTTCTGAATTGGTGTCTTGACGGCCACTGTTTGTGGAGGCATTGCTCTTTGGTGTGTCCATCATCTAGTCCAGAGCTGCTGAGTACATGTGAGCCGCAGGAAGCAGCCGTTGTCCTCGCTGTTTTCCTCTGAGCTGCCAGGAAGGACGCGGAGTTACACACAGCGCCCCCCGACGGCGGGGAGGGGAAGCGCCGCGACCGGACAGACTGTTTTCTCTGTTTTTCCACAAGACAACATGTAAATATGTTTATTTATTGGTAAACTTATCCTGACATTTATAAGTAATATTTCACACATCTGAGATATTTTAGGTCGTTTTTTTTAATGCTCTGTTGACTGACCAATCAAGGCTGGTCATGAATCTTGTCATTATTCCCCTGCATCATCAGGCTCTGGACTTTATCTATCTATCTATCTATCTATCTATCTATCTATCTATCTATCTATCTATCTATTTATTTATTTATTATTAATATTAATATTAGTCATAGTCATAGTAGTGCACATACAAACAAGGGAGTTATTAATAATGTCAGAGCCAGGGGGAAACTTATTGCTGACATTTATAAATAATATTTCACACATCTGCAACATTTTAGGTCATCTTTTTTTTTAATTCAAGGCTGGTCATGAATATTGTCATTATTCCCTTGCATGGCCAGGCTCTGGTTGTTTATTTATTTATTACTACTACTACTAGTAGTAGTAGTATAATAATAAATAATATTTCAAATCAATTCTTTATTGTAAAAATAGTGCACATACAAACAAAGGGGTCATCAGTCCATAGGGACTTGGCTTGGGAACTGGAGTGTCACCGGTTCAAGACTTGGTTCGGGAATCAGAGGGTCACCGATTCAAGTCCCTGCACAGACTAAGAACAGAGTGTGGCCTGGTAGCTGGAGAGATGCTAGTTTGCTGTCATGGTGCCCTTGAGCAAGGTACTAACCTCTCTCAAATCTGCTCCCTGGCTACAGTACAGTAGGCTGCTCACTGCTCCTAATACTAGAATGGGGTAAATGCAGACATTTAAGTTCACTGTGTCCTCTGCAAGTGTGACAATAAAATCTGATTTACATTTATGAATATAAACTTTTGCTAAAATTATTATCAAATCTATTATGTAACATTCTTGTTATTGTAGAAACCAAAGAGTACATTATCAAGTCAACTGAGTCAACATTAAGGCAAGCTTCTGTTCCTCAGTGTACTGTTCAATGCAGTGACACTGCAGACACTACCTCCCTTGTACTGGCTCACCCATTCAACTTGACCGGGGCATGGATGCTCAGAGGGTGCTGTGCCTGGATGCTAGCACCATGAGGGGGCAGTATTGACATTTGCAATCTGCAGCAAATAAAGCCACAGCATCTGCACTGTGATGGAGGGCTACAGGGAGAAAACACATACACCAATCATGTCTTAGCCAATAGATCTCCAAAAGCGATCTAACCATATCTAAATATCTGGATTTGTAGTTTTCAGCAATATATGTGATGCTTTGGGTATACGAATCATACCCTCCCCTCAGTGACTGGTGTGAAAAACAAAGTTACAGTAGCCTGGTGTTGTGATTCAGTGGTCAATAGCATGTGAAGAGCCATTGCCAAAGTATTGACACAGCGGCTCATTATGGATGATCTGTGGTGTGTAGGGAGAAACCTCTCTTTTCTTCACTTCCCCTTGCTATTGATCTCTTCACAGGGTCCTCTCCCTCTTATTATCTTAAAAGCATCTCTGCAACACTGGCTCAATCAATATTTCACAGTAGCTTTCCATGTCATTCCCTTGTTTTAGTGGAAGGCATCTGAACTTCAGCAGATATGGTCTAATAATCAAAAGAAATGCATTAGTATTCTTTGCAAAAGCTGCTGCATGAAGCCAGCTATAGTTTTAGACTGTATTCTTTTAGATAGATTCAAAACCTTAGGTTCTCTGTGATGATATTCTATAATAAAACAATTAGTATATGCAGCAAAAACCTTTGCAAACGTGTTCTTTATCCACTGAATAGAACATTACTGCTGCCATTTACTCTCATTTAAATGCCTTTTCATAATATTATGCATTTTATAGCTTTGATGGTGCCTCAAGGCACCACTCAAATTCCTCCTGCAGTAAAAGACACTAAAACTGCTGATGCTGAAAATGACACCGTGCCACACATAATTCAAAGACATCCAAGAGAAAATCCTCAGTGAACTGTTTTTATTAACTCCCTCATTTAGAAAACACAAATGCACCAAACAATATTGTACATGCACGGCTTCAGCATATCAAGATCAGCTGATGACTTTTCAATGTGAAAACGTTAACGGCCACGATCTCATGGAGATCACCTGGACATCAAAATACTGAGGAGTCACAACAGAAAGGCCAAGCGTTGTCACCCAGAGCTCTAATGGTGTTTCTTCACCAGCGTTTATGGAATTACAAATTTTTGGGTAATTCGTTTATTTCTGATTATTCTGCCTTTTCTGAGCTTGAGAGTAGCAAGAAAATTGTAAAGTTGTACTGGTATAAAAAGACAAAAAGTACGAGTAGATAATACTACTTGTATTGTCTACTGTGCACTGGCTGACTACCTTGTAACAGGTAGTGTTTGTGTCACTGCACCAAAAGGCTGTGTGTGATAGCAGCTGCTAAGAAATGTTTCTCTCTGCTCATGTATTTTTCAGATTCTGGGCTTGACAGAAAATTACAATTGGAAGTAGGACACCACCGTTTGGTCTCCCAGTTAGGGAAATCACAACAAAATACATACAGTATGTCCATTTACTGTACGGAGGCGGGAGAGATCTCATCGCGCTGGCTCTTAATTCTTAATCTACAGCAACACTTGACCTTTGTGCAGAAATTTTTGGAAAAAACAAAACAAAATAAACAATCAGGAACCATAAAAAAGTCAAAATCAAAACATCTCCACAGTACTGATACGTTACAAAACCAAAGAGGTTGGCAATGCTTCTATGTACCCAAGACACAAATTTATAAACTGCGTAATGTTGCCTTTTTTCACGTCATATAATCAATAAATGAGCCAGAAAGATGCATTTCCTGTGTAAACATTTGTTAGCTTAACAATGACACGCTGTGATGGAAGAATGTGTACAGATTAACCACACGTAAAGCCACAAAAACAACAAAACAGGATTCAAAGACCGCTTTCAGAAAGTTATCAACACTCATCTTGGGGAAAAAAGCCTTCTGTCTTCACATTTAATACAAGCTTGCACCTAACATGGCCTTGGATTCTGGAGCTTTTTTCCACTTGCTCCTTTGCTCTAGCAATCCATGGTAATTTAATATAAAAACAGACATTTCGGCTGCTCCCTGGGTTAAACTTGTTTTTTTCCTCATGTTGACCTTGTATTACTCTATTTGAATGTCCGCAATGCTTCAGTTGCCCAAAGCTCCGAACTACAGTTAAGTACAAGAAATGAGTTTAAAGTTTTTTCCCCAAACAGCAGAATGGTCTTGTTGAAAACACACTGTAGGGTAAGGTAATAACCACACACATGCACACACACAGCCTTGAATCTTCCAGGTGTCGTCTTGATGGGGTTGTCCTGATTTAGTCCTCCCTAAATCCTGATACATTAGTCTTGTGTGGGTGTCATTAGTACCATTACTCCTATGCCCTTTCCCACAGAAGCCCCCCAGGCCTGCTCTAATTCATTAAGATGTTTTAATGTCTGCTAAATCATGGCGCATATCAGGCTTTCCATTCATCAAGTCGGACGGTTAAATAGACCCTTGTGTTGTGCGCTGACAGATTACTGATCTATCTGCTCCTGCCACTTTAGGGCTATTGAAAGGTAGGGTGAAGCAGGTCTGAATACCTGAGCTGTGGGGTTTCGCTGAAATACATAAATAAACAGTGACAACACATACCACATAACAAAAAGCCAATACAGCTAACTGACAAGAAAGGACAGATTTGCAAAGTATTAAAACACAGCTGACCATACATTTTGCCAAATAATGTCTAAGCTGGTGGCTAGATTTCAATGATCAGACTGGCACAATTGGCAGCACTTTAAACCCCCCGTCTCGACTGCGATGGCTGATTATGCACGTTGACTGGCTGGACGACTGTGTGTTGCCCAGATGGATGTAGACCAGGGCTCCAACTAATGATTATTTAGTAATCAATCAGTATATATAATGTCAGAAAATTAAGATAAATGCACATCACACTTAACCAGAGCCCAAGAGGCTGTTTTCAAATGTGTCTTGACTTGTGACATACAGTCCAAAACCCAAAGACACCATACTACCATGGATACCATGGCCACTGACGAGTCTGGATCCTGACTGACGGTAACATGTCCAACACAGGCGTTTGTTTGCTATTATAAACGAGAACCCAATAATAATAATAATCCTAACTCAAGGTAAATTTCACATTTATCTTTCACATTTCAGTGGAGTTTATTCAATTGTGTTAAAGTCGGTTCAGTTGGCAAAACCAAAGTTCACTGACTGAAATAAGGAACTTCAGTCGTGATAATCCATAGCAACAGAGCGAGCTCTGTTTGCTGATACACTAGATGAGGTTGAAAGGTAGTAAGTATACCTTGAGCTGAGATTATTTTGTGAAATTATAGTTCCAGCGGTCAAAAATGCTCAAAAAATATTAAACTATGCTATTCTGTATTCTTGAAGTTTGACTGTGTCACTTCATGATTTGTGTGCAATTAGTTAAAACACTCTTTGAAGGAATGGCGCCATATTTTAGGAAATATGCTCATGTCAGAAGGCGAAAGTGTTTACAGCTGGCCCGAACAGGGATGTCACAACAACCAGTACTTCGGTACCAACTCAATGACAAAAGTCTGAAAACATGACAGTACTCGCTTTTCTACAGTACTGCAGGTAATGTCAGGGCTCGAGACGAGCGGTGCTCTGTCATTCCTGATACTGCTACATTGGGAAAAACAAATTTCTGTTGAAATCCGCAAGAGAGCTAGTTAACGTTAAAGTTTGGGGCAGCAGTCGGTCCGTAGGGACTTGGCTTAAGAACTGGAGGGTCGCCAGGTCAAGTACCCATATGGACCAAATACTGAGTGTTGAACTGGTAGCTGGAGAGGTGCTAGTTTGCCTCATGGGCACTGCCAAGGTGCACTTGAGCAAGGCACCAAACCCCTTGTCAGGGGCAGCCCCCTCGCTCTGACATCTCTCCGTTAAAACATGTATGTATGTCGGGTGTATACTGTGTAAAACATAACAACAGAGTGAAAAAATTGGGGCGGCAGTAGCTCAGTCCGTAAGGACTTGGGTTAGGACGCGGAGGACGCCGGTTCAAGTCCCCCATGGACCAAGACCAACTGGTTGCTGGAGAGGTGCCAGTTTACCTCTTGGGCACTGCCGATGTGCCCCTGAGCAAGGCACCGAACCCCCAACTGCTCTGGGCGCTTGTCAGGAGCAGCCCCCTCACTCTGACATCTCTCCATTGACGCATGTATATGTACTGTGTGAACAACAGAGTGTAAAACTGAATTTCCCCACTGTGGGACTAATAAAGGAATATCTTCTTCTTCTTCTTCTTCTTAAAAATTGAATTTCCCCTCAAGGGATCAACAGAGCGTGTCGTCTTTTTCTAATAGCTGTTATGAGCCGTTGTACAGAACAGTCCTGCTTGGCTAAATAACAGAGCTAGCAGCTAACAAATGGGTGTAACATTATGATGAGTTCAAGCTCTGTTTAGGAAATATTTCTATTTGGCGAAGGTAAAATGTAATGTTATCATAATGTGATCAAATCAAAGCTCGTAAAAATTAGTTTTTGGCGAGAAACATAAGGAGGATCACCATGGATTAATTATACATTTGCAAAAAACAGTATGCAAATGGTAATAAAGGAGTGTATGTTGAAGTACATATAATTTATTGTTTTGGTTTTGTTCTTGTGTTTTACTGAACTGGGTATTGAGAATCATGGAATTTCACTGGTATTGGTATCGACTACTAAATTTCTGGTATAAGATAAGATAAGATGAACCTTTATTAATCCCCGTAGGGAAATTCAGTTTTTACACTCTGTTGTTAATTTCACACAGTACATATACATGCATTAATGGAGAGATGTCAGAGTGAGGGGGCTGCTTCTGACAAGCGCCCCGAGCAGTTGGGGGTTTGGTGCCTTGCTCAGGGGCACCTCGGCAGTGCCCAAGAGGTAAACTGGCACCTCTCCAGCAACCAGTTGGTCTTGGTCCATGTTGGTGACCCTCCGATTCCTAAACCAAGTCCCTACGGACTGAGCTACTGCTGCCCCCATGACGTCCCCGCTGAACGGTGAAAAGTCAGCCGTTATAACAAGGGGTGAGATGCGATATTTGCTTCAATATGGGGATATTCATTGCTGTTTCTGTAAAAACAGAATGGTGAGATAAAAATGTTATATAAGCAACTGAATGATATAATTTTGATTACATATAGCGGTTGCTGGCGTGTGACCATAGTATAAAGCTCGATAATAGCCTTCAACTTGGATCCCAGAGGCAATCAAATACTCGTCTTGTTGGGTATGTTGGGCATTATTTTCTTGATAAATGACTTAAAGGACTTGTTACTGATTATTTTCTGGTGATTGACTTTTTGTTTCAGCCTTAGTGTTGGAGGAAATACACTGCCAGTCGTACGTATACCTCTCCAACTACTGCAGTTTACAGGCAGATGCAATCTTGGTGAATGCAGAGTAAAGTCCAAGCCATCAATCAGCGGCCATCATAATAACTGGTCTGAGGCATTAAAACCTCATGGTACACATTCAGCTCTCTACAATCAAATGATAAAAAGGTAAATGGCTAACACTGGCACTATGAGCTGTTTTATGAGTTTCATCTGGGACAACTTTTAATGGGGCACGTAAAGATGAAGGCGGTTGCAGTATGTTCTGGAACACTGAGCATCACTGACTAGTGTCTATAACTGACGGCGTTACAAGAATCTCCAAAGGCACGGGCACGGGTGAATGAGCATGTTCCTACTCGCCAATTCAGATGTGGAGAGGAAAAATGAAAATATTAAAAAATACAAAATACAACTTCTCATCACGGCCCTCCGCGAGGTACACTGAGACCTTCACTCATAAGAAACTGAGAGCAGTAAAATGTTGAGGAAATCATGTAGCTATCCGAGCAACAACAAGAAGGCTGAAACTACTTTGGCACATGGATGGAAGTAAGGCATCTGTATCAATCTAGAGTCGAAAAAAAAACAGGTGAAATGGTGCAGTCTTCCAACTGGCAAAAATGTCAGACCTGTGTAAAAAATAAAAAAAAGCTCAAGCATTTGCTATTAATTAAGTGCCTGACAGCACGCTCCCACTCTTGTGCTGCCTCATACCCGCAATCTAACACTGCAAAATAGTATGTGGTCACCTCCAGAAATGAGAGGGAAAAAAAACAACTTTCACAAATTCAAGGAAAAAAAACAACAAGAAGAAGGTTGAAAAACACAGCAGAGTTTGTCATTGTGTCACGACGTTGACCTGAATGTTGATATTGCGATGGCGAGGAGCAGGGAGAGGGGGGAGATATCGGCACTCCAGGCTCTCGAGCCGCGGGCACTCATACCTGGAACACAACAACAACAACAACAAAAAAAACACAATAAACTGATCTGAAACCTGCTGGAGGAAGCAGACGGTTGGCAGGAGCACCAACACTTTGGGACATCCATTTCATTCCTTCTCTTAAAGGAATAGTCTGGGTGTTTTGTTCGGGTGGGCTTGTGTGAGGTACTTATCCATAGTCAGTATATTACCTACAGTAGTTACCGCACAGGAACAAAGCAATTTACTGCTGTGGACGGCGCCAACAGCAAAACATAGCCACGCAAGGTTCACACCAACAGTGAAAGTGATATTTTGACAGTATATTGACAGCAACATTACTACAGTTTAAATGTCTGTATAATATGTCACATGTAGACATGAAAAAAGTTAAGATTTATTTTTACATCAAACACCTCCTGCTTACATTTCAAAATAAAAACCCTCAAGTTTTTTTTTTTTTCCTGTGGACAGAATTCGTTCATTTGTTAACAAAAGGTTTAAATTGTGGATTATTATTATTATTTACAAAAGAGCACATGCTTCTAACCTTTTTCTGTCTACTATAAATATA
This sequence comes from Pterois miles, assembly GCA_947000775.1. Taxonomy (NCBI): domain Eukaryota; kingdom Metazoa; phylum Chordata; class Actinopteri; order Perciformes; family Scorpaenidae; genus Pterois; species Pterois miles. The sequence goes on from CAMQGK010000300.1 coordinate 13,020,732, forward strand.
AATGACACTTATAATGGAATGAAATGTTCATTGTGAAGGCATATTCTCCAGTTCTCCAACAAATTGTATTCATAACACTGTCTTTGTATTAGCCATAATAATACTTTAGCTGATAGCTCACTTATTGTTTTAGTTCTTTATTGATATTCTCATGGAAAAAATTAATTCAGAATAGGATTATAATTTATAAATATTTCAAATATAACTACATGTTTCTAGAGCAGCGACAGTAATGTTTACAACAACAAAGTCAATAAACTCAATAATATCTCACCACAAACAAATCTACAACATCTATAAAATATATAATATTCCTGGCATCACAATACTGAGTGAGAAATGAAGACTGCAGACATCAGTCAGTATCAGTCATTCCTCCTGTTGTCTGTCCTCCCTCTGCTGATATGATTCACCACTATAGGTGATGCTGGCAGAGGGAGGACGGGCCGCTTTGTCTCAAGCAACTAAGTTTAGAGGCAAACTAAGCTAAACTTTGTTCAGTAGTTGTTTCTAAGAATTTGCTGGCTGGCGGCTGTGGCTCAGAGGGTAGCTCTGGTAGAGCAGGTCGTCCACCAGTCGAAAGGTCGGTGGTTCGATCCCGGCCTGCTCCGGTCACATGTCGATGTGTCCTTGAGCAAGACACTTAACCCCAAATTGCTCCTGAAGGCATAGCCAGCGGTGTGTGTGTGTAAATCAAATGAATGAGTATTTAGATCAGATCCTGTTGGGCCAAGTTGGCACCTTAGCAGCTTCTGCCATCAGTGCATGAATGTGTGTGTGAATGTGACATGTAGTGTAAAGTGCTTTGAGTGGTTAAAAGACTAGAAAAGCGATGTATGAATGCAAGTCCATTTACCATTTGTGTAAAACATAGCTGCGCTGGACAGAGCAGGTTGAAATATCACTTCTAGTCTTACACTTGGCCTATTAGTACCTCAAATAACCCCACATCAGAACACCAGTGCTATCCTTTTAACTTTGAGCTCTCTGATATGTTACCTGTAGACACAGCTGAAAACGCATTTGCAAAAACATTCAAACTGAAAATGGCATACTTAAATTTCCAAATCATAAAACAGGCATACTGGAGTTTCACAGGGATACTTAAAATGTGCTAAAAACCTATTTATGTCCTGGCTTATGACTACGATTGTAAGTAAAAAATGTGTTACGGCAGTTGGGTGTAAAGGGACCTGGAGCAGTGTGCTCTCATCACTAGTTACTCATGTATGATTTAAGTGAGTCAATTAGCTCTTATGGATCACTAACTATTTTCCTGTAATGACATCCTCATAAAACCCTTTCCTGGCAAAAAAAAAATATTATTCATGTAAAAGAAACCTCCTGAACCACTTCTGACGTTTCAGAGCCACTAGTTTCTATGAACACAGCACTCTGTTATGGTTGCTAATGTGTTTTGCCCACATCTTTTTCTCTGCAGCATCCAAAGAATCTCTGGGAAAAAAAGTCGCCTATTTTTCAAATGAAATCTAAAAGAAAAGCCAGCGTGGAATTCTATCTGACTCAACTGCTGTTTTTGGGGATTCAACACAGAATATAAACAATGCAAATTAGCATTTAGAGCAGAGGAAGAGCGCCCTGGAGTCCCACAGGACAGTAATAGCATCTAGTAAAAGAGGAAGTCAACCTCTGCGACAGAGATGGATTGCGCTGCATATTTCTGCAAAGTATAAGCCTGGAAGAGCCCAACGAGGGAGGCTGGGGACACGAGTAATGGTGAGTCAACGGAGGACAGAACGTCCCTGTCAGGTTTAAAAAGTGCTAAGTGAATTCATTTACAAGAGTGGGTGAATAAAAAATAGAAGTTGAGTCAATACGTCAAATGTTGTGTTTTGCTCGAACATGGTGGCATCAGCATATTTCTGTGCTACGGCTCAATACTGGAAATATCTATATTTTTTTCTTCCATCTGAGAGGCAAGCCAAACTCAAATTATTCCATGAACTTTCACCATTTAACTGCGCTGAACGGTGAACAACGAACTTACTTAGTTGGTGGATTCGTATGGGATCCGAGGCCGGGCCCAGCCCTCCTTCACTCAGCGTCTGAATGTGGATGATGTAGTCGTCATCGTCCTCGGGGAGGGTCAGCTCTGCTGTCGAGTTGGCTGTTGTGAGTGTGTTAACCTCCTTGTGCCTCTGTCTCCTGTATGACAGCTGAATAGAGGGGGTAAACATGTATTCTTACAGCCTAAAAGCTTAAGACTGAGCCACCACAGAGGTGAAATCGATGCTTTCACTCAGTCTTTTACATACTAGCGCCTGCGGAGCACATTGAGAAAGTAAAACTCACTTGGTAGCCTGTAACTTCTGACTCTGATTCCATTGCCACCACAGGTTCCCAGTAAAGAGACAGTTGAGAGCCAATTAAGGTCCATTCCACATTCAGCGGCGGTTGGGCTGGTGCTGCATAATATAAAAGTAATTCATTTATATATGTCAGCAAAGAAATATATTACTGTCACATCACTCTATAAGAATTATAATATTTCTCTCATGGAATAATACTACTTCAAAGAATGACATTAGAAGTAGATATTGTCAGAGTAACAGCAGGGTGTCTTGGGTTGCTGCTGCAACTTACGTGGCTTTTTCGTGGTGACATTGATTGCAGGGAGGAAGGGGCCGGTGCCCGCTGTGTTGAAGGCGCTGACTGTGAGGAAATACTGTGTGTTTCCTGCCAAGCCGCTCACTGTGACCGAGGTTTGGTTCCAAGGCACCCTGACCTTCCCCATGGTCTCGGGTTTAGTGTCATCTTCCCAGTATACCACCTGTTGGGAGTCAGAGAGCGGGTCAGCTGGGATTTAACTGTGACATATTGCTTTGGTTTGGCACAAAATGCGACATACAGCACAATGTATTTGATGTCTTGAGAGAAATGTGGTGTTGTTAAATGATCGCCTCTGGGTGCATCCTAAATTGTGAGCTCCTAAACAGAGATCATGATTTTCTTTTATCTTTACTGTAGGATATGTGATCTGACATTAGAAAGCCTTTATTAATGTACTTTTACAACTCCTTGTTGAATGTTGTGTTCAGATTAGAGCTGCCAATCGAATAAAAAAAATAATCACTATTAACTGCAACTTAATTGCACATTTTTTATCTGTTCAAAATGCATCTTGGAGGGAGATGTGTCAAGTATTTAATACATTTATCAACATGGATTGGGCAAATATTCTGCTTTATGCAAATGTATGTATATACAGTATACATCATCATAAATCAATTAAGAACACAAAGCAATGAAAAATATTATCCAGAAACCCTCACAGGTTCTGCACTTAGCATAAAAAATGCTCCAATCAGAACATGGTAAACTGCAGCCCAACAGGCAACAACAGCTGACAGTGTGTCAGAGTGCTGACTTGACTATGACTTGATCCAAACTGACTGGGACTATCATAAAGTGGGCATGTCTGTAAAGGGAGACTGGTGGAGACCCAGAGAACCCATTTACATTCACATATCTAGAGGTCAGAGGTCAAGGGACCCCTTTGAAAATGGCCATGACGGTTTTTCCTTGCCAAAACCGGCATTAAAACAAATTTGTCTTTAACAGATTGATCAGATTCTACTGAGATAGAGACAACGGGGAAATAATTATCCTTTTCTTATTGACTAATCTTGAGATTTTTATTTTGAGTAATTAACAAGTGATTCAATCATTCACCTCTGAAAACAAATCTGGCTGCTATTTTGTCTTTCACAGGTTGTAGCAGGCTCAATACTAGAGTGAAGATACTGTTACCATATGAAAACCTGAGGAATCTATCGGTACCAACCACGTCCTGCTAGCCTGTCGAGAGAATAGAATAGAAAGTTACATAAAGCTATGATATGTGAATAGATAGATATGTGAATGAAAATGGGTTCTATGGGTACGCACGAGTCTCCCCATTCACAGACATGCCCACTTTATGATTATCACATGCAGTTTTTTTCATGCAGTACAAATGTTTTATTTTGATATATTCTAAAATTATATTTGAATATTTCTGCATACTGGGGTCCCTAAACCGTCTTGGAATTACATAAATTGGGTATCACTGTAAAGCTGAGACTCTTGTAGATATGATGAGTTTAGTTGTATTAATGTCTGATGATGTTAATCACTATTCCATAATCCCCTCTAACCATTTCATTGTAGTGTGACCAAACTTGACCACTGTGTAAAATGACCTGTGGTGACCTCTAGGACAATCACAGCCTCATGAAACTGTACAGCCACAAAATAGAGACCTGGAGCATTCAGAGGAGGGATGGCTTTAATAGGTAGATTCACAATAAGGGGGTTTCTGAGCCGTCTACACAACAGAAGTGCTCGCCATCCAATCATGGAAGATTGCAGTTCTTGCAGAAATCTCTAAACGTTTTATCAATTCTTGAATTGTAAAAAATGGTTAAATTTAGCACCAATTCTGGTCTCAAAGTTGCTGCAACAACTTATGAGACATAGTAGAGCATGGGGACGGTCATCATATACCTCATCATGTTCATTTACTATTTATTTTACATAAGTAATTGTATTTCTGGTTTGTGACAACGTGACACAGCTGCATCTCAAATTAATCTTCAGGTTTCCAGCTTTCAGATGATGTACACCACTTCTATGTGACATCTACAGCCGACCTGCTATCTCCACCTAAAGACCCTCTGGACCCTCATAAAAAAGACAAAACAGGTCTAAGTGGGTCTCTTAGGATTAAAATGTTAAAAAAAAATGCCTCCCAAAAATCCTGTTGTAATTTCCAAAAGGCCAACGTGACACCATTGAATTTCTCATTTTGTCCAACCAGAACTTGAAAACACAAAGGTATTTAATTTACAGTCATGAAACAGAGAACCATCAACATACTGTATTCTCGCATGTGAGAAGTAAGAACAGTTTTTAATTTTTGCTTGACAGCTGAAACGATTCATCAATTATCAAAATGACCAATCAAGATTTCTTTGTCGCTGGCTCGACTAATGGATTTATTGTGTAATTGTTTCAGCGCTACAACACATCAATCTGTTGCGTAATACGACATGTAATATTAATTTTTCCGCTAATGAAAATCTAGCGCATAATGATGTGCATTTAAATGAAAATGTTACAGATTAAATACCAGCTAAAGTTACCAATCATAAAATAAGTGACTATTTTCACCATCAAACTGAAGCTATATTATCTCATTCCTCCACCCATCTACCTTGATGTTACCATTATTCAATTCTGGGGTTAACTCAAATATGAAATGGCACAAAAGCTCACTTTCCCGTAAATTTTTGAAATAACTTTGATTTTATTGAGCAAAAGAATAACAACATTTAATAATAATAAAGCCCTTTGATCACCCTGATGACTCAGTCTGCACGTGAGGCAATCGGGATGTTTTTAAAGGTAAAACAGGATCCAACTGTTTGGGGTTTAAAATGTAATTTAATATTCCTATTTTATTTAGAGAACAATGAAAAGACTCAATTCCCAAGTTGCTGCTGTGTTAGACTTTAAAAACAAATAACAGAAAACGGTATCACACAGTGTTTGGTGTGTCGTAAAGGCATTTCTTAGTGCTGACATGAGGTCTGGTATTGCAGCACAGACTATCATGAGTTCTGTATCACCCCATAACTGACAGCAACTTGAAAAGGCATGTGGACAGGCAATTTTCTTTTGTTCTCTTGTAAACGCTCTGACATGTTTTCCTGTCGTGTTGGTACAAAGAACTGTATAATTTTGGCTATAACAGCCGCCCCAACTGAAACAGCCATTTCCATGGCGACGGCGAGTTTGGAAGTGATGGCTTTGAGGTACAACAGGGGTGATGACAAGCATTTGAATTGTGTTGTGTGTGTGTGTGATTTCTATTTCCATTTTAAAAAGGGTAAAATGTACCTCATAGCCCAGAACCCTTTCAGCGGAGAAGGAGAGGGCCTGCCAATTCACCTCAATCTCAGAGGCTGAGACACTTCTGGCCCAAACTCCCGCTGGCATCCCGCTTGGCTCTGAAAAGAGACGACAGGAGACTGAGCATTACTGCCTCCTTCCAACAGCACAGAGACAAGCAGAATAAATCTCTTCAATTTTTTACATTTATGACTGTGCGGCGTTCTTGTTGATCTCTACTTGGATGATTCATCACATGCAGGTGCTGCTGGTAAATAGACCAACACTACACTACAGACTGACCCCCTCTCAGCATGCTGAGAGGTAGCATAGATCTAAATGCCAACCGGTTTGCGCTTCAGAATAGCCATTCAAAAGAGTGGTGATATTTGGGAGGCAATTTGCCTATCCTTCCATAAATGTGTTGCAATTTTTTTTCCCAATTTTTCTACCCTTTTTTTAAACATGAAAAAGGTTTCTACAAATTCATTTCTCAGCTTTATGTATCAAGTGCTTTCAGCCCAGTAGATGCAATAAAACCATTTTCATGATCTTTGTCCTTTTCAAAAACAGAGAAAGCTTTGTAGCTTTGCAAAAAACCCCACTCACATCCATTCACTTACCTGTCTCTGCAGAGTAGATGGTGACCACAGGGCTGAAGGGACCCTGTCCTTTGCTGTTGTAAGTGCCAACCTTCACATGGAATGGAGAGAAGGGCGCGATGCTGTCGTTGCGGTACACGTAGCGTGATGCACCGGGGGCGGAGGTGGCCACGTGGGTCCAGCTAACTTCTCCAAAGGCGCGGAAAGCTATGATGTAACCGAAGCTCTCACCATTCTGTAGTTCTTCAGGGACGGGCTGAGAGTGAAACACAAAACTATAGTGATATTAAAACATATACAAGCCACTCACGTTCATCCCGCCGCTGGGCTGACACAATCACCACACACTCTTGCAGTGCCAAAAGAAGTGCTTGACCCACAAATTGCTTTTGTGACCCACCTGACGAAATGAAATGAGCAGTAAAATGCCATTAAAAAAAATCTAAGCTCATTACAAAACATCAGTGCAGCTTTTAAAATGAAAAGTTATTTCTGCATTTAATGAAATGAGAAAACTCAAATAACAAGAAAGCTAACTAATGACTTCTTCAATATCCACATTATTCTATTATTTTTCAACTACCCGGCTGGTTTACTCCATTGCTGGATTTGAGCATTGCAGATCTGGCTGGTGAACAGTAATTCACCACAGACTCATAAATGACAATAACTGTCAGATTAAGCGTTCTGCTTGTGTATATATTGTTGCTGCCTCACATGCAGACTCTTTAACTAAGAAATTACAACGACTACAGCGCCAGACTTCAATTGACCCAAAATTTATGACACCCACAAGCCACACCGAGCAGGGGGTTTGATTTAGCGAGAAATTTTAAGCACCTTACTCAAGGATAAAAAAGATTAACTGCTGGCACTTTGAGTAACAGACTAGAACATAAGACTGATGACTTACCTCCCATGTGATGACCAGCTCCGATCTGCTTCCACCTCCTCCACCCACGTCACCTGGAGCTGCATCAGGAACTACACAACACAGAACTTGTTCACACCTCCATATGAAAAACACTTTAGGCTGAGAAAGTTGTACAAACACAGAAGGTAAAGATCATAGTTTCTATCCGATCAGGATGGACGATGAATCACATTTACTGTACCTGCGTCCTCTGTCCTGGTCTGGACAGACACGGGGCTGGGTTCTCCAACCCCAACACTGTTTTTGGCCAAAACCCGAAACTCATACTCCACCCAGGCATTGAGGTCCACAACAGTGGCTGTCAGTGTGTTCCCATCGATGATCTCTGGGACTGGAAAAAACAGAAAATGTACAGTATATATACATAAGCAGTGCTCGAAATGGGCCGGTATTGTGCTGTAATTTATCAATACAATCTTCACATCCTTTTTGTAAAATAATTAGTGAACTGTTCATCTGAACTTTTTTGTTTTTCGTTAAATATAATTATATATTTATTAGCTAGCATTATTTAAAAGTTTTCTGAATCTGCTCTTTTAGGGGTAAACATTACCAGAAGAATCAAATGTTCAGATGACAGCTGTGACATGTAAATAATAAAATAACTATTTAACTAGTAAAACTAATGGTCCAAAATCATGTGAAATTGCATAGTTTTAAGTTAAAAACAATCTTGGAGGAGGACCACCAAACCTAATATGTCCTTGTACCCATAATTCATTGTAGAAATTCAGAGTGTGTCTCTATCCTGTTACATAATATGGAGGAGCATCCTGACTGAGACACGGCTCCTAAATCCTGAATACACCCTTCTGTAGGCTACAAATAACACAGAAAAGCACGTTACTAGTAACACTAAACGCACCACCTTAACACTAACATGTTCCAGTGTGATAATTATTGGAGTATTATAGGCCTACTATCCTCTCCAGGAACCATCACCTTAACATGGTGGAGAGGTTTGTGTGTCCTTATGACCATGAGGATTGTGTTGTCTGGAGCCTGGTACTCCTGGTGGGGTCTCCCATGGCAAACTGGTCTCAGGTGAGAGGCCAGACTAAAAATGGTTCAGAAGAGACCCGATCCAGAGGAAGCCCGGGGCCCCAGTCTTTGAGCCAGGCCCAGAGGGAGGGCCCGACGGCGAGCGTCTGGTGGCCGGGCTTGCCGAAAAAGTAACGTGGCACCAAGCCCAAGTATGGTAATAGGAATAAAACCACGGCTGATTATGACTGACACAGTATAACATGTTAATAGGAATAATGAATAAATAAGTCACAAGAGATTACGGATAATGCCGGATACACACCAACATGTTAATACGAACACTGATACTTCAAGCACTGTATATAAACATAAAACTAGCTGAACAAATGGGATAACTTATATATATATATATATATATATATATATATATATATATATATATATATATATATATATATATATATATATATATATATATATACAGTTGTGTTCAAACTTATTCAACCCCAACAGTAGATAAGTGTTTTTGCAAGTTTGACATTTATTTTTCATCTTGTTTATAATCACATTAAATACAGACATGTCAAATAGACAAATACAACTGAAATAACAAAAATATTTTTTGGAATATTCCAATTAATGGCCTTTCTGTGATTACCTCATTGACACAACTATTCAACCCCCCTAGTCCACCACTCTTAAGAACAGAGGTTTCCATCAGGTGTTGTCAAACAGCTGCTGAAAACACCTGTAGATGTGAATGGAACCCTAATGAGCAGCAATTAAGCAGATTTAAAAGGACTGTGACACATGGCTCTTCTTGGCAGTTAATGACATCTTTGCAACATGGTGAAGTCCAAGGAATGGTCAAAAAAGTTCAGAGAGGAGGTCATTTCACTTCATAAGCAAGGATATGGATATAAAAAGATGGCAAAGAGGCTAAACATTTCAAGAGACACAATTGGGAGCATAGTCCGCAAGTTTAAAGCTAAAGGCACAGTGGAAACGCTACCTGGGCGTGGTAGAAAGAGGTTACTGTCTGCAATTGCTGTGCAATACCTGAAGCGAAAGGTGGAGAAAAATCCCCGGGTGACAGCTGAGGAACTACGTCAGGACATGTCAAAGGGAGATATTCAGGTTTCTGCCCAGACAATAAGACGCACACTGCAAAATGATGGCTTCCATGCAAGAAACTGGCTCCCAGACTGCAAAGCACAAGAAGAGTCGACTCCAGTATGCCAAAAACCATGTGGACAAACCACAAAGGTTTTGGGATACTGTTCTCTGGAGTGATGAGGCCAAACTGGAGTTTTTTGGGCCAATGGATCAACGGTACGTGTGGAGGAGAAAGAATGATGCCTATAAAGAAAAGAGCACCCTGCCTACTGTGAAGCACGGTGGGGGGTCAGTCATGCTCTGGGGTTGTTTTGCTTCTTCAGGAACAGGGAATCTTCAGCGTGTGCAAGGTATTATGAATTCAGTTCACTACCAGGAGATCTTGGATGCAAATGTCATGCAGTCAGTGACAAAGCTGAGGCTTGGGAGACGTTGGACCTTCCAACAGGACAATGATCCTAAGCATACCTCAAAATCTACCACAGCTTGGTTGCAAAAGAAGGGCTGGAAGATTCTGGAGTGGCCATCGCAATCACCAGACTTAAATCCCATTGAAAATCTCTGGTGGGACTTGAAGAAGGCAGCTGCAGCACGCAAGCCAAAAAATGTTAATGAACTGGAGGCCTTTGCCCATGAGGAATGGACAGAGATACCTGTGGATCGCTGCAAGAAACTTGTGTCAAACTGTGATTCACGTCTAAAGGATGTTATTGTTGCAAAAGGATGTTGTACTAAGTACTAAACTTGTACATACCTAAGGGGTTGAATAATTTTGTCAATGAGGTAATCACAGAAAGGCCATTAATTGGAATATTCCAAAAAATATTTTTGTTATTTCAGTTGTATTTGTCTATTTGACATGTCATTATTTAATGTGATTATAAACAAGATGAAAAATAAATGTCAAACTTGCAAAAACACTTATCTACTGTGGGGGTTGAATAATTTTGAACACAACTGTATATACACAATTATAAAACAGATAAATGAAAAAGACAAATCAAACAAGTATGTCTGTGATGAATGTAAAGTGGGTGTTTGTTTTGAGTCTACAGGTCTGCCACAGAGCCAGACAACTGGCCTAGTTTGCCTTGTGTTGTACTGCAAAACCTTAAAATAAACTCCTAAATCTCAGGTAGGTAACACTGGAGAAACCAGCAAAAGTACACTAAATGTTAACATTGATCCAACAGAAAAAACAAGCCCAGTGCCAACTCTTTTCCAATGATAGTAGCTATCAGCACTAGCTACAAAAGTCCCTAAATCTAGGGAAAGTCACCAAGTCAGCAACACTGACAGCCATTAGGGCAAAAGAAATGATTGGACGGGCTTTTTACAGTCCTGCAACAGCCACAGATACAAGATTTATCTATTTTTTGTTAGTGCATTTGATTTATTGATTGCTGTTGGGATGTGATGAAAACTTCAACAAATATAACAAAAATATTTTTCCAAAATGCATTACCTACCCTAGCTTTAGCTTGCAAGTGTTTTCCTTTTTTAAAATTTTCACATTTCTTACTGTAGAAATCATCAGTTACAGTATGTGAGAATATGACAAAACAGAACAATAGGCATCAAACTGAGATACAGATATCAAAACAGCCATGACTTCACTGACATTCACCATTGTATGGTCATATGATAATTATAAGAAGCTCTAAAAGATAAAAAAAAATAGTGAAGCAAAAAGAGAGAAAGGAATAAAGAAAATAATATAAATTATAGAAATAATTACTTAATGTTGGCAATAAAAGTTCTGTAGCAAAGTACGTCTTATTGTTTATAATTTGGATGGACTCATACTTTCTAAATTTAATCCTGAAGGGCTCAAAACTTGGCTTTATGGATGTGAAATTACCCCAGTAAAATGAATAAACTGACCGTTGAATTTTCAGGTTTTTGTTTTTATAGAAGAATTTTACATCCTTGGCTTCCAGCTAAACTGGAACTGGTCTCTTTAGGTGCTAAATGCTCCACGGTGTTCACCAGCTAGTTGCAGCCTTCTTCAATGAAATCAACTAACTGCTGTGGTTCGACATCAACGTGAGCGAAAACCAAAACAGTAAAGTCGTAAGCCAGACAAACAAAACAATGAGCTGAACATTGAGCTATTACAAGCGACAACTTAAGCATTATGGACAGCAGCTTTAACTTGATCCGATTTTTTTCCTTGTTTTTCCTTGTTTTGTTTTTTTCAACAAATAAAAATGAACCTTTTAGGCTCATTTACAGTTTTCCATTGAACAATGAACACTGTCTCTGTCTTTTAGGCATGGGGATCCCCAGAGGCCTCACAATACGATGTTACAATCCTTAAATCACAATACAATCTCAGTGCGATTTTAAACATTTTGCAATGTGCTGAATATTGTGATAAGACATCCATCCATCTGCAACTGCTTATCCTGTGTGGGGGTTGCTGGCATGGGGTGAAGGCGGGGTACACCTTGGACAGCTCGCCAGTCCATCGTAGGGTACATAGAGACAGACAACAATTCACACTCACATTCAATTAAACACTCACATTCATTCAATTTAGAGTCATCTATTAACCTGCATGGACTGTGAGAGGAAGCCGGACAATCCAGAGAAAACCCACGCTAACGTGGGAAGAACATGCAAACCAACTAAGCCAGATTCAAACCTGTGACCCTGTTGCTTTGAGGCAACAGTGCTAACAGCTGCACCACCATGCAGCCCATGATAAGGCATGTTGCAATTTATTACCATTTTTCAACTGCACATCATGCGGTTGACCAACAGAGTTTTCATTCACATACCTTGGGGTCAGAGGTCAATGGACACCTTTGAAAATGACCAATTGGAGCGTTAGCCTTCATCCCGACAAGCTAGTATGACATGGATGGTATTGATATAGCCTTTAGGTTTTCTAGTTTCTAGTATCTCTAGCTTTAAGACTGAGCCCGCTGCAAACTCTGAAAGACAGAATAGCAGCCACCCCTACTGACTAATGAAATGAAAAGTGTATTTCATTACATTACATTCATTTGGCAGACACACAGACTTGACCTGACTTGAGCAGATGAAAAGCATTTTGGTTTTGAGTGAGCGGGCAGGGCTAAAGGTCATTAAAGTGGTTTAAATGAGATCATGCAGCAACACCTCCAGCTCCCCCGAGTAAGACCCTGAATCCCGACCATCTCCAGAGCCTTCGCTCTGTAGCTGACCCTACACTCTGACCTCCTGGCTACAGCGGGAGGAGAAGTAAGAGGATGTCCCTGTGGGGATCCATGAATTATCTGAATCTGAACACATGTGGTATAAAGATGAAAATTCATCTTTCACTGCTGCCTACCTGTGTTAACCCTCTGCCAACCCACGGTGAAGGGAGTCCTGGTCTGGATGAGGTAATTGGTGATGGGGCTGCCGTTGTCTCTGCCGGGACTCCAGGCCAGCTGGGCTGTACTGTCTGTCACCTCCTCCACCGTCACAGAGTCTGGAGGACTGGGGGAGCCTGGCTCAATCACAGGAACAGACACTGTGAGGCACCTCACAGACTAGACAGCAATATGAGGATGGAAATGTGCGTACTTGCAAACATGAACAACAAACACATCGACATCAACAACACCTCCACGTAATGTATATCCCTACAAGAGGTTACTCTGCCTTTATATCTTGAAATCAACGTTAGCAGGAGGAAAATCATTTTTAAAAGCTTTGAGTTTGAGGAGACATTATGCCCTTCACAAGGAATTAAAAGTTAATTCAAGATTTATCCTCCAATATTCCATTACTTGTAATCCTTCCCTTTCATGGTCCTCCCGGTAATTGATCGATGAAACAGCAGACGCAAGTAGATGCAGGGAGTCAAATTAAAAGGTAAAAGATGAAAAAGGGCCTCATAGCCCTGAAGCACCAGAGTTTTATCATTTATTTTCATTATCCCACCAATTAAGCGGCGTGATGTTTTACTTTAGCCTCATCTACTGCTTCCTGTTCTAATGAACGTGTTGGCTCATCAGAAATAATAGACCACTAGAGAGCTGTGAGACAGACCGCAGAATAAAAACGCCCCTAGCTCTGTTCACACTCCCCACCGTCTCTGAACAGGACTCTAATCTGAAGCAAAAATATTTTAATTATTAAAGCGTTAAATGATTATTTTAATACACAATCAATACTTCTTGCTGCATGTACATGCTATATGTATACGTGCATGAATGCTAACAAGCTGAGCAACATTTTTTTGTTTACAGAAGCTGTGAACGTGCTGCTCACATACATTTGGCCTCACAGCCCCGGCTTTAGAGATATTGATCTCTGTAAAACTCATTAGCAGCTCCTGATTAAAAAAAAAAACCTTTAATACACTGGCTTCAGTAATACATATTAATGGAACACACAATCAAGGATCAATTCCTTATCCTCTTAATTATATTTCATTGGCTGAGGCAAGAGGTTGCTGTCAGTGTCTTGAGGGTGCTCAAATAATCTGTTATTAATATGGACAGACTGTCTGGGCTTTTATTGTGAACTTGGCACAGGGCAAATTAATATCTGGCTGTATTGTGAATAATTACAGAGATGGTGATATTGTTTTGATCTGAACTGACTGAATATTACCCAAATTTGAAATATACACCAGAACACATGTCAGAAGTGAATCTAAATAGTAGTAATTTATAAAAGTGTAGGACTGCCCCCTCGTCGTTTTGGCCTTAGCCAACTAATATTTCTTTAGTGGATTAGTAATTAGTAAAGGGTGAAATGTGTATGAAAATACCATTTTAAATTAAATACAGTCGTGCTGCTGAAATGTCCCGGCCTTCACATCGTATTCTACAGGCAGCATCTGGAGATACCTAGCAGTGATGTGAGGAGACTGTAACCAACTGAAGACTCTCCCGTGTGACAAGCGTGTTGGAGAGCCACACTGAGAGAGAGAGAGAGAGAGAGAGAGAGAGAGAGAGAGAGAGAGAGAGAGAGAGCGCCGGCGATGGGAGCGAGTACTGTGGTCGAGCCCGGCCTAAGCAGGAAAAGTTAACAGTGTTTGGTTTGTCCATTCTGGACTACAGTACAAACATGGCGGTGCAACATGGCGGACTCTGTGGAGAGGACCTGCTCTCTATGTAGATAAGGAGGACAAATCTCATAATCAGCTAATTACACACATTAATATTATATTCCATTTCTGATCCCCTAATTGTTGGGGAACACACTGGTCCATTAAGGAAGCAGCATTATTTGACTGAGATCCCCGCAAAAATCACACCATAATCATTTTAATCATGAAAAAACAGTTTTTCAACAATTAAATAACTTTCTTGCACTAAACAACTCTTTTGACGTCTTTCAGTCAGGTTTTCTGGACTCCATCACAGCACTGAGACTGGTCTTGTTGAGGTCTTCAGTGACATCTGATTGAACACAGACAGTGGTAGAATATCAGTTATAGTTTTACTGGATCTCAGTGCTGCATTTGACACAGTCGACTATAATATATTACTAGACCGACTGGAAAACTGGGTGGGTATTTCTGGCACAGCACTCAGCTGGTTTAAATCCTACCTACTGTAAAAGACCGAGACTTCTTTATGTCTACAGTGCAAATCTGAGCTGAACAAAATGACATGCAGAGTTCCCCAAGGTTTCATCTTGGAACATCTACATGCTCCCACTAGCTCAGATTTTGGATGACAACAAAACAAATCACCATAACTATGCAGACAATACACAAGGAGACTATAGTCCAATACAAGCACTGAGTGAATGCACTGAACAAGTCAACAGTTGGGTGAGCCATAACTTTCTTCAGCTGAACAAAGACAAAACTGAGGTTGTAGTTTTTGGAACCAAAGAGGAAAGAAATCTTGGTGTATGGACTCTGACTTGAGTTTTAAGAGCCATATTAAGACAATTACAACTTCAGCCGACTATCACCTGAAGAATACAGCAAGAATTAAAGGACTGATGTCTCATCCCGATGATTTGGAAAAACTAGTCTATGCATCAATCTTCAGCCGACTTTACTGTAACAGCGTCTTTACCGGTCTTCCTAAAAAATCGATCATGTAGCTGTAGCTGATTCTCCTGCTGCTAAAGTCCTCACTGAGACCAAGAAAGTGGATCATATCAGTCCAGTTCTGAGGCGTCTACACTGGCTAAACATGCAGAAGCAGCACTCGGGTTTTTATGCATCAAATATTAGAAACCAGCTCCCAGAAAACTGCAGGACCGCTCCAACTCTTACAGTAGCTGTTTGAAATCAAAGCTTAAAACTTTCCCGTTTGCTGCCTTTTATCAAACCAAATAATTATCTTATACTGCGCAATAACTTTTACTCTTGTTTTACACTCTCTTTTATTCTATTCTAGCTTTTATTTTTAGTTTTGTTTTATTTTCTAAATTTTTTTTATGTTTATACGACTGTTTTAATTATATCTTAATGTTCTTTTGCACTTTGTCGTAATATTCTTGATTGTTTATTTAAAGCACTTTGAATTGCCCTGTTGCTTAAATGTGCTGAAATAAAGGTGTAAAATTTAAAAATTATCATTCCTCTAATATTTCAAATCATATTGCAATTGCAATAGCCTTTTTTGAAAATTGTTCAGCCCTAAATTTAAGTGGTGCTTTTGAGTAATTCATTGTGGAGAAACAATAATTCCTTTGGTTTGGAGGGCAGCCTTATAAAAGTAATGAAATCATAATGATGAAAATAAATAAACTACTGACAGTCATAGGTTTATTCCCCTATGTACTGTCTTCCAGGACGCTGATGGTGATGCAACTGTTAAACAAGCATGAGTGCTCACCAAGTGGTGTGAATGCTAATGACCATGACGATATCCATATAACATGACCTTCTCTGTAACCACCACCACCCGGTGGAGTGTTTGTGAGGCCTCGTGGAGTGGCATCTGAAACATTTTCCATTGCCATTGTGAAAAACAAGAATTCTGATGATCACTCAAGAGTCTTTGTGTCAGGAGCGATTATCATTGACCTTCAGCGCCACGAGAGGAGTGGAGCGAGACGGGATCGGAAATAGCAACCTGCTGAATTACTGAGCTAATCTCACTAATAACATATTATACAATTATACAATTGCAATAATGCATCTAGTCCAATAACAATCAAAAAAAACAATGATCACTGCGAGCATGATCATAAAAGTCCACAGATATGTTCCTGCCATCATTGCAACTTAAAGCTCAATCACATTGACACAACCATTATCACAGTTAAATGAGTCCTGCATTATTCATATTGTTGTCTTAACATTAAATTTGCATTTTTGGAGCACATGCCACTGTGGGAAGCCTGACTGAGTGTATTCTCACCTAGATCTCACAGTATAGATAGTCAAGTGGAGAGTTGTGGTTTTATCTGTCAAGGTTTTGAGCCATCCATCTCTGAGGTGTCTGCCTCCATCCCAAAATAAATGAGGGTGAATGGACTTTTTCTGGGGTGCTTTGAAAAATGACATTAAAAAAAATCAACAGCAACAAATCTTTCCAGATTCTGTGTCAACACTGCTCTGGATAACATACACAACATTTTTTTTTCTTGCAGGAAGCAGTTCAATAAAAACAGCATGTTCTGTTTGATTATCCAGACCAGGACAGGAGCACTTTTTCTAAAAATATGGTAACTAAGTGTGTTTACTCAAGTAATATATTTAAGCATAGTTTTCAGATACTTGACTTTACCTGAGTATTTCCATTTTATCTGACTTTTTACTACCATTCCACTACATTTAAGAGGGAATTATTGTGCTTTTTACTCCACTACATTTATCTGACAGTTACAGTTCCTTCACAAATTTAATAATTACCAAAAGACTTAATGTTAAAAACCAAAATAAAATACATTATTCAAATTTAAATTGTTTGAGCCATATATATATATATATATATATATATATATATATATATATATGTATCCCAATTTATATATATAAAAAAAGATTAGACAAAAAAAGAAATACCAAATGAAAACAATTCATGTAGCAGAACTGCGTTTTTTTCTTCTTTTGAAACCTATTAATAATTTCATAACATTTAAGATTTATCTGGTGACTCTTAGACCAATGTTGGGAACCACTGGACAAAACTACCTGAAGTAGCTGTCCTCAATGATTCCTCCAGATTTAAATAAAAGCAACTCAGTAATGTTCGTGCTATGTCTGTAGCACGTTAATCCTCAGCGTTGATTGGCTACTGCTGATGACGCGTAAAGCAATCAGACAATGCTGTGCTGTGGGCGGGGACACTGAGCCAGACTACAGTGGAGACTAAGTGGAGAGCACTTAGAGCAGATAGAGGAAGCTGTTCAGAGCCAAAGTAGTGCATTTTTAAATTAATTTACAACATCCATAAAATATCATGATACATACAATACGATGCGTATCAGCATGTTTCTATATCGCGGCACCATATATCATAACACCCCTAGTATGAGAACATAACATTAATCTAATAATGCCATATACCCTATAATGATATATCTGTCACAGGGGCCATTTTTCTTTTGAGTAATTTTACTTTTAATACTTGAAGTACATTTTGCTGATGATTCTTATTTACTTTTACATAGGTAGGACATTGTAGGCAGGACATTCACTTGTAATGGAGTAGTTTTACATTGTTGTAATGATACTTTTATTGAAGTACCCACTGGTTATTATTGTCCATTGTACTGAGGTGGCAGCACCTAAATAAGGAAACACCCGCTAGAAACCACCGGCAGAGAGTGAGAAAACACGTTTCTTAGTTGACTGGGTGACAACAGCTTGTATCATGGGTGGTTCTTAGACTGTATGTGTTGGTGTTGCACATTATTTGAAAGTTACCTGTGTCCTTCATGGGTCATAAGGTATAAAGGTAGTGGGGGTTTCCAAACAGGATATCGACTGGCCATTGATCACGTGACCACTGTCACACTGCTGCAGGTTTGCAGTTGTGATCAAGCGAAGCCATTATTTGCCCTCCATGGCTGGTTTTCCATCCAGCTTCATGCCTTGTCGCCCAAGATTTGGAGTCGTTCGATCCAAGCAATGAGACATCCATGACAGCTGCCGTGAGCAGGAAGAGTAAATAATGCACAATCTGTATTGCACACTAGCTTTTCTCCAGTCAATGCTGGGCCAATCCATTGCCATGGCCTTGATATTGCCTCTGCTTAAGAAAAAGCCTGCTTTGCACTCAGCCCATTGGAAAGGAGTGCTTATTAATGCCATTTGCCTACAAGATCTTTAACACGCCATGCTGACTCACTGGTGGGTATCCTTACAAGCTAAAGATATGAATCCAAGCATTTCAAATGTTGACACCAAATATCATCCCTCACCTCATCTGACATTTAGCACATTTGCGTAGTGTCAATTTGCTGGGCTATTTGACGTATTGATCGAAGCCAGAAACATAGCTCCTCTCACTCTGTCTGCAAATCTGCCTCTCCCCGAAACATAACAAAAGTTGTTCTGTTTTGTTCTGCCCGATGTAGCTCCTGACAATGGTGTCTCTCTGGAGCTATACATACTGCATGAGTGAGCACAGACAGTCATCTAAACATTCCACTGTCAACTACGTTGCAACAATATTGAAAACTTGTCATTACAAATAGAGAGAGAAAGAGAACGATTTTGCAGTTTTGTCAAGTTCTCTGCTTCCACACACATCCCTGAATAAAATATCAAAGAAAAGCAAGCCTGCTCTTTTTGATGTAATCAAGCGGCTGCTACTACAAATAAGCAGGACATAAAAACTGTGGAGACTCTGATGACACTTAGAATCATTTTCATGAGGATATGGGCATTTTGGTCATATTGTAATAGCCAGCTGAGACAAAACCCATTTGAGTTTAGAAGTGAACATTATTCGCCCTGAGAGTCGAGCATTCTTTATATTCTCAGTAAAGTATATTCATATAATGTCTCCAGAAGTATACAAAGCTTGATTTGTTAACCCTTACAGAGTGCAGACATTTTTTATTGTGGGTTGTGCATCCATCACCCATTTTACAGCTATTACATGTCCAAGTGTCCTTGAGCAAAACACTGGACTCGTTGCTCATGAAGGACATGCTCTCACTCACTCATGGCAGCTCCGACGCCATAAGTGTGTGAGCGTGTGAGTGAATGGGAGGTAAAGCTGGGTTAGGCAGTATATTTATGGCATCACTGGCAAAAAAATCCATAATAACCTTTCAGCATATTGTAATCCAAGTGTTCTGAGCGAAATTTAGACTTCTGCACCTCCTCTCGCCTCTGTTTTCAGGCTTCAAATAATCTAGCGCGTGATGGAAGACTTTAGTCAATCGCAGGTCATTTCAGAGAGACAGCGTTCCTATTGGCTGTTCTACAAATGTAGATGTGCTTGCATGTCCCTTCAGAGAGTGAAAGCCTGATTCAATGGTGGAACATCCTGCAGGAAAAAATGCTTTTCCAGCATTGGCGACAACTGTCTACACTGCAAAGCAACCAAGAAAATGAAGACAGACTTATCAGAAAGAGAGTCAGACAATACTGGAGAAATGTTTCAGAGATGTCAGCCTTCCGTTTATGGCTGTGGGTAGCGCCGTGAGCTAGCCTCATGACTGTGATAGCTACAGCAGTAGCTCAGGGGAAAGCATCATTTTCTCTCCATCTCTATAAAGGCTCAGATACATCAAGGAGATGGTCAGCCGTCGGACAGGTTGGGGCCGTCACGAGTTTTTTCAGTGTGTCCCGTAGTCTGCCAGTGAGTTTTTTTTGGCTGATTCAGCATGTTGAATCGGCAGCAGAGATTGTCGCTGGTGAGAAATAACTCTGATTGGAGGAGAAACGGAAGTGAGGAAAGCAAGAAAGTAAGTAAAGTCAAGAAGAAAAACACAGAGGGCTCTTCTCATTTTTCATCTTCATCTCATCTGATCATTCCAACACACGGATACTTTCATAACAACGTCAGGAATGAAGCTAAGTGGTGAGCGAGAGTAGTGTGAAAATGGTCGGAAACGCTGCTTTGTTTCATGTCTGTATCATAACAACTGTTACATCAGCTGTCCTTGGTTTGCAGTTTTTCTTTTTTTTTTAATGACAATTACAGACTACAGCAACCTGTTGATGTGGAAAGTTATTTCATCTCACACAGGCGCAGAACGTATGTGGTACCTGGCCGTCAGCTGTAGTCTATGTGGTGTGTTCAAATGCAACTTGTCGGCTAAAACAAAGGCGATGTGAGCCGACTCAACGGGCGGCCTTCGACGCTGCTAGTCCCTGAAATAGTTTAGCCTTCTGCGTGAGCTCAGCACGGATGTATAAAGAGAACGGAGCTCACCGCTGCAGGGCAGCACAGCTTTAGCATAAGGTCAGACCATCAGTAACATTTTCTCTCCATTTCTAAAACGCTTCGCCAATACTGCAGCTCGCTGGAGCCTCGATTCAAACGCTGTCATCTCAAAGGGACTTACAGGCCCACAAGTTTGCAAAAAAAAACCAAAACAAAACAGGATGACAGTACTCATATGCGTGAAACAAATGCCACTATATAATAGCATTAGGATCACAGTCACTATCGGGATGATGTTTGAAATGAATGACTGGTACAGGCTACTGTATGAAGCTTGTGCATATGCCCCCCTCGTCTAGTGGTGGTGGGCTTAGGGCAGAGAGGAACGTTGTAAGATCAGGGCTGTATTTCCAAATTCTGGCATTTTCTGACTTTTCCAGGAAACTGCCTACACTGGTGTACCACTTGAATAACAATATGCTGAAAAATTATTATGGATGTTTTTCCCAATAATACCAAAAATAAGCTGCCTCCCCCAACTTTACAGCAGAAAAGCGTCATATAAGTGCAGTCCATTTACCATCTACCACTCACAGTTAAGTCCAGATCTTTAATTTCCCCTTTTTTAAAAAGAGGAAGCCAAAAACAATCTGGCGGTAAGCCCCATTTTAATTACTGACTGCAGAGCCAAGAGGAGGGTTTCTTACCTTTCACAATCAATACAGCCACAGCTGACAGGCTCTCCACGTCCGTGTCGACCACACAGATATATTTGCCAGCATGGTAAAGCTGAATGTTCCTGATCATCAGATCCCCCGCTGCTCTCTACCAAGGAGGAAAGAAAGCTTTATGTAGCATGAAAGATAACAGACCTTGTGACAGCTTATTAAAGAATGTAGTGAAGCATATATAAGGTGCAGTAAATAGCGGTGCCAAAAAACGTTTGCAGATCCTGCAGTTACTTAGCTTGGACTTTGCAGAGGAAAATCAGGCCGGTTTTTAAAAAGATATTCTACACCAAAGATATTTTACACGTGTGTCTTGACAGTTCTTGAATAAAAACAATCTTGAATATGATAGAACCTTTTTGTTGCATATTTCTGTTCAAGATGAGCTCGGATGAAAAGGATCACGGCCAAAATTGTATATGCAGCAAATGTTTTTTTCTGACAAGGCCTCTGCTATGTCCCTCACTTTTTACAGAGCAGCTTTTCATGACCTTCAAGATCTGTTGCGAGAAACGACACAAATAAGCTATTACTATTGAGTTTAGCTGGTTTTTACTTGGTTGGAGAGGGGGAAAAACCGGTCTTCTAGATTCTCATCTGAGAGGACACCCGTAAGCAGCAAATGGTAAATTAGTGGTGAAATCGTTCTCTTGGTATTGGCAGGGAAATGTGGCAGTCGAGCCAACGTGGTTTAATTATGGAAATTAAATTCCTTGAAGCAGCAAAGTTAAGTTGATAATCTCTTTGGACTGGGGACATTCTAGCATTTCTGGGGAAGCCGCTTTTCAGATAAGAACATTGTCAGTCAAACACACACAGGAAGAATGGTTAATCCCGAAGGGTGTGAGGGTGTTCTGAAAGTGTTTTGTCATTTGGGGCTCTGCCAAGACACCTCTAATGATGTGTATCCCCTTTCTGTTATGAGAAGCTGTGCAGCAGGCTATGTCAAAGCGGGATTTGAGAGGAATTCATGATCAACCAAAGTATTAAAAAAAGGTGGCTTCAGAAGGCTGAGCTTGAGTAGAAGGTACTCTAAAAGATGACAACCTGTCTCAATGTCTGAGCAACTAACGCGTTACCTACTTGATGGTTTAAGTGTTTTTTGAGATAGCATAGCCATGTTTCCATTCATAAAAGTACAAATGGAAGCCTCAGAGGAGCTGAATGATCTAACAGTCAAAAGAAGTTCACATTCCTGTAGCGTATTATGCCTCTGAGGACACTTGCAAAAAGGATGGTATCACAGCTACTGCAGCAAAACTAGCCACAGTTAATCTCACCGAGAAATACCACAATGTCACACGGCAAGCTGTCTCTTTTATCTAATGGCAGAGATGAAGTGAAGCAAGATGGGAAGAGGTGCCAAATGCCCATTCGCACGTTGTGAAGAAGTATGACTGCGGGTCGCTCACCCCGCCCACTAGCTCAAAGTGACCGTCTCCCTCCGCGATGAGTTGTCCGTTGAAGGCCCAGGAGAAAGAAACGTCAAGAACGGGGTCACTGGTGACCTGACAGGGTAACACGATGCTCTCGCCCACAATGATCTCCATGTCCGCTGGCCCCTGGGTGATTCTGGTTGGATCTGCTCCAGAAAAAAAAAAAAAAAAAACTGTGAGAGGGACTCATTTCTGACGTGGCAGCTGCCAATCTCACATAGAACACGAGACATTTCATAGCGAGATGAAACGAGATGAGCAGTGTATTGTTGACTTTCTCAACAGTGAGACAACACTCTCGAGGACATACTCTGTATTACACTAAGTCTCAGGAAGCGTATTATCTATATAAAAGGAAGGTCTCATGAAAGTCTTAGTCGAATAATGCGATAACACGGAGGCCTGCCACGACTAAAATGGCCTAATACTCAAGGCTGACACAGCTAGAATAATCTTCTGAAATCCTGATAGCAATTACAATGCACTGTGGATCAGATAAAACTTCATGTAATGGCTTGCTCTGTGCATCCAGAACAAAAATAAAGGCCACTGCTTCAAAGTCTACAACAGCAATCATTTGGCTAAGTCTGCCGTGCTTCAAAAGTCAAGATAATGAATCTGCCAGAATCAAATAAAGAAGGTGCAGCGAAAAGGAAGAGGACCTGCATTCTTACATCTTACCTTATACTGATTGTCAGGGGATAAGGAAATCACACGTAAAAGAAGTTCTTATTAAGCTAGTACTAATCAATGTCTGGGTCGTGGTTCTGTGTTGCCAACTGAAAAAATAACTCATCCATTTCAAAAAATAACTGGCCTTGGCAGTCACAGCGGCAGACAATAGTGTTCAGCACATTAATAAAACCAATAGGAGAACACTCAACAATCACTCCACTGGAAACACGCTCGACGATAACAGCATCTGTAACACCTCCTCACTAACGCATTCATTGCCTCCACTCAGGGCACTTTCATTTGTTGCAGTAAATTGGTTGTTTCAACTGCTTTGAGGAAAACAATGATGGAGTATTTTCTCAAACACCTTCCAAGTGCATTATTGCAGCCGCTGCAGAAAGCAGCCGCACAAAACAACTCAGTAGAAGTAAAGTGAAAGACAAGAGTCTTTTTTTTCAAGTTGGGTTGAGTTTGGGTATCCGCTACTCCCCCTCTAATAAATAAATACACAAAAATGACATTTAAAAAAAAGTATCTAAAAGCATTTAACCTCTTCCACTCCTTGAGGGCGCCAGTGCCATCTGTCTACTTCTGAGAGCAGGCGTTTTACAGCTACAGTGAAGACCGGACTGACTTTACTGTCTTTCAGAGGCTGTTAGAGCTAAAGGTCCAGATATCACATGAAACCAGAACACTTAAGGAACCCAATGGTACCAACCAGGTCATACAAGCATGTTGGAAAGAATACTACATAACTCTATGAAGTTATATTAACTGGCATGGCTATTTCCAAAGGGGTCCCTTGACCTCTGACCTCCAAATATGTGAATGAAAATGGGTTCTATACGTATCCACGAGTCTTCCCTTTACAGACATGCCCACTTTATAATAATTACATGAAGTTTAGGGGGAAAAATGTTTTTTGAATGCATTATAAATGTGTTATTTTTGCCTATTCTAAATTATTATATTAAATTATGTATCTAAATATTTCATACTGGGTCCCTAAATAGTCTTGAAATTACCTAATTTTGGTATCACTGTAAAGCTGAGACTCTTGTAGATTCAATGAGCCCAACTGTATTCACCTGTGATAACGTTAGTCCCCATAGCAGACATTTAATATAGTGAGAAATAGTGGAAAAGGTTAAGGCTGTTAGTTAATTATGCCGAGTCCCTTGAGGGGAGAGAATTCACAAAGTTTTGATGTGCTCCTCAGAGCAAAACCTGAAATCTGTTTATGTTTCAACCCACCAGTTATTGACTTGAAGTCCTCGCGGTACAGTAGCTCTCTCCTGCGTTAATCCATACTGAGCGATAAATTCTGCTTACTAAGTGGGATGCACAAACATTCTGCTATTTCACAGCGGAGCTTACCAGTAACGAGGAGCCGTCCAGTTGTACTCGACATGCCAAATCTATTCCTAGCGAAGCACGTATAGCTGCCTGCATCAGACTTGCTCACGTTGGCAAGCCTCAATGTTCCATCTGGGGAAAGTGTGATCCTATAGGAGTGTACAAGCACAGACAGCAGTTTGCAATCCAACAAAAAAACAATAATTTTTCATTAGTTAGACTGTGATTCTGGATTTGTCCACATGTCAGTCTCGTACATCATCACAGACACTGAGCAGTTTGTGCAGTGAATATTGATCAATTAGACCAAAATGAAAGGAGCCCAGGTGGGATGAATAATACATCCACTCTGATATCTAAACAGAAAACATTACTATCACTACTTTGAACAACCACCCGTCTTTTGCTAAAGCATCATAAAGTGGTTTCAGCAACACATACAGTGGCTTTCAGTTCAGTCACTACCTGTCATTGGTGTGGATAGGCAGGTTTCCTTTCTTCCATAAAATGCTGGCGATAGGATAGGCCTGAGGTTTACACTCCAAAGTCACCGTAGTTCCTGCCTTGGCTTTGAGCAAAGCTCTGAGCACGTTCCCTGTGAAGTCTGGAGGAGAGGCTGACGGGAAACAGTAAACTGTCTTTAGTACAAGACCTCGGCAAATCTCAAACAGCATTTGAAGCATGCTTCAGTTTGATCTGTGAAAATCATCAAATCGTGAAGTAATGGAGAGAGACATTTGAAATATGTGTGATGGGGAAAAAATACATACAAAATCAAATCACTGCTATTTATATTTCATTTTCTATGTAGAAAATGGATTTATGAGGAAAGCCTATGTGACCAAAAAATATCTTTTAATTGGTTTTCCTGTTGAAGATTTGTTGTTCAAGTGGGGATTCTGTATCTATCACCTCACCCTCACCTTTACATCAAACTAAATCAGGATATCATGAAGGGGAAAATATTTTTTAAATGTGTTTGGCCCCACACACCCCTACTCGCTGACCCCATTATCCACTAAGCCAGACAACCTTTAAGAATGACAGTAAGATGACCTTTAAGATTCTTTGACAACAATGATTGGAGGATTTAAGGGAGAGATAAATGCCATCCCACCTAACACCATTAGTTCTGCAGCAAAATATATGACGCCGTGCTTATTCTCAGCCACACACTGGTACATGCCGGCGTCGGACAGCGTCAGCACCGACACTGACAGGACTCCGTCCTCCACATGGATTCTGTCCTGTGAAGAAAAGGATGAAAGAAAGCAATTATTGCTGAAGACTTAAAGGTAGCTTTTGCTTTGCTCAGCACACTCTGGCAAAGCTCAATAAGCACTGAATGGGGTTCGAGGTATTGTCAATGGGCGTAGATCAAATCAGGATTACGCTGCTGCGAATGAGTGCAAAAACAGTCTTTGTCACAAACCAGTTTTTGCAGCTTGTAATATTATCCTGTAGCGAAAACTGAGCATGCACGCGGCACGATCTGTGTACGTGTTGCTAAATTAAGGGTCCTGTTATGAAAGTATTTTTTTTCCACATGCATGCATCATCAGACATTTTTGATGAATGATTTACCCAGGATAGATTTTGTTTGAGGTGCTACATGTATGGGTTTTGCATTACAAACATAATCCATGAAACTAAATAAACAACAGTCCAATCTTAGATTTCTGTTTAGCATGTGAGGATTAAGCTCTCTTTTTTGATTTAAGGAACATAAACAACAACAACAGTATGTTTATCATAAGCCATATACTGTATATGAATCATGAAAAATAGACAATACTGCCCTTTTAACGGCAAAAATGCTAATCATATTATAAATCTTGCAACAGCAGATATGTTCTTAAAATCCAATTACAGAATGACATTTAAAAAAGGTATTTTTTAATAATAAAACCAGATAGGTTATATTTGCAGAAGCCTCATCCTGAGCATTATCAAATGCTACTAAGAAAAAAAAAGAAACATGTTAAAGTCAAGTTGAAAGCCATATATTTCCCTGGTGGTCTGCGGTAAGGTGCACAGCTGTATACAGTAAATTTCACAGTAGATTAAACCCATTGTCCCTAAATCTGGAGGAGCTAAAACATGCACCATGAATAATGAAAAACAACCACTGACTCCATTCAGACGAAATGAAGCAATCTCCCAGGGACTACACTGATCCACTCTCTAAGACTGTGTAATCTGCCAAGGTAGAGCAGAATAAGAGACAGTTACATCCATGTCTCATCACTGGCACACCTCAGCATGATGTTTACACTCTCCTCTCATCTCACTCTGAATTGCACTTGGAAAAAAACAGCCGTGTTTGACGCCAGGCTCTCGAAAAATGAAAGGATGAGCTGAAGCTGAGGATTAAGTCTTTAAAATGAAACACTGGTAGGTGGCAGAAGACAGGCAGTCATTTACCTCCGAGAGTAGCTGTTGGCCATTCTTCAGCCATGTGTAGGAGGGTTTGGGCTTGCCATTGGCTCGGCATTCCCAGTATAGTCTCTCCTCTATGGCCAGGGCCGTGTCCTTCATGGCCTGCATCCACTGGGGCTTGGCTGAGGGAACAGAAATATACTGCAGTGAAATATCTGAAGGCAACCAGAGGGGACATATTTTTGTAGGAGCAGAATTATCTCACTAAATATGCTGCATCCAAAATAGTTCAAAGGAAAGGCCCACATAGATTGACAGCTCAAATAAATGGAAAGCACTGGGAGAATGGGTTTGTCTTTAAAGAGGAGTGAATGTAGGGTATCACTCAGTTTCATCACTTAAATGTGTCAGCAGCCTGTGGCAACTCAAGATTAGCACGAAACACTGCGCCACAAAGCAGGAAGCTCCCTCTGCAGCCGACATCTCGGCTCACCCCAACCTGTCACCTTAATGCTGTGTATAATAGACATGGCCCCTGTCTGTTTCCCATCCTAGCTTCTTACCTCCTGCTTATTTACAGCTTTTCAGGAAAGCGTTGTGCTCATAATAAGCACAGCTCACTTCACATGCACTTTACATACTATCAATTTCAATTTCATAAAGTGTCATCTTCTCCCTCTCACAATTTAGCAAGCCAAGAACCCCAAAACGCAACTACTGCAGTAAAATTAAAACCAACAGTGCTTATTATCCGGGAAGAAAGTAATGAGTTTTTTTCCGACTGTGTATATAGCAAGGAGCTGTTAAAATTATAACTATTATCACATTAAAACATAACAACTCTTAACCACTTAAAGGAACAGTGTGCAGCATTTAGGGGGATCTATTGGCAGAAATGGAATAAAATATTAATAACTATGTTTTCATTAGTGTATAATCAGGTTCTCTTCACAGAGCTGACTGCCATGTTTCTACAGTAGCTAGAATGGACAAACCACTGTGTTAACCCCGCCGTCACTTCACCCAGCCGCCAGGAAACAAGACACAGGAGACCTTTGCTGGTCTTGAGGACCTGCAGCATGTATTTCTGCACAAACTGCAACTTCCGCTGTACATTCACTTAATATTCTCAAAGCTAAACTCTCACTTGTTGTTATGCACATTCGCCGCCACCGCTCTCTTTCTCTCTTGCTTCACCACTCACTTCCCACGTAAACACACACACACACAATCTACACACTGGCTCTCCTGTTCTTCAAATGATCAGCAGCTCTAGATAAGGCTATTCACGTTTTCACGTCGGCCTCCTACACAGTTGGCATGTGGGAGAGGTTTCAATTTGCAACCTCACTGCGAGATGTCGCCAGATCCTACACACTGTTCCTTTAAACCACAGGTCACTAACAGGCGGACCATGGTCTGAGTCCCGACCCAGAAGCCGTCCCGTACAAACCTGGACCTACAGATTTAAAACCTGACGGTGCGCTTCTGTTTTAACCGGCGCAGCTTTTGTCATCTTTATGGTAGTGGTTTAGCAGACGAGGAAAAGCACAGACCCAACTGCATGCGAGTTAAGCCATCCCACGTGATACTACTCAGCCAACCAAGTCTGTGCATTTCAGGCGGTAAACATTAGGACTATACAATGCAGACAGATGAGACAGGGAGATATAAAGACGACTGCGCCGTAGAGATTATTAGAACATGCACAATTTTCACATTTTAGTTATTTTCCCTTATTTTGAAATGCAGCTCAACTTTTATTTAGTTAATGAGAGGACATTATACATAACTGCAGTCATACATACGTATAGTGTATGTTCAGGTCTCTGTTACATAACAATAATATTGTCAAATTTGATTTGACAGTCAGGTAATGATTACATGCTGATGTTAATACAACTACTAGGCAACGTAAATATAAATCACACTAAATAGTTAGACATTATGATCTTCCGGACCTTTGCTTCAAGAAATTTGCTCTAACTGGACCTTTGTAAATTTTAGTTGAATACCCCTGCTTTAAACCAATTGTTGATGACACACAGTAAGCAACAGCAAAGCACAATTCTTCATAATTTTACAATCAGTAGCATGTTTTGTGTTGTCTTAACAAGCCAAACAAAGTCTCAGTACCATAGAAGGCCAGGCGACCAGTAGCTGTGTTCTTGCCCATCTTGTTCTCAGCCACACACTCGTATCCTCCTGTATCATCCTGCTGGAAGCTGGGGATCTCCAGCACGGCATTCGAGTACTTCATTTTGACTTTGCTGGGGAAGGGAACGCCGTTAGCCCTCTTCCAGGTGATTTCTGGGACAGGGCTGGAAAAGACAGAGGAAGTAAACCTCAGTGGGGATTGTGATTCAAGCTCTTTTGAACTTTTCAGATTGTCGCTCAGGTTGCAGGTGTCTGCAATAATCCTGCAATAAAGTGTCTGATGGAGCTTAAAAGCCTATTCACTGTATTTTTTTTTTTTTTTTTTTGCGGATGAATGGTTTAGAGCTAACACGATCCAGTGGAAAAAAAAATCCCCCTCACATGATTTTCAGACCAATCATGGCTTGATGCCACACTCAAAGAAATATAATTGCCACAGTAACTGTACTATATAGAAACCCAGAGGTCTGGAATGAAAGACAGCAGAAGATTGAAAACATGCTTCAAGGAATCCAGCTTACTTCCCGAGGGCGAAACACTCCAGCGTAACTGTTGATCCTTTTGCGGCGGGTACATTGTCTGCGAAATTAACTTCTATTTTCGGCTCGTATTCGCCCATCACTCCTATGAAGAGCAAGCACAAGAACTTGCTCAGTCTTCCATTATTCATGACTTACAAGCAATATGGCTTGCATTACGGACCAAACAATAGCACTGTAAAACTAACAGAGGAGAAATAAAAGACACATGAGCAAACACTCTCTCATGGGTAAACTCAAAGTAGTACATCACTTAAATGTGCAGTCACCAGAGTGCAGCAAAAAAACAGCAAGGAATAATTTAAATCTCTTCTTGCTGGACGAGACAGAGTAGAATCTGAAATCTTGTTGGGTTTTTTTCAGCGAGTCTGGCTGTTTATCTATTATTTCAAAGCTTGAGTGGGCAGTTCCCAACCCCTGGTGGTTTACTGTTTGTATCAGCATTTAAGACAGTCAAGGCCTGGATGAGAAAGCGAAGCGATGAGATTTAAATTTATGCAGCTACATGTACAGTACACTGAGTGGAAACTAACTGGTTGAGCCACCAGAACACTCAATGTAATGGTCCAGTGACGTATGGCTTATATTTAATTCATTCGAAGGCAATCTTTATTCACTCTTTCTATGAAGGCGTAACAGAGAATAGAACGACGGACCAAAGAGAGCCAGATTGAGAATTCATGTGAGAGCACAGGCAGAGCTTTTAAAGGGAATGTGAATTATAAGAAAGCTAAGTCAGCAAAGAAGAGATTTGGGTGCTTTGTTTGCTGGCCTACATTGAGGAGCAACTATTTACTTACAAGCATTAGCGCTTGGTGACTCAACCACAGAGAGGCACGACAGGACAAAGAGCACTCATGCAAGTGCGATGATTAAAGCCACCTTGAAAGGAAAGGTCCTTAATACAAGGCTGAAAGGCACACTTGTCACATCATGGCCGCGAGCTGCATCTTACCATCTGTCCTGAGGATCAGAGACGTAGGTGAGCTCTGGACTTTGCCCTTTGTGATGCTGTTCATCACCACACAAGTGTAGTTACCCACATCAGAGGGCTCCACCTTGGCAATGTAAAGGTTTCCTGTCTGCTGCGAGACGAAACGCCGATTGTCTTGTTGAACAAAGTATGGGTACTCATTGAAGACCCATGCATACGTAAGGTCTGGAAGACAAACAGGGACACATATGAGCTGATCATGGACACCATGTGTAGTATTAAATGTGATTGTTGAGGAATGGTAGTTAAGATTGTACTTTAATCTCTACTGTTGGAGGTTACGATGAAGGTTTACCTCCTGAGGAAGTGGGCGTTCCACAAAGCAACACCACTCCTTGTCCCTCACGGACTGACACTGCACTTCTGGTGTGGACTTTGAAATGATCTAAGTCTGGGGGAAAACAAAAATGAAAAGGAAGATCACCGCAGGATCTCACATATCAGGGTGGAACAGCGCTGAGTAAAAGCTTTCAGCGAGACACTGACACAAACCCATAAGAAAATTGTCATGAGAATTACACTTCTGCAATGCCTCATGCAAGCACAGAAAAGAGCTTGTACACATGAGGGGGTTGTAAAGCACAGAAATACAGTGCAGAAATGTTAGCTCAGGACCTGAATAACATTTTAGATATAATTTTTATGACATGAGGCAGGTAGGAACAGGGAGCAGCTGGTTAAACTTTTAAGACTAGCCTTGGCCTTAGACTGGTCTTAGATTATCAGGTTAAACTAGTCTGATTAAGCCTGTCTGTTGAATAAATATTTGAGGCTAAGCCTGAGGTGAGAGCTTTGTTGCTATGGCAACACTATGTTAGAGGGTCAACTATTTCAACTGTTTATCCACTGTTAGCTGAATATTTCAATTCTTTATCCATTACTTTTAGCTATTTTTTTGTTAAATACTTCAGCTGATTACCCTTTACTTTGTGCTAACATTTAGTTAAGTATTTCAAGAGTTTATCTATTATGTTTAGCTACCTTTTAGCTATACATTCTCAACTGTTTATCCATTGCTTTTCGTTAACTTTTAGCTAACTATTTCAACTGTTTATCCATTACTTTTAGCTGACTTTTAGCAAAGTATTTCAACTGTTCATAACCTTTCCTGATGGGCAGGTTGGCACCTTGCATGTTAGCCTCTGCATGCAGTGTAAAGCGCTTTGAGTGGTCGGAAGACTAGAAAGGCACTATATAAGTGTAAAAAGTCCATTTACCATTTATTGAAGTACTGTGAATATTTTCCATTCAGGTTTTCCACACATCTATAATTTCAATTCCCAATTCATTTTGCCAGTCAAGGATGATGGACTATTTCAATTTTGTAAAATGTTGTAAAAATTTCACACCTTCAGTATGTCGTTTAATAGTCAAGATACCATCTAAAGCAACATGGTGAGGTTTCCTTCAAACGGTGTCACAATTGTAGAAAATGTAAGAAATGTGAATTTGGGAAGCTGAAATCTCTGCTGCACTTGCTGGAAAGAGCCGAAATGATGTTGAGTTTTTATGTGATTATGTTTAAACTTATCAAATACAACCAAAAATATCTGGAAGGCCAGACACCGCCAAGAAAAGGCGTCAAAGGATGTTTTGTTGCGCGTGAATAGAAGCCTTAATGAACAGTAAATAAACTGTAAGTATTCATTTGAGGTGTTTGCTTGTTTCGCCACCAGAGATATGTGATATGAGAGGGACCACAGTTATTTTTATGGTAATGTAGTTGTAATAAAAACTAATATCTACTTTGTTTTTTTATTCATCTGCATTATTTTTATTTTGCCTCTGCTGCCTGCACTTTTTACTGCTATATAGGAATACATGGCATCATCATACTGCTGCTATCGAGCCACACAAAATCCTATTTTTTCATATATGCATATGGTGCTATACTTATTTCTATCTCTATTTATTTCATTTCATTCTCATTCCTTTTTCCCTTTACATTTGTGCAATACTGTTGGTGATACCATCACTTACTTTTACACACAATCCTCATTTTTCACATGTATATAGTAGGGCTGTCAATCAATTAAAATATTTAATCAAAACATGACTGTCCATTGTTAATTGTGATTAATCGCAAATTAATTGCACATTTTTTATCTTTTCAAAATGTACCTTCAAGGGAGATTTGTCAAGTATTTAATACTCTTATCGACATGGGAGTGTGCAAGTATACCTGCTACCCTCAGGTACTGCATTTAGCATTAAAAAAATACTAATATCATAACAAGGCAAACAGGCAACAACAGCTGTCAGTGTGTCAGAGTGCTGACTTGACTATGACTTGATCCAGACTGACTGTGATTATCATAAAGTGGGCATGTCTGTAAAGGGGAGACTGGTGGGGACTCAGAGAACCCATTTACATTCACATATCTGGAGGTCAAAGGTCAAGGGACCGCTTTGAAAGCGGACATGACAGTTTTTCCTCACCAAAATTTACCGTATGTTTGGAGCGTTACTTAGCTAGTATGAGATGGTTGGATTCCTGAGGTGTTCTAGTTTCATGTGATACCAGTGTCTTCTCTCTAGCTTTAAAAGTAAACATTGGTTTCAATCCTTTGAGATATTATTCATATAGTACTTTAGAAACTCAGTTGACTACTTTACACCAGAGTACATCTAACAAAACACCAATAACTTCTGATCGAGCCAAGCCAAGGTGAAGAGGCCATTCTTAGTTTGCATGTACAACCACATCTAAAGAACAGTCGTTCCACTCGAACCGCTCCCATGTTACTTCAGCATTTAATGTTGCTTTAAAGTCTCAGCACTCATAAATATTGCAAACATTGCCCACCTAGTTCGGTGTGCGTCTGCATTATTTGCTAAGTGCCGCTACACTTCCCAAACCATTTCTTCATAGAAAGTGACAAACAAACACTGACTTCAACTTACAGGCAAACTGCAGACTTGCTCTCCTGCTGAGGATGGCTCCTACAGTGTTGAACGCCATACACTGGTACAGTCCTACATCCTGGTAACGGTCCAGACTGCTTATAATGAGGTTGCCCCCAGACAGACGCCGCCGGCGATCCAGGCCCAGATTTATGAGAGTCCCATTCAATGACCATCTGTGAGGGCAAAGACACCATCAGTCCCTGGCAAAACACACTGTCCATTTCTTTCTGCCGACCAAGGTGGTCTGACAGGAGGTGAGCGGAGAACACAACTCACTGTAGTAACTCAATTGAAGCGAGAATAATATACTGTACGTTTGTGCTGGGAGTCGAGGAATTCACCGGCTCGCAGGTTGAAGCAGGAACATTGTGAACTCAGCGGTCGTATTTTATAGCAATTAATTCTTTTCCTGCGGTACTTTAACTTTTTCAGCAACATCTCAAACAAAAGTATTTTTTAAAGTCATAAATTGGAAAGGACAGTTGAAAAATGTAGGTAGGGCTACAACTAAAGAATATTTTCATTGTTGATTGATAAGTTAATGATTTTCCTGATTAATCGATTAGTTTTTTGGTCTATAAAATGTCAATCAATGGTGAAAAATGTCAATCAGTGTTTCTTAAAGCCCAAGATGACGTCCTCAAATGTTTTGCTTTATTCACAACTCAAAGATATTCAGTTTACTGTCATAGGGGAGTAAAGAAACCAGAAAATATTCACATTTAAGAAGATTGAATCAGAGAATTTAGACTTTTTCCTTCACAAACAGTTACTCAAATCAACGAATCGATTAATCGTTGCAACTCTAAATGTGTGTACATCCGTCAGAAGTACATATACTGCTAAGCATTTGAATGGCCTCTGTTGTCTTTTTTTTTTTTTTGCTTTCTTTAGAGGTCTAAATTGACTCATTTTTATAAACTGCAAGTTATTGATGATATATTCATATTCTGCACATGTTCCATGAATGCTGCATATTGTTTTGTCCCTGTAATCTAATAACTCTGTATTCCATAATGCCATAACATGCTCTATTGTTATTGGTTATGTGTTTATATAACACTTACAATGCACTTTTCTTAGTTTTATTGTATTTTTCTGTTTCCATCCTATTTTTCTTTATTCTGTTCTACCACTATTTGCTGCTGCAGCTATCCCATTTTCCCCACAGGGATCATTAAAGTTTAATCTCAGAGTATCACACACAAAGCTGTCTTCTGCTATTTAAGGGAAGCAGAAGATAAAGGTTTTGGAAGCCATCCTCAATATTATCATCAATCTTAACCATAATCACCTCTTCACTGTCACATTATATTTACATAATATGACTTTATTCCACCTTTTGACTTCTCATTAGGTCGAAACGTTAGCACTTGGCGAGAGTTTAACAGCACGCTGATGTAACAAAAGATGCCTTTAACGCTCCTTTTCACCTCCCATTACATCCCTACTTTGTAAAAAATACTTTGCGGGTTAAGACTGTGTTATCAAATAAATGAAACACCAAGTAAAACATGAAATTAATTCATTGATTTAAACAAGCCTCATTGCTCAGTGAGAAGAAGCTTTCTTTCCCTGCCACCATCACAACACTGCTTTCAAACGCTATTCAAAAAGTATGGATGGGTTCAAGGACAGAGTACTTTTAAAGAATGTTCCATCAATTTGCTCAAAGCATAGAAAATAACAATTTCTTTCCTTTCAGCCACCTTCTGCTATTCTACTTCCCCTTAAGTGGAAATGAAAGACGTGGAGGCTATAATGGCCAACTTTCCAAAAGCTTTCAAATCTAACCTCCAAAATAATTTCTTAAAGAATATCCAAAACACTGCACGCTGCTGCCATACTCCAGACACTTCTTGTCTGTTTCTGTATGCGTTGGGGTTAACCCTTCTTGAGAGACCGTCTGTATGATAAATGCCTTAAGGGCTGGCAAGTGATACATCCAGTTTAGGTGTCCACTCGAGTGCATTCATCTCTTTATCCCAGAGTCACCTCTTTTTGACCTGTTCTCAAGTGCCTCCGCTGTTCAGCGGTCGCCCCAACGTCCTGAAGTGATTGAATAGCAACTCCAAAACTGAATTACTCTGCTTGAGACTCATTGTGTGAACACATGTTGTCTGACTATCTGACCGCAGAGAAACTCAAGTATTCTGGATCATCCTGCAGCCCAGAGCCACAGGCTTCAAACGTCAGGTCACGTAAAGGTTAAGCAAGTCACCCTCTGTTTAGATTTAAAAAAAGAATCACTTTTGTGACCCGCTGTGGAAGAGATGCATTTCCACACAAGATGCGGTTTTCTCCCATGAGTTATTATGCCGCTACAGTGTGCATACTATGAAAAAGTCTCGTCTCTTTGTGAGTGACAGGGCTGGCAGAGGAAAGGAAAAGGGAGAAAAGAGAGGCGAGGGGGTGGAGGGGTGGGTAGCAGCGTGAGCCTATTTACACTTCAAGAGAGGAGCCAGAGAGGTGCTGAGGGCTTGCAGAGCCCAGCACAGCCAACTTGACAAGACACCGCGTTAAACATGCTCATCTCACCTTTAATCAGCACAATGGAACGTGAAAAGCCTGAAATAATGAGCATACGTTCTCCACACCGCCATCATTCAGCTCGTCTGAGCCGCAGTAATTCCACTGTCGAACGCCAAAGACACTTGTAATCAATGCCTGTTGGTGCCAACTGGTGTCTAGCAAACCCGCACTGGTCTCACGGCGTCTTATAAGAGGAGATTTAAAGATGCATTAAGATGCTACACGTGTGTCGCTAAGATAATATCTGGCGAGACAAGAGGCAGCTTGCCGGCGTGTTAGTCAATATGAATTAGTAAAGCCATGATGACGCCACTGCTTAGAATGTCTGTGCGCATTTCAGTCAAATTTGGAGAAAATGAAAATGGCAGGAAGCATCTGCCTACTTAAAGACGCTATATACAGTATTTTATACACATAAAGAGATTGCTGATTGTTTTAAAACACACTGATTTCATGTCCCCACGCACCCGAAAGTGATGTTTCCCGCACTGATCACAGTACTTTGCTTCAAACAAGGTCCTCTTATGACATTGGCAGCTCAGAAAATGCTTTCAGTGATGAAAGTGAAATAAAGAATGAGACAGAAAGAGGAGCAAGTGCTGCTGATTCAGATTCAGTCCTCGAATCCCTCTAAATTTGTACAACAAAAAGCAATGCATGGTGATTAGCCTACCACCAACTGAACTAAGGCTGCAACAATGAGTATTTTCACTGTCAATTACTCTGTCGATCATTTTCTCCATTAATTGATTAGAAGTTTGGTTAATAAAACGGAATCAAATAAATTTGACCTTTTTTTTCTTAAAAAAATACTCAGATCGATTAATCAACTATCAAAATAGTTGGCAATTAATTCAATAGTTGACAAATAATCAATAAATCTCAAAGAATGAGCTGCATCTTTATCATAGTGCTTACACACACACTTTTATTTGAACGTGATCTTGCCTGTACTGAGGAGGCGGTGTTCCCTTGGCATCACATGTCAGAGTAGCTTCTTCCTCTATGGAGTCGATAGGAATGAACAAATCACCTGGCTCCATCCTCCAACGTGGACCGTGGTACGACCCAATGTCCAGACAATCTGTGGGAGAGACAGTAACAGCCTGAGCATAATGACAAAAATCTAAAAAGTGAAATTTTGATAGAGTTTGGCCACAGTGACTCCCTGTTCTTCTGGAGAAAAAAAGACATTTAGGTCTTTGAAAATGGGAGGTTGGACATTACTAAACATGTGTTTCATATTATCTTGACGTTACAAAGTCCAGACTCTGCTACATCTTTCAATTAGTTTTTACTTAAGAGGACCAATCCCTTAATCCTTTCTTTGCTCTGTATCAATTAAATGTAGGATAATCTTATAAATGACAAGGAAGCATCATCACGTTAGGTAAGAAGAAGACTGTGAGTGTGTGTTGTAAATGGAAGTCAATACTGAGGAGTGTCCCTTTAAACCTGGACCGTCCCATCGTCTCTGTCACTGACATGATTTTCGGCTCTTCAGTCATCATCCCGCAACTGTAAATGTCCAAACGTGAAAGAATCATCACTCATATGAAAAGGTGGTTTACCTGCCAGACAGTCGATGATTGATAACAGTAAAAGCTGTTTCCATGGCAACGTCATCTTTGGCAGCCAAGGGCAAATGAGACTTTCATCCAATAAGCTTTGAAATGGCACTCGTGTTCTCCGAGAGAGAGGGGGAGCTTGACCTGTCGGACAAGAATTTTGTTGTGAAACACCAAAACTCGGCCAACCCAGATGTTTTTATCCCACTTTCAACATTATGTCTTTAAACCATCCACAGGGGAGGACAGAGGAAGTGTACATTTTAGTAATGGAAATGATAAAAATGTATGTGGAGTTTGGTGCAGGATGTGTCCCATTACTTCTGTCCATTCTCACATTTCTGATCTGTGAGGATCCAGGCGGTGTCACTTTGTGCCACGCTTTGGCCAACTTGCACCCGGAGATGTCTGAGGGTGATACCAGAGGCATATGGGAAGAAGCCCATGCCAATCTATTAGGGGGGCGACCAACGCCTAAGCTCATCCTTCACTTGGACGGATTCACTCTGGCTGCCTGAGGAGACTTGGACCTGGGAATTGGGTGCCATCCAATCAATTAGATTCACCCACAGCAGCATGTGTCTCCCCACATGCTGGGGTGAATCAAGACAGCCTGATGAGGAAGCCATTCCACCCAGGTCCATAATCAAGGGCAAGTGTCTGTCTGCTTGCAGCATGTGCTGCAAATTGCGATGCACCCACTTCTTGCAGGAGACTGAGCGAGTAATGATGCAATTATGAAATGTCAAACATACACACAACGGAGAACCAGCAATAACGCAGCAACTTAAGTGAGCAGCTACACACACACATTTGTGTGTGCATGCAGATCGGTGCACAATAGTAGGTACCTGCATACAAGCATGCACATGAGTAAGGAGGTCTGAACACACCCAACCACAAACGTCCTCAAGAGGTGTTCAAGATATATTAAGGGCAGAGGCAGATAATAACACCAATCTGCTAAATGTCACACAACCCACATACACCTACACACCAAACTCACTTTCTCACCATGTACAGCACGTTTAACACCCAGCCTCCCACACACACACACACACACACACACACACACGCTTTCCATTTAGAAGACATAAGCCGTGATGTGCGGCTCATTTGTGACCTAATCCCGGGGCGAGCCTGCTTCAGAGCGCTACTTACGGAGGGTCTAATTGTTTGTCAGCTGCCTGGATGTCAAATCAGGCACGTGGGGGTCTCAGCCAGAATTCTCTCCCCTACCTTTCATGTTTGCTCGGTCCTTTTTCTTCCACCCAAAGTCTGCTAAATTGGATTGGTACGCCTCCTCTCAAGACGAGTCCTGCATGCCATACCTCAGTGATAGGCCCACAAACTGCTGGCACCTCGGGACTGAGGATTCGTGTGTGGAAGGTGCAGTGGGTATTACGCTACTGTCGACTTTGCATGTTATGGTTTGAATTTTTAATGGAGTTTTTGTCAGGGGTGGCACCGTGTAACAGCTGATGCAATGTGTGATCATTTTTTTTTTAATTCAGGTCTAATAAATCATTTATAAATGCAAAAGAGAGCGTTATAGATCTGTCATCTGTCTGTAATATGCATACTGTATAAGATTGTTTATACACGAACACACGCATGTCAGCGCACACACACACATTCACACAGCTTGCACTCATGGGATAATGGTGCTAACGATGGAGGTGATAGAAGGTGGTGAGAAAGGCTTTACAGGGTGAATCACTCTCCATCATGGAGAGGATCATTCCTGAACTGAGACAGCACCGGGTTAAATAATGTATAATCACAATATCTACCACCTCCATCACACTCCGCCTGCATCCAAGTAACACGCTGGTTGAACAAATAGCCCAGCTGGCAGAGTGGGAGTGTACTTACTTTGAAGGCCTTCACAGCATTCATCACACGCATTCCAGTTGACATTGTGGCATACCAGTATTCAATTACCTGGTGAATGTTGTGGGTAGAAATGGTATGTGTCTGCACCTTTTACACTTACTGTATCTCAGGAAGCCAATCAATGCCACGACACTCCTCAGTGTTTGCTGTATTCTTCCCTTTGAAAGGTTATGCTGGAATACATTTTTGATGTGCATACGAGCACCACATTCAAGCAATTCCACCCAAGGCTGACTGAGCCCTAACATGTGCTGGGGTTGGCCTGCTGTGGCACCACACCAGGTAGGAACCACAGGAGCAGGTACGACCCCCCTATGAGAGTCATGGAACAACATCTCTGTACCAGCCTGACAAAGGCTGAGGCGCAACACAACTCCTTAGCAAAACAAAACACCAATATGCCTGTTTCTGGATGCATGAACCAGACTGTGGAGGAATCTGCTGCAGTTGCACCTCACGTTACTCCAGCATAAACAATTACTACCAAATAAATGGCATTAGGGATGGATGGGCCAGTTCGGGACAGCAGGCAAGACAGGCCGACATGTGAGCCCGTTAGAGTACAAATGTTTAGCATATAAATATCACTGTGCAAATAATTTAGCTGTCTGTATTCGTGCACGTTCACAATATTGCCAAGCGCGCTCATGGGCTGAATTATTATCATTATTTTGTCTTACCTCTTATCTTGAAATATCTTGAGACCTGCAGGAACCAAATTCAGCCCTCGCGGAAAAGGCGACAGATTGATCCTCCATGGAAACCCCTTTTAGGAAAGATTTCGGTCGCAATCGCAAGGTCGTTCATACAGGTGAAAACCAGAGCCGGTGGTCAGTCGGAGATAACGGGTAACGCAGGAGGCAAAAACACACGCGTTTCATATCGCTGCTCTCCCCTTCTCCTCCACTCCCCACCAAAAAAACACCCCATACACACACACACGCGCGCACGCACACACACAACACCCACGTTGTTTTCCTTGCTGAATCACATCTGAACCATCCCCAGTAAAGAGGCTCGCCTGTGTTTACGCTCCCAAAATCCAACACGCGTACGTCTGAAATCGGGCTTGAAAGGGGAATCTCGCAGCGATTATTCTTCTGCGCATCAAGTCGGCTCCCCCTGCGAGGAGAAGTGGGCTGCACGGCGGCGAGGAGGCGACGGAGCAGCCACGAGCAGCGCTGGGATGGATGGGAAGGTGCGGGAGGGAGGAAGGCGCACCTGGCGGGGGAACTGCGCCCCCCTGCGTCCCGCCGCAACACTGCCTCCATCATCAACTGTGGCGGAATACGGAGCCAGCTCTTCATAAGGCAGCTCTGCGAGGTTTACACAACACACACACGCACACACACACACACACACACACACACACACACACACACATATATATATATATATATATATATATATATATATATATATATATATATATATATATATATATATATATATATATATATATATATATATATAGTATCTCATATATGCAGTGTCCCTCTTATTATTCTTAATTATTTTAAATTGCTTCTTTTTGATTTACCTGTATATTAATTTCCCTATCTGTCTACTATTCTATTTAATTTTCCCATTTATTTGTTTATTTTTAATGAACTCTTCCATATATACATATAAATTTAAGAGTTCATTAAAAATAAACAAATAAATGGAAAATTTAATAGAATAGTAGATACGGAAATTAATATACAGGTAAATAAAAAAAGAACCAATTTAAAACAGAATTATCAATTTATGACACATTTTATCATTTAATTAATTCATATATATATATTAAATATTATTTTGGTACATTAAATGGAATATTTATGCATTCATCAAATAAATTATTTATTTAGTTACTTTTTCTGTCCTCCATAATCCTGGCTCACATACAGCCTATAATTACAAAAGGAAGGTGCTCAGCCTGTACTGCATGTAATAGCCATCACAACTTAATTTTTTTTTTTCATAAAAGTGGAATATTAAAGGTGCAATAAACCAAACTAACAGCTGTAGAGTTGCAAACTGGAGCAGTTTCAGGCATCCTGAAGTGAAAGTCCCATTAATTTAGCAGTTGGAGTGTTTCCATGGCTTAGATGAGTTAAATCATCAGTCACTTTCTGCACCCATCAGCATTTAGCAACATTTGGATCAAAATCTGATGACATTATTTTAAAGGCACACACAAGAATCTTTGAGTGTTGAACACTTTATAAACAATACCTAAGAATGATATTTCCCTTTTAACTTAAACATCTTATTTATTGGTTAATATTCAGCACTGTAGAGACAAACTTTAGATTTGAAGATTTGAAACCATGTTTTCAGGAGCTATAAACAAAACCGGAATATGTGGATTTACAGTAAAGAAAATACTTTTTTCACAGAGGATGTCTTTCACCAGTGTTTCTGAAAACCTGAAACGTTGCTGAGATTTTCTGACTTTAGGGCACCAACCAATAGGGCACATCTTTGAACGCTAGCAGAATGAATAATTATTTTATTTTGGTTAAAATAACAAGCTTCACGTTTTACTACACAGTGTTAAATAGCAGCGTTAAAGCATCAATAGTTATGGCTTGGCTTTTCTTGACCGTATTAAAGCTGCATTAAGATCATTTTGACTAGGGGACATAAAGTCTCCAAAACTAACTCTTGAGAAAACTAACTCCTGTGTCACTTGCTTCTACCAGCCACTTGTTTACTTCAGCAAGCTGTTGCTGCATATTAGACAGGCAGCCTAAAATCTGCCTGTGTGAGCTTATGAGTTAGGAGTGGCTGCCAATTACAATATGTGGGGTCAGTGAGAGCCATCGGGACTGAAGAATACATCTACCAGGTAACCAGTATAATGAGCTGCAAGTGGTTGAAAAACACAGAGCTGCAGAGCAGGGTGTTGAAATTACTCAAAAATGTGTGTGCGGCTGCTTCTTTGTGTGCAAGCGGGGCATGCGTGTGGGCGTGTGGTGACATCACTCAAACTAGTTTTGTGATTGGAGGAGGCTGAAGTGTTGTGGGTACAACTGAACCTGTTTTCCACTGTGCCACTCACTGCACACACAAAAAATGGACCTGGTTGTTATGGAAATGTGATGGAGCAGGTACCTGCGGTTAAAACACACAAATACAAATTCATGATTTTAATATTGGCGACATTTCTCCCTATCTAATTGGCCCTTTTCACTAAAAATTTGACATGTCACAAGAGGGGAAAACACAGATAACAAACAATAAAATGAATAGAAGGGAGCCATCGTTAATGTTATTGGTAACACCCATGCTTTTCATGTTGACGTGCCAAAACGTCTGCTTTGAAAAAAGCCTATTTAGACCCTTTTCACCGCAGCCATTTTGACATGTCATTGCAGGGTAAACGCAGGTGTAATTGATAAAATTATGTATGGTCTATTTAGTGTCACAGCCATTCCAGTGAGCCAACATCCACAATATCAGGGGCCTGGCCCACATAAACGGAGCAGGGCCATAATTAATATTATTAATTGCACCTGTGTTTACCCTGCAACGATGGTGCCTTCAAATGTTGTTGTGTTTACCATGTTTATGAGTTGGGTCCATATGAACACCCCTTCACGTCGTATTCACAACCTCATAAGTTCAGTGTTTCTAAAAGCTCCAAGTTGACTTGTGGCATGTTTGTTGACGTGAGAAATGGTGGAGCCCATAGAAGTTCATTTAAAGTGGACAAGTCAGCGTGATGATGTTTAGTAATCTCATTAACCACTTGTTAGCATTGGCCTTTCTTTAAAGACACGTAAAGGATTCAAAATTCACAAGCAGGATATTTATTGATGCATTTCATGAAGTAGAACAGAGCGTTAAAATCTCTTCAGCTTGTGTTAACCACAGACCTTATTTCAGGTATGTAACTAAAAACCCATTGACTTGCAGATGACGGAGCCAGAAGTGCTAAAACGCTAACTCATTTCTGGGTTTTTGGACTCCTGTAGCACTCTATGGCTGCTGTGAAAAGGGCCGATTTTATAACATGAGTGTGATGTTTCACTTGACATTATGCAATGGTGCAACTTGATTCAAAGCATTGCAAACACATTTACATTTTGCCTGAAACTATTACTGTTCATATTTTTTACATTATTTACAAAAAATTGCAAATCTTTTTCCGTATATTGTAATACTACGACTGCTCTTTCTGTCTACTCTGTATAAACTTCAGCTATTGCATGTCTATCTTGGAAGAAGGATCCTCCTCTGTTGCTCTTCTGGAGGTTTTTCTTCTTTTTTTTATCAGGGTTACACTGGCAACCAGCGGGAAATGTACCCAAAAGTGCAATCAACAGTCTTTACTGAGCAAAAACAGTAGAACACAGGAAACTGTCCAGGAAAGATCAGGATCAGGAGGCAGAGACAGTCGGGAAATATGGAAGCAAGAGGTTATGGGAAGATAATCACTGGAACGCTCACTAAAACAGTAAAGACAAACTGGCACAGACAAAGAGGAGCACACAGACTAATTACACAAGCAGGGAAGGATGATTAGGGACAGGTGAAACTCATCAGGGCGAGGCAGGTAATCACACAGGCGGGAAACACACAAGGGCAGGAAGTGAAGTATCTTGGTGCCGTGAGCAACTCGTGAGCTTGTGTTTACAATATATGAAGTCATGGAAGTCATGGAAGTGGTGAAGTCATGACAGCACCGCTGCTGAGCACCGGCAGTATTAACCTTATTGTCGGCATCTAGAAGAGCGCCAGAGGCGCTAACAATTTAACAAGCTAGCAAATGGGCAACATAATACAGGAAAACAAAGGCATAATGACAGAGGAATAAGGTGATGCCTCTGGGAATATCCCTCATATTATATTATATTTCCCTCATACACATTGTAAAATTATGAAGGAAAACATACAGGAAAATATACATTAAAAATGACAATATATTAACTTACAATATTACAGTTGCAATATACTGTACAATGTTAACTTATTATGCACCAATAAATTAACTTCCATGGGCTCCACCTTTTTGAGGTCACATGGTGCCTTCA
The DNA here is from genome assembly GCA_947000775.1 of Pterois miles. Classification (NCBI taxonomy): domain Eukaryota; kingdom Metazoa; phylum Chordata; class Actinopteri; order Perciformes; family Scorpaenidae; genus Pterois; species Pterois miles. The sequence continues at coordinate 13,065,688 of CAMQGK010000300.1, forward strand.
AATGCTTACTGTTATTTACTAGTTGGGTCCATATGAACGCCTCCTCGTGTCGTAGTCACAGCTTTGTAAGTGGAAAGTTTCCAACCGTTTGTTGGCATTGTGAGAAATGGTGGAGCCCCTGCTTCATTTAGTTCATTTATCAGTGCATAATAACTATTGTACAGTATATTGTAATTTTAGTCATATATTGTTTTTCTTGGTAATTTTTTTTAACATGTCTGAGGAAAATGTTGATATTCTCAACGACCTCATCTTTCAACGACCTGGGGCGGCAGTAGCTCAGTCTGTAGGGAGTTGGCTTGGGAACCGGAGGGTCACCGGTTCAAGTCCCGCCATGGACCAAAAACTGAGTGTGAACTGGTAGCTGGAGAGGTGCCAGTTTACCTCTTGGGCACTGCCGAGGTGCCCCTGAGCAAGGCACCAAACCCCCAACTGCTCGGGGCGCTTGTCAGGAGCAGCCCCCTCACTCTGACATCTCTCCATTGTTGCATGTTTGTGCATGTGTGTGTTCGGGTCTGCATGTACCGTGTATAAGTTAACAACAGAGTGAAAAAAAATTGAATTTCCCCTTGTGGGACTAATAAAGGACAATCTTCTTCTTCTTCTTCTTTCCCCTCTGTGATTATGCATTTTTATGTTACCTGCTTGCTATCTTGCTTCTTCTCGTGAACACGTAAACACGATCATATTTGAAGGCACCATTTGAAACTAGAGATGGCTTTTACGATTCTCTCGATCTCTAATGCCTATCTATTGCCTATCTATTATACATATTTTTCTCAGGGAATGTGTAGTATTGGACATGTTTTTCTACTGTGTCTCAGCGTACTATTAAGTCTTATTAGCCACAGTATGTGTTGTTTTAAACTGATTGCAGCTGTGTGCAGCGCGATAGGGATTTATCAGACATTTTGACTTGTCACAGCAGGAAAAGCACAGGTGTTACTAATAACACTAATGTTGGCTCTCTTCTATTCAAGTGTCCCAGTGAGAGTGACAGTGAGCCAGCATGCACAATAACCTGATCTCAAAACAGCTAAATGGATATCAGCCATCATTAAATTCACCATTTGCACCTGTGCTTTTCCTAACTGTGACATGTCAAAATGTCTTTTTCAAACAAAATTTCCCCTTGAGACAATAAAGCATATTTTATCTTATCTTAGACAAAGGTGAGTACACCCAAAGAGTAAAGAAGGAAAAGCTCTAACCATATTTTTGATTACTTTGAAATGCTTATTATTTTTATAATATTTTTATTGTTCAACACAGGAACAGACTTTATATTTTATTCAATTATTCTATCGATTAATAGATTAGAAATGATTTTGTTTTACTTTATATAAGCACTTTGTAGGTGGATGTTTTACAGGCGTCTGGTAGCCGCTTTCAGTCCAAAATGGACGTAGATTGCTGCTGGGCACTGATGTTTCAATACCACGAACAACTGACTTTCTGGAAACAAGATAAACAAAATTTAGGCTACGTTCTAATCACACACTTTTTCTTTTGATATGACAGCTGCCCTTACAAAGTACGTACTGTTGCATACAGCATGCATACAGCTGGGACATAGGGTGCCATCACATGGGGTTGTGTTTATCATGTTTACGAGATGGGAAGTCTTGTACATGATATGTGTGGCATTCAGGTGAGCTACAGAGGCTAACAATTTAGCACGCAAACAACCCTATTTGAAGGCACCAGTTAATATAGCAGTTGCTTAGCAGCAGTGATCTTCACGACTTAACCATTTGAACACCATGCAAGTTGTGTTTACGATTTCCCATGTCGTGAATACACTGGATGAGAATAGAAGAGAGCCATCACTAGTGTTATTAGTAACACCTGTGCTTTTCCTGCTGTGACAAGTCAAAATGTCTGATAAATCCCTATCGCACTACACACAGCTGCAATCAGTTTAAAACAACACATACTGTGGCTAATAAGACTTAATAGTACACTGAGACACAGTAGAAAAACATGTCCAATACTACACATTCCCTGAGAAAAAGATGTGTAATAGATAGGCATTAGAGAACGAGAGAGAATCGTAAAAGCCATCTGTAGTTTCAAATGGTGCCTTCAAATGGGGTCGTGTTTATGTGTTCATGAGAAGAGTCCATATGAACTTTGACCCTCTTGCTCATCTATCTACTGTGTAGAGGGTTGTGTGTCAGAACAGCCACAAAGCATGGCTGCCATACTGCAATATATGGCCTCATGCATTAGGACATCCCGGTGGTTTTTGGAACACTGCATTTGATATCCTATGTATTGGCACATACATAATCATTTTTCTGGCATAGTACGGTAGTATGGGTACTGGACACACCCTTAGACTGGGATGTAACACTATTTACGTCTCTGGACTTCAGAACTGCACTCACCAACTGAAAGAAATTGGGTTGCTGCTGAGTTGCAGAAGGCTGGCGTTTCATCGGTTTTGATAAGCATCCGCTGACAGCTTTGGTTCATAGTGAAAGGATGTATTTCCCATGACAAGACTGTTAAGAAACTGCTCTTCCTCACTATTTCCCTCTTTCAACTGTCCTTCATTACTCTCTGTCTCTCTCTTTCTGTCTCCTCTCAGTCACAAACCCAAAGTCCCTGCTCTTTACTACTATAGTCATGTTTTTCCTTGTGTACGTCTCTACCGGTGAAGCCTATAACTGTATTACTGTATAGGTCCCGTGGTCCCTCAGTCTACCAGGAGCCCTATTAAACCTACATTGATCATTCTCATGTCAGGCCCAGGTTCCTCCAACATAGCCAGGGCATCGTTAATAATGCTCCATACAGCAGCCATTTGACATTTCCTTTAATTATGCCTGTAATTTATTCATGCACTTGATCCTAGGAGCTTGTTGTGAAAAGCTTCCTCCAGGAATATTTTATCCTGCTCCTCTCGAGGCCCACGGATTAACCATCTTAATAGCAACCCCCTGAAGGTATTACTTCCTTCATTGTGAGTGTGTGTGAGTATGAATGTGTGTGTGTACAGTATGATGGCAATGAGCATTGTGAATTAAATGCATGCGTTAAGCTGCAAAAGTCATTAGGTCTTATTTCTCAACCATTCAGAGGACTCAATGTAAATTCTCCTGTATTACTAGCTTGTCTAATTTCGGGAGAGCACAAAGAAAAGTGCGAATGGTTGCAAGATCTGTGCTTATCGCACATTGCAGCGACCCCCATGTTTAACCCAGTTTTTGCAGAGGAAAACATCGCCGCTTAATTTGCTCACACTGCAGGTCGGTTAGCAGACGACGAAACACAGCAATTTTCACACCAAGTAGCGGCAGAAATCTCAAATGCACACACACTTCAAATGGGATTTAAGATGTTAATTATGATGTTTCTTCATCACAGAGCATTGATCAACTCCAGACTGCACACCTGACAGAAATTCCTCAGGCTTTGTGGGGGAAAAACGTGTGCATTTGAAGAGTGGGAAGTGGAGGCTCTTACATGAAACACACACACACACACACACACACACACACACACACACACACACACACACACACACACACACACACACAGGTAGAGATGGAAGGCAATTTATCACTTGTAAATGGAAGGTAATCTGACAATTTGTCAATTTGTCAGGACTAGAGGAAACACAATATAGCCTACTTTATTATTTCATTAAAAAGCAGCTATTGCTTCAGACATGTAAACTTACATCTCTTTCACTTTTGTTCTCATCATTTTTCACAAAACTATAAATCCTCTTCCTCTTTTTCACGCACTTTTGCTCTATTTTATAATACATCTGAAAATAAAAACATCAAGGATGCTTTCTCTATTTTTTGTCTCATACTAACTCAGTAAGTTTCCATTGTGTGTTTCTTTTTTATGTTTCTGGTAGCCGTAGTTCATTAGCCAGGCTGTTTTCTATGGCCTTGCATAGTAGACTAATGGGCCAGCATACCTTTTATTGCATACTGCAATTCCATGGCTGTGGAGGTCCATTACTTTGGAGGATCAAGAATTTACTCTCTGCTGCTGCTGACGGGGAGGCTCCGCTAGGGGCTAATGACAGGAAAGATCCACTTTGAGATAAATCCTCCTGTAGGTCAATAAAAATGTGCTTGGCTACAGAAGAGACCTGCAATTAGAAACCTGCTTGTGAGGTCTGTTTCAACAGGGAGATGCACCATCTATCCATCTATCCATCTGTCCATCCATCTATCTGTCCATCTATCTATCTATCTATCTATCTATCTATCTATCTGCCTCTGTCTTTGTCTGCCTCTCTGTCCTATTGTCTGTCTCTGTCTCATCCATCCATGAATCATCATAGGTGATATCTTGTTTTAAATATCTGTATTACAGGCTGTTTTTCTCAACCACTAACATCCTTTTGTCCAATCTGTACTGACATCTTCAAAACTCTAAACACAACTAACATAATATCCATGTCTCGTATACGTTTCCTTGACATACAAACTCACCAAATACCAAAATCATACACAGCATTTCAGAAACGAAAAGCTAACGTTCAAAACCTTAAACATACTGTAGCATAGAGCCTCTACTTCAGCAGCTCAAAAGCTATACTGACACAGCTGAACAAAAAGAAAAGAAAGAAATCATTAGAATAATATGAAGGAATAATTTCTGGGTTTGCCGTGTTTTTATAGAGTTTGTGCATGCAGAGAAAGTTGTTTTTATTATTATTACTGTTGTATATTTGTGGGAGAGAGAGGGTATGAAATGTAGCAAAGGGCCAAAGGTTGGATCTGAACCTTGGTGTCGCTGCTCGCTCTATCAGGTGAAATGCCAGCAGCTCTCCACAGAGAAAGTTTTGAAATGTAGAGTGAACAACATTTGGTTCAAAACAATGACTATTTGGCTAATTGTGGGACGTAGGTGTGTTTCTGTCTGAAGAGTTCAGAGAAAGTATCTCCAGTATAAACGCTTGTCAGCAACCGTAAGAAATACCTGTGATTCATTAACCTTGGTGAGCAGAGGCTGCATATAAAAATAAAATCCAGTTTTAATTCAAGATACCTTGAATTAAAACTGTATTTTTCATGAGTCTGATGCATTGAAATGACAGTAAATGTGATGCATGTTTATTAATTAGAACTTACAGTTCTCTCCAATTGCTTTGGCACATTTCTTCGATCAGAGTACTCCTTATTCAACCTTCACACCATCTCGTCACTTCTGCAGCGCATAAAATCAATTTCTCATTCCTTTGAACAAATTGCGAATGCTTTGGCACATCCATGCACACGATCATGTACAATGATCAGCTGTTTCCTGCATTATCGGTTACTGATGTCATGTTGATCAAAGTCATTGCAAGCATAATGGTTGAGCCAGTAGTCTGTCAAACATATTTTATTTGCATTTTTAGGTGTTTTTTTCCCCATATGTTTACACTTCCCCCTTTGTGCTATGCAGCGCTGTAAAACAGTCTTGTCTTCTTTTTCTGTATTGGAATAATTTCTTTTGTCAACAAAGTACAGCACAATAAGTAAAGGAGTAAATGTCCAATCTCCCACATACAGTAAAGTGTAATTTTACACTGTTCAAACATATAGAAAATGTGCAGCCTTATGCATTTTCCATCGTCATCAAGACAAACCACAGTTTACAGAAAATACTTAGAGTACACTGTTATACTGACAACATGGCAAAGTATTTTGACTATCTTGTAGATAATGACACAAGGACTCAAGATGGCACTGGCATGTTCAAACACGTCATTCGTGCTGGAAAACCTAGTTATTGTGTCAGTAAATTGGCACCAAAATGAAAAGCTGTTTTTTCATTGTGGGAGCAATGGTCAAAATGTTTAGATGCTTTTTCAATATGGCAGTCAACCCTGGAAATGTTTCTTACATACAAATCTTTTGTTCTGCTTTTCCTACTACAGTAATGTCATTTTTGTCCAGCTGAATGCTGTTGTGTATTACGCTAAGCTTTTTTATATTCCTATTATAACAGTAGGTCACAGTTTACTGGGAAAATCAATACTGTGCAATGCTGCAGTACACAGAAAAAAAGATATACTTCATACTTGTATGCATACAGTAAATTAATTTGTGTAGGATGTGTGTTACATTTATTATAAACAGAAAATTCACCTTTGGTCTTTCATGATTCTGGTAATCAAATGGATCATTTTGCATGTGATGGCTCAAACAATGGAGGAATGAGTTGAAGAGTATCCAGACAATCTGACTGAGAGTCAGCTCATCATTTTTATGTGCAAGTGGTTATTGTGCTTCCTCTTTTGCACACACGTGGCAAAACGTGCAATTTGCTTGAATGAAGGAAAAATTCCAGTCTGTTGTGAACAACAAACAAATTGTTTAGAGATCTGAGGTTATTGTTGTGAAAACTATACAGTCTCATTCAAGAACTGAGCCAAAGCCAATGAAGAAAAACTGTAAAGAAATATGCAAATATACATTGTGAGTCTGTTCTTTCATGGCACAAACAGATTGGTTCACAGCACAAAGGATGAACAGCACCATATTCAGACAGCATAAAGTGAGCTGAAGCTTTCTTCCAACAACAGATGGTGGTGTGAGTGAAACCGTCTCTATCCATTATCAGCCTTATCTCACTCCAGTAAACTCATGCAGAGTGATGCCTGGGGGAGTAGCCTTCTCCCTCACAACAGGAAGCAATACGGTTTATTGGAAATGTGGTCATAATCAGGATCATAATTTTCAAGCATTTACAATACCTCCACTGTGCAACAGAGGCTTCTCCTAATTATCTCTAACACAGTTTCATTAATGGCAACAAGTAATTTACTGCAACACTGACATATATTGATGGCAGTAAAAATGCCACACAATGATGAATTGATTAAAATGGCAGACATACTGTACAGCAGCAGCTCTAAATGAATCCATTGGCATGAAATGGTCAAAATAACAAAATCCGGACAAATGCGGTTAAACTTGTGATGGTCAGTTGTGCTAGAGGCTGTCGGAGGTGTTGATTCAACTCGATGGTCATTCAGAAGCTGAGGTTTGTAGTGTTATTAAGCAAATAATGTCCTCTTAAATGTTTTAGTCGTGTTAGCGAGGGCCTACTTGTCACCACTGGTTCTTTTGTTTTCCTGCATGTGGAAAATGTGTATTGAGAAGTCCCCTTTGAATTATATAATTTCAGTGCAGCAACAATGGCAGTTGTTGGGGCAGCCAGGTTGGGCCACATGCGATTTTAGGGCACCAAAAATATTAAGCACAACTATTATATTGCTCTAAAAGTAGAGCAGTCGTCCACTAATCAGAAGGTCTGTGGTTTGATTCTCAGCCCCTGGTCTACATGTCTACAAGCAGATGGTTCTCATACACCATTCATAGAACGCAAAAACGCAATGCACTGTAATTCATATGTAATGTAATCCATGTAATGGTGAACCAGGAAGTATAAAGAGCGACAAATGCCCCAAAGAGAAGAGGTCAGGGTGGATGGGTGGGTCAAAAAACATCAGACCTTTGCCGGTGTTTGTACCCATGTGAAACCAGAAGGCAGCATTGATTTATTTCTCAAGTAACTTCTGTACTTAAGTTACACTACTTCCGGTGTTATTTTAGCTCAAATTTTGTGGGTGTGAAGGGGTGAATGCTTGTTGTAAAGTGCTTTCAGTGGTTGCTAAGACTAGATAAGCGCTATGTAAAGTGCAGTTCATTTCCACCCCCATGGGTTTGGTTCCCCAAAGGACTAACTTTCATTTTTTATATTTGGTATTTTATTGGGTAAGGTCTAATGTGCCTCTGAGCATTAGGGGGTGTATGGAGAAGACATTGGCTGGCTTCAGATAGCTCATATAAGCCACATGCCAGTTACCACAGATGCAGCTGATTAGGAGAAGCAAACGTTTTATTGACTGTGCTCTGAAGAGATCTCCGGCCTGTGTTTTGTGCTCTGTTGTGTTTGGTATGAGGTTGTTTTGTATGATGCTAGTCTCAACCAAGAGATTAATACTTATTCGAAGTGACAGACATGGGTGGACATGATGGGTAAACAAACACCACATTATAAAGTATTGGACAACTGTGTATCATCATGCACACGTCTAAACAGCGTTCACCACTCTGCAGCCTTTTAAAACTTTAGGACTTTAGTCACTACACTAATACACACTAATACACCTGTAACAATAAAACCTATTCACATACATCACTCCTCTATGAGTAATTTGATAAATGTACAAAGATATTTGCCACAGAGGGGGGTCCAGGCGTAATATTACCCCCCCGCCCCCCGAACCGCCCCTGCACAGCAATGACTGTTAAAACAAGAGAGCTTCACACAAGTGAGTCATTTCTCAGTTACTAACCAGCAGTATGTCCAGATTATATAATTGTACCAGAGATCTGAAAATCACAGTTGTTACAATTAGTTTTCTGGCCAACATAAGGAAGCTAAAAGAAGCATTAAAAAGGCCAAACAGTCTCTTATTCTTACTCCTAGCAGCAGTAAATCACACTCACAGTAATTTAGGGTTTAGTGTCTAACTCAAGGGCTCTTAAACAGTGTTTGTAGTTTGTAACAACAGCCACCTTGCAGTTGATGGTGTGCAAAATTTAATGCCTCTGCTCCTCACCCAGTGTCAGGAATCAACCCAGCAGAGTTTCTTACAGTAGTTTGTTGATAGTTACTGTCTGTACCTCTGGGCCAACCTTGAAGTTTTCAGATTAAATTGCACTGACATCGTCATCGTCTCCTGATGCCTTTACGTCCCTGGTAAAAGGTCCCTAAATCTTGAACTCACAGAGCCGACCGAATTAGACTCAGTGCCTGTGGCCTTGCACTGCTGAGCAGAAAACACTGCGAGAAGAGCAGGTGGCAGCAGACATTACTGCCCACGTCCTCATGTCAGACTCAACAGACATTTTTTTGGTTATAAATTCTGCCAGTGGCAACACGTAAAGTGATAACTGAATCAAAACTGCTTTAATGCTTTCGTTCCAGTCAGGACGGGGGAGGGGAGGTGTTAAGTGTGGTAAAGGGTGGGAAGAGGAGATTGTTAAGTGTGTTATGAATTCTCAGACAGGTCTGTCCTGCTCTCATATTCAGGGATACTTTATTTGACAGCATGAAGGAGACGTTCAGATTTATATCACGCTTTTAGGGAACCGAAAATCTTTGTGTCCACAGAGACCGACAAGCCTCATGTACGCCGTGTTTATACTCACCGAGACATCCCCAATGTTTAGCTTGTGCGGCTGCTCCATTTATTTAAGCAGCTATAAATGTTTTAACTGTAAAACTGTTGTGGGGGATGATACGGGAGTACTCTCAGCTGAATATTCATTACCTATAAATATTTTAGCTCTCATTTCACCAGCTTTCCATTGATTCATCTTGTGTGTGTGAGTGTGTGCGCATGCATGCGAGTTTGCGGTTTGCAGGGTTCAATTTTGCTGCCCAATATTAGGTTGCCTGACATCTGCAATCAATAAAGCTATTGAACCTACAAGGTCAGCCTACCTCTCATGAGATTGGCAATTTTTCCTCGTACATGAAGCTGCATGAATCTACACAATCACGCACAGTCTTTGGTTCGCTGCAGGATCGCATTTTCTTCTCTTTAAGTCTGGAGATCAGATACGGACACGAAGGAAAGATACAACTGTTATTATTTATTTCTCTTACACAAAAGGAAATTAGCTGAAGAAATTAATGCATTATTTAGGGGTTAACAATCAGGAAATGTTTGTTAACAGTGACACCTGTGGCCATTATATCAGTTAAGGAAGATATATATATATATATATATGTAATTAGGACTGTCAATTGATTAAAATATTTAACTGCAATTAATCACACAAACAACTTCATTCAAATGCAAATGTATGTATATATTCATTATTGGAAATCAGTTAACACCATGAAACAATGACGCATGTATTGTTTGAAGTATTGTTCAAAAAAAAATTAAATATGCTCAAATCATAACACCAACACGGCCAGCAGACTATGACTTGGTCCAAACTGACTGGGACTATCATAAAGTGGGCATGTCTGTAAAGGGGAGACTGGTGGGGACCCACAGAACCCATTTACATTCACACATCTGGAGGTCAGAGGTCAAGAGACCCCTTTGAAAATGGTCATGACAGTTTGACCGTTTTTTCTCTCCAAAATTTAGCGCAAGATTGGAGCGTTAATTAACCTCTTTGTGACATGTTGGTATCAATGAATTCATTAGGTTTTGTAGTTTCACTCCAGGTTCACTCTAGTTTTAAAAATGAAAACCTAAAAATCATAAAATGTGTTTAAAAAAAAGTAGTGCCGTTAAAACAAATTTACATTAATGCATTATTATAGCGTTAACTTTGACAGCCCTTATAAAAACACATCTATGAGTCAGTAGTCGATTATCAGCAGAATATAAACATCTGGAAAATTCTCCAGTTTAACCCAAAAAGTGGTGCGTGACCCTGTAGTATGTCTCTTTAAAAGAAATGTTTGCCTCCTCTGTGATAAAAGGAGGCAGTTGGGAGCTGTGTTTACTTTCATTTTGAGAGCATTAGAGGCTTAAATGTGAAGTGAACCCTGCAGTGAAATGGAACAAACAATGGGGATGTCACCCAAATGGGTTCTCTCCTAGACTTCTCCTCTCCAGAGAGATTCTCCAACACATGAACATACATCATGGATGTGCAGGCTGCTGCTGCTGCTGCTGGCATTTGTTTTCACACATTGTTCTCAAGTGTTCAATGAAAAGATCCATCCTGTGCTTGGGATTCAGATATGTATAGGTCCAAGGTCCAGACCACTGTATGGATTTTCTTTGTCTCTTCCTAATGAATGTTTCCACTCTGCTTGTCAATGACGCAACGATCTCCTGCACTTAGCATACATTAAAAGCTACAAGCATATTAGCCTGTGTATAAAAACAAATTATCACTCTATCACAGCTGATTTTTAAAGATGTGCTTTAGTCGCAATAAGACGCCAACACACAACATGCAGCACACAAAACGGTCTCATCAGCACCTCAAGTTCTCAAGTGCAAAAACACAGTCAGCCACAAACAGCTGGTAGCAAGCAAAGACTCTGCAGTTTTCAAGTGTCAACTTGCACATTTTTGGCGACAAATGATGCAGAAATAGAGCAGAATGGCGATGTTTTCTCATTACAGCCACCATAAACAGTGGTGGATCTGCTTGGCTCTTATTTTCATGGATGATCATTAGCTGGTTAAGGGTGAACACATCTGTCTCCCAATGCCTTTTGCCTAGCTTAGCATTAAGGATGTCAAACACATGAATTATTCAAGTGTCTTAATTAACATAAAGGATGCCTTAATGGTCAACATGCTGACTTACGAGTGTACAAGAAGGAGAAAATCTATATGTGTATGAAGATAAAACTTTGTTGGTGCACTGTGAGGAAACTAATGATGTCTTTTTGTTATCATCATATATCTTCTTGTTATTGGAACTGCACTTTATCCATTATAAATGTTATAGACACTGAAGAAAGCTAACCTAATGTTCATTGAGATTTATTATATACAAACGGCACCTGTAAAAATCCCAGTGCTCTTTATTAGTATTTCAACTTTTATGTAAAGCTTTTCTCATGTCTTAAATCGTATATAGATAACAAATAATTCATTCTGTGTCCTTCATAGCTATTAGCACACCATTGTGACAAAAAGAGAGATGAGCCGGAAGCCAAAGCTCTTGATCTATCAGACAATCTTTGTTCCTACTTTCAGCTATGGTCATGGGGGCTGGGTCATGACCCAAAGAACGAGATCGAGGGCACAAGCGGCCAATATGGGTTATCTTAGGAGGGTGGCTGGCATCTATCTTAGGGCTAGCGTGAGGAGCTCAACTATCCGTGAGGGACTTGGAGTAGAGCTGCTGCTCCTTTGCATTGAAAGGAGCCAGTTGAGGTGGTTTGGGCATCTGGTAAGGATGCCTCCTGGGTGTCTCTATAGGGAGGTGTTCCAGGCACGATAAGCTGGGAGGAGGCCCCAGGACTAGGTGAAGAGATTATATTTCCACACTGGACTGGGAAGGCCTCGGGATCCCCCAGTCAGAGCTGGTTAATGTGGCCCGGGAAAGGGAAGTTTGGGGTCCCCTGCTGGAGCTGTTGACCCACGACCCGACCCTGGATAAGAGGTTCACGATGAGTGAATGAGTGCAGAAAATAAGCTCTGTGGCAAACAGACATTTATGACACATGTTTTGTCCAGCTAGATAATCTTCACAGATGAACACGACTTTTAGGATTTTTGAAGTGTAAATGCAACCTCTAGAAGTAAAACGCTAACGTTAAGCTATAAACCAACATGAGTGTGAGTATACACAACGAGGCTGTAAAGGCGGACAAATCGGCGCGATGACATTTAGTAGTCTCATTTAGCCACTTGTTAGCAACCACCTTTTTAAGATAGTCATGAGTGGGATATATGCTGACATTTTTTTTACAAAATTTTAAAATCTCTTCAGCTTGTGTTAACCACAAACCTTATTTCAGGCATCTAACTAAAAACATGTTAAAGAATCCACTGACTTCAAAATGAGGGAACCATAAGTAATAAAATGTGAGCTCATTTCATTCCTGCAGCGCTGGCAGCTAAGAATCTAAGAATATATACATTTTTTTCTTGCACTGTATAAAATAAGGCAGGTGTACATGCAAACACACATTCATTGTACACATGCCTGCTCTATCCCTCTGTCTCTCTCTCTCTCTCTCTTTCTCTCTCCACACACACACACACACACACACACACACACACACACACACACACACATATACAGTATATCCAATGCAGGGCCCAGAACAACACAACAAAGCAACCCATATTCACATACTCCCAATGTGCACGTGTATTAAAGTCATTTAACATTTCAATTAAATTTTTTTTCCCCTTGGGCACCAGTTTTCTATAGCAAGCTGCCTGTAATACTGTTAAGTGGTGATGATGTAACATCTCATATTCCACTGCAACACTGATATTATTATCACACTGGGTCTTGAGTCAATAAATGAAAGCTTTGATTGCACTTATCAGTCAACATTTATTCCCAGTCCATGTCCATTTAGCGCCCATCCCAGTGCTGTTATCTTGTTGGGCAGCAAATATGAGATAACGCAATGCCAGTACAAGTGAAGTTTTGCTTTTGATGTTCCCAGCACAATCTACACAGTACACCCAGTCAGTAAAATGCATGCAGTACAGTAAAAACATTCTCCTCCGATTCTCCGAAGCCTTCTTCTTCAGAGAGCGCTGCTCCTCACAGCATCATCTCTTTTCTTTCCCCAGACCACTTTATTAGCTCATTCTGGCTCCCTCTCATGAATCTGACAGCTAAAGTTCAGATCACATGCTGCAAACAATACCTGTGTTCTGCGTTTCAGGCAGATGCTGGAAACTGTACTGCAAGGAGTGCATGTAGAGAAAGAGCCCTGACGCCCTCAGGTCGATGTGCCCACATGCTGCTCCTCAACACAAAGAACCTCAAAAGTGAATGATTTCATTCAGCCTTGTGCTGTGCGATGGATAATCCTTGAAGTGCTGCTAATATTCACAGTCTGAATGATGAGCCTTGCAATAGCAAAGGGACTATCGGTCAAAAGCAGATGGCAGTGCACAACCCCAGTGATATTTGGTTACATGGCTGAAGAAACCCTTATAGGTGTGAATCATATGATCTATGATTCATACTTCATCTGAACTACATTTTTTACTGAGTACATTTAGTTTGCATTTCAGCCAGGTATCTGTCATCAAGAAAAGCCCACATACATCAAATCTTACACTCACTTTATTAACATCTATTTATTTTGCACCAGAATCAATGCTGATCATATTAAGTGTCTGAATCTGTCATTTAGAAACAGGCAACAAGATTATACATATCCAAATTTTTTAAAGTACTGACCTTAAATGTAAAAGCTGTGTGTTTGGTCCCTTTTCATTCACCTACCTTCACAATTATTTGAAGGTCAATGCCACAATCTGGGCATTTTAAATTAAAGAGGACATATTATGCTTATTGTCCGGTTCATACCAGTATTTTGGGTTTCTACTAGAAGGTATTTTCTAGGGGTGGGACAGTTCATAAAATTCATAGCTTGGTTCATATCATAGTTTGGAGTCACACTTTTCTGTTCGGTTCAGTACATTTATGGTACTGTTATATACTGGATTTTGCGGTCCAGTTTTTCCCAGTGTTCTCCTGGGGTTCCCCCTCCCCTTTTGTTTCCTGTCTTGTCTTCTCTCGTCTGGCTCCTTGTTTGGTTACATCTCGTGCAGGTGGGCATGGTTCCCTGTTTCCTGTTCAGTGTGGCTGCAGCTCCAACTAATCAACATGATTCAGCCCAGCAGTTTACAGTATAAACCTGGTCTTACCTTCCACTCATTGCCAGATCGTTCCAGTCATGGTATTCTCGTTCAGGCCCAGATCCTTTTTGCATTTTTGAATGTATTCTCTCGTGTTGAGATTTTTTAACTTACCTGTCTCTTTTCTCCAGCGCTCAGTCCTGCTGCCTGCCTGGTGTGTCTGCTCCCTTACCTGCCGACCGCCCACCTACCTCCAACTTTAATAATCAGACCACGCCAGAAAAACCTCCCTAGGAATCAGTGGAGCTTGCCTCTGCCTCTCCCCAACCCTGAACTGAAGAACCATCTACCTGCAGCCATTCCTGGCACATTTCATTCAACCTTTTATTTGTAAATAAACATATTTTATTTTTGAACCAAATTCTGTCTACATGTTCGGCATTTTGTGTTGATTCATGATGGAGCAACAGCAAGGAGCCAATTTCAGTTTGAACATGCTTTTCATTTATTTATTTATTTCATTATTTATTCAACAACAAAAGGAACAAAACACTTCTTCATTATCACATCTTATGGCTGAAGTTTATATCTAAAACAACAGTATCACTGTGTTATTTAAAAAGAATTATTGAATAAAAAACAAATTATAGGCTCAGGCATCAACAAAAAACTGCAGCATCAGGTCAGCCAGCACTAGAGCTTTTTTTTTAACAACAATAACATATATTAGGCCAGCATCATATGAGGAAAATATGCCATGTGCAGTAACACTATGACTTTTGATAAATAGACAAATACGTGTGCTTATTAGCTATACTTACGTCAGCCTGGTTGTCTTTAAATTCACTACCGGATTAGAAGTGAATATTTAAAATACAACTAGGACACATTGTTTCAAATGTTTACAACACAAAGTCGCCATATAAACTCATTAATATCTCGCTGGAAACAATCTAACATGTTAATAAAATAAATCATATTCCTGAGTGAAGTTTGTAAAGATTGAAGAACACAAACATCAGTCGGTATCAGTCCTTCCTCCTGTCCTCTGTCCTCCTCCATCAGTCAGTATCAGTCCTTCCTCCTGTCCTCTGTCCTCCTCCATCAGTCAGTATCAGTCCTTCCTCCTGTCCTCTGTCCTCCTCCATCAGTCAGTATCAGTCCTTCCTCCTGTCCTCTGTCCTCCTCCATCAGTCAGTATCAGTCCTTCCTCCTGTCCTGATTTTTAGTGGGACAATAAATGTGATGAAAAAATACACAATTGGCCTCATACATAACCGATTTCAAACCTATTTCAAATGAACCGAACGACACATACACAGCCTGAACCGTGACTAGTGAACCAAACGGTTCAGATTTTTACCCGAATTGTTCCCAACCCTAATGTTTACTGGTTGGTCAGATGGCCCACTCTGTTGTGACTGGTTGAACCAATCAACCAAAACCACGAACCAAACTCTGCGGACTCTGCTCCAACTTTCTACTAACTGGCTGTTTGAGGGCGTGCCAAGCTAGCCATTATGCAAATTTCTGTGGAGGAGTGACTCTTTTTGGTGTGGACTTTTTAACTATACTGACCTTTCACATGCACAAAAAACTATATAACAGACTAAAGAAAAGAGACAAAGCACAAAAGCATAATAGGTCCCCTTTAAGTGCAATGCTGTTTTTTGGTCAGGCTGAAACACAACACAGAAAGAAAGACTTTAAATGAAATGGCTAATTGAAGGTTGTAGTGCTGCCACCATATATACATGGCTGATAATAATATGGTTTGGCACTGGAAAACTTTGATGTTGAAGGACCAGGCTGATAAGCAGGTCTAGTGCAAGAAAGTGGCATTTTTCAACAAAATGTTTACTGAAACAAAGGGCAAAAAAAAGGAAAATGAAACCAATAACACTACATTTAAAGTAAATCAAAAGAATGCCAAACAAAAGAGAGCTGCAGCCTCACAGCAAGCTGCCAAAGCCTTCCAACCTCTCCTTTTACTCTAGTAAGGGATTTTACCGTCTCAGCCTCTCCTAACTGAAAGGTACATATGTAGAGGGTGAGCCAACCAAGCAGGCATTCAAATTCACACAGAATCATGAACAGACCATAAATACAAGATGTCTAAGTTACTGCTGACAACTCAGTCTCTCTGTGGACACCTATCCATACTTATGAGCACACCAAATAGTCATTCATGGTGCCTTTAAATGGGGTCGTGTTTACCGTGTTTTACAATATGGGAAGTCGTATTCACAGTATGTGTGCTTTTCAAGTAGTTAAGTCGTGAAGAACACCGCTGCTAAGCAACGGCAATATTAACATTACTGTCCATCTAGAAGCCACAGAGGCTAACAATTTAGCAAGCTAGCAAGTGGGTAACATAATGAAGGAAATACAAAAGCATAATGACTTACATATACTGTACAATATTAACTTATTATGCACCGATAAATGAATTTCCATAGGCGCCACTATTTTCTCACAACATGAACAAACACCACACAAGTCGTGAACTCAGAGCTTTCAGAAACTTTCCACTTACAAGGTCGTGAATATGACATGAGGGGGACATTCATATGGGCCCAACTCGTAAACACGGTAAACACGACCACATTTGAAGGCACCGTTACTGCTGAACTACCTTGCCTATCTTCCTATATCTGAACAGTTCCCAGCTCCTCCCTGCTAGGAGGACATAATAAGTCAAACCTGTCTGCTCTTTCCTTGATTGAGCTGAGCAGCTGGTCCACCCATCATCGCAGGTAGACTATCCATTTATCCTGTTAAGGGTCGCAGGGGGGCTGGAGCCGATCCCAGCTGACACTGGGTGAAGGTGGGGTACACCCTGGAAAGGTCGCCAGTCCATCGCAGTGCTGGCACACAATCACAGACAACCATTCAGGCTCACATTAACACCTTTTTTGGTGTAAATGTGAGCCTTACACCGTTTTAGAGTCATCACTTAACCTAACTTTCATGTTGTTGGACTGTTTGAGGAAGCCAGAGAACCTGGAGAAAACCCACGCTAACATGGGGAGAACATACAGACTCTGCAGGATTTGAACCGGCGACCCTTGTTGTGAGGCTATAGTGCATGCATTAAATGCATTAAATAAGCTGTGTTGTTTGACTGAAATTAATAATCAAGCAGACACAAAAACACTGTTTAGGCTGAGTGAAACGGAAGAAAGGCAACCTTTTCACAAAGGTCACGAGGGATGTGAAAAGATGGTATGTATTTGGACCACCAGGCAGCCCCCCAGTCCTTTACACAACTTGCAATGAACCGTGCAATGTTGCATGAACTGTGAAATGTTGTAGATGTGGTGATTCGATAGAATATTTCATTGCATGTCAAATCACTACCTGGATGGCTGAAATAACTTACTGTAACAGGTGGATGGAAACCTCAGAGACGTGCTCAGACGCTCCCTCTAGTGTTTAACTCCAAAAAATATATAAACACAACAGACCCTGCGGTAACTGCAGAATAATATTTCTTCTTTCTCCAACTGAAAAGTCAACACAGATCTTCCACAGTCAGCCAACAACACAACACTGGGAGAAGCAGCTGTGGTGCAGCTGGTAGACATTGTGCTTCATGCTCAAAAGCCCCTCAGAAAACACAGACACTGTGCATCTTCTGCACTGTTACAGATACTGCATAGTCCACACATCATTGTCTGTAATAGCAAAATTCAATATTGTTGTTTTGATACTGATTGATATTGTTTTGATATTGTCTGATCGGTCAGCTCACATTTCCCAGCTTCACTAAAATCTGATGACATCAACAAGTGATGTTTGACCAAGGAGTTACTAAAATTACAACTAAATTAAACTCTGTGTTTATGTCAAACTTTCTGAGCTTGCTGGAGTAAAACTGTGTAAATCTTCTTCCTGGATTGTGATGCTGCTTCCCTGGTGTGTGGGGCCATCAGAGATGTCACTAGGGGGCATCGTTATACCACAGGATGACAGACCTGCTGTCAATAAAATATACATCCATTACTATGGCAACCAGATTTTTCTGCTCTCCATCCTCTTAAGGATATATTTTGCACACTTTCTCTGAAGCTCAAAAACACAGATGGCAGAGGTCAATATGAACACTGGGGCAGCACATACTGATGAAAATGAATTGCTATGAGGTGTAAGAGTTGAGCAAAGAGTTTTCAGTTTGGGGGCGAAACATATTTTTTCTATAGAATGACTTCTATTAATACACACTGAGACTCAGACGTGGGGAGGAATTTATAGATCTCACTTATCAGTTGTGAAGTGCTTTGAGCCTGAGAGAAAACACAACTCGAGGTCAAGACTACAGGTCAGCGCAGCACAATGGCCCTATAATGGGTGAAAATGTGTGATCTCCAAACTGTGCTCTGGTGACTCCCTCTATAGAGGCTAATGTCAAGGTTCAGCACACAGCTGCTGGTTCAAGTGGTAATTGGAATGTAAGCTTCTTCTCTATAGCCTCACAATTAAGATTGTACCTTGTGGGAATAGAGCACGGACAACTTGACAGTGAAGAGCTTTTACTGTGGTGAATATGTGTTGATGGAAGTTCAGTGTATTTACAATCCATAAAAATGCCCAATATAATATAATATAATTATAAGACTGCACTGTAAACATTTAAATTATCTTAGCTTCTTTTTTTGCTGTACTGTACACAAAGCACCAGCATATTGAAGGTGCCCTGCCATGTGAACATTTTCAAAGACCTAACATTAACCTTGATTGCTGAAGTTTAAGCCTGGAAATTGCAAATTTATAGTCCAACTTAGAATACTTGTCAACAAAAGTCTATTTTTACACAAGTTCACAGGAGACAGAGAACGTCCTTCACTGTGTGATTTCATCCTCTGATTACACAGCCAGTATCAACAAAGACATACTGGACATCGAATGAAAATCCATGACAGAATAAGCTAAAGATATTGTGTCTGGTGAATAAAAAGAAGCAGGATCCAAATCAGGGACAAAAGTCACAGAATTACTTAGAGTTGAGGTCTTGAATGTGTTTAACCACAGTTCTGTGAGCTTACAATGTCACTGTTATACAAAAGAAACCAATACACTGCAGGTGTTATTCAGCATCAGTAACGTGTAAATAAGACTAGAAATCCTCATTTCAGCGCCCTCTGGGTGCCACAACTTTCTGATCTTTGGATTATGTGCACTGGATGCCAGAGATAGGCCTGCAGTAATTGATTAGTTTCATCAGTGATTGATCTGACAATAACAATAAGAAGGATGGATGGATGGATGTGTAGGATTTGCCGACATCTAGAGGTATGTTTGCAGATTGCAAAATAAAAACGGTTGGTTGGTTTGTCCATTTTGGGCTACTGTAGAAACCAACACATTCTCATGCACCCAACTCATCAAATAC
Source organism: Pterois miles (assembly GCA_947000775.1). Classification (NCBI taxonomy): domain Eukaryota; kingdom Metazoa; phylum Chordata; class Actinopteri; order Perciformes; family Scorpaenidae; genus Pterois; species Pterois miles. Next base: position 13,085,373 of record CAMQGK010000300.1, read on the forward strand.
CCCTCTTGCATTTCTATTGGGGACAGAGTGTCAATACACGCTTGTTACATTCATAGTGTCCTTTCAAAATAAACTTCTGTTTTCACAGGAATTTATGTTTAGGAAGCGCAACCACTAAGTTAGGGCCAGGAAATGAAGGACAGGTTGATGTTAAATTCATCGGTTACTGGTTGAAGGTTTATCTGACCCATCCAGCCCAGTTAGGAGTTAGTTGAAAGCCTGGTTCATCACATACTGTCGCTAAAGGGTGTCTGCATACGACGGTTTACCAAACGGCAATATTTGATAAGTTGGGAGTGAGAATAGGTTGTAGAAACATTGTGGAGCAACATGGCGGGCACCATGAAGAGGACCTGCTTTTGAGGGACTCATTCTAAGCTAAAACACAACATGAATTTATGAATATTATTGTCTATTTCTGCCAATAGATCCCCACAATGTTTCATACTGGTCCTTTAAATGACCTATAAAATGTCAACTAATGTTATTTATTATAATAATGGTATTCGTTATATTTATTTTTTTTACTTTACCTAAACCTAACTAAGCAGTTTTGTTGTCTAAACCTAACCAAGTTGATCTTGAAAAGATGTCATGTGTTGCTGGACATTTGTAGAAAAATGGAAAGGAAAAAGATATGTTGCTGAAAGTCGTAGATCAAGGTGTCTCAACCCTCTTGGGATGGCAGGGATGGCATTTTCGGAAAATGCACTACTTGTACATTTAAGAAAATTTTGCATTTCACATTTATGTTAGGCTCTAAAACCTTGATAAACTAGCATGGCCATTCACTTGGGAATTAACTAACCCACATTTTCTTGCACAGGTATAAAATGTCACTCTGATAGAACGTCAGAAGACCTATGCACTTTTATGCTTTTTGAATTTTTTTTCTTTTATATATTTTTATTGTTGTCTGTGGGTTTATGCCTTGTTTTGTTTACTTAAGTTTTCTTTTGTTGTATGTAAGCTGTCCTTGTCTATTGTACCTTAAAGGATGGATTTTCATTTGACAAACCTCACACAATAAAAAACTTGATAAATTGTTAGCAGACACCTGAATCTGTTCAGGGATCAAATTATCTTCATTACTGTTCAGTTAGTTTGTCACTGTGTGTAAGACTGTCTAAACATACTGTACAGTATGTGTGTTATGTTGCTTGTTACTTAAGGCTGTGTTTATTTCCAAGAATGCTCTCTCTCCACATACCTGCACTTCTCACTCATTCATACACGTGAACACTTCAGCTGACAGAATGCTTCAACTCGGAGACGCTAAAACACACAACACATTTTTCCTTCTTGGTTATACTCGTGCTGATTGTGTTTGCTCACTGCTGATATGACTCAGATAACTCATGAGGGCGTGTTAGTCTGTACAAACACAGGCATAACTTCATGTGTTTTCACCTATTCACTCTAAGTGTATATGAGAAATATGGGGGTGGATGTAGTTCAGAAGGTAGAGCAGGTCATCTACCAATCGGAAGGTTGGCGGTTCAAGACATTTAATCCCAAATTGCTCCAGAAGGCGTAGCCATCAGTGTGTGAATGAGTATTGGCACCTTGCATGGCAGCATCTGCCGTCAGTGTGTGTGAATGTGTGAATGGCTGAATGCTGGCATGTAGTGTAAAGCGCTTTGTGTGGCCGGAAGACTAGAAAAGCGCTGTATAAATGCCAGTCCATTAAGAAATCATACTGTAAAGTGGCACTTGTCCATTGAAATATGTTGTACTTCAGCTGGATCACCTTTACATTTGTGCAGGGAAATACAGCAGAGAGAGGATGAGAGAAGGGAAGTCCATTCATCCTCCTTAGATATAAGAAAAGGGCAATTACTTCCATGAATGAGCAGCTGAACTTTGAATCACTCATAAGAGATATGTAACTGACTTCAATAAGGAGGCTCAATTGTGTTTCTTGCATATCAGAGGTAGCGATGTGCACAGTTGGCAGCTTTTAATTTTTTTTTTTAATTATTTTATTATTATTTATTTTTAACATGCTTTCTTTATTGAACTCATTAACAGAGGAGAACTATTTTTTTTCTCATAAATTTATGGCTTTATTCTGATAATACTACGATTTTTTTCACTTAAACTTGTGACTTTATTCTCTAAATATTAAAACTTTTTTCTTGTAAACTGCTGACTTTATTCTCATAATATTATGACTTTATTCTCAAACTCTGTTTCATGTATTTTTCCTCATTGTGGCCCTGACACTGGCCCTTATGCCAAAAATACACTACCTACTGCCACTTTAAGTCAGTTATTGATAAAGTATTTATCTCAAATTTTATATCCTACTGTATATCATCAGATAAAGCAGACTAATATCTAGAGGAAGGGACAGTTCCTAATATTCAGGTTTTCTCTCTGAGTATATTAGTCCCTCCATTATAAATGTCCTCCTCTCGGGGGTTGATGGTGGTACCGGGCGCGCTGCCGGCTGCTCCTGTGAATTACTGGGAGTGATGCCGCCGCTCCCGCGCCTTCCCCTTTGATTGACATACGCGCGCACTCACGCGCAAAGAAGTATTTCCTCACGTTTTGTGTACGTATCTGCGTGTTTGACTGCGCCTATGGGTGCCGTGGCCGCTTATAGCGTATGACAGCAGCCATTCCAGGCGCACCGTCCCCAGAGCCGATGCGTGTCCTTTGACCTCTGACGCTTTTAAAATAGAGAGACGACCTTGTGGAGACTCGAGTCATAGCTGCAGTTGTTGACTGCGCACTTTTGGCCGTCAGTCAAAGAGTTTCACACGTTGCGCGTCTGAGGTTAAAAAGTTGGCGTCGGACTCAGTCTGAGAGTGTTCCAGCGGGATCTGCCATGTTTGGCAAAGCGCGGACTAAACGTTGACATCACTTTTAAACTGCCTGGACACGACGAGCTTCTCCGGAGGGAACTGACGAGGAAACCTCGTCTCCTGCTGTCATCACTCCAGGTGCTCGTCTTATGGGTAAGAGGCACAACTTAATGGGCTTCTACATGCTGGCTTCTGCAGGTTTGTGACAGAAAAAGTCTTTCAGCGTTGACAAACAGGCATGTTGGCATACAGTCAGAGCTATAAACGTCTTGTTTATGGGCTTAAATCAGGGACAGCTCTCAGACGTTACCTGTGACTTTACCTGAGACTTCACCTGAGAGCTGGCTAATCCCTGTGGAGCTCAGAGACAAAACAATCACAGATGAATCTGTACCCATGCAGGCTATTTCAGCCAGCTTATAAAATCTTGCAGTGAATGATGCATTTAAAAAACATCAGACACAAAAAGCCTGAACAAGTTCTATATTTTGGTTATTCATTGTGCCAGAGATACAGTGTTGTCCCCATGTGGTTCTCCTCCCTCTGTGGTGGAATGTAACTAAGTACATTTACTCAAGTACTGTATCCTTAAACCTGCAGTAGGTAGAAATGGAGCAGATATGGTAAAAATTTTAATAAAGCGCTCACTAGTGCATGAGAGAGGTAATCTGAAAAAAAAAATCCTCCACGTCCTCCGATGCTCCTAACAGCATCTGCAAGATTTCATAGACACAAATCTCTCAGCATATTGTAATTCAAGTGTTCTGAGAGAAAACTAGACTTCTACACCTCCTCATGGCTCTGTTTTCAGGATTTTGAAAATCTAGCCTGTGACAGAGATTTTGGCCAATTACAGGTCATTTCAGAGAGAGAGAGAGTGTTCCTATTGGCTGGTGCTCCAGCTGGTGGGTGGTGCTTGGAATTTCCTCTCATAGATGTCAACATGGCTACCAGGTCACAAACAATCTCATTCTATAGATAAATGGTATACTACAAGATGCCCGTCAGCTGGAACACAGCCAATAGGAATGCTCGCTCTCTGAAACGACCTGTGATTGGTCAGTCCCCGTCACAGACTAGATTAAGGCCTGAAAACAGAGCCATGAAAAGGTGCAGAAGTCTAGTTTTCTCTCAGAACACTTGAATTACACGGTGAAAGATTTTTGTGGATTGATGATGCCAAATACATTCTGCTTACTGCAGCTTCAAGTAACAGACAGATTTCATACTGGTACTTTAGTTGAATATTTCCATTTTAAGCAACTTTATACTTCTACTCCATCAGCCTACATCTCAGATGTAAATATGCTTTTCACTCAATACATTTTTTTCTGACAACATTTTCAGATTACAGTTTTTCATCCCCTTCTTGTCCAGTTAAAGCCACATATCTCCAGATGTGTTGATGTTGGATGTTTTCTGATTTACTCCTTTATGTGTTGAGAAAACCCTCCTGCTTCTTAAACTGAACAAACCATCTTAAAAGCCTCTTGAATCAGCTGGAAAATGCATTGTCACAAAGCTGAAACAGGACTGTTTTTCTGACTTTTCAGAGATACTTGGTTCTCTCCAAACATATGGTGATCTTTTATAATATGATGCATTGCTACAGATTAAACTAGCCAACAGTATATAAATGAGTTAATGCATCTACAGCAGTAAATGCAACATACACATTAATGCTGCAGTCCAGACTCCAAGAGACATCATATACTGTTCAATATTAAAACACTGACTCAGTCTTTTACTTTTGATACGGTGGGGCTGAATATCTTTGAGTTGTGGACGAAACAGGACATTTGAGGACGTTGTCTTTGGCTTTGGGAGACATTTTTCACCATTTTGTGACATTTTATAGACCAAACAACTTATCATTTAATTGAGAAAATAATCGACAGATTAATTGACAATGAAAATAATCGTTAGTTGCGTACCATTTTTCACTCTTGTAGCAATGAGCTGATGTTATCTTATTCCCATCTCTCATGCTGAGCAAAATTTATCACTCCATTTCCTTCAGCAGATTTAATCAGAATGCTAATTCAAGTTTTGGTGTTTCATTAAAAGTTTAAAGAAGTTTTGTAACTATTCAAGATTCACATAAACAGTGCAGTCCTGTTAAACTCACTTGATTTCTGCCTCTAAAGCTGACATGAATGCCGGGGATTCATAGTGAGATCACATCTCTCCGTCTGTCTGGACACTCAGAGAGTGAAGAGGAGGGTGAGTCTCCCAGAGGTCCGGCCACCCTCCGTCCTGTGACGCCGGCTCATTCAAGCCTCTGCAGCTTTGTCTCTTTGTGTGACCCAACTTGACTGAAATGTGGTAATTGGGGAATCCTGCAGGATCTGTGCTCCCTGTGGTGATGTTTGGGTGAAGCTTTCAATAAATTAATTTACAGTACAACAAGTTGTTGCATGAGAAACAGGTCAGCTTTTAATTTAAATTTTGAAAAACATGCAGATATGTGTTTATTGAGGCGTGGTGTGATGTACAGGCTGCTGTAGCCTTGAGTGACCCTGGCTCAGTGGGGATGGCAATGTCCACAAACATTTCACAGGTCTACCAGTTCATGAGGAGATACCTCTAAAACTATTAACAGAGTTCCCATCAGCCTGCGAGGCAACAGCACGAACCACTGTGCACCCCTGAACTGATTAATCTAGAATATCATAAACAGATTAATCAATAATGTTAGTTACACACAGTTAACTTTGATAGATGATTGATTGTTTCAAGTTGAACTTCATAAATGTGAATCTTTGTAAACAGACAGATAGATAGAAGATAGATAGATAGATAGATAGCTAGATAGATAGATAAAATATCAAGCAATATCTTTGAGCTTTAGACTGTTCAGCAGATAAATCAGTAATGAAAATGATCAGTAGTTGTAACCCTAAAAGCAATAACAATATACCAATAAAACGGTGAAAAATGCCCATCACAGTGTCCCTGAATGTTAAATTAATGTCTTTTTATGTCCAGCAGTCCAAAACCAAATCATTTATGAGAAAGAAAAACATCAAATGCTCATTTTTGAGAAACTACAACCAAGAAATGTTTGGCATTTTTGCAAAATAGCTGCTGATTAATTTTCTGTTGATATTTGCAGCACTACTTGGATCCAGCAGTCTGGTTAAACACTCATTTCTGGCTCTGCTTCTTTCAGTGTGAAGATATAAATCTTTTTCCTCTCTTTCTCTAAGAAACGTGCGGGTTGTTTTGACTAAAGGGTTCTCTACAAAATGAATTGAACCTTCCACATCCATCACTCGCCGGTGTTTTCTATTTTTTTATTAGAGGCAGAGAAAGGATGGTAAATTCTAAATGTCAGATGGTGAGTGGTTTGTCTGAGTGCACTTCTTACCAAGCAAGCAATTGAATGCAAACTGACGGAGGGGATTCACGCTGGAAATGTCATAATGCTTTGACACCATGAAATGGAAATCAAAACTTTCCAAGGCGAACATTCACCAGGGGCAACGAGGAGAGAACATAACTGTAAAAGTGTCCCCGTAAATCACTTCCTACTGGTTGTACGTGCCGTCACCCTGGGACAGGTATGTCCAGCATGTGTTGCCACATGCCAGGCATCCTGTCTCCACCTTTCTGCTTTGCTTGCTGGAGAAAAATAGGAGATAATAGCCTCTCTGCAGCCTCTGTAATTGTATAATTGGAGCCTGTCAGAGGAGTTTCGCTATATTCACTCAGTACTGCAGTGCTCAGTGAATCCCTGGTTTTACAGGAGGGGTTAACTGACAAAAACATGTCCAAAACTTGGGCTGTCTGATTGTGAAATATTGTATGTAGCATATTTATGCAACACTGTAAATGAGTTTGAAATGCAGCCAAATGTGTCGTGACAGAACCGAGTATATTTAGCTGCTGTCAGCATCTGATTAGCTCATTGTTATCCATTAGAAGCAGCTAGTGCAATGTAAGAGTCTTACCAGGCAGGGGGCAAGTTTTTCAGCCACTTAATCAGTGACGCGCTGGGAAGAGTTAAACTCCATGCCAGTCACTTATACATTTATAGTCAACAATGTGCTGTCAGCATGCACGACAGAATATAACACAGTCTAATTTAGAGGTAGAATAAACCGTCTAATAACCTCCAGGGGGATTTCAGGTGCTTAAATGTGTGCATATGTTGTTATCAAAGTCTGAGAACCATGAAGAATCGATCTGTGTTGGAACTTTATTGACGAGACACGGTGGGGGATTTCCTTAATTAGAAAATATAGGAAGGGAGGCGACGATCACTCAGTATAAAGCAGTGAAAGGCTTCTTATCCCTGCAAAATGTAAAAGTTCTTAAACAGCCAAAAGATGCGAAATTCAATAAAAGTGTAAGGTTGAAGTAGGACCAACAACCAAGTGTAAATGAACATATTCTGAGTCAAACAAATCATTCAGAATATTACTATAATCAATTCAAGAAATTGCCAATGGAAAACAAAATGCAAAGAGCGTTTTAAAGTCGACGGCAAAGGCTACAGAATATCTCTTATTCCCGAAGCAAAGAGTGAATCTGAAGGAAAATGTGCTTATGTTTGCTCTTTTGAAGAAGCATAATCACATATTTTACATATCAATAGCGTTGGGGGGCAAAGCAGTCACATGGATTAACTGTTTAAGGACTGTTTAAGAAGATAATCTGAGAATACTGCATACATGAATACATTTAGTGGCCTGTGTGTGTGTACTTGAGAACGTAAGATAACAACTATCGGTGACGTGGTGGTGTGATGATCTTTGCATGTTTAAATGTTGAAACTAGAGCTGCAATGATTAATCATTTAGTTGTCAATGGGGCTGTCAATTTCTTAAAATATTTAATCAATTAATTGCCAATTAATCACACATTTTTTCACAAACTGTGCTTTATAGGGAGATTTGTCAAGTAAGTGGGAGTCGGCAAAGATGCTGCTTTATAGCAAATGTATGTATATATTTATTATTGTAAATCAATTAACAACACACTACAATGACATTAGCATCAACAATCTGCTCCAATCAGAACATGGCAAACTGCAACAACAGCTGTCAGTGTGTCAGAGTGCTGACTTGACTATGACTTGATCCAAACTGACTGGGATCATAAAGTGGGCATGTCTGGTCTCATGACTGGTGGGTACCCATAGAACCCATTTACATTCACTTATCTGTAGGTCAGAGATCAAGGGACCCTTTGAAAAGAGCCACAAAAAAATTTTAGCCTAAATTTGGAGTGTTATTTAATCTCCTTCATGACAAGCTAGTATGACACGGTTGATATGATGCCAGTATCGTCAGTCTAGCTTTAAAACTGAGTCTGCTACAACCTAAAAATCACAAGTTCTATCAATATGTTAAAGAAATTAGTGGCATTAAAAAAAAAATTAACCTGTTATTATTGCATTAACTTTTAATCGATTAATCGGTTTGAGTGATTTCTCTAAGAAATAAAGTAAGAATTCTGTGAATCCAGCTTCTTAAATATCTCTATCTTTGAGTTGTGGACAAAGTGAGACATTTGAGGACATCATCTTGGGCTCTGGGAAACACTGATCCACATTTTTCTTACATTTTATAGAACAAACAACTAATTGATTAATCGAGAAAACAATTAACTGTGAAAATAATCGTTAGTTGCAGCCCTAGTTGAAATTGAAATTGGCCTCACTGTGTCTTTTTGTATTCATCCCAGCCTCTATCATCAACCAGCCCCCAGTACAAAACTAAAATCTAAAGGCGTATTTTTACGTCTGATACAGAATGGCAGGTGGCTCTGCTGTGTTGTTCCCATGGTCTTTCCTGCTGTGAGTATTAGTTTGTGTGGTAACTCCCTGTTTCTAGGCCATAAAAGGGCTGAAATGCCTTCATCACTCCTCTCTCGATAATTTAACGATGGCTTTGATCAGAAGAAAGAAAGAGAAAGTAAGCGGGTTGAGCGCTGATGTGTCTATTTGATGAGGCGATTTATTACCGGACCACATTTACAGGAGTCACTGACGCGGGAACTCGCCGCCGTCAACGCTGCAGTTTAAAATAGAAGGGTCAATGTCAGGACCTGACTGTGTCTTCAGCCTGTCTGTCCTGTCTGTTGACAGATTTGTTTGCATCAAACTTTCACCCGTCAAGGGTCTAAGCTTGTATGGTGTGGAAATGTCTTTGAAATTCACAGTAAATCTTTCCAGCACAGATACCAGCAGTCCTGTTACCATGGTGTCTGGCTTTCTGCCTCTTGGCTCTGGCAGCTCCTAACAACTGGGAGCAAAGGTCGCGACCGCTCCAGCCGACAACTGTTTGGTGAAATCAACGCCTCCCACAGGGGGCACAAATAACTTTGTGCCCCGTCTGAATTGTAGCGACTGAAGAGCGAGCACAAGAGGAGCGAGATGATCTGGCTTTGAGGGCGGCCACGTACGCTGTTCTCAGCCCCCCTCTACCCCCCGCGCTGCACTTTCAGGAGCTTTTGTACAAGTTCAATTGACAATAGGCTGCATTCCTCCTAGCAAGTGAGGAACATGGTTTGCTGGCACTTGAAATGCTCTTCATGGTATTCATATGGACTCTTGCTTTTGAACAGTGCCCTCACTGTTAAGATGCCTCTTTGGAGACAGATGCTCACTTTGAGATAGAAGTACAGAAAAAAAGTGGTGACATATACAGTGCATTGACTTGTTGACAGTGACGGCGCATCCCAGTTTCCAGACTATGAGGTAAACATCCTCTCTGCGTGTGGTCACCTCCTGCTGATTTCTGAGAGGATCTTTGCAAACTTTGTTTTGTTTTGGTCCAGGAACCTGCAGAGAGGGAGCAACTTTAGATGGGTTTGTTCAAAATCAGGACGTGTCTCGCAATCAACACTAAATCCGATTGTACGGCTTCCTCGTGTTGTGGAAACATAATGATAAGAGGTGCTCTGTGTTTGACAGGAGTAAAGAATTTAGTTTTCATGCAGGCACGGTGTTCATGTTCCTACATGTTGCGCTGCTTCAAGGCCGGGATGATCTACTGTCTCTTATAGTTTTCTTCCGTGTAGCATGTCCAGTGTATTCTTGCTGATTATTTGCCCCATTCATTGTTTGTCAATAAAATGTCAGAAAATTGTGAAAAATGCCTGTTTGTCTCCAAATGCCTTGTTTTGTTCAACCAACATGTAGAGCTGCATGATTATTCAATTAGTTATCATCTATTAAATTAATTGCAAACTATTTTCATAATTGATCAATCCGCGTTAGTAATTTTTTAAGAAAGAAAAGTCAAAATCCTCTGGTTCCGGCTTCTTAAATGTGAATATCTTCTGGTTTCTTTTCTTCTCTATGACAGTAAACCAAATATCTTTGAGTCGTGGACAAAACAAGACATTATCTGACAAGACGTCATCTTTGGCTTTGGGAAACACTGACCGACATTTTTTGCCATTTTCTACATTTTATAGACAAAAAAACTAATCGATTAATTGAGGTTAATCAACAGTGATAATAATCGTTAGTTGCAGCGCTACTTTCATGTATGACTAAGAAAAGGATTAAGTGTTCTGATTTTAGAGGCTGGAAGAAGCGCATGTTTGTAATTTTTGACTTAAACAATTGTTCAATTTACAAATTAAGATAAAATAAGATAATCCTTTATTTGTGACTCATCTAGGACATTTGGAATATCACAGCAGCAAAGGGGACAGTGCATCAGTAAAAAAAAGAAATTATGTACAGATATAGTTGTAAAAATATAGTAGTAAAAACAGCAGAAACAGTAGTGATGTATTTAATTTACACATATGTTGAACATTATTTTGGAAGCTTTTTTTTTAAATCCATAACCATTAAAAGCAGCAGACTTTCTAATGCTCCCTGATGGTGAGCGTGTTCGGCGTGTCATGGTAATATGTTGTGTTATCTTTACCATATTTTCCCCCAGCTTCTGAAATCCTGAGCTCGACTGTTGTATCCCACCACGGGAGGATTAACTTTGACCCTTGCACTCACACCAGTGATTTTGCTCATCGGCTGCTGGTATTCCTAACAACCGACTCTGAACTGAATGTCTGTCTTTTCCTGCTGCTGGAATTTGATTCACATGCTAATGAGCCAAATTCCCATGGATTTCTCTCTCCTGTGCCGTACATGTCACCCCCAAAACTCTCCGCCTCCCCCTCTCGCTTTGTGTTGTTGTCTCTCTCGCGCTCCCGAACTTTTATGCATTCGTAGGGTCACGACCTTGCTCACAGTAATCTTACACATGACCCTTGTGTGCGGTTCTGCCTTTACAGTGGGTGTTGATATGAACCCGTTTTATTGTCAGGCCATGTAGAAGTTCAGGCAAATCAGCATGCATCTCCCTGAAATGCTCTTTCCTATGAATCAAGTGAGGCAGCTTGAAAATTCCCTCAGATAAACATTTCTTTTTATGTGACGTGAATTTCTGCAGTGCAAAATAGAAGAAGAAGAAGAAGAAGATCTACCTTTATTAGTCCCACAATGGGGAAATTCAATTCAATTTACACTCTGTTTAACTCATATATGGTACATGCAGACCTGAAACACACATACATGCATTAATGGAGAGATGTCAGAGTGAGGGGGCTGCTCCTGACAAGCGCCCTATAGTTAGTATTAGTTAGTAGTTAGTATAAAGCGCCCAAATAGTTAGTATTAGATAGTATTTTTGTGACCTTGAAAATTAAGAACTGGTAATTCTACCCTAACCCCATAAGATTGGCTTGTATGGGTCTCTTTAAGTTGTATATGAGAACATTGTGAACATAATTCTGGTAAAACAGTTAAATCACTGTCATTAATCTGTATTTGATTAACCAATCAGAAGCTGTGATTTTAGCTACGGGGGTTTGTGGAAGTGGCTTACTGCGTTTATGAAATGGTTACTGCACATATCTGGCAAAGTTTTATGAAATTAACACACAGCAACAAATCAATTATTTATTGATAAAAAATAATCATTCCTCAATCAATCAATCCTCCAAGCTTAAAGACTGGAGTGATTATTATCATTTACCTGGATATCACCAGTAATTGTGCAGTTGTTGAAGTAATGTTCAATCATGTTGGCGCCTTTCTTTGTTGGTACAGGGGTGGTTGACTCTAGATAGGTGCATTTTTACCACCCCCATGGGCTCTCTAGTTGGACCTATAACTATTTTCCTATGAGGAAAAAGAAACAAGAAAAAATAGGTATAAAATAAAAGATATATGTTAGTTGGGTCCAACTTTTCAATTTTTGATGAGGGGCAAGGGGGAAACTAGACCTCCCGCTATGATAATCCAGTAGTCTGGATAAAGTCATAATCATGTTAGCACACTGACAGCTGTTGTTGCCTGTTATAATCTGAGCACATCTTTTATGCTAAATGCAGTACTGTGAGGGTTTCTGGTCAATATCTGTCAATGTTTTGTGCTGTTAATTGATTTCCAGTAATCATCATATTTATGAGAAACTCATCACAAATAAATTACTTACTTACTCAGAGGGGGCGGGCAATCAAGGAGGGAGGAAGCATCTGCGGCAACAGGTAAAAGAAGGAGGGTGAATGAGCCCCCCCACCAACAAGACCCCCCCCCCGAGGAGAAAATGAACACTTCAAACTTTTCAATTTTTGATGAAGGGGTCCCTGACCTCTGACCTCCAGATGTGTGAATGTAAATGGGTTCTCTGGGTCCCCACCAGTCTCCCCTTTACAGACATGCCCACTTTATGATAGTCCCAGTCAGTCTGGATCAAGTCATAGTCAAGTCAGCACACTGACAGCTATTGTTGCCTGTTATAATCTGAGCACATCTTTTATGCTAAATGCAGTACCTGTGAGGGTTTCTGGTCAATATCTGTCAATGTTTTGTGCTGTTAATTGATTTCCAGTAATAAATATAGACATAGGCTACACCTATGCTTCCCTATTAGTAACCAAGCTACACAGGAACAAAACATCATAACTAGAGAAATGTGAGCTACAAATAAAAACATGCAAGCTAGGTCAAGTCACGTTGAAATAAATCCCCCCGTCTTTTTTTACTTCCGACCACTTATGTTAAACCACAGGTAACCATAGCAACCGTACTTCTGTTTCCTTCTAATTTGCATATTAATTTTTACGGATGAAATTAATTTTACCATAATATGTGAGTTAAATGAACTACAAGCAAACTTGTACCTTTGGACCTTTGTGCGAGAAAAGGAGGTATTTGGTAATTGTCAGTTGGCAGAGTTGCCAGGGGGGATGTTGCAATCTCTGATTTACAATAAACAGGCTTCAGTTGATACTTGGCTCTGAATGTGAGACCAGCCTCCATGAGGTTAATCACAACCTGCAAACAAGTTTGGTGTCTTTATTGACAGATTTAGAAACCTGATTGATGTTGTCACTTGTTATATGGTCCACCTGTTCACACGCTGAAAGAGTTCCAAGCAGGGTATCATCTGCATACAGAGTGATCCGGGCCACCGTGTCCCTCGGAACAGTTTTTTCTTTGCTCTGGCCCTTTCCTCCGTACACCAGCTCCAAAACTTCCGACTCAACACACTGGAACCCCTAAAACACTCTTTAATGGACCCTTTCAATTGGGTGCGCAGACCAGAACAAACACTTTCATTCATGGCGATCCAAAAATGCTAATGAAGCAAGGTCCTGACACTTTCACAGGGGTACCCTGTCATGGGCCTGTGTTAGACAGCAGTGAGGCTATCACTCACACAGGGTGGTGCAAGCTACAAGTCCTCTGTTTCCCGTGCCACAAGTAATTTAGACCTACCAATCTGATGAGTGTCCTCAAGCGCCATTGGCTCTGAGCCATAGTATTGATGTAACAGGTTAATGGCAAACTGGGTGAAAACAGGCTGAAATAAGAAATTGATGTCAGTTTCCAGAAACTGTAGAGCTGTAATAGCAGCACACTGATTGATTTTTCTCACTGATTGAGATCATCTGATTCACAAATTAAGTGTCAGTGGTCTATTTTCTTTATTAGATTTCAATTTCAGAAAAGGATGTATCCTTATCGGCTTGATTATGTATTGTGAGCCCTTGTCAGAGTTTGCTTCACATGTAATGATGAATAAGGAATAGCTTAAACCTTTTAAGCTTTAATGCAGTGCACACACAAATTGGGGGGTGTCTGCGTTGGCTTGGGGAACAGGTTCAGGGAAGGCTGCGGAGTAACCATCCTCTATAGTCCTCTGGCCCATCCCCTGCTGCCTCGCAGTCCAACCCAACTTTTAATGCACCACATTACATTACACTCAAGGTTGCACTCACACATGGTGGAGGGTGAATGGTTCCTCGTCTGGAATCGGGGAACCATAGTAATAGGGAGGCAATGGTGAACCTTCTCCGCAAGGCGTTACTGGTGGGGCTCGGTCCCCTCCGGCTTTTGGGCGTTGAGGGAGCCCAACGTTCAGCCCGCTGTTGCTGTGGGGTCCCCGGGTCGTGGGGGTTGTGGTCTGGGTGGGCCCTCGCGCCCCATGCCCCCTGGCCCTGTTCGGGGTGCCCGGGGGGGGGGAGGTCGGTGGCTGCCTCCTCTGGGCATCTGGGTGTGCATGCGGCCCGGCGGCCCTGGTGGCATCTGGGTGTTGCCTCCTTGGTGCTCTCATGTCCTCGGATGGGGTAGGGCGCTTGACCAGTTTCCCCAGGTTTGGTCACGACAGCCGCTCTGGGCTTCGGTGTCAATAACTCATGCATGATGGGTTCAGGGCCTGCTAGCACCTGTCGAGTCCCATTGTTGAGAACTAACGGGACCCACAAAAATATGGGTCACTCTTCGAACTTTACACTGGGCTCACGCACTTCATGCACTCTATCACTCGTGGTCTGCGACGGTTTAACTTTCTCCCTTCCGTTGTTTCTCATAGGTTACTGGTTGGTGGAAATAAATCAGCACCTTACATTCATAGCATGTACCCTTCCCTACCCATCTTATCTCCCCCTATCTATCACTCATTTCCCCCTCATTTCACTGAAGTGTAGCACTTCCCTCTCAGGCTCGTGATAGGAAAAACCAATAAAGATTAGTTACCAGGAGGGCCGGTGATGGTCACACACACACTAAAATATTAACATACTTTTGTGCAATACTAAAATAAGCATAAATCCCATAAAAAGTTGTTACCTCCCTCTGTGGTATTCAACGATGGGAGTTAGTGCTGACAGGTGGAAAAAAAAAAAATTAAAAACAAAAATAAAAAAATAAAAAGGAAGTAAAATTCCAAGTAAACAGTCAACATGTAAACAATAACTATTGAGACCACATCATAAACGATAAAGGTTGCATTTTTGTGTATTTTCGTCAAATTTATATGTTCAATTATAGTCAAAGCATAGGAGAAGACATTCAGTTGCATCGTTGTTTATGGGATTTTGATTTTTATAGTGCTTTTGCCTTTGACATTTAGATTATGTACTTTGCGATGATTAAAATGTCATTTATTCCTTTCCTTTGTCGGTTTGCTGTGGAATGGTAAATAGGTTTACTTACAATGGATTCATATTTCTTAGCTTCTTACCTCTCAAAACAGACCAAATATATGCATCTAAGCCTTATAGTTGAGGAGTTATTCCTGATTCATTTGGGTATATTTTTCTCCTAGGGCTAGGGCTGTGCACTTGGATGAGGTGACTCATGAGCCTTCGTCTTTTGACATGTTGCAGCAGATGCTTCATCACTCATTGATTGCCAGTGCCTTCTGAGTAAGTAAGTAATTTACTTCTGATGAGTTTCTCATAAATATGATGATTTTGTAAATGCAGTATACATGCCAGATAACTTCCCTTTGCTGATTTTTTTTTTTCTCCCACAAGCCTGTGGTTAACGTAGAGAATTTCAGCAATTAACTGCCAACACTTAAGAAATATTAAACTTTTATTTATTTTTGTAGAAGGCTATCATGCATTTGAAGGTATAGCATTATTGCCCCATATGCCAGGTATGTTATTTTTTAATCTGCACAGATTATGCATGATACCTCTTAATGTCACACACACTTATGGGATTTGCTCAGAGTCTCTTCATCCAGACAAGCAGATGTTAAGGTAGAAATATTACTCCTAATCCTTTTCTCTCCTTGAGAAGAAACTAAGCCGCAGGTGCAAGCTGTTTGAAGAAAGACCCAAATGTTGTTTTTTTTTTTTAAGTGACAGGAAAATCACTCCTTTCTTTTTTCCTTTTATTTAAGTCCACCTAAAGCTTGAGTAATGGCATCGGCAAACAATGTTTTTCGGTGTTTAAAAAGAAGGGTGGGAGAGGACACGTGGGAGAGTGAGAGTGTTCACAATGGTGTGTGTATGATACAAGACCAGGCAGGTCTCGCCCCGAGGTGAGGCTTCATTACTTTCCATGTCTGAGCCCTTTAGAGATGAAGGCTAATCCCCGGGATCCAACAACAGCTGCTGTTCCTGAACATCATAAAATGCTATGTATCACAACTTGTCAGTAAGTACATGGAAGCCTCTGAAGCTTCATGGGTGGCTGTTGTTTTCAGTCTCTTTTCCTTTGAGAAGAATAATGATATGAGAGGAGTTATGTGTGTCAACAGGTGTATTCACCGTCCTTTGTCTTAACTGGAAACAGAAATGCACTGCCGTTACGTACAGACATAATAATTTGTATTGGGTGGACGTGCTGTTGATTGTTATATATTGTTATAGCTGAACCAATAACTGTAGAGCAGTTAGCATGTTTGCATATACACAATAAATCAGGAAAGTAGACCCATTACAACGCATTTGATCCATTCAACCAAAAATGAAACAAATAAAGAATGAGGGGTAAAATATACACTCAGGTTCCTCTACATTTCAAGTTCTCAAGGAGGAATACGTTATGTTTAAATACTGAAATCTCACGTCTAGTGTCTCGTGTCTTTGGAGCTAATCCTGCACATAAATAGACACACACACGGTGCCAGCCATGTATTTATAGGTCTTCTGCTCTGAGCAGCTAAACACGCAGAAATCATTATTGAAGTAAATTAAAGACGTAGTCCTTCGTGTGCATATGAACAAAGGCTGAATAAGTCTATAAGCACTTAGTATTAACTGCAGAGTGAGTTTGCAATTTTGTAGAGCTGTCCGATTGTATAGTGAGAATTATTATATGCTGTATAGAGGATTTAAAGTATCTCATTGGGAAAAAAACGGTCACTAAACCAAGCCCCCAAGAAGAGCTCCGGTCGTGGATCCAAACGTGGTCGTAGTGGCCAGCCGTGGTACTGCAACGTCTGTGTCCGTCACATGACGCCATTGGTCCCAAAAAGATTTTTTCTCATAGACTTATATGTTTGGCCACTACAGCCATTTTCTTCACAGCCCAGTGTACTGCATCACCACTTTACTCCTTCTGTTCTTACCTTTCACAATAAAAGCCATTGACATACAGTGTTTGTTGCATCACTGCTTACCAGGAGGACTTAAATTCACTCAGAGCATGAGAGGAAACTTAACAAAATAGTTTACAATATATACTTTTTTTAATTGTGCGACAGCAATGACTCAATTAACGGCGCAGAGACAATGATGCTGATGAGCTCGCTGTATGGTCGTTATATAGAACTCCCAGATTGAGAGTAGGGGGTCGTGAATGAATGAGTGATTTCAGACTCAGCATAATAGTCCCCACCACCAAACACTGATTTTATACTGTGAGCTAACACTATGAGTTAAATATTGAGGAAGTTATACAGTAAAATAATTATTATAACTTTAATTAATAATAGTAAGAGTTTGTAAACACAACACGATGATCCTATAAAATGTTCATGTTTTAAAGGGACAATATGTTTGACAGCATCTAGTGTTGTGGTTGCAGATTACAACTAGCAGAGTACCCCGCCGCTCACTCCTCCCTTTCCAAGACTGCCGTAACCTGAGCCGCTGAGTGCAAAACCGTGGTAACGCCATCCGCCTCGCTCAGAGGCCATCATTACCATAAACGCTACTTTAGGAGCAACAGAAATCAGACAGCCGCTGCCGGTACCATGTAGCCGTAGTTTCACAAGTGCGTCAGACAACTAAGGTGGCCTTCGGATTATGTAAAAATGTGAAAGGCTCTCTTTCTAGTCAGCGTTTGATTTATCCGTCCTGGGCTACTGTAGAAACAAGACGGACTCTATGAAGAGGACCTGTTCCCTGTGTAGATATTAAGGGCTCATTCTAAGCTAACAAAAACACAACAAATCTTAGTTTCAGGTGATTATACATCCATGAAAACGTGGCTATGAATATTATATGTCATTTCTGCGAATAGTTACAGCGACACACTGTCAGTCAAGACTTTTGCTAACTTAGTTTTGGTCAGAATCCTGAAGGATTGAACCTACAAACAAAATCTTCTATGTTTTTTGGACTTCTTAAAAGAGACTTCACCAACCCAACTAAATACCACTTTAGGCCTTCAAGATTATCCCATAAACTAATTAGCGGCTTAGTTCAGGCCATAGAGCACAGCAAGCTGCTGCCTTATCTGCCTCTCTGCCACAGCGATGAACAATGTGTCAGGGTGAAGGAAGGTGTGAAAAGGTCTTCTCGTGGCCTCGCCGTTTGAAGGGAGGAAGCTGAGTGTGACTGTTTGTCTCCACACTGTCTCTCCGTGCGCTGCTAGCTGTGGAAAACTGATTAAGCTCCTGAATGCCACTCTTTGTCACTCTCCACTTCTGCGAGGGATGTTTCTATAGTGATTCATGTTGTTTCCTAGCTTGTGGCACTCAACAGATCGATTTTTTTTTTTTTTTAATGGAAATTCAAGTTTTTGCAGTAATTCAGTATTATATCCCCATGTTTTCTGCAAGTGGGAAGTATTTTTCCAAAACAGAGTAGTTTGTAGTTTGTTCAGGAAACTACTAATCTTATGGTGTGTGTTTTGGTATTTAAGGTTATAATAGCGTGCCAACTGTTTGCGTGCCAGGCTGACTCCTGTTTATAGTGGCGACGCTGCACATGTCATTCCACAGAAGCATTGTGTGTCAGTGCAGGAACTACTTAAAGCTTAATGGCACCTCAACAGACTTCCACACTGCAACAGTAAGATTCATATTAAAAGATGGAGGAATGAAACCACCGTTCTGATGTTAGTGGTGAGAGCTGCATGAGTTTAATGACCTTAAACCTATGTGCTCTTTACATTTTCAAATCTGCTGTAGCAATTGACCCCAGGCAAAGAGTATAAACCAGTTTGGCTTTTAAATAAATCACATGCCAGTGGATTATGAAGTAGAAAGTGATTGCAGGGTCAGTGCAACATGCTCTTGCTGTTGAGTGTTTTGAAATAGGAACCATAAACCAGTTTTGCTTGTATACAGAGTAAAAGTATAGGGCTTAACATAATACTGGAAGCACAGGTTTGATGTGATGGGATGTGTTTGATGTGTGTCAGAGGGGTGTTGGTGTCACTTCCAGGCTTACATGATTACAAGCTTGTTGAAGTGCTCGGGGGACTGAAGCAGAAACACGTTACTACGCCTTTAAGTAACGACGAAGTTGAGCTTCGAGGTAAGGGGAGTTGCTCTGTTATGACAGCTTGTTGTCATGTTTTGTGTGTGTGTTTGGTGGGAAACACAGCTATAGGCTGTTAAGCCCACAAGGTATTTCACTGATGCTTGCAACGCAGTTGTTTTGAATTTTTTAAACTGTCACAAGTTCACTGGAAACGGGGAGTGTTTTCTCTCCTCATTGTTTGAGACAAAAACTGTAGAGGAAGAGCTGTCGTGAAGGAGATAGCTACTATATTTAACACATCACAGATAATTTGATACAATCATTCAGATATGGATAGCACTACAGGAATTTGCACAATGTTGGCATTAGTCCAGTGCAGCTGTTGTTTTAATCTGTGTGAGTAAATATAATTACCGTAAGTGAGACTTCTGTAATCAACAGATAAGACGGGCAATCATCAGCGTATTGTTAAAGAGGCCTAGATAATAGCCTGATGAAGCTGGTTTTTGCCTCACAAAAGTAATCAGTCCCCCTCAATCAATCCCCCTCCACAGTACGGTATGCTTGTAAACCACGGATTAATTACACAGTTTAACCACCAAAGTGTGAAATAAAGTTTTACTGACGACCGTTATCGGACAACATTTCTAAAACAAAAATATGCGATTGGGAGTTCGGTATTGATGCTTTCCAGTTGCGTATCCCTGATAGAGAGCCACAGGAATGAGTCCTAAAATCTGGAAATGAGTTAGCATTTTAGCACTTCCGGTTCCCTCATCTGGAAGTCAATGGGTTTTTAGTTAGATGCCTGAAATAAGGTCTGCAGTTAACACAAGCTTTAGAGATTTTAACTTTTTGTTCTACAACAAAAACACATCAATATCTGTGATTTTTAAGATTTTGTGTCTTCAAATAGGTAGTTGCTTACAAATGGTTAAATGAGATTACTAAACGTCATCACGCTGACTCCGTGGTGAAATTTGTTTATAGGCTAATGTGAGCATTTTACCTATGGTGAAAAAAATGGCAAAAATCATAAAAGTGGGGTTTTGTGAAGATTATCTTGCCGAACAAAACATTTAAGTGTCATAAACTTGTGTTTGCCAGAGTTTATATTCTGCAATAATCCAAAACCCAATGGAAAATTTTTGTCGGGGAGCATGACTTCCTGGTTGACCTATTAAACATGTTATCCTCGCACCACTATACTGTGAACAACAAATCAGCAGGTGGAGAGCTAGAACTGTTGGCAGCACCGGAGCAGTTAACATAGTACTGAGTTACATTATGGTGCATTCAGGCTATATTCAATAAAAATAGTATTGGGTGAGGGTATATTATAATGTTGTTATGATGTGTTCAAATGAAATCTTGTAAAATGTAGTTTTCGGCAAGAAATTTGAATCATTACAGTTGTTTGCAGGAGATGTTTTCACAGCAGTAAAGATCTAAATTAGGGGGGGAATTATGACTTGTTTAACATCTTAACACTAGCTCTAAGCAGCTTATAATACATCATTAGAACAACAAAATCTGTGTTAGCCGAAATGGCTCATGGACAATCGTGAGTCTGTATCTGCGGCAAAAAAAAATGTGATCAGGGAATTTCAAAGTTATATTTGTTCGTTTTTCTGCTGCTCCGATCTGTGACTCAAAACCGTGAAACAATCCAAACCGTGAGTTTTGTGATCTGTTGCACCTGTAACATCACTGGTAACCGTATCTGTTGTACCAGTACCAGTAAAATGCACAGATTCTGTGAAGGTTTTTGCTCTTCTGCAGATCAGTGTTGTCATTGTGTAACTCGGCTGCATGAATGCATGCACGAGAAGTTTCCTGAGGCAGCTGGAAAATTTCCCTAATTATACATTCTCGCATTTGTTTAACATCTTGAATTTTACGAATGACAACTTAAGTAGCCCAAGTAAGTTGTGTACTTTGCTAAAACAAAATAAACAGGCCAAAAAACACTGTAGTATTTGCTGATGAATAGAGTTTGTCTGAAGGCTGGCTTTCTCTCCGTCACTTCCAGCTGATTTTTATTGACGTCTGAACCCTCCATCCATCATTGCTGCCATTGTCCGTGTTGACAGCAAAGCTTGTCATGATGTGTATCTTTTGTGTCTGCAGTTGCTTGTGTGGAGTGTCTGCACATAGTGTTGAATGGTTTAACACTCACTGAAATCTTCTCTATTGTGATTTCAGACAATGTTTGAGATTGTAATGGAATCATGAATGGGACACAAACTCAGCAGCAGTTGTCATTGATTTACTGTACATACTTAGGTGTGTCCCGGTGCCGTCCTTTCTTGATTATACTCATTACACACGCACATACTGCATATGTTTACAGATATTTTAACACAGTCATCTTGTGTTGCATTATGCCAAGCGTTTCAGAGGTTTGTTTGGAAGGTATTTTGTAATTGCTATGTATTTGTGAGCTTTGCATAACGACAGCAGCAAAAGACTTGTAATTATCTGTCGGGGAGGAAATGTGTCACGACAAAGGCTCGGGGCAGAGCAACCTCTTTGGTTAGTCACCACAGGGGATCGGGGTGTTGGTGGAGACGTGAAGTCGGGATTCACCAGTGAAGTTGTCTCTCGTTTGTTTTAACATTCCCGTTGATTTAACAAGCACAATGAAACTGGTCATGAGTAGAGACCCTGGAAACACTTGGCAAAGTCCTGTTCATTCTTTTTGTTTAGCTCCTTGTCCGAGTGGCTAGTTGTCATCACTCTGCTGTGAGTCATAAATGGAGCGATGGTACTTTGAATCTGAAATATGTCTTTAACGAAGATACTGGTGTCATATGAAACTAGAAATCCTAAGGAATCGTACTGATCATACTGTCATACTGGCTTGTCGAAAAGGAGGCTAAATAACGCTTCAAACTAAATTTTAGTGAGGAAAAACTGGCACGGCCATTTTCAAAGGGCTCCCTTGACCTCTGACCTCCAGATATGTGAATGTAAATGGGTTCTCTGGGTCCCCACCAGTCTCCCCTTTACAGACATGCCCACTTTATGATAATCAAGTCATAGTCAAGTCAGCACTCTGACACACTGACAGTTGTTCTTGCCTGTTGGGCTGCAGTTTGCCACGTTATGATTTGAGCATATTTCGTACACTAATTGCAGCATTTGTTCAAATGCCACATTTTTTCAGTCCAAACCCCAAATGATTCAGTTTCCAATGATTATAAAACAGAGAAAAGCAGAAAATCCTCAAACTGGAGAAGTTGGGACCAACAAATGTAAATAATTACAACAAAAGACAATATTATTATTGCAACTGAAAAGAATAATCGATTATCGAAATAGTTGGAGATTGATTTTCAACTAATTGATGAATTAATTAATCATTTCAGCTCTCAAAATACGAGTGAACATGTTATCATAAAATCTATATTACAAAAGATGTGGCGGCATCTAGTGGTGAGAAAACATGAAAGCACAAATGTTCCTATCTGCCTATATTTGTTTGTCCGATCTGGGTAAAATGAAAAACAAAATCTCTGGCACTCTCAGATAAAGTGACTTCTTTTATTCACAAGCCTTCGTCAGCATGAACAATCAAACGGTAAAGCCAGTTTTAAATACTCAGGTGAGACACAGCCACCAAAGGGAAGAGACTGGAAGATTACATGATAGGACACATTTGTGGATGCAACACCCAGACAACGCCTCTCACAACTAAGGAGGCAACAACAGCCAGAAATAACCAGCAATACGGTAAAGAACATCTAGAAAGCCCAAGACCAAGAAATATAAGAATGGTGACTCATCAAACCAAACAGTAATTCATAAACCTTTTCTATAGTCTAAATTGAGAAAAGGACCCAACAAAGAGAAATCATCTATACTTGTAAACTGTACAACATAATGTCATAAATACTCAGTGGCTGTATAAATACTCAGTAGTGAGTATTTAAGACATTGTGTTGGCTGTGTCTCTTGATTGAAACGCGTACGGTTGTTTGCCCTGCAAATAAAAGAAGTCACTTTATCTGAGCGTGACATAGATTTTGTTTCTCTTGTTCATGCTGCTGCCTGTCACCCGTGTTTGCTGTTATTTCCTTTACTGTAGAAATATGGCAGCCGGCTCTGTGAAGAGGACCGGCTTGTAGATGTAAACTGCTCATTCTAATCTAACAAAAAGACAGCAATTCATATTTGCGATGATTGTACACTAAAGAAAACATACTTATTGATATTATATTCCATTTCTGTTTCTTTAAGCATTGGTCCCTTGTGTTGTATTATCAGTTTCCTCTCCTTTTGGCCTGTTCCCACCACATACAGCCAGGTACCTCTGTATATATTTACTTAGACCAGACAAGTTTGACACACGTTGCTACAGCTATTGTCTTTTGATTTACATTAATCTTTTGTGTACATGCTCTCACGTCTACACGTCTACATGTCTCGTCCGTTAGGCTTTGCCTCCCAGGTTTGTTTACAGGAGACAGGCACTCTTCAACATGGGAATGGTCCATTAGAAGTGATGACAACTGTCTTAAATGGACTTTGTATTTACATGTATGTCCAGCCATTGAGCACAATGAAGTCTGAATCAGTCGCTGGTTTAAAAAATATGTTTTTTGTCCACAGATAAATAAAAACCAAAGAAAGAAAGAAAGACCACTTCTAAAGTCTTTATTGGGCTGGATAGATGCTGTTAAGATTGTTTCCTCCTCCAGAGCTGCTCACCCAAGCTTTCTTTTAAACGTTAGTATGCCATTCTTGACTTTAGAGCAGTTCATCTGAGGGTTAGACCTAATTTCAGGGGCTGTGAATGTCAACTCTTTCTCCTGCTGGTCAGACCACCCTGCAATGTGAACATCGCTTACCCTATCGACGCGGCTGTTATGTCTCCATTAGGCTTAAAAAATTATGTTGTAGATACAACCTCCATTATTCCTAAATGCAGTGCAGATCTGGAAACACTTTAAACTCAGAATGGTGTCTGTTGAGCCACCTGTATCACAAATCCCTGCTTTACTCCTTGGAATATAAATGGGGCCTATTGAGAGAATTACAGCCAGATAACATCCAGAGACCTCTGCATAAAAGGGATATTTAAGTTGTTTAAGAAGCCTCAGGAGGAATACAGATTAAACTGAATAATTTCTTTACATACTGTATTTCCAGATAAGAAACTCAACTTGAATGACAAAAAAAATCTTTACAGGAAAGAAAGTGGAAAGGAAAATCATAAAGTAGTCTGCTATCAACAATGTTACGTCTATTTCAGGCATGTGCCTCCATCTATCAATCCCCTGGAGCACCGCATGGAAATGAAAATAGACAAAAGCTCTGGTCCTCTGACAGAAGATGACTCCCTTCCCTTTTCAATGGAGCTACGACGCATTGCATTAAAGTCATTGAGACGGAGCTGGGTGTAAATGGGCGTGCATAGTTTGTGGAAGGCAGGATGGAGGGATCCAGGGGAAAAAGGAAGAGAAAGAGTGAGAGAAAGAGAGGCAGAGACATGCCTGTACTTCCTCTCCGCCCATTCTTTAAAGCTCACTGAGTTGCCCTGCAGTGCAGGCTTTGTCCCAGTCATTGTCACAGGCTTAGAGAGCCTCTTTGCCAAGTGAGAGGCTTTGGCGACATATGTCACTTCAGTGAGTCTCCTGTCGCTCCTTTAGCCGCATGAGTGGAGGGGCGGGCGAGGAGGCGTGCCCGTGCACGGGAGAGGAGCAACGTGAGGTTGAGGAGGAAGGACGTGTCAGAGATGTTGGTTCAGAGAGAGTTACTGGATTGATCCCTTGATGGTCCTGTCCCATACTTGTTTTATGGACTTGTAGTGCAGCTGCCTTTGGGCCTCTGCTAGAAGAGGACTTAACATGTAGAATGACTCTGAAACCAGTGAGTATTACTGCTATTTCATGAAAAATGTGCTGTCATTTTCCTTTTCTGATGTATTTGAGATGAATAATGTGTGTGCAGATAATTTCTGCTTTACTTTGCGGTCTTTACGTTGCATTCATAGTCTGAGGAGTTTGAATTTAAAGAAAGGGAGGTGGTCATTGTATATGGTGTGTGTTGGCAAGGATTAGGCCTAGTCAAGTAGTAGTCACACGCTTAGTGCCCCGGCCAACTATTGGCTTAGGAAACACAATCCCTGCGGATTTGTGGCTATGATCTGCCATGTGTTCAGGTAATAGATCCCTCACCTCCCAAAACAAGTGCTTTGTTATCTGTTTACATAGTGGCTCCACCCCATTTTACGCTCTAAAGATTTTGCCTTTTAAACAGACTCCTGTCAGCTGTGTTTGAGTTATCATTAAAGTAGCAGGTCTGCAGATCTCCACGTGCACAGAAAATTTAGTAATCTGCCCAACCCATGAGGCTCCTCGGGTGTGCATCAGGCAGTGGATTTGCTGCGCATGAATGAAAGTTGCCTGTTTGGTTGTTGCCAGAATGAACATGAATCTGAATAAAAGGTCCCACTTCTCATGTCACTGGTGGACTGTGGGCATCCCGCCTAATGACCCTGCATGCTCTGCTGGGCTGATCTGGGTTTTCTGACTGTGATTTAAATCGCTGGTTCCCAACCTGGGGCTCCCGACCCCAAACCTTCATGGTGGTCGCGAGGCCTTCTTGAGTTTAATGGGGTGTAAGACAGGTTTTTCTTTGAAATATACAATTGACCTAAATCTCAGCATTTCATTCATTTGTGTGAAGAAACCAAAAAAATAAATAAATAAAGTTTTGATTACAATTTAAGAAATCTACAATCTGTGTCATAGTTGGGGGGATGTTTTAAGGCGCAGTCGCCATGGGGAAACCAATCCTTTTCCCCCTCCCAGATATGCTAAGAAAGTACAGTTTTTTACATCATTAATTTCTGTACAAAAGTGCCTCTTCTTTTATAGAGTCCTTGTCCTTACTAAACAAAGAGCTTTCCATACAAAAATTGATCTGTTTTGTTTTTCCCTCAAACAAAAAGGTTGGGAACCACTGATTTACAGTAAATCACAACAATGTCTCTTAAGTTTTACGTATGCCTGTACAGTAGTACTGGCCTGTACAGTAGTACTGTAGGTGGTCTCTAATGCAAAGCTGTGTGTGCAGGCGTGCACGTGTGCGCCTCTGTGTGGGAATTATCATATGCAGAGGCACCAGACTGAGAATAAGAGAGGCTTACAGCTTTATGACAGCATGAAAATGCATGTTTACTCCACTGGAACAAACATCCAACCAGCTTTGTTTACCACTCAATCCGGTGGAAGATAATCACAAAAAGTCCTTATTGCAAGTAATACTCCAC
This sequence comes from Pterois miles, assembly GCA_947000775.1. NCBI lineage: Eukaryota > Metazoa > Chordata > Actinopteri > Perciformes > Scorpaenidae > Pterois > Pterois miles. The sequence goes on from CAMQGK010000300.1 coordinate 13,111,884, forward strand.
CAATTTGTTTAATTGATTCTAAATTCAAGCAGCTTAATCCTGCATCTAGTCTACAACAATTAGTACATTAACCTCTCTCACTAAGAAGGGACAACACATGCAGCTCTGATTCCTTAGAAGAACCCTGAGTAGCACTCAGTCATTGTTAAGCAGCGTACTGTATGACTGCCGGGGCTCCCCGCCTTCATTCTCCTGATAGGAGGATTAGCTGGATGGTGAACCCATTTGGCATCGCCAGCACTGCCGCCACAGTCTCAGCGCTGTGAGAACTAAGCCGTGAAATACTGACAGGCTTAGACCAATTTATAGTCTGCCATCTTGGATCTAGTGATCGCAGCAGACAGCGGCTTTGTGCCAGTCGGGTTTACTGTAAGCATGCCATGCGATGCCATCAGCCAAGCTTTACAGTTCAAAGGGTAATCCCCAGACAAGTGTTGTCCTGTGTTGTGCTACGACATCACAACAATGAGGGACAACTAACGTTACAAAGCTAGTGTCCTCAATGGGACGTTTTACATACATTAGGCACAAGTTCTTTAAATGGGCCTTATCACAGAACCTTTTACTGCTGAAATTTGATTATTCTAATAAAAGTAAAAGATAATGTTTAATTGATAGATTGAATTTGAAATAATTTCTAATTTTCTACTTCTCTGTGACTTTTCTGCTTTGAGTGTTAAGCCTTCAAATCCAAATGCCCTTTTGGTAATCTACATTTACTTGAAAAACATCATGAACATTATTCTTACCCTGCAGCATATTTGAAAGGAAATCATTAAAACAGAACAGAAGGAACCTCTAATGTATTTTAATTATACTGCAAAAGTATATGGGGTTGACAGGTTTTTATTTGGTCAGATCTTGTTTATGTATTTGCATTCTGGTTTTCTTTTCTTTCTCTTGGCAGTCAGCTACATTATGAAGTGGCCTGTTTTCAACAACACTATCTTAAATGTGATTATTTGCAGCAAAGCAACTCTCCTGCGATGTTCATTCAGCGATGCATCTCTCTGATTGGTACACATGCTTGCAGAGCTCCATCCATCGTCAACCGCTTATCCCGTTAGGGGTCGTGGGGGGGCTGGAGCCGATCCCAGCTGGCTTTGGGCGAAGGCGGGGTTCACCCTGGACAGGTTGCCAGTCCATCGCAGGGCACATAGAGACAGACAACATATAGACAGACAACCATTCACACTCACATCCACACCTATGGGCAATTTAGAGTCATCAATTAACCTAAACAGCATGTCTTTGGGCTGTGGGAGGAAGCCGGAGTACCCTGGAGAAAACATGAGAACATGCAAACTCCACACAGAAGAGTCCCAAGCCAGAATCGAACCTGCGACCCTCTTGCTGTGAGGCAACAGCGCTAACCACTGCACCACCGTGCAGCCCACGCTTGCAGAGCTCATTGTTGTTTTTTCCCCAAGTTGAATTAGTTGATTTATTACCATCTTATTCTGACTCTTTTAGGTCCTCTGTGCCTTATAAATCCCAAGTGACACCAGTTGATCTGCATCAACACGTTCTGCTGGTCTCTGCCGTCTCCATTAACCAGTGGAGGGAGATGAGGTCGGTGGGGAGCCTGCAGCTTGTTCTGCTTTTGGCCTTGACCTCCACAGCCACAGGCCTCAACATCCCTCTGGAAGGTAGGAGTGTCATGATGACGATTAAGATCATGCCTATATACAGTAATAAGTCCTTTAAGGCACAGTGTGTAGGATTTGGTGGCATCTCATGGTCTGAGTACCCCTCCGCTCACTTCTCCCTTTCTAAGACTGTGATAACGTGAGCCGCTGAGTGCAAAACCATGGTAACCCCGTTCACCTCGCTCAGAGGCCATGGCAGGAGCAATGGAAGCGATTGGCGGTACCACGGTTTTGCACTCTGTGGCTCACATTGACACAGTTTCATAAGTTCAGGTCATGTAAAAATGTGAAAGGCTTTCTCTAGAGCCAGTGTTTTTCTGTGCCATTTTGGCTACTGTAGAAACATGGCGGACTCCATGAAGAGGACCCGCTCTTATGTAGATTTGAAGGATTCAAGCTAACAAAAACACATTCTTAGTTTCAGGTGATTTTTAGGGTTGTCAATTGATTAAAATATTTAATCACGATTAATCACATGGTTGTCCATAGTTAATCGCAACTTAATCACACATTTTTTATCTGTTCAAATGTACCTTTAAGGGAGATTTGTCAAGTATTTAATACTCTTATCAACATGGGAGTGATCAAATATGCTTATTTTATGCAAACGTAGCCTATTTCCATATTTATTACTGGAAATCAATTAACAGCACAAAACATTGACAGACATTGTCCAGAAACCCTCACAGGATCTGACTTTAGCATAAAAGTTATGCTCAAATCAATCACCAGTAAATATGAAGTTGATTTACAATGTTTGATTGACATTGAAAGCAACATCTTTATTATCTTATTTGCACATTGAACTGGTTGCTTAGTGTGTAATCTGTAATTTCCTCTTTGTGTTCATATGTTTAGCCATCCATCCTGCTTGAGTGTAAATGTTAGCAGCTTTTTAGAATGATGACTTACAAATAACAACTTAGGATAAATTGTTTAAGTCACGCCTGCTGCAGCAGAGGTTTCTTTGTTTAGGGCTACTAACGCTTTGCAATCAAGTCCTGGTGTGTTGTTTTAGTTGTGTAGTCAGTGTCTGTTCAGATTAAAGTGTTGTCAGCATACAACTATGCCATGTCACTGACTTCTCAGCTTCGTAGAGGGGAGCAGGAAACAATAGGAAACAGGAGGCGAAATAGATAAAACAGTTTTATTTTCATTTTGCGATGTGATCTTGTAACAGAAACTTGATCACCAGTGTTAACATCTAACACTTTTTGTGATCATTCCATGTGTCTTCATATTATAGTGGAGCAGCCTCCAACCATAATAAATCACACATCTGGTCCCATTATCGCCCTTCCTTTTGACAACACCATCACTATCAGGTGTGAAGCCAGGGGCAACCCACCACCAGAGTAAGTAACATCATCTCCGACAAAATAATAAAAATCCCAGACTAAAGATGAACCGTGTAGTTCATAACGTTATTTATATCATTGATCAACTGATGGAGATAGACTGAATGTTTTGCTCCAACAGATACAGGTGGACAAAAGATGGCGAAGACTTTATCCCTCCGTTCGTCACAACGGACCACACAGATGGCACGTTTGTGCTTCGCAACAAGCACCTCGTCCAGTTTCAGGGAAAATACCGATGCTACGCTTCTAACAGGCTGGGGACTGCCATGACGGAGGAGATTGAGCTAAGAGTTCCCAGTGAGTAACCTTTACATAAGAAGCTCATCTGTTGCATGAAAAAATGCTGACTAATGCTTTTATAAGTGATTTTTTTTTAAAAGGTTTTCCTTTTGTAGAAAGTGAGTTTTTTTTTTTATAAAGCATGTCTAGGTGCAATGTATCAAAATGCTCAGTCCACACCGAAATGCCGGCAATGCACACAGTCCATATTCGGAAACTGTATGTTGTAAAAGAGCCATCAGGATTTCAATAAGGTTGAGATGTCACAGCTAAACTCCATGTAGTTGACACACCAAGTGGGTCCCCAAGTGGGCTGTTCTCAGAAACACTTCGTAGCTATACATATGAAAAGTCATGCCAGTTTTGTTGCTTAAACCTAACCAAGTCAATCTTTTCCTAAACCCAACTAAGTACATTTGTTGCCTAAACCTAACCAATTCGATCTTTTCCTAAACTTAACCAAGTTGTTCTTTTCATAAGCCTTACAGAGTCAATCTTTTCCTAAACCTCACCAAGTAGTTTTGTTGCCTAAACCTAACCAAGTCAATCTTTTCCTATACCTTACCAAGTCAGCCTTTTCCTAAACCTAACCAAGTCATTCTTTACCTAAACCTAACCAAGTAGTTTTGTTGCCTAACCCTAATCAAGTCAATCTTTTCCTATACCTTACCAAGTCAATCTTTTCCTAAACCTAACCAAGTCGTTCTTTTCCTAAACCTAAGTAGTTTTGTTACCTAAACCTCATTTGTTTTGTTGCCTAAACCTAAGCAAGTTGATCTTTTCCTAAGCCAAAGTAGTTTTTTTCCTAATCCTAAGCAAGTTGATTTTTTCCTAAACCTAACCAAGTACTTTTGTTGCCTAAACCTAATGAAGTTGATTTTTTCCTAAACCCAAGTAGTTTTGTTACCCAAACCTAACCAAGTCGATCTTTTCCTAAACCTAAGTAGTTTTGTGGCCTAAACCTAACCTAGCTGATCTTTGCTTAAACATAACTAAGTAGTTTTGTTGCCTAAACCAAGTTTTTTGCTGTGAAGAAAATGACGTGTGTCACATTTTGCTGGACATTTGAAGGAAAACACAACACATAAGACATTATACAAACTGTTGCATGTGGATACGTTGAGTGAAAATGACCACAGTGCAGATGTTGAAAGAGACAGTTGCTACAACAGAGCGTTTCAGACAGAGGGTGAATAGAGGTACATTCAGAAAGTATGAAGTAAGACAGTATGAGAAAAATAAAGGGTTTTTTGGTCATTAAAACATGTAAACATGTTCTAGTAGAAACATATAAACAAAATACATGTATGGACCTGAAAATTAGCATAATATGTCACCTTTAATGTTTGATTAGGTATCCCCAAGTTTCCGAAGGAGTACAATTTCCCCATTGTTGTCAAGGAGGGCGAGCCGATCACTCTGGAGTGTAACCCTCCAGAAGGCGTGGCCCCACGCCAGATCTACTGGATGTCTATTGGTAAGCTCATGTTGTACTGCTTGTGATTTATATGGTGGATATACCATACTGTATTTGTTGGTTGATTGACTCCCCCTGTTCTTCAAATACAAGTCTTTATAAGTATCCACAAACTCTTCAAGCCACTGCGTTGCTTTCAGTTGTGCCTCACTTTTGTTATGTGTCTGGTGCAGCAGTGCAACGGGCAAAACACTCGCCCACCACTGCAGTCTCTCTCGGTAAGGGATCACATCCATGTCATTGCGCTAGGTGTGCTGTCAGTGTGCAGGGCTCTTGGATGGGATAGTGTGAAGGTCTGTCTGCGTCACACCTTCCTGAAGTTTCCGTCAGATGAAAAGAAGTAGCTGGTGACACTGTGTTCTTTGGAGGAGGCACGTGGCTGTCCTCACCCTCCACTGGCCCTCAGTGAAGTTTAGTGACAATAAATAAGAAGGACAGTCAAGGAAAGGTACACACTTGAGGCCCACAAAGTTTCTTCCCACCACTGCCAAAGAAAGTGATTTACTGTGTAAAAAGTCACCTCGGTTCTGTCTGAAGTGTTTTGTCAATAGGGGCTGGGTTTTTGTCCAACCCCCTTGAGATCTCCTCAGCTGCCTCCAAGAAACCTGACTGATGTCAGCAAGAAAAAGAGAAGTTGTTTAGATGCTTAGGTGGACGGGGCCTGGAGGCATGGAGCAGAATGAAAACACTTGTGCACAATTTGTGTTTTAAATGTTTATTTTAGTTCACTTTATTTTAGTTGCACACATTTATATTTCCAGGGATTGCCACATCCGTTGATTCATCGCAGCTTGTGCTTAGTCGTAAAATATCATTCATTTATATTGGTGCCATGTAAAATAAATCAGAACTAAACATTTTTTACAAGTTTGCCTTGAACATTGACTAAACAACCAGTGACTTAATGCAATGTGTTAAATGAAGCTGTTAAGTACTATGAATGGGCTGACCAAGGAGTGACTCAGAGCGCCACTGACCCGTGACTTATATAATGGCTCTATGTAAACCGAATGTGCTGTCACAGTGCACTCGTGAGTTCACTGGCTCCATACAAGGAAAATCCTCCGAGCATTTCCATTAGCATGTAGTGTAGGGGATCCCAAACATGACTCAGTTGGTACCAATAGATGAAAAAACGTTAACATTTGATGCGTCAAATGTTATGGCGGGCCGGCTTTGGTCAGCCCTGGTTTAGTGTATATGAGGCTACACTGTACTGTACTGTATTGCTATCATGTGACCTGAGTCTCATTTTTACCTTTTATTCTTGTTTCTTTTGTGCATCCGATGGATATAATTAAAAAATCCTATCCAATTTGTGCTTTCTTACCGGGCAAAATAAATCTCAAAAACAGACATTTTCTATTTTGATGGCGCATCATTGATACAAATCTGCTCTCTTCCAGGTCTCCAGCACATTGGGCAGGATGAGAGGGTTTCCATGGGCACTGATGGCAACCTGTACTTCTCTAATGCCTTACAGAAAGACAGTCGTCCAGACTACTGTTGCTTTGCTGCCTTCTCCAGGATACGCACTATCGTCCAGAAAACCGCCATGGCTGTCGTGGTCAAGAGCTGTAGGTTTACAAAATAGTCTGTGTGGTGTTACAGTGTAGGATTTGGTGGTATCTATTGTTGTATTTGCAGATTGCAATCAACTAGACCTCTGGGTCTGAAAAGTGAAGCCGACACAGAAGTACCTTAAACCTGCATCCTTTCTAACATCCAGTAGGGAGCGACTCCACTGGTTGATTTATCACCTCAGTAAACATTGTAAACATGAGTTTATGGTCTCAGTCACTAGTTTCAAGTCTTCTTCAATACAGCATGATGTTCATTTAGTAAATTATGGTCCCATAGAGTCAAATAGACCATAAAGCAGGGGATGCTTTGGGTGTGGCTACCTTTTGATAGACAGGTCGCTACTAGGGCATTGTCCGGTCTAGGAGTTATCTGTGTTTTTGTCTTACAGCTTTAACCTTTTCACTGTGGTGACAGTTCGTGACAGTTAATTATAACCTTTTGGTGGCCTGAACATGTCTTATCCAGTGTACAGTTGTACTTAAATCCACCTTTTCAAGTCACAATACCAAGATGGCGACGGCCAAAATGCTGAACTTGAGGCTTCAAAATGGCAGACCACAAACTAGTGGGTGATGTCACAATGACTACATCCACTTCTTACAGTATATACAGTCTAAGCAACCAACTGAGGATCCCTCCGCTCACTCCTTTCCAAGCTTATCAGCCACCAAGTGCAATACGGTGGTAATGCTGTTGGCTTCACACAGAGGCCAACACTACTTTAGAAGCAACGATAACAAGACGGTGGCTGGTGGTACCACGGTTTTGCACTCTTCAGCTCACGTTACCGCAGTTTCACAAGCATGTCAGAGAAATGTGGTGACCTTTAGGTAACGAAAAAACTTGAAAGTCTCTCTATAGAGCCAGAGTTTGGTTTGTCCATCCTGGGCTACTGTAGAAACATGGCAGACTCCATGAAGAGGACATGCTCCCTGTGTAGATATGAAGAGCTCATTCTAAGCTAATAAAAACACAGTTCTTTGTTTCAGGTGATTATACAGGAAAGAAAACATAGTTATGAGTACTATATTTCATATCTGCTCATAGATCCTCTGAAATGCTTTTACCACAAATACATCCAGCTGTAATGCTGTAGCTCACTTGTAAATCTTGACCTCAAGGACAGATCCCTGGGAAGTGAAAAGTAAAAGATTATACATCCAGGGATGTTTATCTGTTATATTTAAGATGCTGCTCTACCGCATACCAAGAAGCAGGACTTGCCTTGTCATGTTTATTTTCCAGGAAATTCTGTTTTGACACTTAATTGAGCAATACATGTTATTGAAGACAAACCATCACTACCACGACCTTTCTCACAGTATTTTGTTTTTGTTCCAGTGAAAGCTGACAATGAATCTGCTGACAGCGGCGATGCCAGTGAGTTGCATTCACACATCAAAGCCTTCACTGTAGAAATCAGGTCGTATCATGTGAACAGGCAGCATAGTTGGTTTGCATGTCACAAAAAAGCCCAAAGATTGACTACAAGCCTGTGTGTAGATGATTTGGCCACTGATTAAAATGATGCATCTGACTGAGGAAGACTCTTCTCTATGTTCAACACAGCTGAAGGTCCTGCAGAGAGGATACCAGGCCTGCTGCTGCCCTCTGGTGTTCAGACAGAGAAGGTGCTGCTGAAGGGAGAGAATCTGCAGCTGGAGTGTATACCACATGGATAGTATGTACACATGCTGAATCTTCACATTATCACAATATAGACTATCATGTTTATCGGCTCGTAATGTGTTGTTTCATGCTGTAGTCCCACTCCGAAGATAAAATGGATGAAAATGGGAGACAAGCTTCCTCCACGGGCAAAACTGAACAACTTTGGGAAGCTCTTGTCCATATCTGCTGTAGATGAGAGGGATGGTGGGAAATACATGTGTAAAGCCCAAAACTCTGCTGGAGAAGCTGTCCACTACTTTGATGTAATAGTGGAAGGTAGGAGTTAACACATATTTGATGGGATGCCAGTGTGTTTTTATTGTCTCAGACCAACATGGATCTTCTTACTGTCTCCCAGAGCCGGCCAAGTGGCAGACAGAGCCTCCTCAGAACCAGCTGACCGTGACTGGGACTGATGTTCACATCAGGTGCCTGGTCAGCGGAAAACCACTGCCAGATATAACATGGAGGAGGAATGGAGAACTTTTCAGAGGTGTGTGGGAATAATTCTAGCTGTTTTATGCATTTTTGCCACTGGGCACCAAACTTCTGTGTCTTCCAAAGCTCATGGGATAGGCTTGATTCCTGGACAAGGAATGATTTGAACATTTTCACAATTTAGAATGAAAACTGAATTGAATATACACTGGTAGCAGTAGCAGTAGTAGTCTGTACTGATTATAAGTACGTGCAAGAAATGTCAAAAAACAACTAGTTTTGCAGTGTCTAATTGAAGAAATGTATAGGTAAGAACTATGTCTTGTAAATATTTTTAAATTTCTCAGCAGGGAGTGCAACCAGTGCCAGCCCTGACCACTTTGGTGCCCTAGGTCAGATTTAAGCTGCTGTCCCTCCACCTCATTTTTTTGTGCACTCGTAAAGCACACTCCGTCGGGAGGTTCTTAAGCAGTGTTATTTTTGTACATACAGGATTGACTCTCAACCTGCTTATAATATAGTTACCATATCAGCTTTGATTATGAGACAAAAACATAACATATTGAAAAAAACAAGGTAAGGTGAGCAATTGTCTTGTTTGAAAATGTCAAAAATTAAACTGTAGCATGCTGGTAGGTCTATTTTAACATAATTTAACCACCTAATAGTGAAAAATAGAACCATAGGTTATATTTCATATATTTTACCAAACATGTCATGTTAGCTTACTGGGAAAGAGGGTTACTGAGTGAATCTACATCTAATATACTGGAACCAGGCAATTATTATTTGTCATTTTCAGTGTCAGTTTGTCAGTTAATTAACTGATCATCTCAGCTCTTATTTTAGTAGTAGTAATTTTAGTGTTGTGCTTTAGTATATTTTGATGTCATGTTTCTCTGTCTGTCAGATGACCCAGTGAACAACAGGCGAGTGCTTGATGACGCTGTGGTGCTCCATAATGCCAGACCAGAGGACAGTGGCGTCTACCAGTGCGAAGCCTCCAACAGTCACAGCAGCATCCTGGCCAACATCAACATCATGGTCTTGAGTGAGTATTACAGCAACACTTAAACCTCTCACAGCCAGCAAGGACTCAAACATAAGGTATCAGGTGCACCTGGTTCTGGGAAATGTATTGTAGTTTGTGTAGCATTTCACAGTACTTTCAGATTTCTCACTACAAATATTGTTTTATCAGATTCCAAACGTTCTTATAGCCCATTATCATCCTGGAGGCATTTGTTTAAGGGTTTGAGCAAGTCATAGTCAAGTCTAGGCAGTTTGCCATGTTATGATTTGAGCATATTTTTTATGCTAAATGCAGTACATGTGAAGGTTTCTGGACAACATCTGTCATTGTTTTGTGTTATTAATTAATTTCCAATAATAAATATATACATACATTTGCATGAAGCAGGATATGTGCCCACTCCCATGTTCCTCCCACAGTCCAAAGACATGCAGGTTCATAGTTGACTCCAAATGACCCGTAGGTGTGAATGTGAGCGTGAATGGTTGTCTGTCTCTCTGTGTCAGCCCTGTGATAGTCAGGTGACCTGTCCAGGGTGAACCCACCTTCGCCCAGTGTCAGCTGGGATTGGCTCCAGCTCCCCTGTGACCTGAACAGGATAAGTGGTTACATAGCAGATAATGGTACATGCGAGTTTCCATCTGGAGGAGTAGATGTTAAGTCAAATGTAGGTGTACCTAATAAAGAGGCACCTCCCTGCGAGCCTTTGTTCCTCTGTCTTCTGTAACTCAATGTAATATCTCATTCAAATCTAAAATCTTTATTCTAACAAACAAGTATCCACTACATGGCAGGGCACGTACTTAGGTCAACCCATATCCTTGACATCCTGCAACAGTCTCTGTCATTTTTCTCACATTTTAGTTGTAATCCCTGCTGTGTAAAACCCATATCCTGTTCGGCCATCTCTGTTCTGCTGATACAGCCAATTAATTTATTATTTCATTGTGATGCCTCTACACCGGCGACAGCCGTCATTTTCTGTCATGGTTATAATTAGGTCTGTCAACTGCTTAAATTATTTAATCCTGATTAATCCCAAATGTACCTTAAAAGGAGATTTGTCTAGTATTTAATACTCTTATGAATATGGAAGTGGGCAAATATGCTGCTTTATGCAAACGTATGTAAACATTTATAATTATAAATCAATTAACAACACAAAACAATGACAAATAAAGTGCAGGAACCTTCAGGTATTATGTTTTTGGGTTGTTCGTCCTTCAATCTGTACGTACTGTACATACGTCTGTCCAGTCTATTCTCATGGGGGCAATATCTTAGGAACGCCTGGTGGGAATCTCTTCAAATTTGGCACAAATGTCCACTTGGACTCAAGAATGCACTGATCAGATTTTGGTGGTCAAAGGTCAAGGCCACTGTCAACTCACAAAACACATTTTTAGCTGGAACTCAAGAACTCATATGCTAATTATCATTTATTACTATAATTTCACACAACAGGTTAAAATAATGAAGTGATGAAGTTTTGGACAGACAGATGTAAAGTGAAACTTCACATACAACCACAAGCTGGTAATTCTAGTCCTGATTAAGTGATTTAGAATATGTGTCAGGTTTCATAAATTCAGATTGATTGTTTAGTCCGGTCAGTGGACTGAAACTCAGCAATATTACATTTCCTATAATAGAAGACTAAGAAAAACAGCATATATTGACATTTTAGAAGATGGAGCTAGTGAGTCTGTTTTCTTAAAAACTGACTTCATTACTTCACACTCAAAACTGTTGCCAATTAATTTTCTGGGGATTGACTAATTGATTAATTGACTGATGAGGCATGTCTGGCCAAGCCATGGCCACTCAACATGACTGGAAATGTCAATGGGATTTTGAATGGTGTTTTCTCACTTCGGCTCTCTGTAACAAATCTCCTATATCTTAAGGTGTCACAAGAGGTGTGATGCTTGTGTGCTTGTGTCTGAATTATATCCGTTTTCAGTCATGTGCTCCTCTGTCCTCATGGGTAATAACTTGACATTTGAGCAGATGTAATCTCTTCTCCCTCCCGTTGCTCTTAGATATGGCTCCACGAATACTGACAAGGAACAACCAAGAGTACTCTGTAGTACTAGGAGGGAATGTCACCATGAACTGCAGTGTTTTCAGCTCTCCACCATCGACCATCTTCTGGTAGGTGATTACCACGAACAACAGGTATATTTGCTTCAAGTAACACCAGTTTACACCAACTGTATCTGTCAATTCTGAGCAGTTTATGTATGTCTGTGCATGCTAATATAGACTCAGAGCAAACCACAGTGAACCATGCTAATAATCCCACACTGCTTCAGGTGTCTGCATGGCATAGATGATGACACTTGTGTCTGTTTAATGAGATAATCCTCTTCCATTCTTTGAAACTGGGCTGATTAACTACTGTCACTGCAGCTCTGCTACTACTAAGAGAAACAGGATCTCATGCAGTCCATGAAAAAACACTCTTAACTTTACAAAGACGCTCCTTATATTAGAGTGCTTCTTCTTATTCTATCAGATAATGTTCCACATTAAAAAATGAAATTCAAAGGAAAAAATAATTTATGGCAAAATAAAATGCCAAAAAAATTAACATGGCTCAGTTGTGGCCTAAACCAAATAAACTCAGAAAAAAGTTTGGCAATTTGTGTTTTTTTTGGATTATTTCTTCATTGTTACAATGCTAATTGTCATTGTATTTTACATGGTTGGAAAGCCTGATTATTTACCCTCACAATGATGTCCAACTTGTCAGGATTATGCATTTGTAGGATGAGCAGCACAGCTGATTACGTGGGTAGCGCCCAAGTGAGATCTGCCAAAATTCTCTGCCAATGCTAAACAGCGTATTCTGCTGTTGGTATTGACTCTTGTTTAGAGCTCCAGGTGCTGCCAATCAGGCACCACAGGACCAGACCACAAGATCAAAACTGATCCGTTTCATTCTGAGCAGTCAGCTTTTTCAGAACCAACATTACTCAGTTCAAAATGTTGTTTCAAAACAACTCCTCATCTCCTCTCTGACATCAGGTGCCTGCTTCATCGGATGTCAAAATCATGTCAGAGAAGAGATGAAGAGTTTTGTTTAGCGTTGGCAGACAATTTGGCAAATCTCATTTGGGCGCTACCCATATAATCAGCTATGCTGCTCATCCTACAAATGCATGATCCTGACAAGTTGGACATCATTGTGAAGTTAAATAAACAGGCTTTACAGCCACGTAAAATACAATGACAATTAGCATTGTAACAACAGAGAAATAATCAACCAAATATAAATTGCCAAACTTTTTTTCTGAGTTTCTTTGGTTGATTAAAAACTCTGAAATAGTTGTTAATTGGTAAAAACTTTCTCTCCCAGGATCAGAGATGAGACTCCAGAGACCATCGAGGGGGAGCGATTTTTTGCTCTGAACGGATCGTTGCATATCATCAGTGCACAAAAAAACGACAGCGGGAAATATGTGTGCGTTGCCTCGAACACGGAGGGCAAGTCAACTGTCACTGCTGTGCTGGATGTGAAAGGTATTGCAGCAACTTTATTAGTGCTTTCTTTAAGCTGGAGTACTACCAGTCACTGCATACCACTATCAATCAAGGGCCAGTTCACCCAAATGACAAACAGTTTTCAAATGTTTCTATGCGCTTGGCTGGCCGAGGGGTGGAGGACAAGTTTGTCTTTCAATAGAAGTCTTTGGCCTCTGTACAAAACCACATTACAAAAACAGTTTAAGATCTGGAAGGTACAATCCTTCTTAACTTTCTAAGTATTTGTCCTTTGAAACATGCTTGTGCCAAAAACCAATAAATAACTTAACATCCTGACATAAAATTCATCTTTCATTGATGTTATAAAGAGATGCAGCATAAATAATAATGCGGTGAAATATATTTAGAAATCTGTTTTTTCTGCATTTCATAAATGCAAATCACCATGGAAATTTATTGAGCAATCAAGAGATTTCCATTTCGGTTACTCATTTCACAAATCAAGATGTAATCACTGCGAGAGGGACTCACTGCCAAAGTAAATATTTTACATATATGAGGGATAATAATAACGCATTAACACAAATTCATTTCTTTAAGGCATTAAAGTAACTTGCGATATTTAGGTTGTAGCGAGTAGTTTTAAAGAGAGTGAATATACTGGTATCATTTAAAACTAGAAAATGTAATGAATCCAACCATGTCATACTAGCTTGTCAGGAGGGAGGTTAAATAACACTCCAAACCTGTGCTACATTTTTGTAAGGAAACTGTCATGGCCATTTTCAGAGGGGTCCCTTGACCCCTGACCTCCAGATGTGTGAATGTAAATGCCATGTTATGATTTGAGTCAGTACCTGTGAGGGTTTCTGGACAATATCTGTCATTGTTTTGTGTTGTTAATTAATTTTCAATAATAAATATATACATACATTTGCATAAAGCAGCATATTTTCTCACTCCCATGTGGATTAGAGTATTAAATATTTGACAAATCTCCCTTTATGGTACAGTGTGAACAGATTTGAATCTGAATTGATTTATTTGCGATTAATTAATCAACCAAACAATTAATTGCACTTAAATATTGAAATTGTTTTTTTTTTCTTGTGTTTTTGTGTATTTTGCTATATCCTATTATTTACTTCATTTCTTTAAATTTTTTTCTAATTCAACACCTTTTTTACTTTTTCACTATAAAATATATGAACATAATATTTATATAATATATGTATAAAGAACTTCAAATATTCACATCTCATTTGAAATACTGATAATAAATATAGTATATATATTTTATCTGGCCGCAGCCTAACAAGACAAGTTTTGTGTATGTGTTTTTGTCCCTGGCTCTTTTTATATCTTTAGACCCTACAAAAATAGTATATCCACCTCAGAACGTGCAGATCGTCAGCGGGACCACGGCCCAGTTGATGTGCCAGGCAGAGTACGATGAAAGCCTGCGGGGTACCTTTGAGGTGGTGTGGAGGAAGGATGGTGAGGAGATCCCACTTTCCTTTGAGGAAAATTCCAGGTAGGGTGTTGTGGTTCGATAGTGTTTCCATTAGTTTTCAGGTGTGGTTTTGTCTGGGATGGCTTTGTTCAGTGTCTTTATCTCTGTGCTAATGCTGGGGAAGAAATAACGCATGAAAAGTCCCAAAGGCTTTGTGCCTTATCCTACTGAGTAGAGGGTCAAAGACGTGGGATTCTGCTGACCTTTTGTCTGCTTAATGAACTGACTGATTACCTGCCAAGAATATTATGTTTTTGTGTGCCTGGTTATTTTGTTATCTGTTACAGTTTTAGTTGGAGTTGTGGACAGTTAGCTCAAACTCGTGCACATACTTCTGGCATGTATAAACCACGATTGTCTATCACTATGTGCATTTTGATGCCGATCCAGATTGAGATGTAGATGGGAAAAAAAATCGAAACTTTTACTATTATTAAAATCAATAATGTGTGATTGCTCACTGAGCACTAGATTGAATTTATATTACAGCTATGCACTGTGCTTATATGTCCAGATACTTTGTGGACGACGGCATGCTGCAGATCATGAGCGTGAACCTGAGCGATCAGGGAATATACACATGCGTTGCTAGAACCAGCCTGGATGAGGACAACGCCACTGCACTGCTCACTGTGCTGGGTAAGATGGTTTTATAGAATATCATTCATTATTGATTACACATTCTTTGAAAGGACTTAGCATATAGACGGTTATATGAATAATTTAAAACAGGGTGTTGCATCGTGGATCAGATGTCATTATATTATGTTTAAGCCCTCCAGATGTTCTGGATATTAAATTACTACTGAGATATGTATTTTGTGGTGCAGACGTTCCTGACGCTCCAAAAAATGTGGAGATAACTGACCTGAAGAGTCCGAGAAATGTTTGCCTGTCTTGGATACCCGGGAGTGATCACAACAGCTCTGTAACAGGTAGGAGTTCATGCAGAAGAAGTCTGACGTGTCAAAGAGGTGGTAGTGGTGCTAAATAATGCAAAGGGGAAACATTTTAGACAAGATCATCATACTGTGGTTACACGCTTTAGTTTACAGCCTACATAATGATGTAATTACTATATAATTGGTGTAATTTCAAAATGATTAGAGTGAGGAATTGGCCCTTGCCAACTGTGGTCATCCCTAAGACACACCCAGGCTAAATGAATGTAATAGAATATAGTAGAATAAATTGCAAGTTTATTGTCTCGCTGGGAGATTTTCTTCACTCACCGTAGAGATAACAAACAACATAATGGTATAATAGTGCATAAACCAAGTGTTTACATGCAGACGCACAATGCCCAGGAGGAGCCTGGCACTTCAGCTGATTCTGTTCAGTGAGTGCTGTGTGGATAAAACATCTCTTACACAGAAATCAGTTTAACCGTATCACCTGAAGTCTGCCAGCTATACTGTTACAAGCTGGACTGAAGTTTTTCTTTGAGGAGCGCCTTGGTAGCAGAGTGATTACAGCACATACCATATAACAGCAGCGGTTCGATTCTGGCCTTGGGACCTTTGTTGCATGTCATACCCATAGACTGAATATGAGCAGTGGACGTAGTCACAGGGACGTCACACATTGGTTTGCAGACATCCTTTTTGAAGCTTCCAGTTCAGCATTTTGGCCATCAGCATGTTTTTGTGAAACCAGAAGTGACACAAGAGGGTGGAGGTAAAACATTTTTAGTCAACCAAACTGTTAAAGTTTGCTACCTGGAGGTAGCCCATTGGTCATATCCAGGTGGCAACCTCCCATTTTGAAAATTGAAGCCAATGCTGAAGTGCCTTAAACTTGCATTCTTTCTAATATCCAGTAGGGGGCGACTCCTATGGTTGCCAAAAGAAATCTTATTGTATAGAAGAAGAAGTTTGTCCTTTATTAGTCCCACGAGGGGAAATTCAATTTTTTTCACTCTGTTGTTAACTTATACACGGTACATGCAGACCTGAACACACACATGCACAAACATGCAACAATGGAGAGATGTCAGAGTGAGGGGGCTGCTCCTGACAAGCGCCCCGAGCAGTTGGGGGTTTGGTGCCTTGCTCAGGGGCACCTCGGCAGTGCCCAAGAGGTAAACTGGCACCTCTCCAGCTACCAGTTCACACTCAGTTCTTGGTCCATGTCGGGACTTGAACCGGTGACCCTCCGGTTCCCAAGCCAACTCCCTACAGACTGAGCTACTGCCGCCCCCAACACCGTAGTAGTATAGATGTCTAAAGCGTGGCTGCTGCGTTACCTAATGTTTTTTATTTTGGCGTCCATGTTAACGGGGTAGAGCAGACTATGTCTGTTCTAGAGATTCGAGGTCTCGCCTATTTTTGACGCAAGCTGCGCAGTTCACAGCAGCAACAGACAGTGAAGGTGAACTTCTGACTGTGTATTGACATGATATCAGCATCATAACTACACTTTCAATGTCTATAACTGTAGAAATTGTCACAGACATGAAAAGAAAGTCAAGAATTATTTTTAAATCAACACTTCCTGCTTTCGTTTCAAAAATAAAACCCCTCAACCCCTTATTAACATGAGGCTGTTGAAGTATGTACAGGACAGTGTTGTAGAACATGCAGTGACTTGCAGGGCTCCATGAATGACTATAGTATGGTATTTTAATTGTGACTATTACTATTATTTACAAATGAGCATATGTGCCTTGACCTTTCTCTGTCTACAATAAATAAAATAAATTACACTTATAATGAAATGAAATGGCCATTATCAAAGTCAAACTTTAAGTAGAAAGAGCAGCAACAGCAGAAGTGCTGTAGCTGGTGTGAACAACGGACGCATGAATCATGGACCCATAAGGTAACGCAGCCACCATGCATTGCTCACGTGGCTGGTCTGGTCCAAGCGTAAAAGAAAATGAGCCTACTTGTCTCATGATTTATGACCTCAGTAGACAATGTAAACATGAGTTTATTTTCTCAATCGCTAGTTTCAAGTATTTTTCAATGCAGTATGATGTTCCTTGACTAAATTATGGTCCTATTTAGAGTCAAATAGACCATAAAGCAGGGGATGCTTTAGGGCGGGGCTAACTTGTGATTGACAGGTCTCTACTACGGTGTTGTCCAGTCTGGGAATTGTCCATGTTTTCATCTTACAACTTTAACTCTTTCACAGTGTGTTTTCAGTTCATGAAAGTTAACATTTGGTCACCCAAAAATAATTTATTCCAACATGTGTTCATCCCAGCTTGGAAAGAACTGCATGGTTGGGCTTAAAACTATGTTTGTAAAGTGAAAATGACACTGAACATTGTAAACAGAGGACACAAATCAACAGCTGATGAACAGCTTTACACTACCGCCACTATCACCACACTCCATACTTTCTCAGAGCATTTACTATTGCCACAGGTGGGTTTACATTATATTTAATGGAACACCCAACGCGTTTCATACCAGCGCTCAAGAGTGCCTTGTGCATCGGTTTTTGACACTCTGGGAATGAGGATGGGCTGCTTATTCAGTGTTTGCTATTATTTAGCTCCACCCTCTGGTGTCACTTCTGGTTGCAAAAACCAAGATGATCACGGCCAAAATGCCGAACTCGAGTCTTCAAAACGGCTGTCCACCAACCAGTGGGTGACATCAGTCCTGTCTACAGTCTATATGGTCATACCTCTCTCTCTCTCTCTCTCTCTCTCTCTCTCTCTCTCTCTCTCTCTCTCTCTCTCTTTCCCCCATTTCAATACTGCCCTGTATTAGTTAAAGGCTCCAAAAATAATCAAAAAATAATAATTGTTCTTTGGTGCAACTACTAATTCAGCTAGTGTACATCACACAACATTGTCATGTCTCCTCTGAGAGTTAACAGACTGCTGCTGTGATCACTGTTGAGTGCTAACTAAAGTTCTTCAACAAGCAACGGTTGCAAATAGCTGTGAAGTGCTGAGGATCCTGGCAGGGAAGCTTGCATCTCATTTAGGCTTCAAAAAGACACTCATTTATTTTTGGAACTTAGCGATGATAAGAATTTAGATCAATTGATAAATGTATCCTTGTGGTGTTTATTAGCTTTGATGTGTGTTATCTATGATCATAAAT
Source organism: Pterois miles (assembly GCA_947000775.1). Taxonomy (NCBI): domain Eukaryota; kingdom Metazoa; phylum Chordata; class Actinopteri; order Perciformes; family Scorpaenidae; genus Pterois; species Pterois miles. The sequence goes on from CAMQGK010000300.1 coordinate 13,130,442, forward strand.
GAGAATAGACATGCCTGAAGAAGATCTTTTTGTCAGGCTGAAATTTGCAGTCATTTTATTTGTTTAATTAAACATCTTGGAGCAACTAGACATCAGTTGTGAGGCCAGCTTTTTTCTACACGATATCAGTGGATCGGTTTGGCTCAGCACCAGGTGGATGTCTGTGTAGAAATATTAATTTAATCTGAGTAATTTGCCATGGAAATTGCCAGAAGCTATGGCTGTGCCAGAAATCACTCCCTCGTTTACTCATTTATTATCCCCTACATGATAAACATTCAGTCAGGTACTGTTAGCAGTCGTTATCAAGTGACAATGAGATCATTTTCAGCACACTAACAGGTGTAGTGGCATAACTAATTCAAACATCTGTCATTTCAGGAATAATTGCAGATTAGTAGAATAGTTTATTTAAACCTACAGTACTACAGTGATTGTTTTTTTGGCCACTTGGGGGCAGTGTACACAAGTTGGAAACATAACATTGACATATCACCTTGTTGATCTGACCATTTTGTTAGCAAACAGCTGCTCATCACACATCCAGCAGTTACAGAGTAACATCATCATTAATTTGCAGTCATGTTTCTGTTCACCTGTCCAATATTCATTTTCTTTTAGCTCTATTTTGATTTCCACCAGCTCTTTACCTGCTAAATCCTCGACTATGTTCACCCGCTAGTCGCTAACTGTGTCTGCAGGAATTGTTTAGTGGGTTTTTAGAGCTTTTTCGCTGAAAACAGCTACCTGCTGTGGTCAAAAACGACGCTATGAGAGCAGTGACAGTGAACCAAAGCAGTAAAGATGTGGGCCAGATCGCTATGATGAGACAATGAACTAAAACTCATTTTACAGCTCCATAAAGCTGAGGGGAGCTTCAGATTAAGGTGAAAATGTCCCCAGTGTCACATTGTTTTCTCAGTGTCATGTGATACATTAATATATACAATTGCAAGATAGGTTTGGATTTTAGATTTTATTTTACGCACATAAAGAAGGTACAAGTTGATATTACATAAGAGAGGTGCAAAAAACCTTCAGAGGGGCTTGATCAGGGCACTCTCCAGTGCAAACCTTAATCAAGTATAAAACGAAAATGAAATATTAAAAAGGAGGAGAGAAGACAAAAAAGATTAAAAAAAATTGCACTCACTAGCAGACATCATTTATGCAAGTAGACAATTTGATGAAATATAATTAAGATTTTCATGATTATCATTCACTCATTCATCGTCTTATTCGGGGTCGGGTTACTGGAGCATCAGCTCCAGCCGGGGACCCCAAACTTCTTTTTCCAGCATTATACATCTCGTATCTCAGACAAGCCAGGTCTCAGACAAACCACACAATGTTACGTACGAAGAAAAGAAAGAAAATACTGAAGAAAAAAGCTTTTGTTTTGAATTGCTTGTGTATTGTTAGTGTGCTTCTTCCTGTCTCACTTGACATTGATGTAAATTGAGGTGAACGATGTTTGAAGTAGCGTCACCTGCTGATTGGTTGGTGGTAAAGCTGTGTGCTTAGTTTGCCACAAACGTGGCTGAATACAAAGAATACAACTTGATCTGTCACTTTGAAACAAAACATGCAGAAAAATACAGAAACCTGTTAAGTTAAACGTTAAATGTAAGTGTTAATGTTAAGTTTTGTAAATGGAAACATTACTACCCAAAACAGTCCTGTATGGTTCAAAAACTCCTGAATATAATGTTGTTTTCTTAATAATATGCTGTTTGGAGTGATTTTCAGTGTAATAAATGCTGAAAAATAAGTGCCCAGTGTGTTTTTTTATAATGATAAAATAGAGGTTACATCTGACAGTATTTGGTCGGCCCCCTGCAACAATCTGGGTTTCTCATGTGGCCCCCCAGGATGAACAATCGCCCAGCCCTTCTTAAATTGGTGCCAACTTCAAATATTTAATACACAGAAAAGTAACATTTTAAGCTGTGGTTCAAATGTTTTCACGTGTTAGATGAGCTCAGTGTCACTGTCATGTCTATACGTTAAGTAGGAAGCTGGAATCAGGAGGCAATTAGCCTAGCTTAGCATAAAGACAGGAAGCAGGGGGAAACCGCAAGCTTTGTTCTCTGCAAAGTTAAAACATCTGCCTACTTAGTACACCCCTTAAGCTTTATGCTAAGCTAACCTAACGGGCTGTGACTCTAGCTTTGTATTTAAGACAGAGATATGAGAGTCCTCTCTTCTAACTCTCAAAGAAAGCAAATAAACATTTTTATCAGAATGTTGAACTATTCCTTTATTGGTCTGGTGGAAGTGTTGAACATTTACTGTTGATAATCTATCGATACTGTAACAGTGGACCGTGCAGCTAGTGAAAGAGGAGTGGAATGCATGCTTTCTCTGCAGTTGTGACTATTATTATCAGTGTGTTTGTCTGTCGTCTCCTCCATGAACAGAGTTTGTAGTGGAGTACGAGGAGAGCCAATGGGAGCCTGGCAGGTGGAAGGAGCTTCAGAAAGTCCCCGGTAACCAGGCAACAGCCGAGCTGGCACTACACGGACACCTTGACTACCAGTTCAGAGTGTATGCTGTTAATGCTGTTGGACCTGGACCCCCCAGCGAGTCCACTGAGAGATACAAAACACCCCCTGCTGGTGAGCCTCGCTCCCTCTAATTAGTATTTTCTGCTGTGGTTTATCCGTTGATTGTGAAAGCATACAACGTTTTAGCATTTCTTTTGAATTGAGCAGAGAGTAGCTGTGTGGTGATGCCAGCATTTGGCCACAGGTCTCTGTAGCAGTAGGGGGTGTGAATATTTTTAGGTCTCAAAAGTCACCAAGTATTAGCTCCAGCACATGTTGCTGCTTGATCTTGGCTCTCATTTGAATATGCTTATGTATGAAATGAGGATACTTACACTACAATTGCCAAAGGGTCTGCTTTGGCTGGATAGATATTTGCATTTTAGCAGTAAAATACTACAGTCGAAAATACAGTAGTAAGATGAACACCTTCATGCTATTTTTCTTTATAATTCTTGTATAATTTCTTTTAATATATGATTATGCTTCTCTTCAAAGCTCCTGATAGGAACCCAGAAAACATCAAAATTCAAGGCCATCTTCCTCATCAAATGGACATTAGCTGGGAGGTAAGAGAAAGAGCATATTGACTGTACACTAGAAACCATTATAGTCTGGAAGCAAGACTTGTAAGTGATCAGTACACTCTCCTGTTGTAGCCGCTGTTGCCTGTTGAACAAAATGGCCCAGGCCTTGAGTACAAGGTGAGCTACAGGAGACTGGGCGTGGAAGATGTCTGGAGGAACCACCTGGTAAAAAGACACTCATTTGCCGTGAGGAACACGTCCACTTTCGTCCCCTACGAGATCAAAATTCAGAGCAAGAACAGCCATGGCTGGGGACCAGATCCTAAAGTCGTTACCGGTTACTCTGGAGAAGATGGTGAGTTACAGACTTAAAGGGGTAGTTTGGGGGTTCTGAAGCGGAGTTGAATGAGGTACTCATCCTTTGTCAGCATATTACCTAGAGTAGATGACGGTCGGTGCCCCAGTTCAGAGAAACATACAGGAGTATCAACATGGGAGCAAAACATATTCTAGACATTTAAAAGAGAGGCTCACCTAAAAAAAAAATCTATATTCTTTTAAAGGTTGAGTGTGTAGGATGTGGCGGTATCTAATGATGAGGTGAGGAGAATGTAACACAGGTCATCTACAGCAGTGTGTATGTAGAATCGGTGTGTACATGGGAAGTGAGTGGTGAAGCAAGAGAAAGAGGTTGCGGCTACGACAGGAGCGAGTAACGTTATCGACTCCAGCCCAAGCAGGAAAAGTTATCAGTTTGGTTTGTCTGTTCTGGGCTACTGTAGAAATATGGCGGTACAACATGGCGGACTCTGTGGAGAAGGAACCTGCTCCCTTATGTAGATATAAACAACTCACTGTAAGATAACGAAAACACAATTTATATTTTTCAGGTGATTATATACTAAAAAAAAAATACTTATTTATATTTTATTCCATTTCTGTTGAATTGGGCTGCACGGTGATGCAGTGGTTAGCACTGTCGCCTCACAGGTTCGAATCTGGCTTTGGGCCCTTCTGTGTGAGTTTGCATGTTCTCCCCATGTTAGCGTGGGTTTTCTCCGGGTTCTCCGGCTTCCTCCCACAGTCCAGTCCAGTCCAGGTACTGATCTGAAAATGAAAAAAATGTTATAGATAAGTTTCACATTCAGTATGAAAATATTCCAAATATAGTGTACACTTAAACTGATATTGATTTTTTTTTTAAGAGGCCTTTCTTTAAGGTGGTTAAAATAGGTTTTTCTGCTGCTCCCGTGTGGTTACCGGTAACTATCCCTTTAATACTCCCTGTACTGTATGAATTAAAGCCATTAATGTATTTCATTTTCAATGTATTTCAATAAATGTTTACATGCAGCTCACTTCACTCTTTGATTAAAACACCTAAGGCTGATCTAGCACATGTAGCTGTTGTTTTTTGTGTGACTTACTGTGAACTTTTTGTGTTATCGTATCCCACCTTGTCTTCAGTCGTCTTTTGGCATTGTCTGCGGGAAAATGTGTCAGGTTAAGTTCTTTCCTTTTTTTTTTCCCTTTTTAACCCCATGCGGCAGTTCAGTAGTGACTTTTCACTTCCAACGCTTGCTAAATCCAGCAGGTGGTAGATAACCTTTGTAGAGCAGAGGGATGTCAAATTTCCACATCTGTCTCAGAAGCTGTGGGAGATTTGACAGATCACGACACACTTTTTGCTGTAGTCGTACTCAAGCACAATGGCTGCTTCTCTCTCTAGTGTCTTCTGTGCTTCTGTCCTTCCCTACTTCCAGTTCAGTAACATGTAGAGCAGAAGTTGTTGTATTTGTCCCTATTGAAACACCCGAGCTGCCTCATTTGGTGTCCAGTTGAGTATTTTGTCCACATTTATGCTGATCAAACAGCATCACTGTTTTTATTTACCAGCATAACCAGCAGCAGATCATTTCGGCACAGCCTAAACCAAAAGAATAACCTGTTCCACGTTAACAGCTCAGACCAGTGAATTAGGCTGTTTTGGTCCAACAGGAGTATTTTATTTTGTTTGATTTTCTCATGGTAGGGTTAAAGAGTTTCTGCAGAAGGTAGCCTGTTGTTTGCAGTATGTCTGTATCTCTGACCTTCCTCCATGTGTTCTTTAGTCCCGACTGCAGCACCACGGGACATAGCAGTGGAGGTGATCAACACCACTGTTTTGAGAGTTAGCTGGACTCCGGCTCCACCAGCCACAGTGAGAGGTCATCTAGGGGGCTACGATGTAAGTTTTCATCATGGTCCTGAAAGCTGATTTCTTCCAGACTGTGTTGTATAACTGAAGAATTTCAATGGTAGCAGATGAACTCTAATAATCAGCAATAATTTAGCTCTTTTTGTTGTATTTTACAGTAATTACTTGGTGTTTACATGAGAGAAATACAAGGGGGTAATTAGAGTCTTTTACATGGATTACCCCTTATGTATATCCATCTGTCCTCATAATTAGGGTTGTCATGTTAATGCAAATTAGTTTTGACGCCACTAATTTCTTTAACTCATCAACGCAATGTGTAATATATAGGCTGTAGCAGGTCCATTTTAAAGCTAGGGTGAAGGTACTACTGTCCTAATAGCTTGTCGAAAAGGAGGCAAAATACCACTCCAAATGTTAAATTTGGAGAAGATAAACTGTCATGGCAATTTCCAAAGGGATCCCTTGACCTCTGACCTCCAGATGTGTGAATGTAAATGGGTTCTCTGGGTACCCACCAGTCTCCCCTTTACCGACATGCCCACTTTATGATAATCACATGTAGTTTGAGGAAAGACAAAGTCAAGTCAGCACACTGACAGCTGTTGTTGCCTGTTGGGCTGCAGTTTGCCCAAAAAAATGCAGCACCTGTGAGGGTTTCTGGACAATATATCTCATTGTTCTGCATTGCTAATTGATTTCCAATGATATGATGCATAAAGCAGCATATTCGCTCCCTGCCATGTTGATAAATGTATTCAATACATGACAAATCTTCCTTGAAGGTATATTTTGAACAGATAAAAATGTGAATAATTTTTAAAATAATTTAATTGTGACTAACTATGGACAATCATGCTATTAATCAATTATTCTTCTTCTTATTATTATTAAAAAATTATTTGAATCGACTGACAGCCCTAATTATAATAGATATTTCCATACTTTATCCCTTCACTCACCTGTCCTCAGTGTTTCATAACTGAAGGCATCCCCCCAGAAAAGAGACACCACTCACTTTCACTGTTTTGTCTTTGATAAGTGTCCTTTTCAGCCAATACTGTTTTAATAGGCGACATAAGGCTGAGACAGAGATACCAAATGTTCATTATGTGACTTTACAACAGAGAATATTCTTCCTTTTTTAAGTGCCATATCCCAATAGACTAAACCCTGATATAGATATTTTTCAAGCAAAGCCTCCACAGTAGTGTGACAATGTAATGCCAATTATATAGTCGAACAGGCATTACCAACATCACATTGACGTTGCTTGTAAAGCATAAAACACAGTTTTCTAAAAAGGTACATGTGAGTTCTAGTTGACAAATGTATATCTGGTAGTGGCCTAGTCGTTAAATTAATGAGCACATGGAGAAAGATTTTTCCTTTAAATTGTAATATTATGTGAGGTTCGCCCAACCCGACTTGTTTTTGCTTTCTGTATTTTAACTCCGCTAATGGCCCTGAACAGTCTGAACGGTGCATCTTTTCTGGTGGGAGGATTTTGTCGTTATTTAGCTAAGAAATAACCACATGATGAACTCATCTATGAGACTCATGCTTGTGCTCACAGAGGCGTCTCAGGTTTGAGAGAAGTGGTTGTATGAATGTGAAAAGACTTGTGTGTGATATTTAATCTTTAATTTGTGTATTTCCTTGATATATAATTCAATTAAAAGGCATTCTTAAATGTGGTAATGTGATATAATACCTGTAAAATTCAGATTTTCCCGTCACTGTGTAGGGATGACAGATTGACATTGACAATGTGACTGTTTGAAGAAGCTACCCTGTCACACACCCTTACCTCAGATGATTGGTATCAAAAGCCACATCTCATATTCACAGTTCATATCATGTGATGTCTGATATGCCTCATTAAAGGGGAAAACTGGCATTAATTGCTTCTCAACATGCTCTATACCACTGTTCAGCCTCTCTTTTCTTCTTCTTCTCTTCAGATTCGTCCCTCATCACCGTTTTTCATTTCTCCCCTCTCACAGGTTCACTGGTTGAGGAAAAGAAGTTGGCTGAATCCCAACAAGGTTTTAAATGAGCGTCGATCGCTGTCTTTTCCTGGGAAGAGGACTCACGTCATCGTGCCGAGCCTCGAACCATTTTCTGAGTACAGGCTCACTGTTAACGTTTTCAACAAGAAGGGCAATGGGCCCAGCAGTGACCCGGTCACCTTCAGCACTCCAGAGGGAGGTGAGGTGACACAAACATACAATGCACAACATTAAGGATGCTTCTTGCACACTTAAAAATACTCACGCTTAGGACATAAACACTAAAAAATACTGTGACTCAGAAATCAAGACAAGTCCCTCGTCGTAAATTTTCTTCACCTGGAAGTTTGAGCTCAATTTGCAGCATAATAGATGTGCAGAGTTTGACAGTAGAAGGCTGTTGACTGTTTTCAACGGCAGGACCGGTTTGAGGCCATGTAGGTGGTTGCCTGAGGCTGCACCCTCCGGAGGGTGCTACTCGCCCTCTAAAAATAATAATAATTATCATTATTATTATATTATACTGTATATATTTTTTTAAACGCCAGTGGGCACCCTTACTCATTTTTTGCTTTGAGAAATGAACAAATTAAATAATTAATTAAATACATTTTCACCCCTGTCACTCTCTCTCTGACACTTTTTTTTATCTGTCTGGCCGCATTTGTTTGTCAACAAAAGTGTAAATTTTAGTGAAACTCACTAAACACTTTTAAGCCAACAGTTGTTTATTTATCTTATAATAAACAGTTACGTATGAAAATAAAAATCTTAATATTTGTCTTAAAACCAATGTGATGTCTGATGTAGGGTTCTGGGGGGGCCAAACCCTAAACCTAACTCTACATCCAGATCTAGGGCATCAAAAGGGCTCAGGTCGGCTCTGAGAAAAGGGGAAAGAAAGCTTAAAGCACAGAAGAAATATCTAGCGTGAAAAAACATCTCATATGAGAAAAATAAATTTATTTGGACATGAATGAAAAACTGAAAAAGGCTGGCACGTTGATGCAATGTTTAACCACCTCCACAGAAATAAGCTGCTAGAGAAACGTGTACACAGTAGACGCTTTACTATTGCTTTCATTGTCATAGTTCCTGTGCAAGTGCCCATCCTGACTGCCTCCAACGCCCAGAAAGACTCCATTTTGCTGGTATGGGGCCCGCCGCTGGAGACAAACGGCGTCCTCACCGGTTATCTCCTGCAGTACCACCTCAGTGAGTACACACACTATGTTGTTTGACTAATTACTCGTTGGCTTACACAGTGTAGACCTCTGGCCCTGTGTGAGGCTTTTCATTAATAGATATCTCTCTGCTGTAGCTTGGTGCTTTGTCTGTAGTGCGAGGCGCTCTGTGGGCGAAGTGTAAGCAGGAGTGCAGTGTGAGTAGGTGAGAAAAAATCAGGTTGGAGGGGAGGAAGTGTGGAGTGGGTGGATCTGATATACGACAGTTTATCTTTGAGTCTTCAGGTTTAATGTCTATTTTCTAAACCTTAAAACATACTACACACACCATCCTTCTTCTCCCTTCTCTTGTGTTATCATACCAGACACTAGGTAGCACTGTTTAACACTGAATGCTCTCACAATGGTCGGCAGCAGCCCGACTGTGCAGGCCACTTGCAGGAACAGGAATGCAGGAACATTTAAATCAGTGCTGTTTGTGCAAATTTCTTATGCATTTGTTGCTCAGACGAATTTCATGTTGCAAAAGAATTTAAAGGAATAAACACCCACCTTTATGGTTGAGAACAGTCAGGGTGAACAAGTGAGTGAGGGGCTTTCATTACGCTCTCTCTGCTTTCAAAGCCTACACTCTCGTTGGCTGACATTTCTGGAATCTTTTGTGTAAAATGTGAAGGCAGAGGCAGCCCTTTGCCGCCTCCACCATCAACCCACGGAGTCTGGCCAGCTCTTCAATACAATCTGTCCCCCCTCTCCTTTCTGCTTTTTTTTTTTTACCATATCAGATGTCAGACTTTACACCGATATTCCCACACAATGCAGTCCGTGGGTGTTGGAGGGAATTTTTTGGTGGATTTGATTCACCATGTGCATATCTCAAATTTTGTGTATGATTAAATGTTCTGTGTCAAACTATATATATATATATATATATATATATATATATATATATATATATATATATATATATATATATATATATATATATATATATATATATATATATATATATATATATGCACTATATCTGCGCGTCCAGTTGAGTTATGTAACCACTGTGTAATTAGTTTGACGGCACGTTTTCTGTGCTGCAAACACTAATTTTCCAAAGCGGCGCCACAGGCTTGGCACATATTTGGTTTCCACCTGCATTTCAACATTGGCACAGTAATGACATCAATGTGGGTTTTTTCAGCAGAATAAGCGAATGCTTCCTACAGTCTGCACACATACTGTTCTTTGATCTATAATGCAAGTTTGGTGATACATTATGCTGCTTGTGATTGCTGCTCCTCTGATTTCCTTCTACTGCTTCTGCCTTATGTTGATTTGTTTATTTCTTTGTTTTTCCACCTGTTGTAGTTTTTTCTTCCTTTTGTACAGTAGTTTTCATTTATCATATCTCCTCCATTTCCCCCTCCTGTATTTCATTCTCCTTCTCATCCATTGCCACTTGTTTACACCCCCTCCTTGCTTCTCTTGAGTTCTCTATCTCCTGCTTTCATCTCCTCTCCCCTTTCTTCATAATGTATTCCTCCTCAGCTCTCCTGTCACGACATGTATCTGCTCCGTTCACTTTCTGCATGAGCTGGCATGACATCTCTTCATCTTCCCCCTCCCTCAACCATTGACCCTCATTATAGTGGTGTCCCATTAGCATACAACATGAGCCGACGCCGATGCCTTTTTTACCTGCGTGTATCTGTCGTGGGCTCACTCATGCCTTGTGAACTGACCTGACATATTTCACCTTCCTCTATAGTTAATGAGACCACACTGGAGGTGGTTGATTCCCGAGAGGAGAACATCACTGGGGCTGACACCACCCAGTGGCAGCTTCAGGGCCTGGAGGAGGGCCGCCTCTACCGCTTCCACCTCAGCGCCTGCACTCAAGCAGGTTGTGGACCCCCGCTGGCCCAGGAGAGCAGCACCGTTGCTAAAGCAAGTGAGTGGATAAAATCGGTGATGGTGCGGTTAATAAGATATTATTCGCATTTGCACTGGTTTGGGTATGAAATCCCCACCAGTGTTTTAAAAGCATTTTACAGACATGGGAGCTGCAATGTAATAATTCATACAAAGTGCAAATATTTATACTAATTGTACTGTTTCATAAATGAAACAACTATTGTTACAGGGAGTACTAATCAGCCTTTAAAAAGAGTTGCATAATGTCTTCTCTGGCTCTGGAGCAGTTTCTCACGTCTGAGAAAATAACCCCTGATGATGTTGTCAGGGTTATCTGGGCTTGGAGACTTTCTTTTAGTTGCCGGTTGCATCCACAGCAGTACATTTCATAGCTCCTGTGCTGGTCTGTTTCTCCAAACAGGTCATGCCGACCGCCATATACTGTCAATAATACACTGCATATGGATAAGGTCATGTCATGTCAGAAGGTAACCTACGAGTTGGGAAACTCTTGCAAGATTAGGCATTGATCTTGAGCAGTTAAGGTTTGGATATGTATTTGGGCATCCAGTCTTGCAAGAGCTTTTGCAAGATTTAGCAATTCATGGGTTACCTTCTAGACATGAACTTGATAAGTGCCTCATACAACTCCCCTTCAAAACACCCGAAATATCCCTTTAAGTCCAGGAGTCAAAGAAGCCATCATCATTGTCTTCATTTTGATTTACATAAAGCCAGTGGTACAAACTTTTGCCATGGAGTTTGAAAGAAGTGGGTGTTTACCATAGACTGTATAGAAAGATGTACGGGGCATCTCCACTTCCTCCCACCATACAAAAGTGAAGCCGAAATATCCCAGATATGAGTGCTGCCATCTTGATATTTTGACGTCATTTGGAACCAGAGTCTGTGCAGTATTGATCGGGCTGTGGAGCTGCGGTATCGAGGTCACCTGCCCAAAACCAATCACGAGCTGAGCACAGCAGCAGAGGCTCACAGCTGCCAATCAGGACGTCTTGCCTCCTGTTTACAGCATCACACAAGTAATTAAAACTAAACTTAAAAAAAAAAAAAAAGATTTGAACACATCAGCGTGATAATAACTACCTAAAATGAAAGAAACCATCTTTGGGAAAAATTTTATTCATCCACTAACATGGAGGTGGAATTTATGAGCTATACTGCCGCCAGCCACCAGGGGGCGATCCAGATGTTTTGGCTTCACTCTTGAGGAGTTGTCATGTCGTCCATCTTTATGTACAGCATATGGTGTTTACAAGGCATGGATGGACAAATGAAAAGACTCTACTGAACTGCATTGTGAGAGCTGTAAGACCAGTGTTTTTGGAGGTCGGCCCACGCTGAAGGAAAGTCAGGATATTTTATCATCTGATGTAAATACTTTGGTCTTTGCATCAGTTACATCTTCCCGCCTCTTTGGATTTTCACTTCTCAAAACTGTTTTCTTAAAATGCTAAATAGACTATTTCAGTTGTGCCCTTCACACAGCTCAAATTGCTTTAAAATGGGGAGAAACACTGAGAATAGAAACAAGAAAAATGGTTGAACAAAAACAAGCACAAAGAAAAGCCAGTAATGTAACAATGGGATAAACTCAGCATAACATCAGGATTGGTTATTACAATAGATAACATAATAATAGAGCTGAGCACAAAGGGAAATAGGTAAATTATCTTTCAAGATGCTACTTTAAAATGCTCAGTGAGATTGCCTCCCTAATATCCTTGTGAATTTGTTTCCTTAGTTTGCATATAAAAAGGTGCATCTCTAGTTTTCATGTGACAGTGGTTGTGAACATCTAACAAACCTGCAGCGGATTCAAGTGAACCCGAAGTCACATAAAACAACAGGGAGTCTCTAGTTTAGGTTGGTCCTGAGCCGTTTAGAGCTTTTTTAAAAGATACTGGGAGCCAGTGTAGCCCATCTAAAACTGATTCTCCATGCTTCCTCTTTATAGTTTTGTTTTGAAGTCTAGCAGCAGAATTATGAATAATTTTTATCCTCTAAATACCCTTTAAAAGAAGACCAACGGAAAGTTACAACAGTCCACTTGAGATGAAAGCCTGAATTATAGCTTCGTGGCATCTTGCTAGCTTAGGAGTGCCGGTATCACGGCAGTATTTCTCACATTGTCTGAGATGTTGGCTTAATACGTAAACATGATTGGATGAAAGAATGCTATTTTGGCCACTCTGCTGATGTGCGATTTAAAGCAGAGTTCAGATTCAAAGACGTAGGCTTAAAGTGTGACTTCTGATTCAATCCGGGGAACCAGAGATTCTGGGATAGTGTCTCTGAGTTTTGTTTTTTCTTTGATATTATTTATCAAGTTTTGGATTGCAGAGAGATAGAATGCAGGTGAGATGAAGGCACTTTGTTCCTTCAGCTCTACTGAAATGTATAATCAAGGGTCATCTGCATAAGTGTGAAAATAAAAAAAAGAGAGATTACTTTCTGAACAACATTCGATTCATTTTGATTGCTCTGCTTTGTATTGTTCTTAAGTCTGACTGCAACTTCTCCAGAATATTGTTTAATTTCAGAAAGCTGTGCATTTTAAGATAACTTAGAGATTCGGGCCTGTAACTAACAAGAACCTTTGTTAACAGCCTAACAACAGCACAAAAACTCCCAGTGTCATGAGATGTGTTTATGATTTTACGACCATAATCTTGGACACTGTTAAAACAGGGGTGGGCAATTATTTTTCCTGGGGGGCACATGAGAAACCCAGATTGTTGCTGGGGCCCAAACACATCGTCGGACGTAACCTCCATTTTATCACTATAGAAAACATACTGTTATTCTTATTTTTCAGCATTTATTATCCTGAAAATCACGGCAATTAGCATTTTATTAAGAAAATACTTAACCGTAAACTTAACAGTAATGATTACATTTCACTTAACATTAACACTAACATTTAACATTAACACTAGCATTTAACATTTAACTTAACATTAACACTCACAGTTCCTTCTCTGGTTCATGCAGCTTGTAAAAAGTCCTCTCTGCTTTAGTATCTCAGCCAGCAGCCCCTCGGCTGTCCTCTCCTTCTCATCTCCAGACAGCTTTCTGGATTTTTCTACATGTTTTGTATCATAGTGACGGTTCTAGTTGTATTCTTTGACTACAGCCACGTTTGTTGTAAACTAAGCTCACAGCTTTACCGCCAACTTCCACAAAAAAAAATACTTAATAGTCAACGACTTATTATAGATGTGCTGCCTCAGCAGGTGACGCTACTTCAAACATCTCTCAGGTCAGTGTGACAGGAAGAAGCACATTAACAATACACAAGCATTTCAAAACAAACGGCATTTTTTTGCTACTTTTTTAGCTTCGTAAGTAAAATTGTGTGGTTTGTCTGAGGCCTCCTGGGCCGGGCAGAACCATCACGAGGGCCGGTTCCGGCCCGTGGGCCGTATAACGCCCAGGTCTGCTGTTAAAGACATATTGAAAGCATTAATTGTAGCTGAACACACAACACATGAAGGATTTACTCTCAAACTTCAACAGTTTTGAGGAAGAAATGAACAAAAACACTTTTTAGGGATTGAATACAGGGATAGTCATCTATATCTCTATCTACTTACAGTATATCTCCATAGATACATGTAGATATAGATATATGTTTACTATATTTTTGAACTATTAAGCAATTTTCTAACTTTTTGCAGTGACGCATGGAAAGTGAATGTCAGAGGTTGGGGCAGGTTTTAATACTGTGACACCTCCATTGTTTTCTCAGTGCAATACAGCTTTATTATAAGTAGTTATGGGCTCTTTATAAATTAAACATGGACCTCCAGTTCAGCTTTTTTTTCCATTTCCGGGCAGTGGCTCTACATGACGTCTTAAGCACCCGAATAGCGTTGATAAATCATGGTGAAGTTTAGTCACACAAACCTTTAATGACCCTGGTGGTGTTCATCAGGTTGTTGTTCACGGTGTCATCTACTTCACCCGCAGGCTCAGTCTCGCCCAGTGAATTAATGAGGTGATAAGTTCAGAGAGCAAAGCCTCTGCTGTAGTATCTCTGATCCTGTTCTGCTCAGCTTCAGTTTTCAACCACTACTGGCAAATTCTTCTTTGCTATAACTGAGGCTGTTAATTGATTATGCATAGTTAATCATGTTTAACTGCAAATTAATCACACATTTTTTTGTCTGTTCAAAATGTACCTTAAAGGGAGATTTGTCAAATATTTAATACTCATCAACATAGGAGTGGAGAAATGTTGCTTTATGCAACTGTATGTATATATTTATTATTAGAAACCAACAAAACATTGACAAATATTGTCCAGAAACCCTCACAGGTATTTAATAACATGTCAAACTGGAGCCTAACAGGCAACAGCTGTCAGTGTGTCGGTGTGCTGACTTGACTATGACTTGACCCGGACTGACTGTGATTATCATAAAGTGGACAGAGGTCAAGGCACCATTTGGTTTTTCCTTACCAAAGTTTATTGTAAGTTTGGAGCGTTATTTGGCAGTAAGTACACCGTGTTTGGTACTGATGGATTTCTTAGGTTTTCTAATTTCATTTGATGCCAGTATGAGAGCCCGCAACAACCTTTAAAAATTACATTTTGCATTGATGTGTTAAAATATTATTGGTGTTAAAACGAATTTTTGCGTTATTATCACTTTAACTTTGACAGCCTTAGTTATAACACTAATTATTAAAGCTAAATATGTGTCAAATTTATGTTAATTATTATATAATTTAATGGCACAAGTTTTAAAAGTAAGACAATCCTGGTTGAATCTGGTGCCGTCTGCTGCTGTTTCTTTCAGCAGCAGTCTCCAACCTGTTTTGCGTTGTTTCACATAAGACAATATTTTCACTGAACAGCCTTCAAGGTGTGGGGGATAAATATGACAAAATGAAATGATAATACAGAAATAAAAACAAATGTAAAGCACGTAAAAAATACATCTCATCATTACGGTGAACTGGTGGGAGCCCTGAGCTTGTTTGTCTGCAACAAGCTGGTCCAATTTAGGGGTAATGGACGACAATGACACCCGAAGTGTGTTCGTTATGTCCAGTCTCTGTGATTTTGTTTTGGTCGCTGTCACAGCAGAAAACCCTGCTGTACAAAGATAGGATGTTGGTAATGGAAGCAGGGTTATTTTGGCGATCTCAACATACTTTTAAGGCCTTTTAAGGTCTCCATGTGCCAAAGCAGTTTTGAAGGCTTCATTGCCTCATTTGCCAGTCAGTTGCCACATATTATGCAGAGCGGGCTTGGTGCGTGAGAATCTCCTGTAGCGATAAACCTGTATTTTAAGCAGGACTCCTGATATTATCTTTTAAATGTAGCCTTCTTTTTCTTGGAAGTTGTCAGCTCTTCTTCTTCTGTCTCCTCATTGGACCTTTTCCCCTTTCCGACAAAGCTCTCCAAAGATGTTTGTTTTTTACTCATTTTTGCTGCTTGTGAGCTTCATTTTTGGGGCAATGTATCATGTGACCGAGATGCCCATTTTTGCAATTGTCAAGAGGCAGAGAGGCACAGACGGATAAATCCAAGCAAACTCTGATAATCAATAAAATATGTTTTTATCCACTCTTTCTTAGTGACCTGGTACCAAATCGATGGTTGGGGACCCCTGTCTTTTTGCATATGCCTTCTACCCCTAGGGGGTGCCAAAGTCCTAAATGCTCAAATTCTTCAGGCATGGTGTCTATAATTTGTATCTTACATAAAAAAAAAAAGCCATGCATATTCTGTCCGTTTTATTTAAGCCCTTTTAAACACTCAATTTAACACAAGATTGACAACATTATCTTCCACCACCTGCATTTGTCAGGTAGTAATTTCAGCCCTCATAAATAAACTGAGTGCAGTTTAACATTCCTAGAAAACTCTTGCATCCATTACTTGGCAAGCAAAAAAATATGAACACATGAGATTATATGTTTCCACTAACTCTGAAAGTTTTAATAAAATATATTAATTCCTCTCTGCTTTTTACGTTTCCTTTGAGAGGCGTTGCAACTTGTAGGTGGGTGTCCAGCCTGAGAGCCATCAGATGCATTGTTTGTAAATGTGGTTGAGTTGAGGCTCGGAGGGGAGATAAAACAGCTCTGTTTCAGCGCGCCGTCCTCGGGGCACGTTAGTCACAATGCAGCAGAGCAGATTTATGGATGCCAATAGCACGGAGCAGCAGCGCCATGAATTTAGAGTCGTTGATGGGGAGTGATGGAGTGACAGTGAAAAAAAAAAATGAATGCATGTGAGTTAGTGAGCCCAGGCTATGAAGTGGTCCTTTTTTTAGATTTGTGACTGAATGAGCTTTTAATGCTTATCGCCATTTAGTTGGGATAAAAGCCTGGACAAGCAGACTGACATACCAGAACAAAAAGAGGCATCAGCAGATGCGTGTTTGAAAGGCCTGTAATGAAAAGAGAGTAGCTGAGGTGAGGGACAGAAAAATCCCCCAGAAAGATGGGGTGGAGCAAAGAGGAGTAGAGGGAACAGAGAGAGAACAGTAATAGCCATAGCAGAAGAGTGTGGCAGACAAAGAAAAACTATCTATTTTTCTCCATCAGGTCTCATGAGATAACAACCCAGCAGAGATAAAGCGGACTGCAAACATGACAAAAAGCACAGAGGAGCATATACTGTATACCTCTTATAACCAGCCCCTCCAGAGATTAAATTATTTCTCCCTGGCCGAGCATTTCAGCACCCATGTTGTTGTCGCAGACACATTTGCTAATGGCGTGAACGTAACGTTTGAAAAAGTTTACTCAGAAACATAATAATCAAGACGTCCTTGCTGCAGTCGGTTGAGGATTTAGCAGTCAGAGCAGAAGAGTGCATGTCAGAGTGTTTGTGCCTGGTCTATAAACCTTAAAGCAGGCTTTCCATATATCTGTAATCTTCTGCTGTATTTCATTTTCTTTTCATCCCTCTGAAGATTTGTCCCCGACTCCAGATGTGGACCCTGTTCAAAGCAGTATGTATCACCGCCTGCAGCTGCAGGATACACGGAAGTAGTGGTAGAGATAGAGACAAGGTTGTAGACATGTTTGTGTAGAAAGTAGCTGACTGTACCCTCGGTAAAGGTTTGTCCTTTATAGAGTGCTACATGAATGAGCCCGGAAATGAGTTAGCATTTTAGCACTTCCAGTTCCCTCCTGTGGAAGTCAGTGGGTTTTCTGAATGGATTTTTAGTTTGATGCCTGAAATAAGGTCTGTGGTTAACACACACTGAAGAGATTTTAACATTTTGTTCCACAATATAAAATGCAGAAATATCCCACTCATTGCTCACTTTTTGACATCATCGGGCAGATATTGCAAGTGACTGAATCGTGGATGGGAGCTGGATGGCAGACTCCAGATCAGCTCTGAGTGCTTGTTTTCCTCCAGTCTGTGAGATCTTGCAGATGCCATTAGGAGAATCGGAGGACACAGATACATGTTTTTTTTATTTTTCAGATTACCTGCCTCCTGCACTGCTGTCAGGATATAGCGACTGCTTTATAGAAATAACTTTTTTTAATTGTATTTGCTCCAATTTGGCCGACTTCAGCTTTAATTTTAAGCCTTCTGTGTTGCTAACAAAGGGCTAAATGAGTTAATGAGCTAATGAACGTCCAACATTGTTGTATTTACTCACGCTAGACTGCGGTGCGCCGTTAGCCTTTTATTTCTGGTGATTACAATCACACTTCAAAAAAAAGTCATAAAAGATGTAAGTATCTGACGTGTGTTTGCCACAGAGCTTATTTTCTGCAATAATCCAAAACCAAACGGAAACAATCTATTGGGTTTCTGTCGAGGGCACCAGGGTGATGCTAACCGTTATCCCTGGAGCACTGTATAGCTGTACAGATATAGTTTGGATAATTGACAACAGCTCAGGACAGAAGGAACATTTCATTATAATAACGTGACAATTGCGATTTCAATTTGCAAGTCAGATTCGTTATGTAGACCCAAACCCTGCTGCACTTGCATTGTTTACCATCGGTCGCCCTGCTCTTGCTGTTCTTTCCATTAATCCAGTTTTCCCGGTCGCTCTAACAGTCCTGCCTTCATGTAGTCTATAGAGTTCGCTTGTTGCACAATAGAGCATTAGACCCGACAGCGTTGCAGCAGGAATCTAACATCTAAGGCTTCTCTTTCATTTCAGACCACAACTGCTCTCTCTCCTTTCCCAGCTCTATTATCCCGGGCAATTCTACTCATCCTCCTTTAGGTATATCGCTCACACTCAACACATGCACAGTGATCAATGATATCCCTGTGATCTCATCTCCATGTACCGTCAACTTTCAACTAACAATGGCATTCGAGACATGCCGTCGTTTCAGTCTATTCTGATATTCGCTCATGGTGGGGAGGCGTCAGGAAATGCCAGCTTTGCTTAAGGGAGAGTGAAGACGAGATGTCACTCCCGCCCACGATCTCTATATCTACCCTTCATGAGCCAAAATCCAGCTCCACTCAATTAAGTCTGGGGCCCAACGTTGCCTTTTGAACTGTCATCTTGAAGGCTTTCTGCTTGCTGCACTGTTCTCAAGCTGCAGGGGAACCTATTTGCCTCCACTAATCCTCTTTTCCTGCCTCTTTTCTCCTTTTCTCTGTGCCTGTCTGTTTCCCTTTCCTCCTTATTTTCCTCCTCCTCCTATTTCTTCTCTCTTTATCAGTTCCAGCCCTGTTGAACATAAGCTCTTATGTGAGTGACACCTTTGCCAAAATCAGCTGGACTGCTGGAGAAGAGCAGCAGGACTCGGAGCTTTATGTGGCTTATATGAATAACCGTAAGCTACTTTTCCTGTTCCCGCCTTTCTAAACATTGATAGGAGTTTTAGGTGATATCATGTGTAGGTGCAACTGGGAAGCTTTTATATAAACATCTAAAAATATATTGTAAGCCATGGCTACTTCCATCATTTCCATGATCGCCTCAAATGTGTTATGTATTTAAAGTTGTATTTAGTTGCATACATTTCAGAACTATTTATTACTTGGCAATAGCTCTTCCTATCTTCTTTTTTGATGCTAATACAGACTTGCTGCTTGTGCACTTCTTGTGCTTGGCTGTGTAGGTGATGGTAACTGGCAGATTTCAGAGGCTGTAAAGGCTTCTCGAAGTTTCCACGTAATTGAAGGGCTCAAACCTGGGATGGTGTACACCGTGCGCCTCATGGCCAAGAGGCTCCTCGATAATGCTAGCATTTTCGAAGACGTTTTCCAGACTCGAGTCAAAGGTGAGAGGAGGGGAAGGCGTCAGTTTAGTGATTTGAGCTCTAACCTGCCATAAAAATTGATACTGTGTGGTGAATGTGTGAGTTTATTTGTTTTTCTTGCATCTCTGTGCATTTGTTTTTTCCTATCTAACATTCTTTCAGAAGAGACAGAGTGTTATAGCTGAAGGGAATGTGAGTCAAATTCGACGTGAGAACATCCTCTCAAACTAGAATCCATCATGTTTTTTCTGTTTCCAGTGAAAGATAAGGTTGTGTGGAGAACGCTTGAGGGAACTGTCATACTCAAACAGACCAACGTGTAAAGTAGATTCTTGAGCTCTGCGTCTCTTTGCTGTTTTTGTTAGCAGGTCATAAAGGTCAGCAGAGCAACTCTTCGACCCAGGGCTGGGTCATTGGGACCCTGTGTGCTGTGGCGCTCCTCACCCTTGTCGCACTCATGGCCTGCTATGTGCGGAGAAACAAAGGTGGCAAGTATGCAGGTACGCCGCCGCCGACCCAGCGACAAGACGCGTTCTCCATGGAAAAAGGTCAGTTAGTCTTTGACCGGGGTTGGGTCCCCTTGTCGTCTCGCTTCAGGAAGTGAACCACAATTCAACTCATGAAATGTAATGAATGTGTAGGAGATATCAGCCTTGGTCAAAAGAAATTTAAAGTTACTGTGAGGAACTTATAACTGGTTATGAAACAGTCTCAATTTAATACTGATGCCTCTGTGTGACCTACGTTAGTAAATGCGAGGAAATTGGCCATTTCTATTCTTAGTGCTTGTCATCCAGCCCAGTTGCACAGTACAGTCTGTGAAATAGTCCCGAAATTTTATGTGATGCTTTGTGTATATGGACACAAGTTTTTGATGGTCAGCACGACATCAATTTGTATGTAATCCACGTAATTGTGAACCTGAAACTATATATAGGGGCACGTAGGGGGGAGGTCGGGGTGGATGGGTGGGTCAAAAAACACAAGGTTTCACCCATGAGACTGGAGTTTGTGTACCAGGTGAAATGAGAAGTCAAAGTTCATTTACTACGTAACTTCCATACTTAAGTTACGACACTTTCAGTGTAATTTAAACCCAAACTGCGATCTTTTCCTGAACTTAACAAAGTTATTTTGTTGCCTAAGCCTAACCAATTTGATCTATTTGTAGTAGTAGTAGTAGTTTTATTATGAAAAGACTGGAAATGGACTGAATGTGCGTCACATGTTGCTGAATATTTGTAGGAAAGCAAAATATGTTGTTGAGAGTGAAAGTGAAATTTCATATCTATGTACTCAAATGAAATAGACTAAATTTCGTGACTATTTCACAAACTGCCAAGGGACTGTTGTGTCACTGTCACACAATCAGATGAAATCATTAAGGAAGGAAACTCCTTCAGCTCAGACTCCTGTGGGGGCTCCGGCAGAGACCAGCCTCCCGAGGACGGACTCAGATCCATCCTCGCTGCCGCCTTTGACCACTACTGGAGGCCTTATTGCTGGGCCCGCTGGAGGGAAGGGAGTCACAGGAGAACCAGGACACTGCTGAGAAGACTGTCAGACCCTGCTGCAGTAAAACCAGAAGTTTTCAAACGGGACTCTGGTGCTCGGAAATACGCTTTTGTCCACAGGAACCACCAAAATCAACACAAAATTCAAGTTCCTCATAGCTTTAATTATCTGTAAAATCTTTAAACATCACCAGTTTTACAAAATAATGCTTTGAATTGACTTTTGATACAATTTTGGTTGACTTCCTGAAAGCATGAAAATATGCAATGTGCCTCAACCCTGACCCCCCACCCCATTTTAAAACTTCTTTATGCATGCATGTTGGACAGCTACTAATGTTAACCACTGCCAACCCCAATATAACCCCAAATGAACTGTCCACAAGATGCGTGCTGCATTGTGAAATAATTTGTGTGGCCCTGTTAGTTCTGCTCGGCACCTCTGCTTCCACACGTTGTCAAGCCAGATGAGTGAGCACCAGCTGGCTTTGTTCCTCACCTCCTCACCTGTGCAGACCTTCTTGGCTCTTCCCCTGCACCCTTGTGCTGTGCTGTATGAGAGCCAAATTCAATCTCACAATGGTGCCTACCTGCAAAGTGTCTCCTCACTCAGTTTCCCTCCTCTCAACTTGCTTTAACTGCCTTCTCCCCTCCACTCCACCTCTTTGCCTGCAGTAGATTTTGACATGAGGCACTGAATATTTCATCAGCTCCTTTAGATTCCCCCCTTTTTGCCCATCCAGCTCTTTTCATGAAACCCCTCTTTTGTCTCTCTTGAAAGCAACTGGTATTTTTTAAAGCATATTTACACAAAGAGCTGCTGTGTAGCACTTTGGGAGGACAAACACGAGAGAGGCTTTCAGTGTGCAGACTTGATAGGATGTTTACACACTCATATTTAGTTGGTCTCAAAAGCTTTTTGGTTTTGATTTTTGAAATTTAACTCCTATATGCACTCAAGTGATGTAAAAGTTCAGATCATTTTTTTCCTGTACACTTACTACGTATTAATGTTGAGTTTGCTGTAGCTCTGGTTTACAAGAATCGTCTAACAGAGGATAAGTGAGGCTGATTAAAACTAACAAAAGGCTTTTTAGTTACAGTATTTGAATTTGAGGCTTTACAAATGATCTGATGTCCCAACAGCACAAGTAATATGTCATTACATGTAAGTATGAAGTGCAGCTCTCTAACGACGCTGCTGAAATATCTGTCCTGCCCCCCTGCAGTGAAAGAGAAGGAGGACCTCCATCCTGACGTGGAGTCACAAGGAGTGAATGATGACACCTTCTGTGAATACAGGTGAGCTGAACTGCTGCTCTGCAGAGGAGAGCTACCTCGCCAAAGTGTGCTGAAAAAATGACATTATTCTGTCTCCTTGAAATGCTTTGTGTTGTAGCAATATTAATCTAACAACCATATGTTAAATATTTTCTGCCTCATTTGTCATTTGGTGTCACAGTAATGTTTTTTTCTCTCCCATCCCAAAAGCAAACCGTGCATTCATGAGCTTTAGCAGGATCAGCTGAGAAGCCGTTGTTGTCGTCATTTAACGGGCTAGGTAATCATCTGGTGTAGTTAAGAGTAGTGGGCAACCAAAACTAGTGCTTCTCTCCCCTTTAGCTGGAATATGTGCTTTTATTTTGTTGTCAGATTCTGGTCTAGGTGTGTGTGTGTGTCAGCTTGGTCCTGTAGGCATCAGTAGCTTGTTTTGTGTGTGTACATGTACTATATATACTTTATATATATCTCACAACAGATCGTGGTATATTTTGATTATATCACAGTTCTTTTATAACAGTCATCAAGATGGTAATATGAAAGCTATAGACACATTCCAGTTTAAATAGTTTTTTTTATTAAGAAATAATAATATTCACAATAAAATAGATCCTCCTTCCTGCACATGCAGTGGTGGTTGCTATGGAACATACACTAGCAGCTCCCATATTTCTTTTTTCATCACATGCTGATGTTATATTGATTTCTTTATTTGGTTCTTTGTTTACATTATTTCTATGTTCCCATTTATTGTGCAATTACTGAGAAACTGTCAGGCATCAGTAGGATGACTTTGATTACTGCTGTTTCCAGGCTGGTCTTTGTTTGTTAGGTGGAGCTCTGGTGAGAGTTTTCGCACCTCTCTGATCTCTCTCTCGTGTCAAGACTGGCATCAGATAGTCGTATATACTGTAGTTTCTGCATGGTGGTTAGCGGGATGGTTCACGTAGCACAGCGTCACTTAACAGGTGGATTTTTAGCTGTGGTCAGAGACATTATGTTTTCACAGTGTCCATCTACCTGGCCGTACAATTCTTGTGAACGCAATAACTCTGGAAATCATCCAGTTGAATTAAATGATGAACTGATTAGGCTTTGGTGGTCAGAGGTCAAAGGTCAACGTCACTGTGACCTTACATTCATGCCATTGTTGTGAATGCAATATCTCAGGAACGCCTTGAGGGTATTTCTTCAAATTTGGCACAAACATCCACATGGATTCAAGCATTAACCAGTTAGATTTTGGTGGTCAAAGGTCAAATTGGTCAAAAACGTATTTTGTGAGGCCTCACTGTGACCTCACAAAACATTTTTCGCCATAACGCCATTGTAAATTTCCCCACTGTGGGACTAATAAAGGAATATCTTATCTCTTATCTTATCTTATAACGCAAGCATTCATATCCTAATTATAATTTCACTCAACTCAGTCAGCTGGTCAAATTAGCCAAAATATGATATGATGATAATATGTTTAGCTGTAAAATGAGAAAGTGTGTGCGTAGCCATGTTAAGATCTGCTGAGGAAATATCATTTTCCGCCCACCAGCTGCCCACTTTCTCATTTTAGAGCTAAACCAGTAACAAGCTGTTTACTGAGTACATCTGAGGAGGGAAATAGTCATTACAGTAACAGAATATTGATTCATATTTGATCGGCGATGCCTAGTTTGATCAGAGTTCATGAGTGATTGAGAGCTTCCTTCGTTGAATGAACGGCCAACAGGAACACTCTCTCTGAAATGAGCTGTGATTGGTGTAAGTCTCCCATCACAGGCTAGATTTTTTTTTAAAACAGAGCCATGAGGAGGTGCAGAAATCTAGTTTTCTCTCAGAACACTGAATTTTTGCCCAATGATGCCAAAAACAGTCTGCCCACTGCAGGATTAAAGGCTTCAGAGGCAAGAGAAAATGAAAAGAAAGCAAGTCAGTACATGGTGCTGTATACATGTGTCGAACACATTAACACATTACACTGTCTGCTGCTGTAGTGCCTCTGCCCACCTGGTGTTAGAGTTACCTTTAAACCCTCATTCACCTTGTGAGTCATGTTGCATGCTGTGGAGTATCTTCAACTAACTGCTTCCACTGCAGACATGCAGACTGATTCTAGATGTATAGTAATTCCTGAAGGAGAATATCTTACATTCAATGAAACAGGCATAAACTGAGCCGAACAAATGGGTGGAAAATGCAAGCCTTTAAGCCTGAAGCAGACAGCTGTTGTACTTTATAATAGCTGTTGAGCTTCTATTGTTTGCATTGTTTAGCTGGGACGGTGACAGTTTAGGGAAATGGGCTGAATCCTATTTTGCTTGACAGCACGGCAGCGAATGTGTGACAATGGTGTGTTTGTTTGTGCATACGCAACAGAAATCACCTAAAATAGCCTCTTCTGTCCACTTTGATTCTGCTCGTCATTATATTATTCAGAACATGATTACTCACTGCTGTGTGGATGCTGCCAATTGCATTCCTGTGATTCTTGCCCAGACTAATTCAGTTGAACAGGGTAGAGTGCATTGTCTGCACAGCCCTGTTTATAGATTAAAGATGTAATAAGTATGTTTTACTGTCCCATAGCTTCAAATGACTATATTTTTGTGAACGAACATCGGAGATCAATACCAGTGACTCTGTGCAGATGCTGAAGTGGCTTTCAGACACACTTCATGTGTTGTTTTCTGTGAGGTTTAACACCTCACCTGGAAGATAATTCATTTTGATCACACATCAACTTTCAGTGTGATTGCATCATGATTATTTTTGTGTAATTGTGTTACAAAATACTGTTGTCCAAATTAACCCCCTGAGACCTGCACGGTCACAGGCGATCCTGACTGACAATACTTTCAGAGGTTGTAGTAGATTGAAGGTACAGCTATCATATGAAACTAGACAACTTGCCATCTTGTTGGAAAGGAGGTTAAATAACGCTCTGAATTTAGGTTACGTTTTGGTGAGTAGCCATTTCATTGTAGTGAGACCATTTTTCGAAATTTTACCACTGTGTAAAATGACTTGTGGTGACCTCTAGGATAATCACAGCCTCATGAAACTTTACAGCCACAAACTAGAGACCTAGAGCATTACTAGGTAGATTGACAATAAGCAGGTTTTTGAGCAGTTTATACAACAGAAGTGCTCGCCATCCAATTGCTAAAAAATGCAGCTCTTGCAGAAATCTCCAAATGTTTTTGATCCCACATCACAGCATGTTTTATTACGGTGTTCCTCAAGGTCTTGGTGACTTATATTGTTGTATTTTGGAGGATTTTTGATAAATTTGATCAATTTTCAAGTGGTAAAAAAATTAAATTTACCACCAAATCTGTGTAACAACCCCAAACATTTCCATCATATACTTCTGTCATAATGTTCTAAACCCTTGTACACTTTCATAATTTATTTTAATTCATTCATTCATGTTTATTTCTGATTTATGACTTTAACAACTTGACTCACTGTTGAGCTGCATCTCAAATTAATCTCCAGCTGTTCACCACTTCTGTGTGACATCTACTGTTGACCTGCTATCTCCCCCTGTCCTGCCTAAAAACGACAAAAAGTTCACATAGGAGCTCATGAGGCAGAAGAAGCAATGCTAATATGAGTTTGTGAGTCGATGCAGATGCTTGGCTGCAGTACAGAACGGCTCTCATGGTTGGTTTCATGAGGCTGCCGTTCCCCCCAGAGTGCCCTTAGCCTTACTATGATGTTGTTTTCCCAGCTTTAGAGCTGGATTCAGGGCTCTCTCTTGCCCTTTGAATCTCTGACGGCGATAG
This sequence comes from Pterois miles, assembly GCA_947000775.1. Lineage (NCBI taxonomy): Eukaryota > Metazoa > Chordata > Actinopteri > Perciformes > Scorpaenidae > Pterois > Pterois miles. The sequence continues at coordinate 13,156,633 of CAMQGK010000300.1, forward strand.
ACCACCCACTGGTATGCCACGTGTCTGGGGAGCTGACAAGTGGTAATTATGCTTCAGATGACTTCTCTTTGGAGCCGTCCCTCTGCTGCCTGCCCTGCCCCTCTGTCCACTGCAAGAACAGCAGGTGTCATAGCTGGTGTGGGCTGTTAGCCAACAGTGTGAGGCAATTTGTAATTACTTTTTTTTTTTTCACCCCTGCCGCTTTTCTCTCATCTTCATTTTCATGTGCAAATACGGAGATGGCAACAGATATAGAGAAGTTTTCTTTCAGACACCTTTAAACTAAAATAAATACAACTACAGGTGGAAAGAGTGGAAAAAACAAAATCCTCCTTCCACCTGACATCGCTGTGCTGCCCCAAACCAAGCCAGCATGGGTCAACGGCAAGACAAATTTAATTACCTTTGCCTGGTGATGTGCCTCCATCTCTCTCCCGTTTGTGAGACTTAAAGACCAGCTGAGCCAAGGTCCTGGACGAGAGCTGGAGCTCAACAGCCCCATTTTATCGCTGTATTCAAAGTCGGTATGGGCGGGCTGCGGCGGCAGCTATGGCATGCCACCGCTCTTAGATAACAACCACTTTATCTTCAGCACTCTGGAGTCGTCAGAGAAAGAAGGTTTGATAAGAGTTGAAATGCGGACCTTATGTGTCTTGCATGGTAAACGGCCTCATGTGAAATAGGACAGATAAGATAGGTTATTAAAAAAAAAAACCCTGTGAAGGAGACCCGATTTGTAATCTTAGCTTGAAACGTGTCTCCGCTTTAAAACGCTGCTCAAAATGCCGAGTGTGTGTTTGACACAGGTGTCAACTACAGAAGGCCTGAAATGGTGCGATCATATACCAGAAACCAGGGCGTCGTTTCTGAACGCAGACACAGTGTGTTATGAATACTAAACTGAAAGGAGAGGGGGGTGCTACCAAACATGGATGGTTTAGGGAATTAGAAAAGAAAAATACCCTCAGTGTTTTGAGGTGACCCTGCGTCTTGTAGTGAGACACCTGCGAGTTGGCCAGTTGCCCAGCCTTAAATTGGCATCTAATCTCCTCGGCCTGCGTGTGGGCCCTTCGGGAATACCAGGAATGACAGGCTGTTTGTCTGGGATTGCATATGCCCCACCTCTTCCCCCCTTTCTCAATCTCAGCCCCCCCCCCACACACACACATATACACACACATATACACACCTCCCACTCATCTTCTTTCTCACTGCACTCTGGCAATTTCCATCGCTGGTTCTAAAGAGATTTGAAATTGCCTTTGGTCTTGAAGCCTTGGCAATTAGCAATTAGTGAAGTGATTGTAGCAAGCCCTCTCCGCCTCCCTTGTGCTCTCTTTTTCCTGCTGTGCCGCTGTTGCATCCACCCCTGCCTACCACCCGTAGTGATGTATTAGAACTATAAGAAGTCGCTTTGTGGTAGCGTGTTTGTGTGTAAGTGCAGTCAAGCGTTTAACAGTCTATATGTTCTGTATGCTGGTGTTTCTGTGTATGTGTGGTTATGTGTCAGCCTCTTTGTGTTGAATCCGAATGTACGCCCTGACCCTGACCATCCCTCTCTGTTGTTGTTGATGGCAGTGACAGCGAGGAGAAACCACTAAAGGGCAGCAGTTCCCTGAATGGCGATGATGTGCTGGGGGACAGTGTCAGCAGGGACAGTCTGGTCGACTACGCCGACGGTGGAGGAGAATTCAGCGAGGACGGCTCATTTATTGGAGAATATTCGGGACGCAAGCACAGAGGCTCAGTTAGTGAGCCCAGTGGACCCAGACCAGTCACTGCATAAAGCTAGGCTCCAGTTGAAACGCTCTACTTCAAATCCTTTCAAGATACTTTGTAAATTCAGCTTCTCTGGCATTAAATATAGCTTCAATAGCCAAATATGGGGGGATAAAAATGACTCAAATGTGCAGAAGTTTGGCCCAGGGACTGGAAGGGAAAGAATACACCCACCACACACACAAGTGTGAAAACCATGTAAGTCTTTGTACATACTGTAAGAGAATGACCTGTATCATTTGAGTTTTTTAAGGTTTTATTAATGATAATAAAGTGTTTTTGTACGTATCAGCCACAGTCTTCAGCTGTGTCTATTGAATTGGCTTCTCTCACAAAAAGGCAGAAGATCAACAATTATTTCCCAGTGGGCTGCAATTTACAGTTATTTTCATGGTTGATTAATCAGTCGATCATTTTCTTGATTAATTGATCAGTTGTTTGGTCTGTAAAATGCTGAAAAATGTCCATCAGTGTTTCCCAAAGCCCAGGATGACATCCTCAAATGTCTTGTTTTGTCTACAACTCAAATATATTTAGTTTACTGTTATAGAGGAGGAATGAAACCAGAAAACACTGACATTTAAGGAGCTGCAATCAGAGAATTTTTACTTTTTCTTAAAAAAATACTCAAACTGATTAATCGATGATCAAAATAGTTGGCGATTGTTTTAATTGTTCACAACTAATCAATCAATCAATCATTACAGCTCTAACTTCCCACAATAAGAAGTACTGAAAATGTCACAATATACAGTATGTATTTTTTATATAGTGGATGAAAATAATACATACAGTCATAGTACATATACCTGCACATATACGAATACATATATGAAGTACATAATATGCATATTAATATGCAAATGTGTAATCAAAATGATATAAGATAAGATAAGATAAGATATTCCTTTATTAGTCAAGTGAAATTATAAAAATAAAATAAAAATAAATAAAAATAAAAAAAAAAAAAAAAAAAAAAAAAAAAAAAAAAAAAAAAAAAAAAAAAAAAGAAAAAAAAAACCAAATAAAAAAAAAAATAAAAATGATGATACCTCAGATATCATTATATCAGATGTATTTTAGACCTTTTTATTGCTTCTTACGTCGAACAGGAGACAAAAATGTTAACATAAGAACAACGGGGCTGCACAGTGATGCAGTGGTTAGCACTCTCGCCTCGCAGCAAGAGGGTCGCAGGTTCGATTCCAGCTTGGGACTCTTCTGTGCAGAGTTCTCCCCGTGTAAGCGAGGGTTTTCTCCGGGTACTCCGGCTTCCTCCCACAGTCCAAAGACATGCTGTTTAGGTTAATTGATGACTCTAAATTGCCCGTAGGTGTGGATGTGAGCGCGAATGGTTGTCTGTCTCTATGTGCCCTGTGATGGACTGGCGACCTGTCCAGGGTGAACCCCGCCTTCACCCAATGCCAGCTGGGATCGGCTCCAGCCCCCCCGCGACCCCTAACGGGATAAGCGGTTGACGGTGGATGGATGGATAAGAACAACGATAAAGGAACAGTAGTAACAGTCAGCGGGCGGATCTATTGGCAGAGTCACATATCAGAACTGCATCCATAGCAACGGTCTGTTATACATAGCAACGGTCTGTTATACATAGCAACAATCTGCTTTCAACAAATAGCAGACTGTAGAACACAAAGACTGACCAATCAAACTTGGGTATTCAGCAAGTACTAACAGCATAGGTACATAGAGTGGATCCTCTTCATGGAGTCCACCATGTTGCGTTGCCATGTTTCTACAGTAGCCCAGAACAGCTTGAGCTGGAGTCGATAACATTACTCGCTCCCATCGCCGCTGCCCTCTCTCTCTTGCTACACCACTCATTTCCTTCGTACTTACACTCTATGCACTGGCTCTGATCCAGACGACCTACTACAGCCAGCTCTAGAGAGGGACATTCATGATTTTGTGTTGGCCAGCGTAGCTTTTGGCACATAGAAGAGGCTTCAGTTGGTTATCTGCAAACTCAGCGCTGGGTACTGTCCTTTTAATACATGAATCAACTTCCCTCAGCCATGCCCCTGGACGGTTGGGGGAATTACAACAAGGATATACATTATAAGTTGTTAGCAAGATGGTTAAAGTGATAAGTGTATTGCTGCATTTATCTGAGTGGAATCATGTATACATTTATTTAAGGAACTCTAAATTGGTGAGCTTTCACCTGAAGGCCCCAGTAATGAAGAGGAAGTGTTGATGCTAAAGTAATTTATCATACTTATATTTGTTTTGGACTTTTTTAATCATGTGCCTTTTTTTTTTTTAGCAGGATATCACTGTATGAGTCACTCTACATTCCTTTAAAATGATCAGGCAGCTGGGCTATTTATTATCTGGAAATTATTAATGTTGGGTACCTCCTTCCTAGTTTTTTTTAATGCAATGATTCATCAGTTTCTATTTGCTGCTCCCTTTTCAGTAATTTAAAAAGCACCTACTTATTTGGTAAGTTCGCTTTCAAGTAGAGATGTCCTTCCACTGAACATAGAATGTGAATACATTATGAGAAAAAATCATTCCTGGGTGCTTCGCTATTTACAGAATTATGCAGCAAATTTTGTTCACAAATTTGAGCACAAAGTGATATTGGAATGGTACAAACATGTCTGAATTAAGCTTGATATTCTCCCAAAGGTCAAACTCCAAACTGTTTTTTCCTGCAATACATGCAGTGAATCCTTACACGCATAATGCAAACTGCTGAAATATTCATCAAGGACAAAATAAAGTTGAGATTTGTCCAATTCAACGATCTTTCTTAAACAGATGTAATAAATCAGGATACAGCAGCGGAGCCAGCTACAAAGTACTAAATGTTTCAGTGGCTAGAGGCTTATTTTTTAAGTTTAACATTCACCGCTGAGCTTTTTAAAAACAAAGGAGATTCTTGAAAACCAAACAGAGCCCGTCAGATGTGCAACTTTATCTAATCACAGCAGGCTGCATTTCATATTTAAGTTACGAGGACATTTGGTCTATAGAAATGCAAACCAGAGAAACTTTAACAACCAAACTGCATGTCGTATGAGCTTCTTTGAAGATATTAAAGGCAAGAATCCTCCCACTCAGTAAACAACACAAGAAAATTACAGTCAACAATAAGGAGAGTTTTCACTTCAAACCAAAAAGTACAGAAGTGGTCATACTGAAGAAAGTGCAGCTATAAAATATAGCATTTTAGTCAATCTCTTTCCCATTACTTGGTTCAGATAATTGGAGCTAGGTCCCTTGGCTCCAATTATCTGAAACAAAGCAGTGTTCGCTCTCCCCTTCAATTTCTGAGGTGAAAATATAGCACCTTTGATGAGGCAGAAATCCAAACTAACAAAGATGGGAGACGATCGACTCATCCATCATTTGGTAGGAGCCTCTGAAACAGCCCGACTTCCCCTCTGATTCTCTCCATTGTTTTTAAGGCTTTCAATAAGAAAAAGCTCAGTGGTTCAGACAGAATATATATAGATATTTTTTATTTACCATATTTGTTTATCAAAAAACCCAAACAAACCGAAAGTGAACAACTGAAACAAAACATTGTATTCAGTGTGCATTCGAAGGCAGGAAGATAGTTAGAGTCTTTTTTAAAGGACAACCCATTATAAGACAATGCTTATTTTACTTTATTTCAGCTTCCCCTTGTTCAGCTCCTCTCACTTGTGTCACTGGACTTCTTGCACATCTCTTATCTTCCATTTTGAAAACACAGCCTCCTCACAGCTGCACAATCTGTCTATAGCCTGGTGATTATAAATAGGCAGTGTAGCCGTAATCAAACCAGACTTGGGATAGTGGAGTTGAAAAGCACTCCATGCCTCATGGCAGCAAGATAAAGGTCATTTAAAGAGATAATCCCTGTATTGTCGAGGATTACACCCTCATCCGTTCTAAAATTGCTTTCTCCATGGAACGTTAAAACCTCTAAACAACAACAAAAGATTACTCTAGTCAAACCCCCCCCAGTGTCACACAAGCAGCTTTTTTTCTCCACTAAATGTATTTAGAGGTGGCCCTTTCATAAATGTCAAAATAACCCCATTTCGGGGGGAGATGTTTATATCACCTTGGTCCATTCAGTGGGCTGAAACGTGAAGCCAATGCTGAAGTGCCTTCAACTTGCATTTTTTCCAACAGCCAGCAAGGGGCGACTGGTCTGGTTGTAAAAAGAAATCTGATTGTATAGAAGTCAATGAGAAAATGAGCCTACTTCTTACTTGAGTTAGTACATTAGTCAACACTGTGTCTCAATCACTAGTTTAAGCTCTTCTTCAATACAGCATGATGCTCACTTAGTAAGTTATGGTTCCAATTAGAGTCAAATAGACCATAAAGCAGGGGATGCTTTAGGGTGGGGCTACCTTGTGATTGACAGGTCACTACCACGGTGTTGTTCAGTCTGGGAGTTGTCCATGTTTTTGTCCTACAACTTTGACCGTGTCATAGCATGTTTTCAGTTCATGAAAGTTAATTACAACCTTTTTTGCCTCCTTATTCAGCATCTGGTTGTGCTTAGCTCCACCCTCTGGTGTCACTTCTGGTTGCAAAAAAACAAGATGGCGACAGTCAAAATGCTGGACTTGAGGCTTCAAAACGGCAGTGTAAAAACCAAAAGGTGACGTCACGATGACTACGTCCACTTCTTATATAGAGTCTATGGATCCATGTTGAAGGGACACTGCATATGCTTCTAATCTTGTGGTTGCAGATTGCAACTGAGTACCCCTCCGCTCACCCCTCAGTTTCTTGTGGTAATGTTGCATCACTCAGAGGCCATCTTTACCATAATAAAAACGACTTCAGGAGCAACAGAAGACAGGCTGGAGCTGGCAGTCTCACTGTGTTGCACTCTGCGGCTCATATTACTGTAGTTTCACAAGCGTATTGGAAAAATACAGTGGCCTTCAAATAACGTCAAAATGAAAGACTCTCTCTAGAGCCATTGTTTGGTTTGAGTAGAAATGAAGGGCTCATTCTGAGCTAACGAAAACACAGTGATTCTTAGTTTCAGGTGATTATACACTGAAATGAAAATGAAATGAAAACATAATTATGAATGTTATATTCCATTTCTGCATGGTGTGTTGCTCATGTTATCGCTGCACATTCACACACAAACTCATATGTCGGGGCTCAAAGCGGATCACTCCTTTACAGTCTGTTTCATCAGAGCTGATATTTAGGCTAAATACCCTTGAAACTATCTGGTGGGAGGAAATCGATAGCATACTGACACATGCTGTGAGTTCAGCCCAGTAACCATCTCAGCTGAAGATGCGGCAAGACAGGACACTATGCAAAGACTGTAGCGTAGAGTAGATTCACATTTTCTCAGGATTTGACATACACTGTTATTACCCAGTAAAGAAGAAAGTGGCACAATGGCCATGAAGATCTCATCAATAATGAACACGACCGGGTTCAACGAGAGGGGAACTGTGACAGGTGTTTCCAGAGATGCTCCTATATGGAAGACCTTCTTCTCTTTGGTGGTTTTTGAAGGAATGCAGTTTAATACATTTGCGGAGGAATCCGCATCAGGAGTTAAACCAATGTCACGGCAACCACTTCCTTCAAGGGACAATCAGTCAGCTGGGCCCATTGAGAGCAACACGTGCAAACGCTCCCAAGGATGAGCTTTAAGCCCTTTACCAGAGAGAGGGGTTAAGGGTGTGCACAGAAAAGAGGTTGAAGGCTATTTGACTATTTATTGAAACCTGCTTCAGCAGCATTGCAGATGAAGAAAATCAGCTCAGAAAGACAGCTCATGACCTTGACTCACAATCAGAATGGCAGTGTTTTATCTTGCATATTCCTCCTGTGGCCTTCACCCTTTGTCTGCATTTTTTTTTAAGGAGATGAGGGATGAATGCCCGGGCTTACCTTTTTACTGAAAGTCAAAGCAGAGTAATGAGAAAAAGACAGCTGTCGAGCGAGACATCAACGTCTAGACGCTCATTCAAGAGGCTGCTATTAGAAGAAGTCTAAAATGAGCTTTTGTCTCTTTCACAAAATCTTCCAAACCTGTAACTTCTATTGATCCCACTAGAATAAATCTAAATGCATCAATATGTGAAATAAAAGTTCTCCTTGTGGCAGCAGCAACTGGAAAAACTCCTCTCTAATTTCAGGTCTGAGGCGTCCTCCTCCCCTTCGTACTCATCCTTTTGTCATCTCAACATGGCGCTACACTCACCTTCTGCTAAAATTAAATTTGTCTCACTAGAATGCAAATGGAATGGGATGATTCTGCATACAGAGAATCCTTTTAGAGGGCTATTATTTCCCTGGTAAACTGCTTTAGATGCAAGCCCAGACACTCTCAAATGCCAGCCAGCAACAGAGTGGTTGTTTGTGTATGTGTGTGCGTGTATGTGTGTGTGTGTGTGTGTGTGTGTGTGTGTCAAAGAGAAAGAGAAAGAGAGGGTATGAGTAGAGCAGGATGAGGCAGGGACACTCAGCCATGGCAGAAACTAATGAGACATGCATCGGTAATATGATTACAAAGTCAGCCTGACTGTGTCAGAGACCAGGGGGGCGCTTTAGAGACATCTGCACAGGACAAAGTGGACACTAGGATGTTCAGTTCTTCTGCATCACATTACTCTACCAGTAGGTGAGTGGCAGCGCCTACAGATGGTGAAAATGATGCTGTCATTCAGATAATGACAACACTCGCATCAAGAAAATGGAGCTTGATGAATGGTGATTTGAAAGGACTCAGGTGTGCACATCATTAAGGAATGCAGTCGGGGCCCTTTGAGGTCAGCGCGTCCTTAGTTTGATCCAGCAGAAGGATTTCAGAGAGACTACTGCTGGAGGATTAGATAAGAGACTTGTAAGTGCTGTGTGGGTGGGGAATAATTCTCACCTTCCTCTCTTAGCCCCGGGCTGTCAACGCAACAACTTGGCATAAAACCACAATCCACACACACAATAAGTCAGCCCGAAGTCCCAGCGACAGAGCCATGTGAGCATCCCTGACTTGCACACAGCTATAATCAAAAATGACTTTCTTATTTGTTCATGTTTGAACACTGCACCTGCTCACCCACAATGATGTTTTTAATGTTATTTTTAGTGCATCAATATCCTTGTTAATAACAATTCAATTGGTCTATTTTAAAAAATGTCAGAACACAAAGTGCAGCACATTGTGTTTCATTTTTTCTTCTTCTTTGTAGGCAGTAATCAGGTTCTGGGATAGTACAAACAAACCCACCCCAAGAAAGACAAATTGAGTTTGAAACCTTAGCCTGATATTCAGTTTGTAGTCTTATTAAAGTACAAAAGGCTGGTAGACACAGAGTGAGTGCATCGTATGCTTTACAAACTAGTCAAAAGGGTTATTTAAGTTTGCGGACGTTTTTTAATAAGCAAGCGATGAGCAAGCTTGGATATCAAACGGAGGGGAGAGATACTTCAATGTCATTTTTTATTTTTCCAATTCTTTTTTCTACAAATTTGTTCCTGTGGTGCATTTCTCGTGGACCACCACTGCTGAATTATTCATCGTGCTTTCATTAAAACACCTCCATTTGCATAACACACACAGGGCCGCATAAGATGCATTAAGGCTTTTGATCCTAGTGTACATGTCAAATAATTTAACACAGAACTGGTACCCCCACCCCCACCCCTGAAAAACAGCGACCAGCAACATGGACGACGTTAACAAACCTTACGTGGCTTCAAGTTGGAAATGAAAAATTATCATGCAGAGATGTAAGTGGGTCAGGGAGGACCCCTTTGGTGCAATAACCCACTTGAAGAAGTAAATAAAATGTGATAAAGTATGAAGATTTGGACGGCATTAGTGTGTCTCTGCAGAAGCTACTGCGTTGTGATTTATTACAATAATTATTTTGATGGAGGCAATGACAATTGTTTTCCAGATGTATCTATAATGATGGTGCAAATTTTGTTAGATTTTCATTTCATTCGCACCAGTTTGTAATCCTACACCAAACACCTAACCCCACACTCACTCATCTGAGCATACATCATAGTTTAAATGCCTTCCTGGTTGTTCCGCCCTGGTTGCAGCGATCAGGCTAATGAGCACAGATTGAATGATAAAAGCTGCTTTGGAAAGACAGGTGTAACCACCCGCCTCCGTGTCCAAAAACACAGTTACAGCTGAACTTCATTAAAACAGGTAGCTCCAACTGGGGACATGTCAAGTGTGAATTCAGTTGCCACCTGCTGCAAACACACACACACACACACCAATGCACAAAGAGCCAGATTCTGAACAAGATCCATGTTCATCTGATTCCACTTGCCATGTATCCATTAGTGTAGGTTCAGTGCTTCATGGGGGCTTTCTCAGCAGCTAAATAGTGCTGATAGCTGTGAAACTTCATGCCTCTTTACCAGATATATGCTTAGCACTCCCCACAAATGTAACAAGCTCATGCAAACATATGTGTGAACATGTTTTGCATTGTGACACTGAAAAGCTGAGAAGTGTAACACATTGATGTAATGCGTTTTACAGTCAGGTCATTAAATAGACATTCTCACTATAAGCACCATAGATGTGGGTCCACAAAGGCCAGGTTTTATCATCTATTGACATGGTCGACCCAGTGGGCGACCTTCGGGTCTGAAAAGTGAAGCCAGTGCAGAAGTGCCTTAAACCTGCAGTCTCTCAAACAGCCAGCAGGGGGAGACTCCTCTGCGTGCAAATAGAAGTCTGATTCTATAGAAGTCTATGAGAAAATGAGCCTACTTCTTGCTTGAGTTTATGGTCTTAGTTGCTCACTCGCAAAAAAAATATCTTATCCAACGTTCAGTTGTACTTAGCTCCACCCTGTCATGTCACTCCTGGTGGCAAGAAACCAACATGGCGATGGCCAAAAACCAAGATGGTGATGGCCAAAATGCAGAACTCAAGGCTTCATAATGGCAGTCCACAAACCAATGGGTGACGTCATGGTGACTATGTCCACTTCTTATACTGTAGAAGATATAAAACAACACAACAGCGACCTCTAGGGACCATAGTAGTTATGACAGGAGCAGAAATGGAAGTCAGACACTGTAGCATCAAGAGTGTGAAACTCCATATAGGGTCCAATCCATCATCCTGGGGCAAAGGATTGGACACAAACACTGGCTTTTCATCCAGGATGCCAGAGTTTGCATCACCTGTGAAATCAACACCATGTTGCCGAGGTGCCCCTGAGCAAGGAACTAAACCCCCAACTGCTCGGGGCGCTTGTCAGGAGCAGCCCCCTCACTCTGACATCTCTCTATTAATGCATCTATGTGTACTGTGTGAAATTAACAACAGAGTGTAAAAACTGAATTTCCCTACAGGGATTAATAAAGGTTAATCTCGCTTATCTCTTACAAGTGCTAAGATTCGCTTTTGAAACCTAAACTTTACTTTTTTTGCTGTGTCTTTTTTTGTTTATGTACATTCAGTTTTACAGCATGTTAAAATGTGCTCTATTAATTTTTGCTTTCACTTTAACAATGTAGTAGAGGTAGTAGGTATAGTATGCACCTAATGACCTACATCTATGGGGCTTAGAGCCCCAAATAACTCCTATTTAATGGCCTGATAACAGTCGAATCAGGTGGACATATGCAGGCACGTGAAATAGTGAACTTAGAAAAGAAGCCTCCATGTTATAATAACTTGTCCATCTTACACTGTGTGCTATGTGAGCTGACCTTGGCGAGCTAGAGAGCAAAAAGTCAATAGGTTCCATCCTCTGAGTACCATGGATATCCGTACCAAATTTCATGAAAATCCATTCACTAGTTGTTGAGTATTGCAGTCTGGACCAACCAAGTGGCCAACCAACGTTACAACCCCTATAGAAGCAGTTTCTAGCATGGCAACCGGGGAAACAATCCAGCATCAGAATAACTGATTCATAACCAATGTCAGAAATTAAATTAAACTTTGATACACCCTGAAGAAGTCAACAATAAAATTGAAAAAAGTTAATATTTTATAATGAAAAACTCATCACATAGAGCTTTAACCTCGATATCACAGCCACATTCTCGTGTGCCCCCAATTATCTTTTCTGTCAAACGCACACTGATAATGCGTTATTGAGTGTTTTTCTTTGGTTATCACTATAAATAATTATGTGGTCCAACACCTCACTGTCCTCGTGCTGAACTGTTACAGTGGAGTAATTGTGTTGCCACAAATTTTAGGACCAACGTTACACTCAGCTGTCAGACTCGTCTCACACTGAGATCTGAATTACGAGATAAAACGATATTTGATTGGTCCACTTTTACCTGCAGTGAACTCTCCTCCTCCTCTCATACAATATCTCATACGATATCTGTCATTGAATTTGTTTCCTTATGCCTACTGTGCTGTCCATCTTCTGCTTTTTGCAAAGCTGCAAGAGAGGGTTAAAAAATCCACAGCAGCATCCTTCTTGTCAGTTACCTGTCACTTTATTGAAAATGATAAAATGGTGGTCTGTCTTCTGGATGGTTTTGAGTTCAGCGACAAACACACTTCTGAGAACTGAGCAGAAGAGCTGCTCAAAGTGGCCAAAGAGAGGGATGCTGTGTTACTGACAATGCAGCTGACATAACAATTACATTAGTAATTCATTTTGAGCATAATTTTTTATTGTTGTTGATAATAAATTAATTAAAGCAACAAAATAACCTGAAGAGCCGTTTGGGAGCCGAAAGAGCCGGCTCTTTTTAGTGAGCCGAGCCGAAAGAGCCGGTTCTCTGAAAAGAGCCAGAATTCCCATCACTACTGTGTAGCCCTTTCTGCCGGTCCAGATATCCCCTCAGTCTGGTGCCGGTAACACTTGCTCAGTTGTTAGCCTCTGTGGTTTCTAGACTCAGACAGTAGCATTAATATTGCTGTTACTTAGCAGCGTCGTTCTTCACGACTTAACCACTTGAACAGCAAGCATATTGTGTACAAGACTTCCTAACTTGTAAACATGGTAAACACCACCTCATTTTAAGTGTGTTTAACTGTGACCTGATGTGGATGTGAATGATCACCTTTTTTGATCTCATGAAGGTGTCAAACTGATGTGATACACCTGTCCACTGCTGAGTCCCCTGAGGCTACATGTCACATTGTCAGACCAGTTCCCACTGCAGTTATAATGTAAATTAAATATTTGAAAGATTATTAATATTACAGTTGACTGCAAGGAGCAACATGTTCTACTATGCTGTGGACATTTGCATTAAAATGTAGACTGGTAAAAATGTGTTATTGTGATAATCAAAAGTGCAACAATGAATCATGAAACACTAATTTTTAAATTCTGCCCTCAGCAATTAATGATATGGTCTTATAGGTCTAGCAACGTTTGGGAGGACCCCTTTTGATCTTTACCGTGAGTTTCTAGGAGATTTTGTTCCAAAGCTACAGGCAAAAATGTGAACCCAGTCTACATACACATATACTGGGTTCACATATACTGGGTTCACATATACTGGGTTCACATATACTGGGTTCACATATTTGCCTGTAACTGGAAAAAGCAAAATAAAGAAAAAAAAAAGGGACACAACAAAGGGTGGGAGAGAAAAGAAAAAAAAAAATAAATAGGGGAGAAAAAAAAATAAAAAAAAAAAAAAAAAAAAATAAAAAAAAAAAAAAAAAAAAATAAATTAAAAAAAAAAAAAAAAAAAAAAAAAAAAAAAAAAAAAAAGTTAGGAAGAAGAGAGAGAGAGAGAGAAGAGAGAGAGAAAAAAAAGAGTGTGTGTGAAAGAGAGGGGTGGGAATTTATTAGGGGAGGGGGGGGTGATGAGGAGGGAGAGAGATATAGTAAAAGAGAAAGGAAGAAGAAGGGGAGAGAGGGGGTGGGGAGTATTTAAAGAGTGAAAAGAGGAAAAAAAAAAAAAGAAAAAAGGAATATATTAAGGAAAGGTTTTAGTAATTTTTTTGGGAAGATTTTACAAATTAATAAAAAAGGAAGGAAGGAAGAAAGAGAGAGGAAAAAAAAAAAGGTTAAGAGGAAGAGAAGGCAACAAGGGGTTGGAGCGCTGGACCCCAATGAACTGTGTATCTCGGTAACGGAGGGTCGTAGAGACTCGCAATCAAGACTGGCGTGTGCAGCTGAGAACAGGGAGGCAGCAACCTCTCAAATCCCTTTAGGGGGTTAAAAATAACCTGCCTAATATTCAATGGTGAACACGTCAACTTGAGGCAACTTTTATTACACACAGCCAACTAATTTCAATGCGTCTGTTTCACTGACGCTTCCATGACTGCAAACAAATGTATTTACACTGACCTCTCAAACCCCTTTAGGGGTTTGGGAGGCTGCTGGTCCTTTTGATCTTTACCGCGACTTTCTAGGAGCTTTTGTTCCAAAGTTACAGGCAAAAACGTGAACTCAGTATATGTGAACCCAGTATATGTGTATGTAGACTGGGTCCCCCTTGGTTCTTAAGTTATGCTGCGAGTTATTTTAAGCCAAACTACAATCTTCTCCTAAACCTAGACATACAATATAGACAATCCATATGCCTAAAATAATACATATAATGTCAACATATGTGAGAAGGTGGATCCAGGAGGATGTCAAGCAGCTTCCTGGCATCACCAAACTGATATAGCCACAACATAACCTCCTCTCCCTGACAAGTCAATTTTTTGCTCATTAATTTTGTAAGTTATGTTATTTGAGTTCACATTGTTGCTTTGGCAGAATGTTTCGTATTTTTTATGGTCAACTTGGCTACACTAATTGTAATTTGATTTCGAAAATGTTTTGGTATCATTTTAAATGTACATTAAATTAGATGGCAACATAATGTGATTGAATAATTACACTGTATGAAATTGTGGTCAGAAAGACGCTAACTTTGGTCCTCTCTCTATTGATCTACAGCCATCTACATTTTATATATTTATATCTTGGCTTTATATCTTGGCTGCACTGTGATTCCTCGCCTGTGTAGTGATAGCTAATGCACAATGTGCTTTTGTGAAGTTTGATGTTTTCCCCTCAATTTTTTAGTCCTTTTTACATCACAATCTGTTGTGAAAAGGCAAGAGAGTGTAATGAATGAGAATGGCGAGTGGAACTTTTGCAAACATCATCATTTGGCCAGAGATAATCACACAATCAACTCTTAAATCCTGGTGGAACACTAACATGACAGGCTGCACATTTGGTTCTTTCAATTCCACTCAACACAGACTGATTACTGTAATGGTTTTGTCTTGCTCTACGCCATGAAAATACTTGATCCTTTTGCATGCTGTGTATACCATTACAAACACACACACACACATACACATATACACACACACGCACGCATGCACACACACACACACACACACACACACACACACACACATGCACATGCTGGAGCAATAAGCGCAGATGGGTATTATGTGTTTAGTGGGTTTTCTGTCTCTCACTGTCTTTCTTTATTAGTATCTTTATTATAACCATGACGTCCCCTGAAGGCACAGTTTAAATACTTCTATCTCAGCCTTATAGCAGTAAACAATGTTGTATTGCAGCTCTACAGCACGGATGTTATTGTGTGGACAAATGTGCGTCTTTGGTTGATTTCTCTGCTGTGGCTGCTATTGTTTTCACTTTGTGAGTCTGTGTGTGTGTGTGTTTGTTGTGTGTTATCATGGCAAAGTGTGGTCCTGGAGACGCCAACTAACATCACAACCGTGGAAGATGCCGTCACATAATTTTGCAGGTGTGTAGCTGGGATCAAAATGAAGGCCAGCTGGTGTGATCCCATCACAAGATCTGAACTCTCAAGTAAATGGCAGCAAATAGCAATAGTTCGATTTAGAGTATAGAGAGGTTTAGAGCGCAGACAGCATCTGCGATTTGTTGTTCAGCAAAGCACTTTGGGATGTAGGGGAAGCAAGGTGGGTGTGTTTCATACTAAGGTTTTGGACATACTAAAAAACCTCACATGTGCTAAATAACATGGTCGTATAGGATTTCGGATGCAACCTAAGTCAATAAAGAAAAGAACATTCATAGTCTCAGTCTATATATGTATAGGCATCCTGCACACTTTTCTCCCCACTTTATATATATATTAATTGCACGTACAGTCTATTTAGACATTATTGTTTTGGTCTATTGCCTGCCAAATTCATTTTTATGTGTGTATGTATGTATTCTAACTTACGACAGAGTATTAAGGCCACACTGAGAGGAAAAAAAAAGATGAGATTTCAAGTCATAATATTACAAGAAAAAAGTTGTAATTTAGTGATAATAAAGTCTTACTTTTCAAGTATAAAAAGTTGTAATATTACAAGAATAAAATCATAACTTATGAGAGAATAAAGTCATAACTTAAAAAAAAAAAAAAGTAATTTCCTCCTCCACTAAAGAGTCATTTTCCTCGAGGTCCATGTGGTTCCTCTAAATACAGTTTCTTACACAGTCTTTTCAAGGTCCTGATACTGATGATAATGTGGTGCTGATGAGCCAAAAGATGAAGTTTTTGGTTGTTAGTGAAACCTAAACTAAAGTAGAACTTCACAAGATGCTTCACATTCCTCATTTTCACACTATTTCCCCTCTAAAATAATATGTAAAATGACTACTTTATAATATTAGGACTTTATTCTCATAATATTACAACTATTCTCAGAAACCTATGACTTTATTCTTGTAATATTATGACTTTATTCTAGAAATGTCAGATTTTTTTTTTTCCTCAGTGTGGCCCTAATACTGTCGTACTAACTTGAGTGACCAGATCCCAACAATGAGGACAATGTGGGACACTGGCTTATAAATAAAAGTAGTTTCACAGCCTTTGTTGTAGCTGCTCTTCCTTTGTCTTTGTGGTAGTTTTCCTCGTATTCCAACTAAATCTGCACAGCTTGCGCTTTTGCTGTGAATTTTCTTCGTTGGGCAAAGCATAGCAAAGATGATGAAATGTTAACCTGCACTTGACCAACGTATTTGCAGTTTGTCTGACAGCAAACACAGCGCTGTGATGACAGCCTTCCCTGCTTCCTTCACAGCTACTGGATAAAAGCTAGATTTTTAACAAGCATAAGTCCTGCAGTGGTTTGATGTTGGAGAACTAGAGCTGGTTAAAGTGTGGGACATCGTCTCAAGATGTTGGACATGGGACAAGTGATAGAAATGCTGTGGAGGCCCTCATAAAGTGGGACACCTGGTCACCTTAATGCTAACGTTGGAGGGGATGGGAGGTGGGAATGGGGAGGGGGTTAGAATAAATGATATTACCTGTAACCTTGCATCTATTCCTCTTAGTAGAAAGATCAAAATAGAGTAAGAGTAAAAAAGTTATGTTCTGTTACAATTATAGGTCATGTGTGTGTCTATAATTCAAACCAGTATGTTGTGTTTAAGTACCCACTTGTAACTATCTAATTTTACAAAAACTTTTAATATTACACTGCAGACTAGTTGTGTTTTCCTCTCTATATTCCCAGGATCCTCTGCAGCTCCTCTCTCTGTATGGAAGAGATTTCTTGCTGGTAAGTGTTTCCATCCACCTGTTTTTATGGCGGCCCTGAGAGAAACATCACACTGCATATTAAGAAAACACGTGCAAATAGACAAAACACAAGCAAATCAAGAAAACATCGTCACTATACATCAATAAAATACTACAACACAATGAGGAAAAAAATGAATCTGAGAGTTTGATAATAAAGTCATAGGTTTACAAGACAAAATGTTGTATTATAATGAAAATAATGTCATCAGTTAAAGAGGAAAAAGTTGGAATATTACGAGAATAACATCATAATATTATAAAGTAGTAATTTTACGTGTTATTTTAGAGGGGAAATAGAGCAGCATAAGATAAGATAAGATAAGATATTCCTTTATTAGTCCCACAGTGGAGAAATTCACAAGAAGCATGCAGCCTGTGTGAAAATGAGGAACGTGGAGCATCTTATGAAGTTAGATGGATGGATCAGCCATAATGTTAACAACTGACAGGTGAAGTGAATAACATTGATGATCTCGTCACAATGGCACCTGGTGGGTGGGATATATTTGGCTGCAAGTGAACCTTTTGTCCTTGAAGTTGATGTGTTGGAAGCAGAAAAAATGGGCAGCATAAGGGTGTGGGTGATTTTCACAAGGACCAAACTGTGACAGCTAAACGACTGGGTCAGAGCATCTCCAGAACTGCAGCGCTTGTGGGATGTTCCCGGTCTGCAGTGGTCAGGACCTACCAGAAGTGGTCCAAGGAAGGAAAAACTGGTGAACCGGCAACAGGGTCATGGGCGGCCAAGACTCATTGATCATCCTGGGGAGCGAAGGCTGGCCCATGTTGTCGGATCCAATCGAAGAGCTACTGTAGCTTAAATTGCTGCAAAAGTTAATGCTGGTTCTGATATAACGGTGTCAGACCACACAAAGCATCGCAGTTTGTTTCGTATAGAGCTGTGTAGCTGCAGACCGGTCAGGGTGCCCATGCTGACCTAATGTTATGTCTGATTGGTTTGTGTAGGTTTCACAAATAACCAAACACTTCATCTTTTAGCTCATCAGCTCCACATTATCATCAGTATCAGGACCTTGAAAAGACTGAGACAGAAACTGAGTTTATTCTGAAAAAATCACACGGACAACGAGGGAACCGACTCTTTTGTGGTGGAAGAAGTTACTTTTTTTTCTTTTAAAGTTATGACTTTATTCTCATAATGTTAGAACTTTTTTCTCATAAAGTTATGACATTATTCTCATAATGTTGCAACTTCTTTTCTCGTAATGTTGCGACTTTTATTTTCATTAAATTAGGACATATTTCTTGAAATAGTGTGACTTTATTCTCATTAAATTACTACATTTTAACTGAAATAGTATGACTTTATTCTCATTAAATTACTATGTTTTAATGGAAATAGTATGACTTTATTCTCATTAAATTACAACTTTTGTCTCGCACTATTATGACTTTCTTCTCAACGTGGCCCTATTACTCCGTCCTACAATACAGAAAACACAACTAAACGCGCTGCCAGTAGAACACGTGACCACGGTTTCCAGGGGACACTAAAGAGCGATGCACACCCAAGGACGCGCTGGTTGCCATGTTTATGTGGTCTATGAAGTTGACGTTGGCTATTCGTCAGTGATGTTGTTAAATGAGCTAAAAAGCAGTTACGTTTTCTTGGTTTACGTTTATAAGTCAGATGAAAAAGCCGGGATGAACTGTGGGACTGCGGACCAGAAGAACAGAGATAAAACCGCAGAGAAGAAGCTGCTGGTGCGTCTGCGAAGGCGGGACGGCAGAGCTCCAAACTGGCAACCCCAGCCGACGCCCTCGGCGAGCGGTCGGTGAACACCAGCCTACAGAACACCCACAGTCAAGCAGTAATATTAAGGACGGTGCTATCGTGGGTTAGCATTAGCATTATTGTGCCTCAGTGGAGTTTTTTAAACTGCATCTACCCCACCGGCCAGCGGTAAGTGACCTAATCCAAACACCACATGATGCTGCAGGTGTCAAAAAGTTTCTGAAAGCTCCGAGTTCACGACTTGTGACGTGTTTGCTGACGTTGTCAGAAATGGTGGAGCCCATGGAGGTTCATTTATCGGTACATAATAATTTAATATTGCACAGTGATATTAGTAATTCATTGTTTTTGTTGGTAATTTTATGTATGAGGAAAATATTGATATTGTCAACGACCTCATCTTTCTTCTCTGTCACTATGTCTTCGCATTTCCTTCATTATGTTCCCCACCAGCTAGCATGCTAAACTGTTAGCCTCTGTGGCTTCTAGACCCTGACAGTAACGTTAATGTTGCCGTTGCTTAGCGGCGGTGTTCTTCACGACAACCTCTTGAACGCAACGCATGTCGTGCTCACGATTTTCATTTGAAGGTACCATAAATGTCAGGGGAACCCAGGAATTTAACCCGTGTGGGGTTATCACGATATTACGATATGACGATATGACGATAGAAACCACTACATGTGATGACTGTGGTTACGGGTCCTCAGAGTCAGCTGGTGCCTGGTGTGAATGACTGTCCAGTGAGGTCAGGTGTGAATGGTGGTTTAACCTCCTGGGATGCCAGGACAGCATTGTTGGTGGAAGACGGGTGGTGCCTTAGGCCTCCTCCTCTGTTCAGTGATGGCCTCTTTCATTCCTCTTTCAAAGTGCATGTCCTCCCTATCCAACGTATGCATGTCCTCAAAAGAGTTTTCCCTTATTCTTCAGGTGTAGAGAGACTGCTGAGTCCAAACCCGAGGAGTTGTGTTTATTTATTAATATCACTTTAAGAGATGAAAATAAACAGGTGAGAAGGGGAAATTTTCATTTTTTGTTTAGTTAGCAGTTAGGACGGTAGCTGTTCAATAATAAAATTAATCCTCAAAAATACAATTTGCCTAATAACTGTGCACACAGTGTCATAGTGCATTTTTCATAATTGCCATTTTCCCACCTATTGTTGCCTCAGCTGTGCCATTAGGGAGTTTCTCTCCACCCCTCATGTGACAAGTTTTACTTTTCTCTGTGTGTCTTTGTGGAGTTTGTCTTGTGTGGGTCAGGATCTGTAGCTGTTTGAGCCTATAAACCCCACTGAGACATTCTGGGGCTATAGCACTAAACGTGACTTGACTTTAATATGCATACACACACATCCAGTGACATATTCATGGCTCACCCACCACTGTTGACATTGCGTGAACTTGGTGGAACTGGCCTCCGTGTCAAACGTTTCCTGTAATGTTGGATTCGACATCTCTATTGTCCATGATAAGAAGTTAGGGACACAGAGTTTGACTTGTCTGGGCTCATAATACCCAAGTTCCTATAACTTTTCACACTCCAGTGGTCGCCAGCTTCGCTAAAGAGCTGTGTCCTCTGCATCTTTCAGTCTAAATCACCTCATTTCATTTGCCTCCATTATACTCCATCACACCTTATATCTCCCGTATGACTTCAAGAAACCTAATTTGCCCTCCATTGTCTTGGCGACATGCAGCGAGTCACAGCAGGGGCGCCTCTTCCTCAATTAGTGGTCAGTCATCCTCCTCTGGAATCCATCAAGTCCTGCCTACCTCGTTTATTCGCACTTCACCCTTATTCTTAGCTCGTACACATTTTCTGCCTGAGAGAAATCTCCCCTGACATGCACGATTACTAGAAAGCCTCTCACTGTCCTTTCCCATCATACTTATTCAGCTGTGATGGAGCCTAATTCTGCTCTATAGAAGGCGGAGTGTGAAATTCAGGCTTTTCTATATGTCATTTGCTGTACGTGGATGGATGCATTTGCGCACTCAAGACAGCAGTTTTCAGTGAGTCAGTCATTTCTTCCTCCCTCTTCATTCACTGGTGCATAAGAAACAAAAAAGATCCCAGTCGAAGAATGATGAGTGTGTATTAAATACTTAATGGACATGATGTTTTTGTGGTTCTGCTTTAGTTGACACACATAAAACTATACACTGTACTGCATATTAGAAGTGGGCACAGTCATCTCCCATTGGTTTTGAAGCCTTGAATTCAGCATTTTGACTTTCGCCATCTTAATTTTTTGCAACCAGAGGGGACACCAGAGGGTGGACCTAAGTACAGCCGAGCGCTGAATAAGACAGTAAGCTCATTCGAGATGAGCCAGATTCTGGGTATTTATCCAAAAAGAGTGACCACGCCCCAAGACTCGTGTCTCTTACTAGCTAAGAGAGCAGTAGCTATAGTTTGGAAAACAAAATAAATAAATGAACGAATGAAAAAAATATGAACAAACCAAGTATGAATCAATATATTAAGGATCTATCAACATGTGTTGGGTTGGAAAAACTTACATTACATACAAGGAAAGCTAGTAGTTTTTGAATATTTCTGAGGGAGATTTGTGGAGTTCTTGAAAATAAATGTTGGTAATAATCAATGAATGTCAAACAGATTATAAAATTATAGTAGCCCATGGACCCATTAATAATTGTTTGCACTGTAATCTCTGTAACTCTTGTATATTTATCTCTGTTTCAGTTACTGTGTTATATTTGTTTACCCATTCATTTGATTGTGTACTATGCTTGATGCCAAGACTGACCAAATTATTTGGATATAATGTGTTTTATAAGTGAAAAACCCTAATAAATATAGTGTTTAAAAAATGGTTAAAATACTTCATGTCGGTTATTGGTTAAACAGTCAATTATTAACATCCCCAGGTGGAGAGTTACTGGGAAAGTGTCACTACACGCAGCGCTGTGGCTGCTACAGTAACGCTCCTGGATGGTAAACTGGGGGACTCGGCAGACAAACACTAGGCACTAATCTTGTCACTTAACAGTTAATAATCTGTGATCGAGGGTCGATTATTGGTTACATTTTTTTTTTTTTTTTCAAAATTAGCATTTCTATTTCAATCACAAGGTAGTCACGCCCTGAAGCATCCCCTGCTTTATGGTCTGTTTGACCATAATTTTCTAAATATATGCTGTATTTAAGAAGACTTGAAGCTAGCGATTGCAAGTTTAAGGGATTTCCACATCGACTTTACTTTTCAGACCCCGGAGTTCCCCACTGATAAACCTCAGCGATAAACCCCACCATGCAGGCCAGCAGACCTTGCCAGGTGATGAAGTAAACATCCTGATGTACAGTAGCATTGACCTCTTGCTCCCGGAGCTCCTCTTGCTCCAGTAAAGAGCTCTACTCTCTCACCTTGCTGGTGTAATCAATAATTTGTGATGAGTCCTGGATGGAGGGAGCTTGTTCAGACACCATTCAGAGCTCCAGGAGAAGGCACTCGCTTGGCATTTTATGTGTCAGTTGCTACAAGCATCTGGAAAGAAACTTCAACGTACTCTGCACCTTTTTTTAGTTACAGCACATTAATGCTGCTTTTTTGTCCTCGGAGACCAATTTTCTCCTGTCTGCTGCTGAGTGCTGTAGGAAACAAGAAGGGCTACTGCGGTGGCATTGCTCTCTGGCACTGCACACTGAGACAGTGAAATAAGCTCAGTTTGCAAAATATATGGGAGCACCTATTTTGTTTTATTGTGCAAGCATGCAGTGTGTTTGATTTATCGTACATAGGGACTATTTGTTTGACGGGAGCTTCTTTTCAGAGGTGATTTTGCTCTATAGGATTCACAGAGGAGCTCATAAGGAGTAGATTTTATAACTCTTATCAGAGACTGAATAAGTAGCAGCCGTGATGCAGTGTAGCATCCTATTAAATGTAATGAATTACCAGCTGCCTTACATAACCAGTATTCTACTAGAGCCGGTGGGCTAGTGAGGTTTGTGGGTTGGCGTATTCCCAGTATCTTGACGCTGGTAATGAAGAAGATGAATGAAGATGGTAAATCTTATTGTCGTTTCTATTATCTTTTATTGAAGGACCATGTGTTTGTCCCTCCCCAGACAGTAGGTGGCTCAGCAGTATATACTGTTTTTTGGAAAGCATCCATGCCACTGAGTGGAGCATAATCAGAAAACAACACAGCGGGTCATAAAACCACACCGCCATCAGAGAAATTTGTTGTCTGTACTGTGTGCTGCTCTTGTTTCTCTTCTGCAGAGTAGAGAGAAAACTTTCCAGAGCCTTCAAGAAAACCGCAAATTTCCATCTCTACGTTGGTCACAGGTAGAGGATGGGCCGATGTAGGATTTTATTACAGATCTTGATAAATAGCACAGTAGTTAATCTTCGGGAATTTCTGTTATCGGGATAGTATATATTCACATGATTGACTTGCAAAAGCTGCCTATAATCCCACAACGTTATTCAATGTTCATATTCAACATTAATTACTGTATCATTTGTTAGTCTCAGACAGATAAAGCTCCAGAATGGGGGAGTTTGTTAGCCTGTGACACTGTGCTGCTCGGTGAAGCTTCGATTACCTCTGAATATTTTGAGGTCATTTATCAGTGATTAATAACTTAATATTGTACAGTGATTTTAGTCGTACATAGTTTTTCTTGGTAATTTTATAATCTGTCTGAGGAAAATGTTGATATTCTGAACGACCTCATCTTTCCTCTCTGTCATCATGTCTTTGCATTTCCCGCATTATGTGACCTACTAGCTAGCTTGCTAAATTGTTAGCGTCTGTGGCCTCTAGATGCTGAAAGTAATGTTAATATTACTCTTTCTTAGCAGCGGTGTTCTTCACGACTTGAACACCATATAATCACGTTAAACACGACCCCATTTGAAGGCACCATATGACTTATATACAGTAGTTGACACAAGGCATTGCCATAGCAACACTGAGTGTTGATCTAAATGAGCACAGGGAGCAATTTAACTCGCTGCTGTTCATTGGTATAAATGGCTTTTTTTTTTACTTTTAGCTTTATCTAGATCATTTTTACCAGTAGGGGGCTGTCTGTCCATTTTCTTGAAACAAAGTTATTGGGAAAATAGCTGAGGGTAAATTTCACCCATTGGCAGCTCGAGTGTTCAAACGTCAACGGTCCAAGATTTGCCAAACATGTCCGCGCTCACAAATGCCTTGCATGAAAAAATGCAGACCACAAATAATATCAAAAACAGGGTTTGATTTCTTGAAAATCCATTTAAATCTGTTCTGTAGCTGTAAACAAACTTCCTGAATGTGAAAATAGTATTACTGTAAACATAGAAAGCTGCTTTTTACATTTTAGCTGGAAGACTCCTCACCGTAAATGTAGTGTGTTAGAAATATCTGTCTGATAATATCAAAGGGAGGGAAAGCAATTAATTGCAGGAGAAATCTAATTGAAGATGGTAATAAAGTATTTTCATTTAGCCAAACTTAGTGTACATTTTTCAATTTTGAAGTGTAAATAAAAAATGGAAGTGAAAATTAAATAACAGTCCCAGAAGAATCAATACTAATTTACAGCGTTGGTTTCAGGCTATAATGTCATCTCTTTCAGTTATTCTGCTTACAGTAAATTATGGGGTACAACTACAGTTGGCTGCCAACCTCTTCCTCATTTGAACTGCTCATGATCTGCCCTCAGTGGTAAGTTATAGCTTTGTTTATGGCCTTATTACCTGGAGAAAAGTCTCTGGTTGATCAATCTATAGCAAACAAGGCAAGCAGGTTGGTTAAATAGAGACGAAATACCTCACAGCAGCAATATGGATTTATTCTGAGTGGTTATTTTGGGCTTTTCCAAAGGCATTATTTCTAAACTTTACATTCTTGGATTGGCGGAGTGTGCAATTTCCGTTTGCACTGCGACCACAGATAGAGGGACCTTTTTTCAAAGGGTGACAAAGCAGAAATCTCTTATCAGAGTCCTCTCTGTGACATCCCACTTTTTAGACAGAGGGAATTATGGGCTGCGATCAATTGGGAGAGAGAGAGAGAGAGAGAAAGAAAGAGAGGATGCCCTGATACAACAGAGGCGGCTATCAGAGCAACTGTAATTTCAAGCATGCATTATTCAACAACGCTGTAAGATCTGTGAAGCTTCAAGATTATTTACACTTTGAAAAGCTTTGGCAGGGCAATTGCAGGCATGTCCCGTGGAGCCCAGAGGTAATATCTCAGCATTTGAGTAGAGATACAAGTTTTGTAAATTTCAGGGCGCACAATATATACTATATTCTCGAGCTTTTCCATCACGTCTAGTTTAAACTGCTGACCATGAATAATATACTAAATGTCAATGAGATGGCAGAGGGAATCTTTGTGTGCCACATATCCACAATTGTGACAAGTCTAATGTTTATTTCAAGAAGACTGCAGTCAGTAATTGTTCTCCAGTGAAGGCTTGTTGGCTATTTATTTTTTTTGCAGTAGTGTCTGTGTGTCCGGACCTTTACATTCATTATGGTAATTATCCGTGGCAGGCAGCGATGACTCCTGCATGCTGTGTGTCCACTGAGCTGGCGTCACAAGAAGGGCATGGCCCACGCACTGTGGCTTGCAACGCACACTCTGTTGTCTGTCTGTCGGTTTATTTGTGCCTGTGTCCTCTTTGCTACAGGCTTTGCCTACAAATATAACTCAAGCTCTCTGTCCTCCAGTCTTCCTCTCGCTGTCTTCATCCTCTCTGCCTTTGTCAGTGTCAGGGTGCTGGGTGTGATGCTAGGGCTCTGTAGCTGTAAGCGTAAACATCTCTCCATCTCCACATGAAGACAAACTGGGGGGGGGCACTATCAGGCAGAGGAACAGACCCCGCATTCAATCTTCAACTATAAAATAACCCCCTACCACCTCCTCATTGATAGTCATGAGGTGAAACAGCAGCTTGGAAAAAAGCAGGCGCTCTGTTTGCTGTTGAATTCGTCTCATTTGTTTAATCAAATATCACTGCATAGAATTTATCACACTTTGTCACTCTGCTTCTCCGTTCCTCATATGAGCTTCTTCACACTGCACCTGTTGACTTTATTTCCTCACGTGCTTTTTTTCAATATGATCCACATGAAGACTGTCAATTCAAAGAAATAGTTTGACATTTTGGGACTTATTTGCTTTCTAGCCGATAGGTCAGATAAGAAGGCTGATACCACTAAGTACGAAACTGTATAGCCAGTGGTGCAGCTTAGCTTAGCTTAGCTTAGCACAACGACTAGAAACGGGGAAACCGTTACTCTGGCTCGGTCCAGAGGCTCTCTAAAGCTCACTAATTATTATTATACATCTTGTTTCCACTTGTTGCCAGGCAACCTTACAGGAGCAGATAAAAGTGCATGGATATCTGTCACTTTGAACTGTCAGTTTGTAATTATAGCAATTAAAAGTAATTCAGTTAGCACAGGAGCATGCTATAATCATGCCAAACATTTGGCCCATCTCACATGGAATTACTACATGATGGATTTGTTTTGTAGTGGGCTGGCATGAGGTACTTGTCCATAGTCAGTGTATGACCTACAGTAGATGACGGTCGGCATGCCTCCAGTTTGGAGAAACAGTCAAGAGTACTGGCACTGAAGCTAAGTAATGTACAGCTGTGGGGCCAGCAGCAAAACGCATTTTAGCCACCGAAAAGAAAGGCCTGCTTCAAAAGAATCTGTGTCAGTTTAAGTGGATGTTATATTTACAATATTTCACCATTTTACCTCAACGTCAGACTGCTCTTTCCGACCTTATATGTATTATTGGAACTGGATGCTGGACCCCAGGATTGTGCCTATTCGTTTCAAGGAGAATAGCTCACCTGGCGCATACGCCCAAAAAGTTTTCCAGCTTCCAGGTTTACTTCCTGGGTGTAATGTGGCTCACTGAATATGTGCAGTAGTGTTTCTCCTCGGTCCATAGACTTGAGGTCACATATTTTTAAACCGCTTTTCTTGGCTCTAGGAAAGTTTTATAAATATGAAACCTCTATGGATCAAAAAATGTATACTAGAAAGAGTCATAATCAACCTTGTTCAAAGGTGGAAGTGTCCTAGCAACAGTTTTTTTACAGATGACTCTTGCAGTGGTGGTTTGAGGGGAAAATGTTTTTCGGGCCGTAGGGGGATTTTTCACTGCAATGCTGCCAGCCACTGGAAAAAATTGGAAGAAGAAGAAGAAGATAGTCCTTTATTAGTCCCACAAGGGGAAATTCAATTTTTTCACTCTGTTGTTAACTTATACACGGTACATGCAGACCCGAACACACACATGCACAAACATGCAACAATGGAGAGATGTCAGAGTGAGGGGGCTGCTCCTGACAAGCGCCCCGAGCAGTTGGGGGTTTGGTGCCTTGCTCAGGGGCACCTCGGCAGTGCCCAAGAGGTAAACTGGCACCTCTCCAGCTACCAGTTCACACTCAGTTTTTGGTCCATGTCGGGACTTGAACCGGTGACCCTCCGGTTTCCAAGCCAACTCCCTACAGACTGAGCTACTGCCGCCCCCAAGGCAAGGAAGGAAGGCTGAGCAGCGGTACCGTGTTCAGGTCTTATTATAGATCCATGTTTCCGATAGTGAACTGAAGCTGTTATCACTGCTCTCTTCAAAGCCACCAGGTTCCACTGACAAAAACAATATTTTTACCTCACAGAACGGCTGCTTGGCAGTGCAGTGGATAGCTCTGTCGCCTCACAGCAAGAGGGTGGCAGGTTCGAAGCTTCGAATCCGACTTGGGGCCCTTCTGTGTGGAGTTTGCATGTTCTCCCCATGTTAGTGTGAGTTTTCTCCGGCTTCCTCCCACAGTCCAAAGATATGCAGGTTAGATTAATCTGTCTCTATGTGCCCCGCCTGTCGAGGGTGAACCCCGCCTCCGCCCAATGCCAGCTGGGATCGTCTCCAGCCCCCCCGTGACCCCTAACGGCATAAGCGGATGCAGATGGATGGATGGAGAACACGGAAGGTCTACCGTTGCTTCGATCTGTGTTGTTTATCTGTGTAATTGTGTGACCTTGGTGAATCCGAACTAACCCTTTAAAGCTAACCGATACAGGCAGCGGTAGAGCAGCAGATCCTGTGTTTTGTGTGGTAAAATTGACTGTTTTTGTCAAAGGAGTCTGATGGCTTTAAAAAGAGCGTTGATAACGACTTAAGACTGATTTTTCTTTTAGATGGGCCTTTCTTTTAGGTGGTTCAAATACATTTTGCTTCCAGCCCCATCCATTGCAGTACACTACATTGCTGCATTACCAAGCTGGGGGCACGCCGACCGTCATCTGCTATACTGGCTACAGACAAATACCTCAGAAGGTGCTTTATAAATAAAGTTTGCTTTCTTACTTATACTCTTATTTTATCGGAGCCCCCCAAAAAGTAATACTTTCACCAGAAAAGACAAAGATGTGTTGCTATGGAAACTGTGAATGTCAGTGTGTGTGACTGAAAGCCTGTCTCGTGTGTTCTTGCAGGAGCTGCAGCCACATCTTATCAAACTCCTCGCTTGTTAAAAGTTTGTGCCACTTTAGTGCCTGATCTCCATTCTTCTTCTCCTCACTTCCAATCAATGAGCTTGACATTTCATTTTAGCCTCATACAGTCGACACATGGTCTGGGGAAAGATATGTCAATTAATACCTTCTCCAGGTCCTGCTCATATATTGTACCACATATACAACTCCTGCTGTTGCTTTGTTATCTTAATGCCACAGTCTTACTTTTCTTCTGATGACGGATGTTGTTTTCATTCTGCTGAGCCTTTTGACACAGAAAATTAGTTTTTTTACCGTTGCACTTAGTGTAAGTCTCTAAATGCTAAAAGTCCAAATTCTGAATAGCTGGAGAGTTGAGCTTGCTCACGTAGTACAGACCTAGCTATAAATCTGATGCATAACTGCCTCCGCTGCTCAAGGGAAGCTGATGCACATGCTGTCATCACACTGGGGCGATTAATGGTATCTAACACTACAGTGGTAAAGTTGCAGCCCAGTCTCACAGCAAAGCATGTAATAGACCCGCCTGTCCACCGGAAGACAGTGTGTCGGTATCACGTTTTGTGTCGGCGAGACGTGAACAGGCTTATTAAAGATGAACTGCACCTCGCCTGGAAAGTAGACGAGATGAGACGGCAGCAGCAGGCGATGGTGACAAAAATCTGTGGTAAAGTCATACAGCGAGTTTACAGGAAGTCACAGGAACACTTACATTCTGTTCGACCGGATCTGTTGGCCACTCGTTGTTTTCAGACCACGTTCAGATTTATTTATATTTGTTTGTAAATATATATGGAAATGTACACATAGCTGCCATCAGATTCTATCCTTTATTATTTTTATGTCTGCCTTATAAAGCACATTGTAATAAGCACTCGTCTCAATAAGTTATTTATTATTATTACTATTATTATTATTATTATTATTATTATTATTATTATCAACCACACACACACTCTTGTTACAAAAAGATGAAACAGATCTTGTTTTGTCTTCTAAATGCCAACATATGTCTTGTTTGATTGTTTATCAGAGTGGAAAGCCCTTTAGTAAACCAGCTTAACCTGGTTTCATTTCCACTTTAACAGATGAAACCTTCAATGCACAACTAATAGCCTACAATCTAGTGTAAAATATTACAACTAGTTAGGACTTTTTACAACATGTGGTGTTTGTCGTCAAAACTAAGAGCCAATCATCTCTTTGATCAGGCAACCGCCAGCCAGCCGTTTCCCATCATGCCCTGGGACTTGCTGTCGGTGGAGAGCATGTGTGGCACCTGGCTCTAAAAACTGCAGCCGCCTCAATCTCATGAGGTTATCATTGCCCACTTGTGCATGATGTTGGAGCAAGTCTGGATCAAGACGTATACGAATCTAACCAGCATGCACTGAGCGGCGATCGCCGGTGATCAGTCTGTTCAGATCTGGTTTATCTTGAACAAGCCTCGTATTACTCGTCTGCATTAAGGCGCTGCGTTTTGTAGTAGCGGTTTTCATGTGACAACTGACATGTGACGTTTGTCACGTGTTGTGTGGAAATCTAAATTCAGAGCTGGTTAAGTATATAAAGTGAGTGGGTGGGTGAGGAGGTGGATGGGTCCAACAAACACAGGTCTTTCAAGCAGGAAACCCGTGTTCCAGACCGGTGTTTCGTCTTGCGAGTTATGTATGGATGTCACGTTTCCCATACTAATGTTATGTTATTTTAGTATGTGTTTTACTTAGTTAATGTACACATTTTAAGCCCAACCACGACATTTTAACCTAACAATTAGTGGCTTTATTCTCCCCTGCTAGTACTGCACGTTAATACAGGTGTGTAATAGTCACATTTCTGCAAAAATGTGACACTGACATGCTATCATCTGGTGGACAGGCGGGTTTATTACATGCTTTGACGAATTATCGGTTTGAATGTTGATATTTTACAGATAACGGCATCTCAAATTGATTATGGTGTCGCATGACCTTAAGTTAATTAGCCCTGATATGTATTTATCATCTCAGTGACATATACAGCACTGGGAAGTTTGCTGCTCCCTGCAAACCTCAGAAATGTTGACTGTCAGAGAGCTAAGATTTGCCTGACAGTGAATCAAGCAAGCTGAGGTTCAGAGTGAGAAATCATAGAGAGGTCTGATAGATACCAACATCCTAGGATGTTGCAGCAAATCTTCTTTTTTCTGTATCAGCACGCAGTCCTCAGTATTGGCTATACAACCCCATAAATCACTCAACTTCCATCCGGCTTATGAATCTGTTTGTGGATCCTTACCACTTTGAGAACACAAAGTCTGACCCCAAGACACAAGAAAGCCACAGCATTTTATCATTATTAACCTCAGTTTACCCCAGAGGAGATCACGTCTCTTCAGCGCTATTGTGTTTCCTGCTAACTCCTGCTTGAAACACAATCTTTGCGATGATGAGCTGTGAAATTTGCTACCTGTGAATCCTTGGTCATGCAAAATTAATAGGGGAGTCGACTATTGACCCTAGGTAGCATCTGACTTTGGAGCACGAAGAAATCATACAGAATGTAAAAGATGTATTTATATAAGTGTTATTAGATAGCTTAGCTACACCTCGAGTGTTTTTCTTTGCACTTTTTTTGTGTGACTGTCTCATTTTCAGTGTTGCTCTGAATTTGTGCGGGGGAAAAAGGCGTCTTTGTTGTTTTTCTCTGACAAAAATAGCACTTCTCATAAATAAGACGAAAACATTTTTGCTGAAGACATTGTATTCATTACGAGTATCCCATTTTGCTCAGCAGAAATAACTAAAACATGAAAACTGACAACAGAAAACAGAACTGAAAACAGACAAAACTGGTGTGAGGATATGAGCAAAACGCCTTTGCTCCGTCTGCCTTTTGAATCTAAGCCACTTTGTTCATTTGATTTCTGTGAGAAGCAAGGTCAGAATCGCTGCCAGAGATTTCTGTCTCCTCTATTTATGCGTTTGTATTTTTGTCAGGTCTTTGAGAGCGGATGACTAACGACACAGAAGGATCGACAAGCCGCAGCCCCAAGCTGTGAAAAAGATATGATTTATCCCCGTTATTAACCTGTGCCATTTCCCTCCACACTTATTCAAATTCATGACTGAATCCATCTCTTTTCCCGAGCCATTTTTTCATCAGCGTGCTTTTTGCATTGTCCTTGTTTTGATCTATATTACAGGATAAAGATTTGCTGTTTATACAAAGGAGCCATTTATGGCACCTGGCAGTGTGGGAAGGGAATGGATATGAATCTCATATGACAATGTATTCGATTAAAAGCAGCATGAGGAGTGAGCTCGAGAAATAGCTGTGCAAAAAAACGTATGCACACAGGCGAGTCTACTACAGCTGGCAAGCTCCACACCACACAAATACTGAATTAGCTGAAATCACAAATCTGCAGTTTTGTTTAGATTCGATTCAGTTTAATGTAGATAGATTTAATTTCTATAATTCTCAGCCAGTAGAAAGACAAGCAGTTGTTGTTTTGACAAGTAGACAGCAGGTCAAGATTTATTGTAGCTTTCGCTGGGAGGCGTATCAATACCTCTAACTGTCTGTCACTCCCACGAATGCTTTCCACGTTTTCCCCTCATACACTGAGTGATCAGATCTCAGTGCATCTTATGTGCATTCACACCTGTACTTAGAGCTGTCCACTTGTGACGGGATCATCCACGATGCAGGTAACTGGCAAGCGAGTGATAAACTATGTGCAGCCTACGGCATGGGAAGGCAAGTCTGTTTGTTTAGCACCTGTCAGACACAGAGGCAATTCACACTGCGTTGCGTGAGGAGGAGAAATGAATTAGAACAACATTCAAAAACACAATAAAAAAGGAAAATAAAACCAATTAAAATGGAGCACAAAAGGACAAAATATGCAGTTATGATGCAGTTCCAGTGTCGTGTTAAGTTGCCCCAGATTCAATTTAATAAAAGTGTTGTAGAAATATTAATTCATCAAAGGCTCTGTAGTTCTTTTAGGGCTGTTTCTAATCATTATTTTCATTGTCAATTTATCTGTTGATTATTTTCTCGAATAATCAATTAATTGTTTGGTTTAAAAAATGTCAGAAAATGATAAAAATATCTATCGGTGTTTCCCAAAGCCCAAGACGACGTCCTCAAATGTCTTATTTTGTCCACAACTCAGATATTCAGTTTACTGTCATAGAGGAGTAAAGAAACCAGAAAATATTCACATTTTAGAAGCTGCAATCAGAAAATTTCAAATTTATTTAGTCTTAAAAAAATCACTCGATTTAGCGGATTAATCAATAATCAAAATAGTTAGCAATTAATTTAATAGTTGACAACTAATCAATTAATTATTGCAGCTCTAGTTGCTTTGTATTTCTATACTGAAAAATCAGGATTATAATCCAAAGGCATTTGATAAATATAATGTATATCATATTTCTGATATCATGATTTGCCCTGTGAATAGAGACCAATGGTGGAAGAAGTATTCACATCCTTTACTTCAATAAAAGTACTAATACTGTCAAAATAGCATTTTACAAATAAAAGTTGAGCTTTGAAAATTAAGAGCGTCTCCGGATAAAAGAGAAAATGCACTTAAAGTATTAAAAGTGACTCAAAGCCCCTGTGACTGTTATATTATTACTGTATATGCAATTAATGATTATGTACAGTATGGATTCATCTGCATAAGACTTTCTTATTTAATCCATAGTTTTTTATTTAGTTTGCAACAATGGGTGCAGCCCTAATCACAATTACCCAGTGCCCAAAGGGACACATTCACATAGCTTGTGAGCTAAAAATAAAATGAAATAAAATAAGATAAAACTATTGAAGATAATTACGGAAAAGCTTTTAAGGAAAAGCAGCAAATCCTCTAATTTAAAAGTTGGAATAATTTCTGTTAATCAACTAAGAGATAATTGTTTCAGCTCCAATCATGTCTTCCACTTGGTAGCATCATATTTTATAAGGTCTTCATATGTTTGTTTTAATTTTAATCTGTGAAGTAACTAGTAGCTAAAGCTGTCAAAAATCCAGTATTTCCCCCTGAAATGTACCTCGGATTTGTACCGAAGTACAGTACTTGAGTACATGTAGTTAGTTACATTCTGCCACTGAAAGAGAAAAAGCATTAGAGGTTATAATAGTGAGAGAGAGTCATCATGTAGTCATGCAGTTCGTAATTATTACTGCCATTAAAATATACTAATATGCATATTTGTGGTGACTATAAAGCTGATAATGAACACATTCAAGTCACACTATCAGTTCAGTAATACACAGTACAATGGCAGACTGATAAAGCGCCTATCCCCAACTTCAGAGAATCCAACAGAGTATAATGTGTTTTTACAGTGTCTGGGCTTCAGACAGTGCTGCCTTTTGGAGAGACAGGTTAAAAGAACCATAAATCCAGCTGTGAAACCACTGGTGATATAATAAATAGTTGTTTTATGCTGTTGTAGGTCTAACGGCTCCATTTCTCATCCAGCTCTTGGCAGTTGAGGCATGTTCTCAGTGACTGTAACAGCCAGAAAAATCCATTGCAAGCATGACCTGAAACCCAAAGCAGCCATTCGGTGCCCCTAAAAGATCCAGGAGCAACTTCATCCAGTTGTGGACTTTATTATTTGAGTTTCACCTCTCTGTGTGGGTTTATTTTCTTCAGTTTCCCCCCCCCCCCATCACCACAGGCTTCTCAGCTTGAAACTACAAAGAGATTTTCTAACTGATCGCTAATTACTTACAAGGTCAATACTGGACTCCCCAAATCCAATGGGTACAAATGCACTGCACAGAAGTCACCTCCTGATGTTGACTTTCACAAGTGACCCAGTTGGAGCATGTTATTCCATCCACATATGGGAAGAAAAACAGTGTGAAAAAAGAAACATGTCCTTGACACAGTTAGATTTAGAAATGATGGCGTCTCTCACTGAAAACCTTTTCAAAGAGTGTTTTTGAAGTCGCTGTATACATACAGTATAAAGCCTGGTCTGCTGGGAAAAAAAAAAACAAAACTCTCAAACTCCTGAATTTTTTATTAGTAGCCGAGAACTTGGGTAATTGCCGTGTGCCTTCTTTAATATGAGCACCTGAGGACACAGCTGGACACCTGAGGAAGCATCTGAGTAAAAGTTCACTGCAGGAGATGCTGCAACTTCACAACAGGGGCTTTCTGCATATCAAAACCGGAGACCATATTGTATATGCATCCTGCATGGTGCTGCATGTTTTGTCACCACAGCACAGCTAGCAACTCTGACTGAACAAAACAATTTCTAACTTATTAGAAATGAATTAATTAATTCTGTTTAAAACCATTAAGCAGTAAGATTTTATGTGCAGATATTTTAAAAAGCTAACAGAGTGAATGTGTTACTCCTCGTTTGTTGTGATTCACACACTCAGTGAGCCAAACTATAATTGGTAACAAATTTAAAGGGGACATATTATCCTCAGGGCTGCACGGTGGTGTAGTGTTTAGTGCTGTCGCCTCACAGCGAGAGAGTCACAGTACCCGCCTTTGCCCAATGCCTGCTGGGATCAGCTCCAGCCCCCCGTGACCCCTAACGGGATAAGTGGTTGCAGATGGATTGATATAATGCTCATTTTCAGGTTCATACTTGTATTTTTGGTTTCTATTAGTTCAAAAAGCACATTATTTTTCGTCTACTGCCCCCCTCCTAAAAACGCCCAGTTTGCCCTGATTGGCTTGCGAGAAAAATATGGTGCATGTTTGCACAGGTTGCTCTCAAGCCATGGGCGGTGTATTCTGTTGAGCCTGCATGTGACATAGGATGAATGGCTTGTTGAATCCAGTGGGCAACTGACACGTCTGAAACAGTGACGCCAATGCTGAAGAGCCTTGAAGCTGCTTTATTTTTTAACAGCCAGCAGGGGGCGACTCCTCTAGTTAAGCTAAAAGAATCTGATTGCATAGAAATAAGTCTACTTCTCACTTGATTTATTAGCTCAGTAAACATCGTAAACTTGAGTTTATGGTCTCAATCGCTAGTTTCAAGTCTTCTTTAGTACGTCATGATGTTCATTTAGTAAATTATGGTCCCATTTAGAGTCAAATAGACCATAAAGAAGGGGATGCTGTCGCCACCACGGTGGTGTCCTGTCTGGGAGTTGCCGGTGTTACAACTTTAACCTTTTCACAGTGTGTTTTCAGTTCATGAAAGTTAATTATAACATTTTGGTTGCCTTAAAATGTCTTACTCAGCATTTGGTTGTACTTAGCTCCATCCTCGTGTCACTTCAGGTTGTGAAATACCAAAATGGCGATGGCTTCAAAACAACAGTCCACAACCTACGCTTCTTGTGTCGCTTCTGGTTGCAAAAACAAAAACAAAAAAAAAAAACCACCATGGCGACAGCCAAATTCCAAGATGGCGACAGCCAAACTGCCAAACTCAAGGCTTCAAAATAAACCAGTGCATGATTTCATGGTGACTACAACTACATCCTCTTCCTCTATACAGTCTATGGTTGAATCATGGCTGAACCCACAAAACACTGACTGGGTTGTCTTATTTCACAGTTTGTGGGTTGTAAGCACTCCAGACACCCAAATGTATGCACACAAGCACTGAAATAGTGATGATATGTTGCCTTTAAGTTTCCAAGCTCAACCACTCAGTAATTATTTTAAACTCTTTGGAGCTTGGAGATTTGAAGGGTGTTTTGACAGGCGGGATGCGTTTGCTGAGGAAGCTAATTGACTTACAGCAACTAATTAATTCAAAGGTTGCAAGGTTGCGATAACAGTGTAATGAGAGAAGGGAATGTCAACATCAGTTGATATCCGCTCGGCTAACTACGGAGAAGATAATGTTCGACAGTGTTTCTATGGGGATCTGGGCTTCCAGATGTAAAAGCAGGCGGCGATGACACAGTGTGGATTCAACGGAGATTTGCATGCTGTAGCAGGATCCAGCATCCTGTTAGAATAGACGCTAAATTCAGGTTTGTAGGAGAGGAGTTAGACACAAGGCTTTTCTTGCTAAATTAGAAGCAGCTCATTTCTGCATTTATAGGCACAAAGTGGAAAGTGCTGTACATCAATAAAGGCAAGTAATTACAAAAATATATTGACTTTTTAATTAAATGAAGACATAAGCGAGTTGCACTGACTCTTGATTAAAATGCTCTGGTTTCGTTTTGTAAAAATTAAAGTTACTAATACTGAAAGTCGTGAAGCTTCTTTCCTTCAATAAACTGTAAACACTAAATTAAAGCTCAGATTTCTGGTGCTTGATTGCCTGAGCCACACATGGTATATTATAACAGTTCACATTCTGGTTCATTTTGTTTGCAGTCAACCGCACTGAAACGCTGAACCTCACACAGTTGATTTCTAATCTGTTTCTTTGCTTCTAACCCTACTTGAGAGGCGGCAGTAGCTCAGTCTGTAGGGGTTTAGCTCAGGAACCAGACGGTTGTAGGTTCAAGTCCCCACATGGATCAAATACTGTGTGTGAACTGGTTGTTTTTTCTTGGGCAGTGCTGAGGTGCTCTTGAGCAAGACACCAAATCCCCAACAGCTTGAGGCGCCTGTCAGAGGCAGCCCCCCCCCTCGCTCTGACATCTCTCCATTAATGCAGATATATCTGACCTGCTTTTACATGTATGTCTTTCAGGCCTATGTGTACTGTGTAAAAAAAAAAAAAAAAAAAAATGAATAACAGAGTGAATAAATTGAATTTCCCCTCAGGAGATCAAAACTTCCTCCTCGTTTAGATGAAGTGCACATATTTCAGCTCTGTACGGTTACACATGCAGTTGTTTGTTATATGAATCATTTTGTTTGTCTTTGAGTTGATGTTGGGGGAGGTCCCTTCGTTGTGGGGCAGAAGGCACAGCTGAGGGCTAAGGACTCTTATTAGGGTGGAGGATTTGTCATATTAGAGGGGAGTGGAAGTGGTTTATATAACCGTCCAACAGCAAGCCTGCATCGATGTGTTCATCACTGAACACGCTCTGTTCAAATATAAGTTCTGTGCAGCTACCTGTACTAACATAAACTGCTCAAACTATGATAGACATTTAATACTGTCACATAGATGTTAACAATGTAATTGTATTTAGGATCAATAACCGTGTCTGGTCTAGAAAACGGTATACATGTTCATTCGATTGTTAAGTGTTTCATCTTTACAGGGACTGTTGTATAAACCAAGTAGCTCATAAACATGTTTCCAGAAAAAACAAAGTACAGGAGTAAGTTTTATTTTTTATATCTATATCTATCTATGTCTATATCTTTCTCTGTATGTTGCGTATTATTTTTATTGTTAAAAAAAACATTGTATAGCTTTTAGAGGGATCTGCTGGCAGAAATGGAACATATTATTTATAAGTATGTTTTCTTTAGTGTAAAATCACCTGAAAAGAAGAGTCGTCGTGTGTTTGTTAGCTTACAATGAGCCATTTATATCTTCAACTGACTGCCATGTTTCTGCAGAACGGTCAAACCAAACACTGGCTCTAGATAAGACCACATGCATTTTCACATTGGCCACTGTAGTTTTTCTATACGCTTGGCCCACGGGAGAAGTTTCAGTTGGTTGCAATCTGTAACGTCACTATTAGATGCCGCCAAATGCCACACACTGCACCTTTAATACTGTCAACCTTTGCATATCCACTGGAATAAATCTTTGCACATTCCTGCGTTTCATTTTCAACAGATACACTGTCCATATTTTTACATAGTAGGCCTATTTTTTGTGTTTTGTAATTTTTTTCTATTCTGTATTTACACATATGTAAAGTCTTGTTTATGCACGTCAACACCAAAGCATATTTCTTGTATGTGAAAACGTACTTGGCAATAAACCAGGTTGTGATTCATATTTTGCTAAGTCTATTTTATGTGGTGTGAATGTAGATGAGTCTGCCACCTTACTGCCACCTTACTGCCAATGTTACCACAATGTTACTTGTAATTTATAGCTTATTATCAGTGCTGTGAAACCATGGTTACAGATATGACAGTTTCTGTTTCCATCGGAGGGAGGATAGTTTGTCCTAAAGCTTGCCGCTGTGGTTATACCCAGCACCTTAAAGAAGGGTGACTCGTTCAGCTGTGAGTGTGACTACAAACGGAGTGGGAGAGGGTTCGGTTTAGAAAGGCCAGCACATCCTGATCCTCATCAGGCCAAACCATGTGCTGCCATGTCATGGGGAGGGTGTTTGGGTTTAGTTAGTTTTGCTTTGTCCATCTTGGTTACCCCTTGTGTGTTAATTTGGTTTGGCCAAGCCACCATTTACATTCCCACATGTCTTTGTGTCAAGTCTATCAGTTGCTGTGATATTGACCTCTTTTATAGGCCGTTATCAGATTCTTAGTTTATAATGTTTTTATGTTTTTGGGGTGAATAGAATTCTTTCAACAGCTCCTGTTTCCTCATTGCCTCACTGCTTGGTCCCTAACATGCCGTCTGGAGTTTGTCACCCTGACTTGACATGCAGTAGCTGTCGAAACCCCCGCTGGCTCTTCTCAGCGCGGAGGCTGGCATTGCTACCAGAAAGGCATCAAGTCTTTTAATAGTCCCTCACAATGAAACCTGGCTATTCAAGCGTTCGACTTGTATCAGAAGGATATTTGGACATTTACCAAGTACTGTCAGGCAATGACCAAACAAAACTGTCACAATTGTGATTTGAATGTTTTGGTGTTGATATGGCATCATTAACTGATGATTTCAAGAAATCCCCTGACATGTTGCCACACATGTGAAGGAGATGAATATATACAACATGTCCTCATCCCAGCTGGTCACATATTGCTGCTTTGCCGTACCCCTTGGCATCACTTGAGGTTTATGCAACAAAACCACTTACATTTAGGAAGAAACAACATGATAACAGCTTATTGTGACGTAAAAGTGAAACTTAACACACAGGATACGAACAGCAGTCTCCTGGTTAAAAGCCTTGTGTTTGTTGGGCCCATCCACCACCCCTTCCACCCGCACTGTGTGTGCATTTATACTCTTTAAAATGTCACACACTTTCTCTAAGTGTTTACTGGATGGGTTTACATTGTACTTAGTGGAAAGCCCAGTGCCTTATGCGCTGGTATCACACACAGATTGCCGTTGAATGAGAATGGGCTGATGAGTTCCTCGTTTTTTGTCTGAATCATTCATAAAAGGAGACTTTTTACAAATGTATTAGTATAACTTGACATCTGTGTTTGGCTTTTTAAATACAATTAGGCTAAAATTGAAATTTAACCTCATACTGCACATGTGTCTAATTCAAAGCCCACAGGCTAAATTAGGCCCAGCACCTCATTTCATGTGGCCCACGAGGGTTTGAAAAGAAAAAAAAAAGACCTTTATTATTCACTTGAGAATTATTTTGATTTTTGATGGATGAGTAATGATGAGGGTTTCTTAATCTCATAATTCATGGGATTCTTGTTATAATAACATAGAAAAGTCAGTGTGTGTGCCCACATACTGCTGATGTGGCCCAGGATGAATGTGAGTTTGACACCCCTGCTGTACCACATATAGAAATGAGAGAAATCATGGCCAGTGGTTAATGTATGACATGGATTACGCCTTTTGGTGCCTGAAAACAACAACAAACTATTAAACTCAGTCAGTCTTTCTACTCTGCCAAAACAGGAATCAATCTGTCGTAATGGGGCCCATTTGGTTGAACATGCAGCGAGGCTGACCTAATTGGCATGTCAATGTTTGTTAGCAAGAAAACCACTATTCGTCTCACTTTAAGCTAAGATGAATCCTCAAAGGTATAAAACTTTGGCATGTTTTAAAAAAGAAAAAAAAGAGCTAAATAAACCAGATGAGTACCCTTGAAATTAACTACGGTTTAAAAGACTTTATTTGTTGAAAACAAGTGATGCTGAAAACCTCGAGAGGCATCTTAGCTCAGCCATGTTTTCCTGAGCTTGAACATATTTTCTAATTATGCCATGTCCCCTTTGGCTGACAGAGATGTTTTGTGTGCAATAAAGTGGTGACATTTTTAAGATGAGGCACGCCAGACAATTAAGGCTTATAGTGGGTTTGTCTCCTCATGTATGACCCTAAGTTGCACGATGGGAAGGAAAGCAGTGTTCAACCCAGTAATAATGCTCTGGTCTCGATCCAAATATCACATCAGATGAGGGTCTGTCTGCAAAAATGTCAGCAATTTCCAGAATAAACCCCAAAACTGTGATAAAATTTCATAAGATTTTCACAGTGGTTAGAAATTTTACAAATAGCCATCAAGTGTATTTCTTAATGTGAAACGAAACTATAATCATATTATTCTGCTTATTCCTAATGGCCAAATCTCCTACAAGAAAATGTGGAGGAGAGCTGCGGACAAAAAAAGAGACAATCTATCATGCCATCTTGAGTCGGTGTCAGAAAGTAACACCCATCCACCGCCGCCCCTTCAGTGGCTGCATAAATAGCTGCTGAGATCGCTGATTGATAATTATCCTTATCTCCAAATGTCTCCTGTTACGAGGAAACAAATAAAGGGAGAGGGAAGCGGGAGCTGGCAGGCAGAGGTCAATAGGAGGACTTCTACATTTCATCCGGCAAACACTGAGAGATGGAGGTGCCACGGAGTGACAGTCCCCGACCTCTAGGTGAGATCTGAAAGGGATGATAAAGGCAACTGACGGAGAGAAAATTGGCAGATAATTACAAAGGCTAGAGGGGCACATTTTGTCTCCCCCGTCTCTTTCTCTCTGTCATATAACACACACACACACATACATCCACACACAAACAAGCACACATAATGCAACAACAGTGACAAGTCAGTGTGAGCACTGCAGCGTCCACAGGTGGCCACTGAAATTACCCCGAACTCCTGTTCCACCACCATTACACCAGCCAGTTGTTTGCTTTGGCTTGTTTTCCTTCAGAGGAAATATCATCCATTAAAAGGATATACAGCATATATCTGTGCCAGAGATGCTGACAGATTGGCTCTCTCTATATAGTGACTGCTGATAATGGAACATTTCATTTGATGTCATGTTTGTGAGGTTGTTCCACCTCATTTTTGGTTTGAAAATGTTGTGCTGATCAGGTAACATGAAGTCAGCTTTCTTTATTTACTGAAGTAAGAGAGGGTAGAGTGCAGTGGCATCAAGCTTTCAAGTGTTATCAACAGCAGAGAGCATCTCCAAACCGGCCCTAAAGGAATAAAGTCCACATGCACGTCATGATTTACATCCAGTGGAGTGGAGGTCGGGGTGGTGTGGTAGGAGTTCACCTCTTGTCCCAGATCAGTGATTCATGTTTGCGTTTTTATCAAGTGTTGTCATTGCCTCTCCCTGTAGGGATAATTCAGTATGAGGATTTATCATCCTTCAATAGATTCGTGATACACAGTCATGTCATCTATGGTAAATTGATAATAAATAATAATCCCAGAAAATCTGATGTGGAATATTCTGAGGGAATATCATTCGAAGATTATGGTTTTGTTTTTTTACGCGACACTTTACCGCTCAGTTCAATGTGATTAACAAACGGTGTATATATCCATCCATCCATCCATAGCTGCTTTTCCCGTTAGGGGTCGTGGGGGTCTGGAGCCGATCCCAGCTGGCATTGAGCGAAGACAGGGTTCACCTTGGACAGGTCGCCAGTCCATCGCAGGACACATAGAGACAGATAACCATTCATTCTAACCATCCAGTCATTAATTAACCTAATCTGCATGTCTTTGGGCTGTGGGAGGAAACCGGAGAACCTGGAGAAAACCCACGCTAACACGGGGAAAACCTGCAAACTCCACACAGGGAAACTGGGAAGTGTATAATTCACACAGGAGTATACAAAAATAGGATTTACCATGTGGTTATACACTATTACTTTCCTATTTTTCACTAACATGCTCTATTGTGATATACAGTATATCCTTATCAAGATATGAAGTGATCTATGTCGTGCTAAAAGATTTTGGCCATAACGCCACCAACAACTATACTTAAAATACTACTACAGTAATGTAGCACTGCACTACTATAACACTGTTAGAAACCATGATGAATAGTTCAAAAACATATTCTAAACTGATGCGTAATCATTTTTAGTCCACACATTTTACTTTCTTGACAAAACCTGACGCCTACATTACCCACAATGCAACACAACCACCAACAGCGCTGTCTGAGGCTTCGTCCAAACTCACATACTTTGCAGTACATATGTGCACTATTACCCAACATACTTATGCAACCCATAATGGGATGAGCGGTTGAAGATGAATGGGTGGATATTTATCCAGTGTTGCACACTGTAATATTTCACCAGAAATAGTATGCAATTTGCGTACTATTGGCTTCATACTGAGGTTTCGGACATACTAAAGAAATGTCACATTCTGTTTTAGCGTACTAAATAGCATGTTAGTGTGGGATTTCAGATGCTTCCTGAGATTTGGGTGGACGTAATATGCTAGTTTAGGCTAATGTAGCCTGGAGCTGCTAGCTTCTAGAGAGAAGGCTACAGACAACCCCCAGATTTTTATCATTTTCAAACTTGCACTTCAACACCAACCAACACTGTCTCAAGTGACATTTATCCAATTTTTGCTTTGCAATTTTGCTTCAGCTTCCCCTGTGACCACAAAGGAAATACAGCTCGTTTCACATACGCAGTAGTACGCTCTAAGATCCGACTGCCAACCTTAACCGTACCGCCATATGCAGATATTACTGTGAGCAAAAATAAAAAAAACTGTCACCAGTGATCTTTGAGTAAAAGAATAAATTAATTTTAAATTAAATATTACAGTAAATAGAAACAAACCAGAATTAACTAAGTTAAATCAACTTAGGGACTTTTCACCTGCACTGACTTTCTACCTGTTCATTTACCCTCATCTATTATTTCCCATAATGCTTAGTTTCCTTGTCTCCCATCAGCCACCTCTGTTGCCCATTAATCATGTCATGCGTTTCTCACCGGACAGACCCCAGGGAGGGCTGAGGGGATAAGAGGACTGAACTGCACTTGAACTGGAAAAAATGCAGCAGAGCAACGACCAGCTGAATAAAAACATGTCTTAAGAAAACCATATACGTGAGAGAGAGATTAGAGAGCTGTGCTGCTGGCTCGCTGGCAGTGCAGTCCGAAAGGATATGCTTGCCTTTTTAGTAATGCTATTCTTTCTGAAGTAATTTTTAATCCCAAATATTGTTTTTTTCTTCACAGCCACCCTCGCTGATTCAACCCGACAGAGGCAAGGTGGGCGCAGATTTATCACGTTCTGTTTGACGCCTTGCTACATGCAGGCTTC
The DNA here is from genome assembly GCA_947000775.1 of Pterois miles. Lineage (NCBI taxonomy): Eukaryota > Metazoa > Chordata > Actinopteri > Perciformes > Scorpaenidae > Pterois > Pterois miles. The sequence continues at coordinate 13,200,474 of CAMQGK010000300.1, forward strand.
ATCCAAATTTTGAGAAAAATGACAGAAGATATTGTTCTTTTTAAACTAAATGACATGTAGCTGAATAAATGGGAGGCATGTGATCTGTGGGTGCCAGGGCTGTAAATCGTGACTGACTCGAGAGCTGAGTCCTCTCGCTGGACTGCTGGGAGTTAGATTTATTGTTTTCCACACATGAGGTTATTGTTTTGTCTCTCCGTGCTGTTTCATGGAGGGAAACAAATGAGCAATTCGCAACTTGTTTACTTGATCAGTTTGAGGTTTGAGTGTCGTCACGGGGTTCTGTTTCCCAATGAGACACGAACCTTACACATTAACGGACTAGTTAAATATTTAGGGAAATGCATTTATTTGCTTTCATTGTTGAGATTTAGATGAGGTACCAGTCTTAGTGAGTGCTGCAGGAATGAATTAGCAATTTAGCACTTCCAGTTCCCTCCCGTGGAAGTCAGTGGGTTTTTAGTTACATCTGAAATAAGGTCTGTGGTTAGCACAGATTAGATAAGATTTTATTCTACGACATAAGATACGTCAATAAATATCCCACTCGTGATTTTTGAAGCTTTTACGTGTCTTAAAATAGGTGGTTACTAACCCAAGTGCAAGGTTTAACTGCATAGAGAACTACGAGGCGGCCACCTCCGTCAAGTTTCATCCAGCCTCCTGCTTTTGACAAAACTGACGGATGTTTTCATGGAAGAACTTTTTCCCACATTATCAAACACAAAAGTTCAATCAGATCGTCACAATATATCTGAGAACATGACTGCCGCCAATAGGCTCCTGATAAAAGCAAAGAATGGAAATTAGGATGTGAAATAATCCAAATATATTATATATGATATAATAATATAATATAAAAATGCTCTTTAATAACCGTGTCTTGTAAAGGTGTGTGAGGGGGGATTACTTTTACAATAAATTTTAGAATACATTATTAAATGCTTCAAACACAGGAGATCTATCTTCATCATCTGAAATGGTGGAAATGAGTTGGCATGATTTTTTAAGCTTTTACTTGTCTTTTAAAAGGTGCTTACTAACCGTTTTAGGTTAACAGGTTTTTTTTCCTGCATATATAATTAGGACTGCATAAACAAACAAACAACAAACATTCATAGCCGTCTGAAAATAACTAATAATAGTTCATGTCGAATATGAATAAGGAATAATGTTGTTCCTTATTTCATGTCACAAAAACTGAAGCATTTGAATACTGATTTGGAGGTTCGTTATTATTCATTATTACAGGAAGCTTCGAAGCCGGCCCTACTATTCAGTCCATTTTTCTCAGTTCCACCAGTGATTCACAGAATGGGATGCCAAATACCTGAACTACATTTCAGTGCAATAAGAGAAACATTTGACACTGACTCTCCGTCTCCAGATCAGTAACCTCGCTGACAGGGAACCCAGATGAGCCGGCGTTGCTGTAATGATAGACAACTTGCTCCGTTATGCTAAACCAAAGACCAGGGAGGGTAGCCCTAATTATCTAAACAACACACACCGCTTTCCTCATTTGATACGGCATTGCTATCTGACATATTGGATTCCATGCTGGAGCAATCAGACCAGGACTGCTGCGTTGGGACACTCGGAGACACGACCAGGAGCCTGGATAATTAACATTTATTGATACATGACTGCTGTAAGCCTGTTTGCCCAGTGAATTAAACCAGCTCATTACAGGCTTAATGGTGGGTAGGGGAGATAAATAATAGATGCCAGTCCACTCACTGGCACTTTAGCATGCATCAGGAGACCCCTCCACCACTGCCCCTCCTCCTATCCACCATTCTTGACATCAATTTGCCCCAACACAAAGTCGAGACATCGTCCCTTGAAACCAAAACTGACATCATCACTTCAATCCAACCAAGTGGTCTCATGTGGGCTCGGTTGGAGGTTTTAATGACGCTGGATGGTGGATAAAGATTAGGTTGAGTTGGGCACTAAATCAGAAACATGCACACATGCAGACATGTGAGATGTAATAATAAGCAGCATAAATGTTTATGCTGCAGCTCAGGGGGGTTTTCTCTGTTTCATGATCGGCAGAGAGAAAAACTTCTTTGTCTGTGTCAACGCCACAAAAAGGTGTTTCTCTGTTTTGCTCTCTCTCTCTGCTGCCCGTGGAAATGAAACATGAGAAAAACCCAATACATTTTAGTGGAGCGTTACAGCGAGGCATCCCGACAAACAGATGATACCTTTTGTTGTGCTTCTTATCTTCTGCGCCTCCCCTGTCCTTTCCAATTGTTCTCCCCCCCAACAACATAACTTTCACACTCCTGCTCTTCCACCTCCCGGCTGTAACCCCACATGAAATGCTGTCTTATCGAGCATTAACCCAGAACACAGTGCATTTCCATCTGCCGCCCGAGCCACGCAGTTCAAAAGCTCACAAGCACTCAGTGCTGGGTGCAGGGATATTGGTTAGAAAGGAACTAGTCATGGTCGAATGAGTGGTTTATTTCTCTATTTTTGCATGCCACTGCCAGATCCACAGTTATTAAAATTATTCAGAACATTACTGCCATTTGTAACATTAAAATATGTATTAAGCTTCGATGAAAGTTTTTTGATGTGATGCACCACAAATCCGTCTAATATATTAAATTATTTTCACCCTCAGAATGAAATTTCTGATGTTGAATAGATTTTTTCATTATATTTCTATTACAGTAAGTAGGATTTTCTCAATATTAGCTACTTTATACAAACAGTTAACTATTTGTTTTGGGAGTGCAACAAATGCAAGAGCAAATTTCTTGTTAATCTGATGAATCATACCATATTTTACAAGGGTAAGTTTTATATATCATATGGACACATTTTGTCTTGGAAATGTATGATTTGCATTTGCATTAAACTAAAACTAACAAGATAAAAGATTAAAAAAGACATCTGTAAAATACAATCTACAGTGAGAATATGATACAAGTCATGAGAATGGAGTTTGTCTGATGTGTTTTACAGACATTATTCACAGAAATCTTCATCTTTTAGATTGTAAATCGCCGAACTTTGTTGTTTTTCCTTTATTTAGTTAGGCTGCATTCCCTCATATATACAGTAAACTGCTCAAAACAATTAAGTGAACACTTAATCATCACAGTATAAAACCAAGTCAGTAAACTTCAGGGATGTCAATCTGTCCATTTAGTGAACACAAGTGATTGTGAATCACTTTCAGCTGCTTTGGTGAAACTGAAATTGGCAACAGGTGTAATGGAGAGGCAACACCAAGACAAACCCAAAGGCAATGGTTTTACATGTGGTGACCACAGACAGTTGCTCCCTCCTGATCCTTCCTGACTGATTCGTCTCTGGTTTTGTGTTCTGCTAGTGTCCTTGTCACTACTTGACACTTGGCATGAGGCGCTACTTGCAGCCCAATCAGGCTGCACAGGTACATCCATGGCACATCCATGAAGGTTTGCTGTGTCTCCCAGCACAGAAGCAGATTCACCCTGAGCACATGTGGCAGGCGTGAAAGAGTCTGGAGACGCCGTGGTGAACGTTCTGCTGCCTGTAACATCATCCAGCATGATCGGTTTGGCAGTGGGTCAGTGATGGTCTGGGGAGGCACATCCTTGGAGGGTCACACAGACCACCATGTTATAACCACCGGTTCACTGACTGCAGTTAGGTAGCAGGATGTGATTGTCAGACCTTACAGTGTTGCAGTGGGTCCTGGGTTCCTCCTGGTGCTCATGTGGCCACAGTGTGTAGGCAGTTCCTGCATGATAAAGGCATCGATGCCACTGACTGTTCCCCTGACCTAAATCCAATTGAGCACCTATGGGACGTTAAGTATCGGTGCATTCGATGCCGCCAAGTACCACCACAGACTGTCCAGGAGGTCCCTGATGCCCTGATCCAGGTCTGGGAGGAGATCCCCCAGGACACCACAGCAGATTCATCAGGACTCCTGACGTTGTTGGGAGTGCATTCAGGCACGTGGAGGCCCAACACACTGCTGAGTCACATTATGAGTTTCATCAGGGCAACCCCTGATGAAATTTACGCAAGTTGGATGTTTATATTTCCGTGTGTGTGTGAAGATATAGAGGAGTAATGTCCACCTGAGCAGAGAATGAAGTTGTAATCAGAGCGTCTCTGTGCTTTGTTTACATGGGTGGGCCGATGCTACAGCTGATAATACCATCGCAAGTGACAGTGTCTTTGTGGAAGAGCAGCATCCACCCTCTGGTTCCCCCTCAGGTAAACACTGCTAGCTCTGTCACAACTGATCCTGTTCTCTGCACTGCTTGTGCTGTATTTTTTTATTGGTGCAAAGGGTAGTACACAAAACAGGGGCTCAATAAACAATATGTACATAATACATAGCAGTAGAAACAGGAATAAAGATCGAACGAGACAGATAAAACAAAGCATGACAAACTAAAACAAATAAAGAGATATAACTTATGGCGTATTACAGCTATTATAAATATGCAAACTGGTCATTGTTTCTAAGGGTGTTACATAAGGCACGTGTGAATATGTATGTGTGTAATAACAATAATGTATGTGTATAATAATAATAATAATAATAATTGAAAAAAAGAAGAGCAGGGTGCATGAGCGGCTCAGCGGGGGTATTGGGGCTCAGGTGGGGCTCGGCCAGACTGGACCTGCTGGCCACTTGTTTTTTATGCTGGCTGTTTGTGCTGTACGCTAGATCAGCCGTCACCATGTTGAGAGCCATATAGAGGCAGTAAAAATGCTCTGAATTCCATATAGAGAACCTTTTTCCCATTTTATATGAATGTAATTAAAGAGACCTTTACGGTAGGGATGTGACGGTGAGGAAATTTTCCCACAGGTTAATAAACTTGTGGCAACACCGGTGTTACAGATTGCAGTCAGTATGTGTAACGCGCTGACTTTGATCTTTACTGGCGGATGGCGGTGTGTCTGGCCTCTCCAGCTCAGCTTTAGCAGCGGGGCCGAAGGGGTCTAACGTTACCTGGCACCGCTGCGCCAAGCACACTAGCTGTGACCGCTCCGTCCTCCACACACCTCTCATTAACATTATGCTTCCCTCATAGCACTGGGTTTAAATCTGAAATATTGCCAAATAGGTGCGTTTGCTTTTCACTTTGGCACCAAATCCTCCGCCATCTCTTGGTCTGTCAACTCTCGCTCACCCCATGTGTGTGAAATATGACACCTGCTGCATTCACTGTCAGTTTATAGTGCCTGTCGTCCTACTATCTATTGATAACGCTGCACTGATGCTCCAAGATGTATTAAATACGTTTTATTTCTGTAAAACAAACAAAATGACTGCGGAGAGGTAATGTAATCGGTGTGTGCTCGACCACCGTGTAACAACAGGAACACCAACTGCTGCGATAAGCCTACTTCATGGCTTCTTGACCCAGTCTAATGGGACAGAGGCAGTCTGGGTTGGCATCTGTATGGAAGAAGTCTCTCTTTCTGCTGAACAGTTTCTTCTGTTGTCTGTAAGACCAGGTCCCTACTCATTGTTGTGGGGGTCATTATTACTCCATAAATCTTAATTAAGGCCTAGTTGTTTGTTTCATGCACTGTTGCTCACTTACACACTTTAGCATTTCAATCTTTGGAAGAGCTATTTGAAAGCGTGCAGAGACTATGTTTTATTTTGTCACCACCTCAGATATTTTAATTAGAAATAAAACTAAAATTCACTTGCTGGCAGTGGTATTCTGACTTTTATTTGCTGTTGAAAATAAAAAAACAACAACTTTGAAGCATGAGGGAGGTGCATATTGTTTCAGCTATTCTATCACAGGAGACACAAAATGTGCCAATGGAGATTTTCCAAAAGAGTAAAGATTGTAATGAAAATGTACATGCAGGATGTGCTTCCAATTATTGTGGACAGTTAAAACTTGTGAACACAAAGATATTTCTCAGATGCTAGAATCAAACGGGACGGGACGATGTTTGGTAAGACACAAACTGCAGCTGTTCCCCAGACAATGAGCTACTGACTTTGTAGATTTATACCAAAAGGAATCCTCTTTTAAAACAGCAGACAGGAGCTCTGAGCCAGCACCTTCATATAGTCCTCGTCCACATAAATGATCATTATAAATTGGCGCTGTAGCAGGTCCAGGATGCACCTCAAAGAACTAAACTCCAATTATCCGTCATAGTCAAGTTGTAATTGACTTTATATTATATAAAGGTCTGAGTCAGGATTCTATGAACACACTTTGTTTTGTTTCCTTTACTCCAGAGTAACAAAGGTTGAGATGAAATGTCAACAGTCCGACCGTGTCTCATGGACACGGACAGCATTCAGTAGTTCAGTTGTAAGAGACGTACTCTCATTGTCCTCATTATGTCACTTCTGACATTTGCGATGCTTCTGCTAGTTTGTTTATTCTGGGTTGTAGGAGGACTCCTCCGGTGCCACCCATGAGGGTCTATCAATATCAAAGCAACACGTCAGAAACCTGACAGACATCACAAGGCTTTTCCAACACTGCCAGGGCTGTGCTGGGAGTACACTGAAGTCTATGTGAAGCACGCTCCTGTGAGTCATATCAGAGGGATCTAAGAGCCCTCTGTACATATACAGTCATGGGGTGTGAGTGAGCATATAGATGTGAGGGTACAAACAACTGTATGGGATCAGTTTAGTGACTGTTTTTCAGTTAAAAGAACAGAAGTAAAAATACAGAAGTTGGCATTTTGTAAGTATGAAGCTGATACACCCAAAGTTTTAGAAATGTCCTCAGATATTGTGGCTATTTTAAACAAACCATATTTTAATTTTGGCACCATCGTTTCTTTACGTAAAATCTACTACTACTGATCGCAGGATGTTGTTCATTAGAAAAGGCCATGTTTTCCTGTCTGCCTCATTATGCTCCAGAAGACAAAATTGGAAACAAAATGCAGAAGACCTCCCTTGCCAGAATGTTCAGTGTCCATCAGATGATGATTGTATTTTTTCAGTTATCACAGAACAGGCAAGGACAAATTTAATTTGGTCTTTTGTCCAGGCAGCTAGAAAACTGGCTTGTAAGTAGGCTGAATACAGAAGCTCAAAGACTTGGTCGCTAATAGAAATAAGCACAATTTTTTTTCTTGGGCACTGTTGTACCATTCAAATGGTCACATTGACCTTGAGTTTTGACCACCAAAATATATGCAGTTCATCCTAACGTTCAAGTTCCCTCCAGGCATTCCTGAGACAGACGAACAACCCAAAAACATAATGCCTCCGGCCACAGCTCTCGTCGCAATAAAAAAGGTTTTGTAGGCTTGACCGAGGTGGAAAAGTTTGTCTAACAATCAAAGCAAAATGTGACAAAATGCTATGGAAACAGTTATTTCATTTGAATGGAAACTTGGCTTATGATGGAATGGTACTGACCAATTTACATTGTCACTTGTGTGATATCACCACGTGAGTTTTTTGTAGCACTGTGAACAGACACTTGACTGCTACAAGAGAGTCTTCGTTCAGCTTGAATGGTGCTTTTTAGAGCCTCTTTTAGGGATAGCTGTAAATGGATCTGTACTACTATCTGTAGTATCAGCACTCTGTTATAAAGGAGCATTACAGGGCCGTGTGGCTCTTCAGTGGTTGTGACTTTGACAAATCCTAACTCTGACAGGCTGGGATGACTTTTGCAACTCATGGCGAAGTGGTATCACCTCCACGTTTGGAGCAATTTAGCCATTCTGAGCTCTGCTGGAAACATCTCTGTAATATTGCCTATGGCTGCATGTCTGACTAATGCTTCCTTCCTTTTTCTTTCTGTCAGAGCTTCCTTTTTTGTGACCTGCATGTTTTCCCTGTCGTACCATCTGTCCCAGTAATCTAGGAGGCAAAATAAGCTGCTTCACTGTCTCCAGAGCAGCTTTTTTTCGAAGGAATATGGGGAGTTATTTTTGTGTGCCAGGCCCTCATTCACATGCAAGATGCCCCGCTTCTTCCAATTAGTTTTTAAATTAACATCAGCAGTAAGCCTAACTTATGTCCTTGCACAAATATAACAAATTTAAAATGATAGGTGCTTGTATTACAGGCAGTAATTACATTTCAAGAATGACTCTTGCCTTTGTTTAGTGTTTGCTTCACTATTTATTTGTGTATGAGTCCTCCCCAAAGAACACTAAAACTAACGTCTGGAACAAAAAAGCAAGTATGGAGGCACCGACACACAAATATGCAGCTGTTTTACATTAGCTCTTAATGTTCAGCGGCAACTGTCAAACCCAATATAGGAAGTAGGATGATGCTTGCAGTGCAGTAAAAATAAGGGTGTGAAGGTCAGAGTAGTGGAGTGGCCAATAAGCATTTACACTTGAGTCACATAGTGATATGTTTCATCACGTAATAGCAGTCAAGGCTGAAGTCAGACACTTGGGAGAACCGACGGGGTTTAGCGGGTGTTTTGTCTCGTGTTATAAATCCAGTGCACACGTTTCCATAACAGAGGAGCGCTTTTTTCCACCGGGAGGATCCCCTTGTGGGACCTCTCCCTGGCGATGACTGTCCCTCACCGGGCACATTTCCTCTGTGGTGGTGCGCCTCAACTGGCTCTAAGTCAGCTTGGAAAGGCCCAGGGTGAAGGTGGCACGCACCCCTTGGCCGGACCTTCCCAGGGCCGTGGACTTAGTGCTCGCTGCGCCCTCTCACCCTGTAGGGAGGGACGGGGCCCCCTGCTCCTGGTGCAATTTTCAACCGGGGCGGATTGTTGTCAGTGCATCGGGGGGCAATTCTCGGCAGCCTGCCCGACCCACCTAAAAACACGAACCCTGTCTTGTTTACCATATTTTGTGGGTTTGATTTTTTTGCAGCGTCATTCTTATCGATGCAACCAATGTGTTTATGTTGTTGTTTAAAAAATTTCATAGATCCAGACTCTGTTGAAGTTTTCATATCCTCATAGAACTGGTTTCCACCAGACCGGAAACCAGTCTTACAAAACAGTACAAAACCACTTAGAGTTTGTATGGTATGACCTGCCAAGAATTTAACCATTGCTCAAGTGTTTACGGGAATAGGTTAAGCTGAGTCCATAGAGTCCCTCACACAGAGGAACAGGATGGTCATGGGATATTAACAGGTACAGAGGCTGGATAACCAGATGGATCAATCTCAGCATTGACCAAAAATACTAGTGATTATGATTTTTGCCATAATCGAGCAGCCCTAGTCTGTAACTCCTATTTGTGCCCCATTTTTATTATCATACTATTATCGCTGTCTCTCTCTAACCTCAACAACTGGGTTTTAGTTACATAACATTATCCATGTCTTAAGTACAGTTTACACATACAGATGTTGTCTGTATTCATTCATTCACACACTTCAGACTAACCAGACACTATTAAGCCCTGTGACTGGCTGCAGAGATGGATGTTTGTGACTGGGCGTCTTCAGAAATGCTCACACTGTCTTGACGATTTATTTGTCTGGGGAGAACTGTAGCGGTCTGTGACCTAAAACTGTAGCAGAAGCCACACTGATCCATCAAAAGACAGAAAACTGTAGGTAAACTAATATGTCTACAAAGATAAACCTACATGTATTATTGTTGGCTGTGCAAAAATAATACAATAGTAATTTATCAAACCTTATGGCCCAGCCCAGAAGTACTTCATACTTTTTGAAAGAGGAAAATGGGATAACTGACAATTGTGGCCCATTAAATTTAGGAGTATTTAGATTTCTGCTGAGTAAAATAACCGACTATTTTCCGGTCACAGGAAATCAGATAATTATGGTATGTTGCTTTGTTTAGAACTTAGTTCCTGAATTAAGAAGCAATTATTACTGCAATATTCATTTACAAAACAGCATGTGCAGCAAAGGTAATAAATGCGTACCATAAAAACACTGAAATTTCGTGCAAAACATAGGGGTTTATTTCTCTGAAGTATAATAAAGAAAAACTCAGATACAACGTGAAAGTAGATTATGTTGTTGTCGCCTCCAGTCCCACGTTGCACTACAGTCAGGAGCATTCTGCTTAAGATGAGTCAGATAAATTTCCTTTTGAACCCAGTCTATTGCAAAGAAACAATAGCCCTTATCTACAGTATGTTCAATTGAACACAATACAGCCTATTCACTGTAACTAGCAGGATTGTTCTGCTAAATTCTTCTCGACTGTAAGCTGATGGTGGAGACAGACAAAGGTTAAGTCCCGAAATAACTCATTCAATTTCACCATAACAAGTGAGTTTCACCTCATTTTGTCAATGTTAACACCCACAATTATTGCTGGCAGAAGAACAAATGTAAATTACAATCATATTCAGCATTAGCTGTGCTTCACTGATTTTAACTGCACAGAGGAACAGACGGAAACTGGCGGCCACATTGAATTGCACTGCTGCAACTGCTGCAAAGTCATTTTCAAGAGAAATGCTGGTCAATCTCTGCTGAACAGCAAAACAACATGTGTCCAACAGCTTTCCATTTGGAAGCTAATGGAGCTGTTGCGTCGAGATGTTGGAGACGAGTAAACCTGAATGACACCAAAACAGCTGGTGAGGTGTGATGATGATTAACTTCTGCACCGCGGGGTTATATAAAACAGGAACAACACGAGACGCATACGAGTGCACGCGAATAGACTCATGCACAATTCACACATACATCCAAGGCACAAATCTCTCAAGGGAGCACCTTCACAACCTTCTGTGATGTTTTTATCATTCAGGTTTTGATCCTGCTTTCCTTCTCCGTGTGTCTACCCTCAAGCCTGGCCAATTCAAGTGGCCAGGTGCAGCCTCTTCAGAGAGGCTAACACAGCAGCCCTCCAATCACTGAGTCCTCACCAACACCACAATCATATGCAACAAATTATTCTGCTTTTTCACACTCTGGGACTGAAAACATCAAATCAGCCAGCTAGTTTTTCTTCTTTGAAATTTTGGAACCAGCTCCTGCAGCAGTCACAATGACATGCAAGAGACTTTCTCCTCTTACTTCTCTATGAGGACATGTTTTACTAAGCCATCACTTAAAGGGATAGTTCAGGTGTTTAGAGGTGAGGCTGAATGAGGTACTTATCCATAGTCAGTGTGTTACCTTCAGTAGATGACGGTCGGCATGCTCCCAGTTTGGAGAAACAACAAAGCAATGTACTGCTGTGGACGGGGTTGACAGCAAAACCTGTTAGCCATCTAAAAGAAAGGCTCACGTAAAGCAATCAATATCCATTTGATAGATGCTAGATGAACCTTTATTATATTTACCATATTTTCCACAATGAAAGTGAAACTTATCTACACTGATTTTGTCAGCTGAGTCTGGTGGCTTTGAAGAGAGCATTAGAGCTGGGTATTGTGTAAGAAATGACAATGCCAAAACCAGTACCAGTACCCTTAAAGTGATACCGATACTAATGGACTACATCGTTCAATACCCATCCTGTGAGTGTGTCCCACTGGCTAGCTAACGTCTGCACAGCACAGTGCTCATACAGCAGTTACCGCTGATAATGCCATCCTAGGGCTCACGGTTGCAGGACCACGTTGTCATGAAACCACAGCCGCCATCCTTCGTTACCCCACATTTAGTATTAGCTCTCTCAGCACTTATTGCCTTTGAGCTGTCAACTCAGATATCTTTGTATTCAGCTGCTGCATTGCATGAAATCGCAATGAAATTGAGTGTTAACAGTGATTGGTCATCTTTTTCTAAATCCAAGCACAAAAGGGATCGATTGCAGGTATTGTTTGACAGCATAAGTTTCGATGCTACTAGGTGCTGTGTTGTTTTGGTCGATACCTTAAAGTTATCGATACCCGGCTCCAGAGAGTACAGATAAGTAAAAACGGTTGTCTGACGGCAAGATAAAGCGATGGAGATATAGCATACACTTTTTTTTTTTTTTTGATGAGCCTTTCTTTAAGGTGATTAAAATATGTTTTGCTGCCAGCCTCGTCCACAACAGTACATTGAGTTGCTTTGCTTCTGTGTCTGTTTCTCCAAGCTGGCAGCCGTCCACCCTCTAGTATAAGTAATACACTGACTATGGATAAGTACCTCATACAACCCTATTTTAAAAAACCCAAACTATCCCTTTAATATGTCAGATAATTTGATGAAGTCATGAAGAAACTTTTTCTCAGCATTGTTATATATTGTACAATCTACTTAAGGTATCTGTAATCTACATTTTTATGATAGTGTGTCAAATATGAATAGGGTCTCTTATAGTGACGAACATGCAGAGAATAATTGTCCAAAGCCGCAGCTTCACTCGGCTTTACAGAGCTCAAAAGTTTCAATTCATTGTTTAGCTGTCAGATATTCCAGGTTTTAGGTCTAACGTGTGGTCAGGATTTACAGTGGTTCAGAAGAAAAGTATTGTTCACGATGATGTTGTTAGGTCAAGCCACTGACCCTCAACAATGCCTTGGAGCTATACAACCCCAAGTCTGGGCTAGCAAACAGTTGATGGGACTGAATGGGGTCAAGAAAGTGAGGTTGCTGGGATAAACACCAAATCACAGTCAAGCTATGGTCTTTTTGTCTGTGACCTATGGCTGCAGCTGAAGAGGAAACATAATAGGATGCATCTGACATTTCCCACAGCTAGACAGGGGTGGCACGAATCCAGTATGCCACAACATCACCACACTAACCAATACACTACACAATCACAAACAACATCTGTTTAATTACATACCATTACATCATTAGCTGATGTTCATATAATGAGGTCATCAGCAGAGCTGTTGCCACCTAATACACACTTTTTCTCACCACACACTAAGTGTTGGCCGACTCAGTGTACCAACCTAGTTAATCCCCCCCCAACCATCACCACCACCACCTTTTTGAGCCATTCTTCTGCTCCATTGAGTACGAAGCCACTCGCGCCCCTCTTGTTCTCAACTCGAGCAGAATCATCGGCAGTGACAAACATCATTATAATGTTCCTCAGTGAGCGCTCCACCTTCAGCTGCATGTTGTAGCCTGCGGGAGGCTCTTCTTCTCTTGAGTGGCATCTATGTGCTGACCCGTGTTTGCATGCTCGCCGTCTGAACGTCTACTCCAGTGAATCACACCCTCATTTCACTTCCCCGTCCTCTCTGCTTCCACAGTATTATGCATCAGCTGGAAGGTTATTAGAGGATGAAGTCTGACATCATGTAGCATTTTCACTATAAATTAGATTACTTCTGATGACTCTTACATGAGAATACAAATGAAAAAAGTTAATAAAGCCTCAGATTATTGTTTCTTTCTTTGTATATTTTTGGAAAGGCACTGCACAGTGATTGCACTGTGTAATGCCTCACCATCTGCGCTAAAGAAATAGGGGGCAGCATTTCACCCCCTACTGCATAGGTGTCAAATTCAGGCCTGCGGTCTAATTATAGTTGGCCCACGAGACGATATCAAATGTCTATTAGAGCTGGCCCGCCGGTATATAGCACATGAATCGCTAATACTACTGTTACTGCTAGTGCGTTGGCGCATCAATGAAGGCGGGCAAGCGTCCCCTCCCACATCTGTTGACATTCATTAGCAACCTCATATTAGCGGTTACAGCAAGAAAATTTAAGCCACCTCTCCCCAAAAAACGGCCAAAGGAAAGATGGACGACAGGAACTTTGAAGACAGGAGGGAGGCAGAATATTTGTTAACAAATGTAAAGGACAGACCTGTCAACATGGCTGTAATGAAAGAATATATATACATACATACATACATATATATATATATATATATATATAATACATACATACACATATATATATATATATATATACATATATATATATATATATATATATATATACACGGGGAGAAAGGAAAACAAACAGTTGTAGTAAATTTTTCAATAAATATCGAGTCTGGTCCACGACTTAGTCCCAGTTTTTTTGGCCCACTGTGTATTTGAGTTTGACATCCCTGTCCTACTGTGTCCATGCAATCTACACTTAGAGCCATCACTAATTAGAAAAAAAAAAGCCAACTACAATACTAACTAACAGCGGGGTCAGAATATGCAAAATTTGACCAAACTCTGAGAGACAGTCAAAATAGCCAAAATAACACTTATAATCACATCACAACACATCTTATAATCTTTGTGTGTGGTGTCAGCCTTTACTTTGCTTTAGCCGCCTCTGAGTTTACTGTGCCACTAACTATGGGCTGTATGGTATGTTTTGATCGATAGTTTATTTGCTTGGGTCTGGGGGGCAAAGACGAGAGAGCGACTCGTATTTTGTTTTGGCCTCCACGCTGACGGGGAACTGCTTTGCCGGGAGGGTGGCGTGTAGCGTTCCGGATGGCAGAACTTCAGTTGGCGGCTCAGATTCACAGTGGCCTGGTGGAGTTTTGGGTCTAAACCTGTGAATCAGCAGAAATTTTGCTGATCCAGTGGGGAGTCGGATCAGACCCCCAGAGGCGAGGTTTGCTCTGGCTGAAAATCAAGCTAGCTGCTAACTGAAGGTCTGTCTCCATCTCCCAGAGCTGCTGCACTATCTGGTCCTGGCAGAGGAGTCTCCTGGTGGAGGCAAGGTTGTGAGTTGTTTTTCTCATTTCTGCCACTTTGGATTTAATCCAGTAAACTACCAAAACATACACAGACGCTGGATGTACTATTGAAAGCCCTCAGTGCAGCTCTGCTTCTTCGTCCTCACATGTTGGACTGACTGGACGCTACAGTGGCTCACTATCACCTCCTGAGGAAAAAGTTACCCAGTAACACTTACAACAACTACAACAAGAGACACAACTCAAAATGTCCCTTATTGTAGTTGACTAGCTGTTCAGCATGCTCATTCCAGTAGATATCTCTGCAACACAATATATAGATCATGAAGGTATACAGACTGACAAGGAACTCTGATTGTCATCCTGCATCATCGGGACCCAATCGGGGAAATCACATTCTGGGGACTGACAGAAGTTTATGCAGCACTTCATGTGTATATTTATGTTCGTTGATTATAAATACTTTTTAGTATTATTAGACTGTAAATTGACTGCATGTTATGCATAATGGTAGAGACTGGACTGTACAGTACAAAAGCCCCTTTGCTTGCTCCCAGATGACGACCGCATAGTGAGAATGTTGGGGAGCGCACGGACACATGCATGAGGCGTATTGCTGCAGCATCACTGTCACACACTTTTTAATGGAGTTAATGGACAAAGTACACAGAGTCGGATACAAGCACAATAGTATTTACACCTTTTGACCTACTAATCAGAGAAAATCCCCGCGCTGACGTGCTTATACCTTATAAATAGAGATCAATAAGATGGCTGCCTGAACAGATTTCAAGAACAGCACATGGATTTATTGGTAGTTTAGCTTTTGAAATCATGTGAAAAATCACATATCTTTTATCATAAAATCCTGTGGTTCCCATTCAAGAGTCCGCTTGGAAGCAGATATTCGGTTGTTTGGTCCACGTCAGGATTTGACTGACAGCTTTCACATCAGCCCAAAAGAACCACACTAACCGGGTAAACTGACCCGGGTTTGTTTTAACCGAGCAAAACAGGTCAGGTGTAAGGTTAGGTGCAATAAAAATGAAAGCACATGTCAGCAAGTGAGAAGTATCTTACATTTCACTCACCAACAGAACTAGTCTCAGTGAGGCGCTGATGCCAGAATTAATCAAGATGAATGGGAGGAGTCACTGGAGTTGTAGGTCAGTGTTGTACTCATACAAATTAAATACATGAATGAAAACATATTTTTGAATAACACATATTGCCAATAGAGGATGGACAGTGACATTTCTTGCTTATTTGTACGGTGGAGACTTAATGCCACCAAAAAAAGAGATTTAGTGAGTAAATGGTGCATCATGTGGAATTAGAGCTTTATTTACAACATCTTGTGGAGCATTTTGATATGATAATCTAGTGGATTAACAGCTGCCTTTCTATCAGTCAAATAACATGAAAAATGTTCCAACATATTCAAATATTTTTAATGCAGAAGCAATGACTACTGTATGTTTATGCTATGCATATACAATGTATGTGGGTGATTATGTTGACTCACAACTAATTCTGAATGTTCTCTCATTTATTGGTGCTCTGCTTAATGTAAATTACAGTGACTTTTAAGTGCCCTAATATGCATGAAATATTAATCCGCGGTCTATTAGCGACACGCTGCCACAAAGTCTGTTGGGGGCTTAAGTGTTCATCACGACAGAGCTGTGTGCTCGGAGTAAGTAACTGCAGACTGTTTCAAGCATTAACGCTTTGGGTCCTTTGTGAATTTGTCATAATATTGAGTCACCAAGAAAAGTCCTAAAATTTCCTTGATGATTTGTAACACATAAATACCTGTGTAATCCTGACAGAATTGTTAATGTTGCTAAAATCCAGGCTGTAAAATCCATATTGGGTCTCAGCAACAAACAACAGCAGCTTCTTTTTGTTTACACATCTAAAGGAGGTGCTTCAGTGAGATGGCTCTGCTTAGGAAGCATGTGGTGACTTTGACCTTTCCTAACCTTGGCAAGATGATGCTGTGACCAACTGTGAGGCCGTCTGTCCGTCTCTCACTGGGTCCTTTTCTTTAAGAGACGGGCCCGGAAATGCTGCCAACACATTCCTGTTTTTTTCTGAGAAAGTACATCTCAAAGAAACAGACAATGCAGTCGTTAAGTTCCTATGACAACATCTTTGTTGCCAAATTAAACCTTTTTTTTTAAACGTTTTAATAACCACAAGAAAATTAAGCCCACTCTGTGACTGCATGGAAACATAATCCTGATTGTGCTGACGTTAGTTACTTGTTAGTGTCCTGAATGTTCTGCTGGAGCTTTCTGGGACAGATCTTGAGGAACAGATGTACCTGTTGTCAGAGATGGAGCCCCTGCAGGGCGGTGCTAGCTCTGTGCTCTGGGATCATGTGTCCACACTGTTACCGAGTCCAAGAGGTGTGTGACACATTTGTGACAGGTGGATTGCCAGGCGTCCCAGTTGGTGGCCGGGCTCTCATGAGCTCAGACCCGAGATGTCACATACAGTATTTTTAATCGGCCACTAAAGTGTGTTTGCAGATTTTAATGGGCCAAATAGGGAAGTGGTAGCCAGTGCAAATCTGTTCGAATAACATGCTCAAGCTTTGCATTTTCACTTGTCTGTTTTTAGATAATGTGTCTTCAGACCCATCAGCACAATGTGTGTGTTCATGTTTGCTTTTGTCAGTAAATAAATAAAAAATAAATAAATAAAATAAATTAATTAAATTCATACACAGGGAGGAAGTCGGGTGGGTGGGAGACCAGTGTTCATGTCCTGTGTGAAACCAGATGTCAGTGTTGTTAGTTATGCCACCTCCGGTGTGGTGTAACTTAACTACGATCATTTTCTAAACCTAACTAAATGGTTCTCTCTTCTCTGGGGTGGATGGGTGGGTCAAAAATCCCTGGACTTTAGCCCAGGAGACCAGTGTTCGTATCCTGTGTGAGTCACGTGATTTTCACACTGAAATTACACCAACCTAACTAAGTGGTTTTGTTGTTTAAACCTAAGTATAACAAGCATAGGTCTTTATACCTAAACCGTGGTCTTTTCCTAAACTTAACTATGTAGTTTTGTTGCCTAAACCAACTAAGTATAACAAGCATAGGCATTTTAACCCAAACCATGATCTTTTCCTAAACTTAACCATGTAATTTTTTTGCGTAAACCTAACTAAGTATATCAAAAGTAGGCATTTTAACCCAAATCATGATCTTTTCCTCAACTAAACCAGGAAGTTTTGTTGTCTAAACCTAGGTATATCAAGTGTAGGTGTTTTAAGCAAAGCCATGATCTTTTCCTCAACTTAACCACGTAGTTTTGTTGCCTAAACCTAACCAAGTCGTTTCCTGTGAAGACAAAAGTTTATTTTGAAAGGACTGTATGCATGTAACGAGTGGAAACTGTCACATGTTGCTTGACATTGGTAGGAAAAGTGAGGAATAACTTATCGTAAGATATCATTCTAACCATTGTATGAAGTATGTGATCAGTGGCATCACTTCAATATGGTACAGGTTTCCATCAGTCCTGAAAAGTAGCTGCATTTGAAAGTACAGTACATAGTACAGTATATATATATGGTATGCAGAGTAATGTGAAAACAGCTTCTCCTTAGCGGCAGGAGCAAACTAAGTGAAATGCAAAGTAGAAAGGTGAGATGACTCCTGAAATCTAATGTTACCCTGTGTGTCTGTGTCTATATAGGAGGCAGTACACCTGTAAGCCCTGCACTCACTGGAGCAAAGCCTATTAGAACAAGCACAAGACATATCCCTCAGACTGTGAACACTCACACACACAAACCCGTTTCAGCCAGACAAGACACTGTACAATGCAGGCATGAATTACCATCTTGATCAGCAGCCTCAATGTCATGCAAACTTATTGTTCTGTCTGATGCCGAGGTCACCTTCAACGAGACAAGTCTGGGCGTCTGCTGCAACTGTGATGCTTTGTTCTAGCCACGAAATGTGTTTCTTATCCACTGCAAATGCTTATTCATCAATTGACCGCGGAGAATCCGATGACTGCCAAGGGTAAACTTATTGCTCTGCCTCCTGCAGAGGTTGTCGGGTTCGACTGTAAACACGAGGTGTGACGTTCCAAAGTCCACTTAATGCAACAGCGATGCTTTTCCAAGCACAAAGTTTATTTCTAATCAATTCAAAAAGATTAGTCATCCCATTGACAGTTCAGCTTTTAGTATCTCAGGCTCTTTTGTGCATTGTCCAATATTTGGTGCAGATTAAATATTGATTTCTATACATTTTGGAACAGAGTGAAAAATGTTCCCTTGAGTTGGATTATATGGGGCATTCAGTTTTTTTCTGATTCCTACAATTTGAATCGAGTGGTGAGATTATACCATATACAGTACGTTGGTCTCAAGGCTTTTCAATTGTTGAGTTATTGGAGTATTCTGCAAGGCTTTCTCACACCGCTTGTCCCTAGCGGTGATGAAACTCCACTAAACTTACTTTCCGCTGCGCTAAGTCCTTAAAGCAATCATCGATGAGGAGAAAACAGACAATCTCCAAGAGAGTATCTCATGCTGATTCTCTCACCATGCTTATCCAAATAGTCTGGCTCCTTATCAAATTGGATTGGTTTATTTGAATGGGAGTGAAGTCCCTTTTGGTCAGCGGAAGATTAATATTGATTTAATCTGAAATTGTTAAATATGGGACACATCGTGACAGTAGAAAGACCTTGAATTCTGAAACCGTTGTCACTATAATACATACTGTTCTTTTGGTGTCTGTCGTCCTTTCTGTGCAGAGACGAGACATCTGAGACTATTAAAGTATGTTTTTCACTGAGAAATAGCTATAGTCGGACATCTCGTGCCTTTTACATTGTGAGAATAATTTCTCAAGCAAAATTGAATCTGCAAAAAATATGTGTGATCCCTCTGCAAAATGTATTACAATAAGATAAAATGCTAGCACTCAGGGGCTGCATGGTGGTGCAGTGCTTAGCAAGAGGGTTCGAATCCGGTGTTAGTGTGGGTTTTCTCTGGGTTCTCCTGTTTCCTCCCACAGTCCAAAGAGATTCAGGTTAATTGACGACTCTAAATTCCCCATAGGTGTGAATGTGAATGGTTGTCTGTCTCTGTGTGTCCTGCGATGGACTGGTGACCTGTCCAGGGTGAACTACGCCTTCACCCAATGTCAGCTGGGAAATATATATATATATATATATATAATAATATACAAAATTGCCTCTGCATTTGATTATTATCAGTTTTAGTAATAATTTATTTAATAGCTGGCTCTGAAAGCAGAAGTCTAGGAAAAATAATTGTCATATTTATTTAAAAAATGAGTTCAGTAACAAAAACACATGCTTGTGGATCAATATATATGCAGCACACAGACACAAAAATACTGTATGTGGGCACATACTCACATTTCTATGTCTTATTATGACATAAATCCCATGAATTTATGAGATTCAGAAACCCTCATCATTACTCATTCATCAAAGTGAATCATAAAGGTCTTTATTTACCATCACACAAATATTATCAAACATAATTTTTTCCATTAGCTTAGTTTAACTTTGTGGTGGGAGTTGAGAGGGGCAGAACTCTAGTCCAACAGATCAATGAGCTCTGATCTAACGTTCAGTCTGTGGCGTATAAACTGTTAGTGTTCAACAGCTGATCAGCTGAGATCATGTGGTAGATGACAGTGGTGTGACAGTGTTTTACTGCCTCGTAGCAGAGAAGACATACCGGCTGCTCTCCATGAACCACTAACATGGATTCTCTTTCTGTCCTTCCCTCTGCATCAACTTTTCTTTTCTTGGACATTTTGGTACTTTTAATATGTTTTTTTACGACCCCATCACTCGGCTAAAGCGCTGCTGCTGGAAACTGGTGATATTGAGACGCTTCAGTGCACATATAACAAAATTGAGGTGCATTGTGGGACATGTGGTTTAACGACACTGCACCTCTGTAAAGCACCATAGAATTGTATGATAAGCATAATATATTCTTTGCAAGTCGTCATGGGCCACATAAAAGGAGGTGGCGGGTCGGATTTAGCCCACTGAGTTTGACACGTGCCCTAACGGGATAAGCGGTTGAAGATGGATGGATGGATGGCTAGCACTCGGCACTACAGTAAAAGGTGTGAGACTTAACAATGAATGTCTGCGTGAATACATGTTGTTTTCCCCACTCTGATATTTTACAAATTGAAAAACCATTGCTGCACTCATCCTCACTAATATGCTGCTATGATTACAGTAGGTGTTGCATATAATCATTTCTCTTGGGTGAGAGATGGTACTGATTGTGAAAAATGAGAATTGGTTGGTTCAACTGTAGAACAGAGGCTGTTTCAGCATCCTTTGTCCGCAGCTCATTAAAAGCTCTCTCCTTGTGCCGCTAGATAATTACGAAGGATTTACTGCGAGCCCTCATTGTAAAATAAGGTGAGCCTCATCAGGGCAGAGTGTCAGCAACCTGTGCTGTAGGTGATCACAGCAAAACTGACACTGTCACCATAGGATCAGGTTCATCATTTCATTTCTGATTACAGACATAAATACTGGGATGATGTGGCCTCTGCTTTCATCTGAGCACCAGGTAGTGAACTCCAGAGTATCCACGAGTGCACTATACGCTTGGTGCTTGCCTTGTTGTTATTCTTTTTATCCCCCTACCCCCCCACACTGGAGCAGCCTTTGAGCCTCTGCAGATGCTGGTGAGAGCCAGGAAATCAATGCACTCAAACATGGATAAGAGGGACTTGGTTTTGGATAACTCAAGATGTCTTGGTGTGCATTATTCATTAGACAGGAGAGACACAATTGCTGCCACTGCAGAGGCGTACTGGAGACAAAGAATATGAAAGCCTAACCATATCACACCCTAAATCTCAGGGCACGAGTGCTGCGATTCTCAGTGTTTAGCTTTCTCTCGCCCCCTCTGTGTCGGAGCAGGTACAATACAGCTTCTGACGGTGTTTGAAATGGAAAGAAGGGCAAAGGCCTCTTCTGTAGCAGGCCTGCAGTGTTTTCTGGTTTGATGTGGTAAAGACAAAACTAATGTGTAATTATAATCACTGCACATAAATTTATCAAAACACTCACGGGAGGAAGAGCTTGAACAGCCATCAGATCTTAACTGAGATGTTAGTTAGACAGAAGAAGGGCTTTAATTACCACGTGACCAAATGTGGAGAAGTGGGCAGGCAATCAGTTCCATAGGCAATACACTGTCACTGCTAGCTCATCAAATACCACCACTGGGTCCCTCAGCATTGGAGACCGACGCACAGGGTACCCCTCTCGTGTTACTTTTGGACGTGTCAGGGAAGGTTTGTCAGTGTACACTTACGTACATAATGACCTTCCATTTTCACAGAAAGTTAGGTTTAGACAACACAACCACTTAGGTAGGGCATCATCAGAGGGTAAGTCTCTTTAAAAGGAATTCTGTATTTCCCATAAATGTGGCTATCGTGACTTCATGGGTTATGCTAACTTTGCACTTGCCACCTCCTGGTTAGCCTCCTGTAGCTGTCCAAATACACATGATTTTTTTATATAAATCATTTCAAACACTTGTCTCTGGCCTAAGCACCTGGCATATTCATCATCATGTGTTAAGCGTGGTGATACCAACACACAAGGCACCCTTTAGGACCTGTATGAAGGCGTTCAGTTAACTAGCCTGCAGTGGAAAGCCATCCACAGCAATAGTTAAGGTGGGAGTGTGGTGATGTAGTTAGAGAGTGCACACACAGGGCCGGTGGTAGGACAGGTGGATGTGCCCAACAAACACAGGGAGTTTCACTTTCATGTTTAAATCAGCTGTTTGTGTCCCGTTTGGTTTCATTTTCTCATTTTTCATTTTTAAGCCCAACCATGAATTTTTTTTTCCCCTAAACCTGACTATGTGGTTTTGTTGCCGAAACCTAAAGTGCGGTAAAGCACCAGTGTGCCACGAGTGTGCATGAGGACGTGTTGCACTGTTTTCTAAGGAAACTTGGGGGCAGCAGCTCCAGCAGAGGACCCCAAACTCCCCATTCCCAAGGTGTTCCCAGGCCAGTGTGGAGATAATCTCTCCACCTAGTCCTGGGTCTTTGCTGGGGCCTCCTCCCAGCTGGTCGGGCCTGGAACACCTCCCCGTTTTGACTGTATGCATGGAACAAGCGAAACTAGAGACATCTTGCTGGACATTTGTGGGGAAACGCATGAAAAATGGGGAATAACTTTTTGTAAGATACCATAAGAACAAGTTATGTTCGTTATATACGTATATTATATATGTTCAGCGTTTACTTTCAGTCAGACTCTGAGACAAGCGTTTGTTTGAAGAGGCTTGGGCAGCTCTCCTCTCCAGATGTCGCTGTCACGAGTCCTTTCCATGAATCTCTACAGTGGAGGTGGCAAGTTAGAATGACCCGTAGAGCCGCAACAGCCACATTTATGGGAAACACGTCAGGTGCAAATATATCACAGAATTTTCCTCTAATGTCCTCATGTCAGTGGATGATTTCTTATTGAACGCAGGCTTCATCACAGCAATTTTTCATTTGCATTTCACTCAGTGAATAACTTCTTTTCAAGCTCTGAGATGAGAGTGAGGAATCTAATCAAAGCTGCGTATCATAACATATTCAACACTGATCATCACAACAGTAGAAGTTCAGGCCATATTAATGTATTAATCATGTCGCTCCGACACAAAAGTGGGTGGCCTTCACGTGCTCAAAGAGAAAGAGATTGGCATATAGCCACGAAAATATAGAACAGCAAAGACTCCCACACACCTCTTGTATACAAATTAGTGAAAACACCTTAGGGGCATGTATTCCACACACACACACACACACACACACACACACACACACACACACACACACACACACACACACACACACACACACACACAACTTTTTCTGATTTCTGATTTTAATGCACAGCAAAGGTTGAAGTTGTCATTTTGTCACTGTCAGTTTGTTCTTTGAGGAGGTTGCTATCACTTCAAAATCTGAATCTGGCACATTTCTTAACTACCATAGTGACTAAAGACTCCGGGGGATACGTAGCATATAAATCTTTTTTTGGTGTATTTCAGATTCTCTTTCAGAAGTGTGATGTGTGCTTCAGAAAATATTTAATTTGCATACGTGCACACACACACACACACACACACACACAGTCAGACAAATCAAAATTCAGAGGCAATTTCTTCGTGCAGGTTTTGCTTTGATTGTTTTACATTCAGTGTGTGATTTGCCACATTCCTTCATCCCCCCCTTCACATCGCTCCCCGGTTACATTGAGACAGCTGGGTATATAGGCACTGGATCGTACCCACACTTTTACAAATAAATTTACCAAGTCTGGCAGGAGAACTGCTTTGGGATCAGGGTGAGTTTGACAAATTAATTCTGCGTATGTGTCATTGCATCTGCCGTGTTCTGACAGGTGCACAATCCTTCATAGAAACTTATTTTAATAACGGCCATGTGTAGGGTGTCCAGTGCTTTAAAACAACCTGATCTCACGGGAAGTGGTATCCGAATTTACACGGACATTCCACCTGTTATGAGGACGCATTTTAGCCTTTTCATGTCATTTGTACGCCACACAAACGGCTCCATGAAAACCACTTAGGTTCAGGCAAGAAATGGAAAATGTCATGGGTGGGCTTTAAATAAGTACATAAACTAAGTAAAGCCAGGTTTCCACCAAAAGTACCCTGGACTTTTAGTCCCTGGAACTACTTTTCAAAGGACAGAGAGGTTCCTTCAGCCCACTGTTGTGCTTTTCCACCATGGTCTAAAGACCTGTGAAGGGGAAAATAGTCCACTGATGTATGAAAAAGCAACATGAGGGCAGCTGGTAGTCGCAGCGGTTAACACTCTGCAGCCTGCAGTTCAGTGTTTCCGACTGTTTCATTTAAAAAAACATGTTGGAAAAAAGTAAACCTTCGAAAAAAATGAATGTACTGCTGCATAGTATTTACTAGGGATGTAAATAATGAACTTTTTAACCGTTAACTGACATTAAGCATGTTAAACGATTAACGTTATCAGTTAAACGCTTCAAAGAAATATGAATAATATATTAAAAAGCAGAGCAAAAGTCAGTGAAGCAGCTCATCATATTAAGGAGAAAAGCTGGTCCACCTGAAGAGAGTCTCCGCTGGTGTTGCAGGATGCAGGAAGTTGATGTAGATGTAGCCTCGTAGCATTTACTCACGGATAAATAAACTACACACACACTGTCTGCTACTGCTGTGTTCACAGCTACAACGCCACCAACAAACCCTCACTCACCACCGCCACACACACACACGGTCTGTCGGACACTCAAAGTATTTGTGTGGCTATGGGGAGCACAAGCTTCCAGTATATCTAAAGCTGCTAATGCAGCACAAACACACACACCGTTTGTTGTATCGCTGAAGTTAAGCCAGACAACAGAGTATCGTTACACCGGGCAAACACACAGCTGACAACCTGCTAAATTAAATACTGCGGTGGTGGTAGTGGTGGATGCATGTGTGCATGCACGTTGAATTTAATGAATGAAATGCAGTGGAGGAAAATTAATCTCTGCAGTAAATGATCTTTTGAGTTGGTTATTTATTTGTGCCTCAGAACGTAGCTGCTGTGGAATAATCAGGAGTTTTTGTTTCTTTTCCCTCACTCGACACCACCGAGATGTGAATAAAGCTGTACCCGAGTCATACCTGCCAACCCTCCCAATTTTCCTGAGAGACTTTTTCATCACCCTCTCCCAGTTTCCTCCCAGGATCACAATTTTCCTGTGTTTCCCCCGATTTACGGCAAAATTTCACACTTAACCGTTTCTGCCAGTCTCCAGTCTGTATAATCCCTACTGTTTGCGCCCGGATGGCAGCAGAGCTACACCAAATGTCGTTTCCCGGCAAAGTAGTTTGAGCTACGGAGCGCACATCACAGCGAACTGCGCCCAAAGTTCAGCTTTGCTCAACATAGCAAACAGCTGCCATGGAGTGGCCCAAGCCATTGGCAATAAGGGGTTTCAGACGCAGTGGTGCCGTTGTGGCATTGTGTCTGAAAGGACCTGAGTGAGAGAAGGAAACTGAAATGGAGAGCTAACCAAAAGTAATATTCAAGCAGGGGCAAAAAATAAATAAAAACTGATGAATAATATGTCAGAGATTCACACAAGTTTATGCTAGAGGGGCGAATTATTCTCCTGATAATTAAAGGCAAGATTAAAAGTTAAAAAATGCTGTTGCAGTGTACTTCTTATTTTGTTATTTTATTGTTTGAAATCACCAGAATGCAGGAAACAAAGTCTGAAACTTATTTTTTGTGTGTGTGGTGTGTGTGTGTGTGTGTGTGTGTGTGTGTGTGTGTGTGTGTGTGTGTGTGTGTGTGTGTGTGTGTGTGTGTGTGTGTGTGTGTGTGTGTGTGTGTGTGTTTTACCAATCAGTAATCGTCATCACTGCAAACTCCAGCCTGTTGTTATGGTACTTTCAGAAAGTACTACTGCCTAGTACTACTTTAGACCATTGTCCTTGTGGCTGAAACACAATGAGTTCCTCAAAAGGGTCTTAGTTCTGGGTGAAAGTTCCTGCGGTGGAAACTGTCACACAACTATAGAAACATGTCACAAACATCACTAAAAAAACGTGACAATGGTCACGAATGTAATATAGAAAACAAAACACTGGTCAACAACAGTCTTGAGCACCGGTCTCCTGGTTAAAAGTCCAGTGTGTGTTGGACCCATCCACCTCCCCACTCACCCTCTGTTAGTAGTCTTTCCTGCTTTATACTACGTCACTAACTGTAGTGGGGGCCCCGGTAGCTGGGTGGCCCTTTCTGCAGGTCTTTCCTCTCTCTCTCCCTTTCTAAGCTATCCACCGTCTGATCAATAAAGGCTAAAAAGACATACAGAGGATTCATGGCGTACAAATGACACACAGACCAGAAAGGTGTGCCTATTGTACACTAAACGCCTTTCCGAGCAAACAGGCTGTTTAAAAATATTCAGCGGGAAATCACTGTGACACTAAACATAAGAAGCAGATCAAAATAACAAAGTTGCAATGACGTTTAAACTTAAACGACTTGGTGAAATGGCAATAATTGATTAATCCTGAAGTAGTCTGAGTTGTAACCTCCTTTCAGAGGGACAAGTACCTCCATTTCATGGTTCAAGAACTCAGCTTTTCTAAGTGAGAAGACAGATTGGCTCAAGGTTAAATGCTTTGGCTAGACATTGTCATTAGTGTGCAGCGAGTGAAGGCTGGTGGTAAGAGAGAAAACCTCTTATTTTCTGTGAGATATCTCCTACACAGACAATTTGGTCCGTGGAGCCACGGGTCACAAGTCAATATCAAAGCCCTTGTGTTGTGACTATTTCAATCCAGCATGAGTAATTACATGTAGAAAAAAAAATAGTCCCGTCTTCTTGTGGAAGTATTTCTGAGAGCTGCTGCTATTAGACGTGTGTCACTAGATACAGAGTCTCTGTCAAAATACTTATTTTGCTTAATTAAGCTCATGTCAGTTAAGCTGCATTCACGAAGACTAACACTGATCCCTGGAGGTTTTTTCTTACAGAAAAACTGTCAGCATGTAACCATAATAATTATTACACACACCGAAAAAACGTCAACGTAACTGATTTGTAGTACAAAACGTGCAAATGTAGTGGTTTCTTCAGGTTTGCTCACCACATCATCAGCTGTGTGGTTTTAAGCTTATTGTAGAAGCTGATGTCGTTACAAAAAGTTGATTATCCAAATATTATAGGTGGGAGACATGACAGTATTAGGCCTTTAAATTACACCTCATACTGACAAAATATCAGGAGGGTGGGAAAGGGAGATCTGCTGTGTCTCAACTCTTACTTATTGAAGGGAAATTCCCTGCAGATACAAAAAGAGATGTTATTCAAACATAAAAATTGACTCAAGTCCAGTACTTCACTTAGACCATTTGGCTCTACAGTACTGAAGGTCTAGTACATTCCTGTCTTTTCATTAGTTGTTGCCTCAAACAAGACTTGAGTCTGAGTGGAGACTGACCCACATTTTTAAGCCTGTCTCCTGCAAATGTTGTTCATAATGACAAACTTCCATCAACAAATGTGGTTTATAGGAAATGTACCACCGCGCATATTATATTTAATATTTTTTCATAACGGAAGAAACATTTGCAGTACAACGTACTGTTATCACGAGGTGTTCAAACTGAGTGTATCTGCAGACAATATCTGTTTTCCCTACAATATCAGAATCGATGCAGCACAGACAGAGATGTCATCTTTTTTATTCCATGCATTCTTCTGCCTCGTCAAAACCAGGCATCTGCATTACCCATCATGCAGCTTGACCGCCAGCAGTTTGAAGATTCAGGTGTGTAAATCCAGGTTCATGCTTACCATAGTGTCCCCAGCACGATGGTGCATTAGCCATAAATGACATCATCACGTATTGTGCGTGAAGCACAAAGGCTTCGCAAACCTTTGCAGCGCTTGATCGTGCACCTCTGAATTTTTGTGAATAGGCACCCGCTGTGCATGTGGAGGCTTTTCAGACAGGACACCACAATGAGATGGAAGCAAATAACTTCATTTAAGAAGATCTCCATTTTTCCAGCTGAATCAAATTGTTTACAGGATATTAAAACTTTGGAAACCTTTGTTTCATTATAATGCATTTAATACTTTGCTGGGATTGCATGAAAGGAGAAAGAGTATGTCTGTGAATAGGAGATATGAGTTTACAGTTAATTACAAATCCTCCTTCACTTCTTGCTTCTTCAGAGAACCTTTTGTTTGTACGGCCTCCGGCGTGTCAGAGAATACTGCAAAGAACAAGGCATCGAGCGTAAACGCCTTTGTGCGTCTATGGAGCGCCACACCAGCCTCGCATGGGCCTCAACAAAGCTGTATGCTACAGCAGTAGCGCCTAATGTAGCTTCGAGGAGCAGGCTATCTGGTCTGGTAACCTCACCTCTCTGAGGGTGTTTTCACATGTAGTCCTTTTTAAACCAACCAAACTCAGTCCTCTGAAAGTGGACCAAAAAGTCCGCCAACAGAAAAGGGACTCTCTCTTTTTGCGTTCACATTGTCATTTCATTTAAAAGTGGACTTAGTTCTGTTTCTAGTCCACTTCTGCTGTGATGGGGCCTCAGTCCTTTTTCTGTTCACACCGTAGTTTCTTCCGTCATCACTGCTGGTCAGCTCTCTTTTTCTCAGTATGTAGTTTATTTTGCTTAGAAAACATCTCTTTCAAACAACTTTCATTGTCGTTTCTTGCCAAAAACTACATTTTACAAGATTACTCTCGAACACATCATGATAAATTACAATTTTTGTCCAGTGCTTGTTTTTTGAGCTTGAATGCATCATAATATAACTCAGTGGAACCTTTGTACGTTAGGGGTTAGCTCCGTTATTTAGCCGTTATTTATTTAGACTGTGCTGCCTTGCGGCTGCTAACAGCTAACGTTAACTAGCTTTCCTCCTGCAGCATTATCAGGGAACAGCACTTACCCTCGTCAACGCTAGTCGCAAAACTAGCAGCAGCTGTGTGTCAACGTGACGCTACAACTACAACCGGCTTCATTCTCAGAAACTATGAAACTCTGCCCGACAGGTCTCTTACTACCGGAGAAACTAAGTGGGCCATCCAAAATGGATGATCCCCCATTTGTTACAGCCCAGCTCTTCTTCTGCAACAAAAATGGGGGTAGAGTTGAGGTCTGTGCAAAATAACGTTGCTTTTATTTACCAAAAGTGCAGAAAGAAACAATTGAACGCTACAATCAGGATCAGTTATCAGCGGTGCATATGTGCATGGGAGGATGTGTGAGTGTGGAAAAGAAACAAAATCAAACAGCCACAATGTCCACATGGATGGTGTGAGTGAGGATGGAGAGAGAGAGTGATTTCAATGGGGAAGGGGTTTATATGATGAGGGTTTCACCGGGCCCAGGTGTAGCTCATCGTCTGATGGTGGACCCGCCTCAACCAGAACCTGCAAGAAACAGACAAACACACCTAGTGGTGGGAGGGGTCGTCACATCGGTGACTAGAAACCATTAATGTCAATCTCCTGATTGCATATTTTACTGAATATTGGCCGATAATGATCAAACAGGCCATCCCTAACGGCAAACCTAGAGGGCTAAAATACAGTGGCAAAGGGCAAAGCAAACCTGGAGTGCGTTGTTTTCACAATGCACAGGTTAAGTGAACCGCAGCATGAACTTAACGCCAACCAAACTCAGACCACCTCCTAAGGAGATCTGAGTGTGGTTTATTTCAGAGGGTCTGAGTTCTTGTGTGTTCCCATTATACGCAAAAAAAATTGCTGACTAATCACTCTGAGTTCATTTGGAGGGCTGAAATCCACACCTCCAATGAGTCTACGCCAGACAACAATTGTACTTCCTTCAAATAAATTTAGCGATGGCATCATCTACATGCTGCTTTATGTTCTTAAACTATCATTTAAAATGGAGTAATATTCAAAGTATGCTCTGAACAGAAATGCATCATTAAATTACACATGAAGGACACTCTTTCACCTTTGTCAGAACAAGGCCTGATATAGACATCTCTCCTAGACTTTGCTCCTTTTTCTAATACCATTTGTGGATCTCACCTGCTTTTCAGCACCATTATAATGTCGAGCTGCAACACATCGAGGTCCAGGATGAGTGGGTGGATATCGGGCTTCCTGACAGATTGAAGTCAGCTACATGTCAAACCCCAGGCTGCAACCACAGGTGGACCGCGGAGATGTGAGTTTTTTTCCTTTGCTGCACTCACTGAACATCTGTGATTGCATGGCCGAACTTTTACATCCATCTTCTTCAGTTTAGGAGCAGCACTTTTCATGTGAGCTCCAGCTCTTAAAATCAGTCAGTGACGTTGAGATGAACATGTAAACTGTGGGGAAGAGAATTCACTGTCACAGGGACTACAGAGCTGCAACTAATGATTACTGAACTGTTATTATTAGTTAAATTACTAGTAAACTAGCCTATAAAAAGTTGACAAACTTTGAAAAATGTCCATCACAAGCTCCCAAGGCACAAGATGATGTCTTTAAATTGCTTATGCGGTCCAACCAGTAGCCCAAAACCCTGAGGTATTTAATTTACAATGCTATAAAACTGCAATAAAACAGCGAATAATCACATTCGAGGAGATGGAACAAGTAACTAATCAATTAATCGACAAATCGTATCAGCAGCCAAACCTTGGCGACATGCCTGCCTCAGTTTGATATTACTGTGGATGTAAACACATTACTCCTCCTCCTCCATTACATGGACACATTTTAATGTTAGCCATAAAACATGGCAGGACGCTGCACTTTCCATTTAGTATTGTCGTTTCTTTTTCTTGTATCAGAAGTCATATTGAATTGACTGTACTCCTCCATAAGCTTTTGACATACTGGCATATATAAACAGATTAAACCTTAAACAAGTCACCTTTTTACTCCATGTATGACAATATAGTGAGTTTTTATCAGGCGGTAAGGTTCGGCTGTCATCAGCAGTTTTAAATGATTAGGAAAATATGTCCAATCAAAAGCCAAAATAAAAGCCCATGTACTGCAGTGGATGTCCTGTATGACTGCAGCTGATAAAGAAAAGTATCCTCACACCAGACACCAGCCTCTGGTTTCCCTCCACGTCCTCCTGTCCTGAGGATAAGCTCCAGTGTGCCGTCTGCATTGCTGAGCAGGCCACTGAGCTGTTGACTGTCCTCCGTTTGATTAAAAGTGAATGACATCATGCAGAGACAAGGGCAGGGCGGATTGCCCTAACTCAGTCAATGCACTCACCCAGGCTACCATCTGTGCCAAAAACTTTGCTCTAACAGACCGTTCAGGTCCAGTTTAATACCCCCTTTGCCTCCATCAGTCCTCACAAGCACAGTTTAAACCAGTTTCACCTAAAATGCAGAAAGAAAAATGTAAAATTTGGAAGTAAAAACAAGGTTTTGATGCATTGTTCTGCAGAGAACATGTTGAAATTTTGCATGTTGATGAAGCAACAAATAGTGAGTCAAGAACCAGGTATTTACAAAGGATTTAAAATTGATTCGTTCAAAACTGAACTGTTCAATAATGTACAAACTGAACTGTGGGCTTCTTGAACCGTTGCACCACTATTAAATACAGGCCTGCTAATTATTTGACGAGGTGACAGAGACATAGAGGAGGCGACTATCTGAAAATCAGCCTACTTGATCATCAAGTAGTCTGCTTTCTTTACTATCAATCAATCTATTTATATTTTGTAGTAGAGGTTGTCTGATTAATCAGGCTGAATTTTTGATATTTTTTCCGAATCAGCATCGGCCGATGCCTGAGCATATTTATCCAATTAGCAAACAGGTGCAGCCCAGTGTTGTTGCTGTAGATCATGTGACTCCGCCTCTTGTGTCAATCAAACTGCCGTCTACCGGCAGACCTCAGCAGATGAAGCCCAGTGGGTTAACCTTTACAGGAGTGTGTGAGAAGAACAACGTCCTAACTGGGGGAAGCTGTGGAGACACTAAATACAGACTGGAGAGACAGACTGTTATTCAATGAATGCTTACTTAAGTTAAGACATTTTATGTCTCATTTGTTATTATTAAGCTGTTAGATTTTATCAGATGAAGGAAAAAGAAAACAAGCCAATCAGCATCATGTATCGGCCGTCGGCTGTCCTGATTCTGTTCAAAATCGGCATCTGCAATAAAATAAAAAAGTTTCGGTCTATTTTGTAGTTCAGAAACAGTTCAGTTTCTTCTCCCTAATGTGCAAAACCCAATACAACCTGATCTGTGGGCTAGTTGATCCATTTTTTTTACCGGCTAGTTAACTTTCTGGCTAATGACAAGCAGCGTTGAGGAGTAACTATAGTTTCATGTAACAATTAAATTAGAGAATGCATGTAATTGCAATCAGTTACTGTTATAACTTTTATTAAAACTTTAGGGCAGCAACTAATGATTATTTTCATTTTTGGTTAATCTGCTGATTATTTTTTAGATTAATCAAGTAATCATTTGGTATAAAATGTCAGAAAATAGTGAAAAATGTCTTAACATGGTTTGTTTTGTCAGTCCAAAACCCAAAGATAGTCAGTTTAATATGATATAAAATAGCGAAAAGCAGGAAGTCTCCATATTTGAGAGGCTGAAAACATCATTTTCTGCCATTTGTGATGAATCAATTATCAAAATAGTTGTTTTTCTGCAGATCGACGAATCAGTTAGTCGACTAATCGTTGCATCCCTATAAAAGTTTGACAGTAATCAGTGTTGAGTGCTGCTTTGAGGATGTTGGTATCAATGTGCTCTAAGGACTTTTCAGCTTTATAGCCCAGTTTGAAATATTTGTTAGAAAGGTAATCACATGTAAGAAGTTACATTACTTTACATATTTAACAGATTCACCAGTAATCTCTAACCATTTTTAAAATGATAGTTGAATTAAAAGATAGATAAATAGAAGATAAGAGATTATATATTCCTCTTATACACGCTAGTTGACTTTTGTTTAGTTGAGAAGGCTCGGAGGCTGATATTAAAGGAGCTTGACATAAAACAGTATGACATGAACAAGATAGGGAAACTGTTTGTGATTAAAGCCATTTAATTTAAGCTCATCCGTTTGCATGTGTCTGAATGAGCGTGTCCCAGTGCAGCACCTCTGCAGAGAATAATCAGCCTTCTCTTGCTCTCAGAGAGAAATACTCGTCTTCCTGGTGGCGTTGACATGTTGCTCATTTCAGCATCTCATTTACCGCCTCAGGACAAACGTAATTTGTGTATTTAAATGACATCCTCTGAACAACAATGAAAAGCTCACTGTCACGTGGAATCGGTGGCTTGCAGTAGTAGGTGTTCTGTCTCTTTGGAGAGCAGAGGGAAATGAGTAAAACTGCATGAGGTAAAATCCAGTTTCGATATGCCATTATTAGCTGTGTTTGTGTGGATTTACTAAATGTTCATTCAGTAGGTTAATCCAAATATTCTCCTCTTTTTTTTTTCTTTTGCTATTCCAAGGCTCAGCGGGGCGTTCAGTAATTTCTGCTGTAATTATCACTCTCCCATTGGCTTAAACAGAAGTAGATTCTCTTAAATCCCACTCAACATTATGAGTGGATTATGAGCCATAGGCATAGAGCGAATGACAATTTCTGATGACTTCATGAGCTGGCACTTTTGTTGAGAAGTAGAAACAAATGATCCTACAGACAAAGATCTGTTCTACCTGCACAGATCTGTTTTGTTTTTTTTACTAACTTTATGTTAATGTGCCATACCACAAAGCAGCGGGTGAACAAGAAATGTTCACACCTCATGAAAAATTGCTGCAACAATGAATAATTTTTCCTTCACGGAAGGTTATTTAAGGTGGAATGCCTTAATCATCACTTTTTTTGTGTGAATCTCAAAGCAGCAGGGGGCAAAGAGGCTCCTGTTACCAAAAAAAACCCTGCAACAAATACAAACACACTGAGCATCTAGCAGCCATAGCTGCCAACTATGGTGGAGGAGAATTACAAAGTGCAAGTACCTCAAAATTATATGTAATGTAAATGTATTATGCTTGTTCTATGTTTAGGACACAGTCACATTGTGAGGACTTTCCTTCCTTTTGGGGACAAAATGCACGTCCCCATAGTGAAAAATATAATAGAATATTTTAGGGTGAGGACTTGGTTTAGGGTTAGAGTAAGGTTAGTTTAGGTTTAGGACGTTTTGGCCGGTCCTCACCTTCGGACAGACCTTCAAAGGCCTTTTTAAGGGTTCAAACTTGGTTTTAAGGTTCAGGGTAGAATGAGGTTTATGTTAAGTTAAGGGTAAGGGTTGTTGTGATGGTTAAGGTTTGGGTAAGGGGCTTTGGGAATGCATTATGTCAGTGAGTGTCCTCACAAAGATAGAAGTACATGACTGTGTGTGTATGAGTGGAGGCAAGAGTTTTATGATAGAAATTATTATTTATAAGTCAAAATACACAAATATTAAGTAATATTTTGAATGCAGGGTCATTTCACATGATGGTGTTTTTAATTGAGGTAGAAGCATCGTCATACTTCTTCCTCCAAAGACAATGAAACATGTTTAATTTGAGTTTTTATTTCCTTAGAAAGCAACAAACAACAGCAGCATTGCCAGATGAACAATGTCCGTTATAGGCTCGTGGGTTTTGGTGCCACATTGAAGATGGGACGCTGTGAAGATCGTGCAACATGAACAAAAACACGCACAGCTCGTGTACAGGCGACCATCTCCGCTGCCCCATGTGCCACTGCGCGCACGCAGCTCAGGTCCTCATCCGGTGGCGCGGCCAGACGCTCAGACTGAACACCGCCGTCAACCACACCGGGACCACTTTCTGCTCCGAAAATCAGTTGATATAGCAGCATTTGAACACCTTCACACCGCAGACAGACCTCCTCCTCCTCGTTGGAAGCCACAGCTGCTGGTTTAGTTCGTGTCAGCCTGGCGGCGGAGCGAGCGGGACCGCCGGGGTGCCCGACATGAAATGCGCCGGAGACTGGAGTGTGGAGAGCGGCGGACCGAGCTACTAGCAGCCACTACTGGGACTCACTCCGCTCGTTGGGTGGAGAGGGCTTCCCTCTGTCCTGCGGCTTAGGGTCGCCTGCTGCCTCCGTGGAGGGAAGAGGAGAGTTTTGGGACCATTTCTACGAGATCCGCACTTTGAGGAAGACGAACTTCACTGTCGCCGTCGAGTCGATGTGGGAGCTGCTAGGCTGGAGGAGTGAGGAGATGTAACATGGATATCCGAGGAGGGATCCACATCAGCAAACAGCACCGGGAGCGCAGCCTACTCAGGTAAATAACTATCTGCATGCTCTGTTTTCTGATTTACCTGGATCTGCGTACATTCATGCGCTCTCACCGTATTCTCCAGATGTTGATTCCTGAGGAGAGAAAAGAGGCAAACACATTTAAATCCCCCCTCGTAGTGGAATAATGTACAGAAACTACAGAAACTTCCACTTCTGGCATCAGAGAGAGTTAACCTCCAGTAAAATAGTATAAGTCTAATATTTAAGACAGTGAGAAATAAATATCAGCATACAGGTTATCATGTTCTGGGTTTTCCAGACTGTTTCTCTCAGTTAATAAGCAGCACATTCCAACATATCCAGGGTGTAATTGCACATGTCAAGCCATATACTGTTTGCATCCATTTACTTTACGGCTATGTGTCAAATAGAAAACTAGCAGGTTTGAAATAGCTACCAGTTCCTAATTGAGTTGCACAATTTCCACACAACCCATTAGAGATAATAAGATTTTCCGTGTCCTCTAATTGCCATGACCATCATTTATGCCATGCATCTTTTCTTCAAGAGGACACAAATCCGCCTATTAATTCCTCCTCATGTAAAAACCTCTGGCAGACCCATTTGTCGTCAGCGATCAACAGGGGGATTGGACTCAGTCCAGTCTCATCATCCCTCCCTTCCTTTGATTGGATCCACTCGGAGCCTGATTGCTTCTCAGATTGTCTAAAGTCCTATAGAGCGTGGGACTCGGATGGAAATGGCTCCTCATGAAATCAAGTGTCCATATGTTTGAGACCGAGCTGCCTTGCACATTGTGATTCTGTTGTTAAAGAGGCGATTCTTGAGATTTCAGTCCCGGGTGATTCAGGATTTCTGTGACATTGTGCTTCAAACTTAGCAGTCTGGAGTCTTTTGTTGATACACGAGCTTCAAGTTTTCAGAATAATTCAGATTTTTTTGTGTGTATAAACTGTAAAACTGCATTTTTTTTTCCTGGAATGTCATCACAGACACCCAGTTTCAAATGCTGCAAATATATAAATATTGCAATACTGTCTTAAGTAGGCCATGGGCCCAATGACGGTGATAGAAAGAGACTTAATAGACATTTATTTAAAGGAAAATCTTTGAGATCACCACTTAAAGTAAATTAGTGCTGGCTCAGGATGGGTTTCTTTTCTGTCGCCAGGTGTTTACAGTTTGTGTTAATTTGCTGCGTATAAGCACTTCCTTTTGTTTCATGTTGACATAATGCCAGCTGGATGTGCACCGCCTGGGCATAACCGTCTCTACCAAAAGCTGTGGTTTAATCCCCCCCACAAACACTACAGTGGAGTGCAGTTACTCTTCTTACCTTTAGTCTCTGAGTGGTTGGGATAGTAGAGCTACTACACGTCTCCTTGGGGAAGTGTGCTTATGGCTGGACACGTTTCTGGTGATGTCACCGGCGTAGACAAGGAGGAGGCGTGGATCTCCTAATACCCCACTGAGCAGAGCCTGGTCTGCATAAGAAGCAGCAAAACAGCACATCGACCGACCAAGGTTGATGCACGCAAAGTTATGTGCATTCTGATAGGCAGAAGTAAGGTTTTTTTCTAGCTTCTTAACACAACATGCGAGGTAGGATGATCCACACGGTGTCTTCAGAAATCTGTTTGTTTTGTGTCTCTGCTGTTCATTCAAAACTAAAGCAATACAGCAGACCACCAACATTTACCTGCAGAGCTAATGTTGCTCTTTTATGCAAAACTAATTAGAGTGATGGTTTGAAGAAACCTAAAAAAATCACTCTGCACAATGTGCCGTTGGGACTCTTTACGGTGATTCTTTACAATAAATAAGTGCAACAGCAGCACCTAAAAACTTTTGAAGTCTGTAAGGGAAACGCTCTGCCAGTGCCTACGTTGGTATTTTTGCTTATTGTAAAATCATTTCTTGGAGTGTCTTCAAATCCTTTATATCCCTAAAATATTCCTTAAAGGCAAGTAGATGTAAGTCAGTAGATCATAATAATTGATCACTGTTGTCTTAAAGAGTGGGGTCTACACCTGTTCTGTATGAAAAGCATTTAAGATAACTTCTCGTATGATTTGATGCTGTATAACAATGAATTGATTAAAAGTCTTGCAGATGTTTTCTCATACATTTTTAATAAATACACAAAACATATTGATCCAAAAGATTACACTCCATAATTTATTTGAACTATGCACATTTTTTTGTTTTTCAGATATGTCCATTTTTATGAGCAGATCGAGTGGAAAGGCGTATTGATTTGAGTTTAGTTAAATTCCACATTTAACGCAATGCGATGACATCAAAACGACAGAAGCCTCAGCTTTCTGCTGCAATAAAGAGTTTAATGTATATATATATATATATATATATATATATATATATATATATATATATATATATATATATATATATATATATATAATGAACTTTTTCATATGGAACTTAAGTTTTGCTTAAACGTTGAATCTGGATCTTAATATTATGAGCACCAGAAATCAGATTTCAAATAAAAGATACATCTGTGGCATTTGTTGCTTATTTTTATTTAAGTGAATAAAATAATAGAACTCTGCCACAATAAATAAAACAATACAACTCGCCTTTACAGCAGCCTCACTTCGTGATTTGGCTTTTGTGAACATAGTGTGCCGTGAAACCAGACTTCTTTTCATCTCCTCTACTTTCCGGAGCGTCTGGTTTATGTCCAGGTCCTAGTAGTCGTTGTGGTGTTTCGTTTCTTCGTGTCTTTTTATGTTATAATCTTCAGTTACAGCCATGTTGGTTCCTTTACATTTGTGAGCTAATATTCTGCCTCCGTCCTGTCTTCAGAGTTCCTGTTGTCCATCTTTCGTCTGGTCATTTTTTGGGGAGAGGTGGCTTAAATTTTCTTGTAGTGATCGCTAATATGAGGTTGCTAATGAATGTCAGCAGATGTGGGAAGGGACGCCTGCCCGCCTTCATTGATTTGTAGTATTAGCGGTTCATGCGCTACATACCGGCGGGCCAGCTCTAACAGACATTTGGTATCATCTCGCAAGCCAAATATAATTACACCCGCGGGCCTGAGTTTGACACCTGTGTGTTAAAACGTTTAAACTCGACTACCCCAGTTTGTACTAATGAGAATACAGATCCATTTCCCTGCATCACAACATCTCCTGTTACATGTGTTGTTATTTTTTTTCCATTTCTTATGCTCACCAGCTCAGCGGGGTGCTACAAAGTTCACGCTCCAACCTCCTCCTCTTCTTGAGTCGGTCACATCCTCAGACGTGTCCATCCATAAACATCATCTTCTGATGGAAGAAAAATATCATGTAAATCAGAGAAAACTGCTCCCCTCTCCTCACAAAATGTTGAAATCTCTCAATTTTTGTGTGGTGTTGATGGTCTCCAGGGATGGCTCAGAAAACATGAAAGTAAGGTAATAAATATAGCAAAAAAAAACGCCATTTTAACTCGCCATTTGTGAAGTTTCCACGTTTGAAATTGCAAGTTTGATTGATGTGCACATCTGGTATTATTTCCTGTTTTTACAACAAAGGAAAATACACAAACGTCTTGTGTTACTGCCAAACAATGAAGTGTCAGCATTAGATCGTACTGTATATAGTTTTGAATGGGCCACAGTTTCTATGTTTTCCATACAGAACCATCTGTCAGACTTTTTGTGTGCACGCCTGAAGCCTCATTGCTCACCGGCTCTTTAAGTTCTCTGTCTGTAAGAGGATCTTTCATTCCTCTCTGTAATAACAGCTTACCCTTTTCTTGGTAATGGGCTTAAAATTGCGTCCCATGATAACTGTAAGTGTTTCACCAAAGACCTAAATCTGTTTATTTAAGGAACCATTAATTGGCAGGCTCTTAAATCCTAATGGGATTCTTAATTAGTACCTTAGCAATGGCAGGTGCACTGGATTTGTCGACCACTTTCAGTTTCAGTTGACATCAGTAAGACAAATACCCAATATGTTTGCTGCAGGTGCCCAATTAGAGTGATTAAAATCTAGGCCACTCCAGTCACATTTAGTTTATCTCCAATAAAATCGAATCAAATAGATCTATTAGGTATTTCAGGGTATTTACAATGAGTGCATTGCTTGAGGTTTAACTATTTGATCAATAATGCTTAAATAAAGGGTGCGCAGAGATGGGAGTTTTGGTGCATAGCTCTATAACGGTGTGTAAACCATTACATATGTATACTGTGCTCATTATGTTAAAGTTTGGAGCATGCGTGCAAGCAGGAAGATGCTTTCAACATACTCCTGTGGTGCTGGTGTCACAGGGGAGATGAGGCTGAGCGCCCCCAGTGTGGTCTGGAGAAATGAAGACGCTGGCATGTGTTATGTCAGGCCTGCGGCTTGTGTGCTTAGATCAAAACATCATTAGTCTCTTTGTCTTGTGCCACTATTTGAGGTAGAATCCTGGCTGGGGAATGCGTTGGCGCTTCTTTGACTCTTGTGGTGTGCCATTTGTGAGGAATAACACATATTGGCACGTATAAAAGCTTCAAGAAAGCTTTGAGTTCATCGGTTGTATGCACATAGATTCTTGAAGAGCAAGATTGGCAGAGGAAAGTTGAGGTTGTTTTGATGCTGTTTCATGAAGGTACAACTTTTAAAGCACCTTAGAGTTCAGTGTTTACAGTCAGCAGAAGAAGAAGAATCACCACCTTCAAAACACCTTCGGAAGTACTTTTCATGTTGTTCTTGTTAAAGTTGTACAGGAGGCAACAAACATGGTTTTGGGTTCAACAGATGTGACACCTACACGCCAGTTCAGTGATGAAAAAGAAAAGATATTTACAAACCTTCAAAAGAAAAGCAGTATAGCTTTGGTCACTATGAATAACTGCCACAGTCAAAAAACATCACAACACAAGTGTATCATAACTATTGGATGTAATGTTAATTAAATATTAGGTCTGTCAATCAATTAATTGTGATTAATCACATGATTGTCCAAAATTAGTTGAGATTAATTGTAAATTAATTTCACTTTTTTTTTTTTTAAAAAAATCTGTTTAAAAAAGGGAGATTTGTCAAGAATTAAATGCTCTTATCAATATGAGAGTGGACAAATATGCTGCTTTATGCAAATGTATTTGTATATTATTGGAAATCAATTAACAACACAGCATTAAAAAAACAAACAGCTGTCAGTGTGTCAGAGTGCTGACTTGACTATGACTTGATCCAAACTGACTGTGATTATCATAAAGTGGGCAGTGGCGTCAGTCTGTAGGGAGTTGGCTTGGGAACCGGAGGGTCACCGGTTCAAGTCCCGCCATGGACCAAGAACTGAGTGTGAACTGGTAGCTGGAGAGGTGCCAGTTTACCTCTTGGGCACTGCCGAGGTGCCCCTGAGCAAGGCACCAAACCCCCAACTGCTCGGGGCTGGTTGTCAGGAGCAGCCCCCTCACTCTGACATCTCTCCATTGTTGCATGTTTGTGCATGTGTGTGTTCGGGTCTGCATGTACCGTGTATAAGTTAACAACAGAGTGAAAAAATTGAATTTCCCCTCGTGGGACTAATAAAGGACTATCTTCTCCTTCTTCTTCTGTAAAGGGGAGACTGGTGGGGACCCAGAGAACCCATTTACATTCACACATCTGGAGGCCAGAGGTTAAGGGACCCCTTTGAAAATGGCCATGCCAGTTTTTTTCGTCACCAAAATTTAGTTTGGAGCGTTATTTAACCTCACAATCTAGACACAGATTCATCAGGTTTTCTAGTTTCATATGATGGTGCCAGTATCTTCACTGTAGCTTCAAAACTGAGTTGCTACAACCTAAAAACAAGCTGTATTAATGCATTAAAGAAATTAGTGGCATTAAAACAAATCTGTTATTATCACATTAACTTTAACAGCCCTAATAAGTATGTCTTTGTTAGTGTATAACACCTGAAAATAAGTTGTGATTTCATTAGCTTAGAATGAACCCCTCATGTCTACAAAGGTAATGACTTGTTTTGTTTTTATATTGCCTCATCATATATTGACAATCTTAGCTCATGATTATCTCGCGTACTAGCTTCAGCTTTCAGCAGTCTACATCTTGTCTGTTCACGCTGCTGGCAGCCATGTTTCTCCAGTAGCCCAGAAAAGACAAACCACGGCGTTAAGTTTAGCCTGGACCGGAGTCGATAATGTTCCTCGCTCTGGAGTTAACCCCCCGTCACTCGACTCAGCCACCGGAAAACAAAGCACGGAAAACCGCCGCTGGTCTTGAGGAGCTGCCGGATTTATTTCTGCACAAACTGCAACTTCTGCTGTTCATTTACTTGATTTTCTCAGAGCTAAACTACCTCTGTCGTCGACTCCAGCAGCTCACACACAGAGAGGCCCATTCGCATTTTCATGTCGGTCGCCGTGATCTCACAGTTAGATGTCACACTGTTCCTTTAATTGCTGTCTTACGGCTGCATATATTTGCTTCCATAATTGACTACTCATTGTAAAAAAAAATAAACGTCAGA
Source organism: Pterois miles (assembly GCA_947000775.1). Lineage (NCBI taxonomy): Eukaryota > Metazoa > Chordata > Actinopteri > Perciformes > Scorpaenidae > Pterois > Pterois miles. The sequence goes on from CAMQGK010000300.1 coordinate 13,242,273, forward strand.
ACTATAATTCTGATTAGGAGTTGATATTATTATCACTGTCACTCCTCCACAGAGCTGCTTGGCAAATCTTTGATTCACATGTACGGTGAATCAGAGTGTGCAGGATTAGGAGGAAATTTCACGTTCCCTACTACTACTGCTGTACGAGTCTCTCAACTGGAGCACCGGCAGAAAATGAATTTTAAATGACTGGAGGCTCTCAGAGCTGCAAGATGAGCCTCACATGCAGGAAAACACTGATCGAGCTGGTGTCTGCAGATCAAGTGAAGTCACAGCTTAGGTGATTAAAGATGCAGCATTGTATGCCATTTTTCCTGGTCTTGTGTCGTTCCTGCGGAGTGTGAGAGTCTGGTCTCATTCATGATTCAGAGCTCAGGGTGTGTGGGTGGCTGTGCATGTGGGGGGGCCTCATGCATTTTAGCACGAGTTTTATCTTCATCTGGACTCTTCAACCAAAGGGACCTGGAGTACCCCTCTATTAATACATTTTTGAGCCCTGAAAAATTGATAGCGGCGGAGAGAAGAGGTGAAGTGAAGAGGGTTGAATCAACTGTCAGCTTCTATGGCTGACTGAGCTACAATCTGTGGTTTATCAACTCCAGCTGGTGCTGTCAGAGAAGAAGAGGAAAAGAGGTGTCACTTTGACAACACTGAAGTTTGGAGGAGCGCTTTGTCTCCACAAATCTGAGGCTTCCCTCAAAGCAGCTGCATTTCCTCAAAAGTCAAATAAACTCGAGCCTTCACTTTTATTCCTAAGCTTTCTGCTGTTCCAATACACGGCATTGATTCCATGTGATTAGATTGTTCACTGAGGAATCCGTGAACCCAGACAGCCCTCTCCGACATGCTGTGTGTGCTACAAGGAGGGATTAGTTGATAAATTGTTGAGCATAAAGTATCATAAAATTATGCAAAATACACAATTTCACAAAGCACGGGTAACTTGAAGTGAGTAGTGCTGCAGAGATTAGTTGACTAATATTGTGTTGTACATATAACTGCACATGCTATTTGTTTATTTGTCTATGGTGTGTGATTGCTGTGTTGGTCTGTTTGTATTGTTTGTCTTTATTGTTGAAATAACTTTCTCTGCTGCCCTCTTGGCCAGGTCACTCTTGGAAAAGAGATTTTAATCTCAATGAGTTTTCTCACCTGGTTAAATAAAGGATATAAATAAAAATAAAAAAATAATCAAGTAGTCGATCGACAGAAGAATAATCAGACTCTTTTGATAATTGATTTTAAAGTAATTTTTCATGTGAAAGTGGCAGAAAATGCTGTTTTCAGATCGCCTGCTCTTCTCTGTTTTATATCACGTTAAACTGAATGTCTTTGGGTTTTGTTGTGACGTAAGACCTTGGACTAGGGACTGCTTGACTCTGTCATATCAAATCTCTGTCATAATTATTTGGGTCAATATTGAGATCCTGATTTTTTTAACATGATTACTCATTGGCGCCGGAAACATCATGCATTTAGAAAGAAGATTTTGTAGCCTACATTTGAAAGTTAAATGCATCGCTCTGGTGCACTGTGATAGCCAGATTAAGAGGAGTGGCTAGATCTTTCTCCTCTTTTAAACAATGTAATCATAAACAAATTGGTTGTATAGATATGAATAGTGATGACACGACAAAACAAGTCACATTCATTAAGCATGGTAAACAAGACGGGGTCACTGAGGACAGTCTGCCCCGGAGCCTCAGGAGCTTCACCATTTATACCAGACAATTAATCAGAAATGGAGATAAGAAGATATGAGGTCTTCTTATTGCTAGTCCAAATCCTAAAGATTCAAATTACAATGAAATAAATCCAAAAACAACAAATCCTCACATCTGACAAGCCGCAATGAGTGAATGCTTGGCATTTTGACTGTTTGATAAATAACTTTAATGAGTCATGTGTTATTAAAAATCATTGTTCATTAATCTTGGAAGGAAAATGTACTGTGATATTGATGTCTTCATATAATAGTAGACATCATCTGGGGTGTTGGCTGTTATGATAACGTGACATTTGGGTGTTTTACACAATAATTGCCCTGAGGAGTTTCATCCAGATCATGAACTCCGAGACGATATCTTTGAGCTGCAGCTGACATTTAGCACATCTCTCATCATCATGTCTTGCTTCTGATTAAAATGTTGTGATCTCCCAGCATCAATCACCGGCAGTTTGGCCCACTTTCAGTAAACCTATGTTGCTTTAGACTTTGGCAGATGCCATTTATATGTATGAAATTGACCAGTCTGTGTAAGTACTTGAGCTGAAATGTCAGTTTCATAGGTAGGAACATATGAGGCACTCGTCAGGGATAATATAACATGCAGCGTGCTCGTCACACGGTGGTTAAATAATCCCCTCAAAAAGAAAGATGCTTTGTAAATGTGCATCATTTATTGCGTTGAGATTTTTACGTTCATTTCGGTGAAGTCATCTGCACGTGTGAAATGAGAGGCTGAATTCATCGCCGCTGTGTTACACATACATGCCGCTGAGTTTGTGCAAACTGGGACAGGAGATGTTTAGGCGAGGACTGTCACTCCAGCCTTGATCATACTCCATTTTTTAACTACTGGCTTCTTTCCAGAGACATGAAAGAGGGGCGAACTTGAAAGGCAAAGTTTGAAAGTCTCATACAGCAAACAAATGAGAGAATCAATTTGGGATGAAAGTAAGTCATTGGCCTTGTCGCTACCACTTAAGGTCACAAGGGTAATTAATTTATATTGAAGAGGAAGTCAAATAGTGGCGTGGACACTCCCCGACTCCCCTAGCCGTCATCCCGGCGCTGAGCTCCTGTGGATCAAAAGGCTGTGTTTTATCCCCCACTAACCCGCCGTCTGATGGCTCGTGTCTCAGGGTTTGCTGAGTAATAGAGATCAAGAGATTTCTGTTAGAGGCCAGCGGTGTCTCAGCGGTTCGCACACGTCGTGGTCGCGCTCGCTTGTGGTGCTGTCAAGGCAGGATGAATTAATTTTAGATGACCAGAGTGTCAAACATTTACACAACTGACAAAACAATTACTTGGAACAGTTTTTGAAAACATGAAACAGTGAGTGACAACAGATCAGTCTGCAGCTTGTATTTAATTAAAACTTGATAATTGTCTAAGTAAGCGTACATAGAAATGTAAAGTTTTAATCAAATATTTAAATAACACGGCATGAGTGTGAAGTTGTTGGAGTTGCAACTTTTTATCGATTAGTCATCAACTATTGAATTAATTGCAGAATATTTTGATGATGGATTTATTGAGTTGAGTAATTGTTTAAAATTTTAAAGTGTCTCTGCTTCCAGCTTCTTAAATAGGAATATTTTCTGGTTTCTTTACTCGTCTGTGACAGTAAACTGAATATCTTGGAGTTGTGGAAAAAAGGAGACAATTGAAGATGTCATCTTGAGCTTTGAGAAACACTGATCGACATTTTCCACCATTTCCTGACTTTTCAGTCCTGATAGCGATACCTGGGCTTTAATTAGTTTTTAATAATAATTAATAATCTGTATGCCTCACTGTGTAGAAGTGACTGGGATCATTGTTTTATGTGTAAGACAACATCAGGTCTTAAACAACTAATTTTGTAAAACAAGATATACCAAATAAATATATAGATACAAATTTGTTGAATTGTTATTTATTATTAAAATTACATGAGTAACTTGGTAAAAAATATTAAAGATTAACAGGAATTAATATTCAAGTGTAAACCTTTTTTAAATACAGCAACAAATTGATCAAAAATTAAAAATGAATTAAAATTCCAGTATGTAATGTAACCGATCTGGTGCATCCCTTTATTTTATAGACCAAACAACTAATCAATTAATTGAGAAAATTATCAACAGATTAATCAACAATGAGAATAATGCTTAGGAGTTGTAATATAAAGTTTTGTTGAATTTCTAGACTCCTCTTTATTCATTTAAAAACACTGTACAGAGTAATTTATTCATCACATCTCTCACAAATATTTCCTCAAAGGAGGAGCTCTCCAAAAATATCCAGGAGCACAAGAAGGTATTTGAAGTCTCTCTGTTTTATTATTAAAAGCCAACATTTACTCATGACATTTGCATCCTAATAACTGCAAGATAAGTTGGAACTAAAATGACACTCTAAACCCAATCTCCATAATGAGATTTATATGGGACAGTGTTGCCTTTTAATGGTTTAGTACATGCAGAAGGAAGAGAAGTGGAGGCAGACGTGTCAGCGGCGCTGTTGATATATTCACATCAGCATCAGTTTGCTCTGTCATGCCTTTCACTGGTGCAAAGATAAGAGGCGTGCACATTACTGGGAAACTATGAAAGTGTAATCTTTCAGTTGTCTCTGCTTTTTTTTTTTTTTTTTTGCTACTTGCCTTTTGATAGACTGTACTGTGTGTTGTTATTAATTTTTTCCTCATTAATTCCAGCATGCTGACGGCGTGTAGTCGGAGGAATCTGTGCCATCAGTCAGTTAAATGTACCAGAGTCAGTTTGAGCGAAGACGGTGTCTAATTTCCTCTCTTCATCTATCCTATCCCATCACAACGCAAACATTTATCTGCTGCTTTATCAGGAAGGATCATAGTTATCAACATGCTGGGGGGCGTTGGAGTGTTTAGACAAATAAATACATCACTGTTTATCAGCGACGGGAGGACGAATACATCTCATTATCATTTCACACCTTTGTTTGGGGGGGGCTTCATTTGTAGGGTTAAATTCTGCTTTAGTCCTTTCAAAAATCAATTGTGTGAGTCTCCTGGTGGACTGGAGATGGTTTTGCCCTGCGTACAGTCATCTCTTTATGTCAGAAATACATAATCCCTGCAGCGCAGACAAATTTGAGTAGCAAGGACAGCAATGTATTACATGCGAGAGAAGTGTCTGACAGCCAGCTTGCTTTTTGTTTTATCTCAGCAGGTTTGAGTACAACCAATCCCTTTATGTTTCTCTGGCAGACATGATCCCTATTATGCAATGTTAAGCACACTTAAGCAAACGCTGCACCACAAGTGTTTTGTAAATGCGTTACAAATCATTTTCTGTGTTTGCAAGAAACGTAGTGGCTTCTTGATTATTCTCACAAGTGCGCATCATGCCCAGACAATTACAGTGTCTGCAATTCAAAAATAGAGCTGCTATTGTCACCTTGACCCAAAAAGTGTTTGCAAAGATTAAATGTAGAGCTGTCAGAGTTATTGTGATAATCTCACAATTGTTGTGACGACACTGATTTCTTTAATGCATTAATGCAACTTGTGATTTTTTTTAGGTTGTAGTGGGCTGACTTTTAAAGCTGGAGTGAAGATACTGGTAACATATGAAACTAGAAAACCGGATGAATCCATCGGTACCAACCAGGTCATACTGGGTTGTCATAAAGGAAGCTAAATAACACTCCAACCTTACACAAAATTTTGGTGAGGAAAACTGGCATGGCCATTTTCAAAGGGGTCCGTTGACCTCTGACCTCCAGATGTGTGAATGTAAATGAGTTCTCTGGGTCCCCACCAGTCTCCCCTTTACAGACATGCCCACTTTATGATAATCAAGTCATAGTCAAGTCAGCACTCTGACACAGCTGTTGTTGCTTGTTGGGCTGCACTTTGACTGGTTATGATTTGAAATGCAGAACCTGTGAGGGTTTCTGGACAGCATTTGTTATTGTTCTGTATTAATTGATTTCCAATAATAAATATATACATACATTCGCATAAAGCAGCAGTGAGTAAGCGAGTATTAAATATTTGACAAATCTCCCTTTAAGGTACATTTTGAACAGATAAAAAATGTGTGATTTATTTGTGTTAATCACAATTAACTATGGACAATCATGCGATGAAATATTTTAATTGATTGACAGCCTTAATTAAATGTTGTTAGAAAATATCTTTTTCTTTTTTACCATCTCTTGTGTTTATATCATGAAAATCATTCCCTAGCAAACAGTTCTTAGCAGATGATTGTTATTGCCCACTGCTCTTGTGTCTAATGGCTTCTCTTTGTATTTGACAGAACGGTGAAAGTGCTGGAAAGGACGAAGCCAGGATCCTACACACCTGCGATTTGATGTGAGCTTGTATTGACCTGAGACTATTAAAATGGAGTTGCTATGGAAACTTATACTACTGCTGTCATTGGCGGAGTGTCTGGCAGGTAAGCCTCCCAAACATGCACTTTTTTATGTTGTTAGCATAGGGGTTATGAATTGTTATTTATAGGTTTTTCTTTCGCGATGGCGCCGTGGTGTACAGAACAGATGGCACTTAAAAGTAAAACGGAAAACTAAAAAGATTTTATGGCAAAGAGCGCCCAAAGCTTGCATCCAATTTTACAAATGGAAGGAAAAGTTTACCTTGTTGTCAGCTCAAGGCAGCAAATCAACACCCCACCCCCCCGAAGCTCAGTGGAGAATCCAGCCAGGTTTCTATCTGTGTAACACAGTCCCTATCTAGCAGCTGAGTGTGGAGTCAGTCATTTTAGAGAGCCCCTCAATTGTTAACCTAATTGAGATTGCACTCGCAGTAGTGCTGAAATCTTGTCATTGATCTTGCTTTTAATGAGAGACCTAATTTTCTTCCCTTACAAACTGTTCAGGGTCAAACGCGAGTTCTCTTCAGAATGTCAGAGTCTGAAGCTGAGAACGAGATGAATAAGGGGCTTTGTCTGAGTAATCTTTCACGTTGCCTTGCTCCAAATCAGCAGCCCCTCCTCACAGCTGGGAATAAAATAATTAGTGTGTGTGCTTGTAACTGTCACTGGGTGTGTTTTTCATGTGTGCGTGTCTCTTTTCAAAAGCACGTCGGCGCCTAAATTTGCCTACATAGCAATTAGTACAACTTATGACTAAATCCAGTACACATCAGTGGATGTCTAATGAGGCTTTCCTCAAGGAACTGTGGCTCAGTGTAGGATTAGGATCTACACCACAAGCCTGGATCACGTATCGTGTCCTAGGTAAGCATGATGCTAAATGTACAGACAGCTGAGTGTCTTCACGACTGCAACTAAAGATTGTTGTCATTGTTAATTAATCTGTTTATTATTTTCTCAATTAACTGATAAGTTATTTGCTCTATAAATTGCCAGAAATATTTTCAAAAATTTTTCCAAGTAATTGTATACTCTGGTCATCTAAAATTAAAAAAAATAATGACTCAAATCGATTGATCAAAATAGCCATTCATTTTGTAAGTGACAGTTAGGGATGCTAAGCAGCCACGGTGCTGCATTCACTGTCTCCTGTTCACCATCAGGAGAGTTACTGTAGCAGCCACGGTGCTGCGTTCACTGTCTCCACTTCACCGTCAGGAGAGTTACTGTAGCAGCCACGGTGCTGCGTTCACTGTCTCCACTTCACCGTCAGGAGAGTTACTGTAGCAGCCACAGTGCTGCGTTCACTGTCAGGACCGTTGGGTAGTGTCGTGGACATGCAGCTACTTTCCCAGTAAAAGTCTCCACCACACATTTGGTTTAGTTTAGCAGGTTGTCATTTGTGTGTCTGCCTGGATTAATGATAGCGATTGTCTGACTAACAGTGTGTGTTTGTACTACGCTAGCAGCTGCTAGCATTGCCGGCGGCTTCGTGCCTGCTGTAGAGTATCTTCAGAGAGTTTCCAACGACCGTTTGTGTGTGTGGTGGTGGTGAGTGTGGGTTTGTTGGTGGTGTTATAGCTGTGAACGTAGCTGTAGCAGACAGTGTGTGTTCAGTTTATTTGTCGGTGAATAAATGTACGAGGGGCTGCACGGTGGTGTAGTGGTTAGCGCTGTCGCCTCACAGCAAGAGGGTCGCAGGTTCGATTCCAGCTTGCGGCTCTTCTGTGTGGAGTTTGCATGTTCTCCCGTGAAAGCGTGGGTTTTCTCCGGGTACTCCGGCTTCCTCCACCGCCAAAGACATGCTGTTTGGTTAATTGATTACTCTAAATTGCCGTAGGTGTGGATGTGAGTGTGAATGGTTGTCTGTCTATATGTTGTCTGTCTCTATGTGCCCTGCGATGGACTGGCGACCTGTCCAGGGTGTCCCCTGCCTTCGCCCAATGCTAGCTGGGATCGGCTCCAGCCCCCGCGACCCCTAACGGGATAGCGGTTGACGATGAATGAATGATAAATGCTACGAGGCTACAAGCTACAACTCCTCAGCAGGAAGTCCAGAGCCAACTTCCTGTATCTGCGCCGCTCTCTCTTAAGGTGGACCAGCTTTTCTCCTGAAAGTGACTATAAAGCTCCTCTGCATTTTTCTCAGCTTTTTAATGGTTTATATACATATTTTTTTTACCTATTTTATTGTCATTGTTGTGAAATAAACCCCTTCAGGGCGATGCAAGGCACCTCTATGAATCACCCTGTTGGGGTTTATTCACAACAATGTCCAGCTCACTGTACATTATCCCTTACATATATTATTGATATATGCAGTAAGTGTATTTGTATTTATAGATATGAAAAATTGGGATACAAGATTTTGGCCATATAGCCCAGCCCCACATCCCAGCCACAACATTTACTTGTGCAATCATGAGATGTAGAAACCACATGCAGCGTTATTTAAAGGAAATTAGTGCTTCACGAAGAAGCAGAGGGCAAAATGTTTCTGAACAGCATTGTGTTGCACAGCCCTTGCCTCACTCTTGAAGCTCACACTCACAGTTGGTAACACAGAGTAACCCGGTATTAATATTCAGCACGGGGTTACATTACATATGCTCTGCTTGCAAGACAAGTATGGTGCAATATAACGATAGACCCCCAAAGCCTCTGTCTTCAGAGAAATACTTGATAAGCATTTTAGTATGCAGACATGCAATACTGGTAGAGAAAGCACAGTGTGAAGATAGATGCTTCTCTGTACTTTATTTATCCAGACTTGGAAGTGGGTTTTTTTTTTTTAACAGTAGGCATCGGCTATGTGGGAGAGCAGTGGGGCCAAGAGGAAGTCGTTCCCATAGCGAGTTCATCTGGAGTTAACCAGCTCTCCTCCCCGTTCCTCCCAGAGGGCCTGAATGGCCCGAGGCAGGGGCGTGTGCTGTTTATGTGAATGAGTGAGTGGGTAAGAGAGAGAGCGAGGGAGCAGAGGAGGCGTCGAGGTCCGGCTGGATGTGGTTTGCCCCACACACATACAGCTAACCTTCACACAGGAAGCCACAACAGTCTCCATCTGACAGAAGTGGGTTTCTCATACAGTTATAACCTGATTGGTGGAGCATACTCACTAAGGTGTATAATCAAGAAAGCACCTTTTATTCTTGAAAAGTAACTCTGTATGGACTGGAGAGTAGGGCTTTGTATTGGCAAGAATCTGGCGATATGATATTGATCATAATACAAGGGTAACTATTCAAAATATTACAATATTCTGTATAACGACACTGTAAGCAAGGCGATATATAATATGATTTTAAAAATGTAACTTCAGGAGAACTGTCATAATATAAGGAACACACCAGAACCATTTTAGAATAGGCAAAAATAACAAAACTGCATGGTTTTTACCCCAAACTGCATGTGATTATCATGAAGTGGGCTGGTCTGTAAGGGGAAGACTCGTCTGGAGGTCAGAGGTCAAGGGACCTCATGCCAGTTTTTCCCCCACAAAATTTAGTTTAACTTTAGAGTGTTATTTAGCCTCCTTCTCGACAAGCTAGTGTGACATGGTTGGTACCGATGGATTCTTTGGGTTCTCTTCACTCTAGCTTTAAAACTGAACCCGCTACAACCTCTGAAATATTGAATAGGAGCCAGGCCCGACGACCAGGCCATCTGGTTTTAAGAAGTTCAAATTGATATAATGTTTTGTAGAATCTCGGAAAAATGTTTGGAAAAATTTTCTTATCCGATAACCAAAATTCGTTAAGCGATTATTAACTATTTACCAACAAGATTTGTGCCCCGCATGCAGCGGTGCGCCAGCTGTAGTATATGAGCACAACAGTTCAGCATCAGGAGAGTTACTGTAGCAGTCACGGTGCTGCGTTCACTGTCTCCAGTTCACCGTCAGGAGAGTTACTGTAGCAGTCACGGCGCTGCGTTCACTGTCTCCAGTTCACCGTCAGGAGAGTTACTGTACCAGTCACGGCGCTGCGTTCACTATCTCCAGTTCACCGTCAGGAGAGTTACTGTAACAGCCACGGCGCTGCGTTCACTGTCTCCAGTTCACCATCATGAGAGTTACTGTAACAGCCACGGTGCTGCGTTCACTGTCTCCAGTTCACCATCAGGAGAGTTACTGTAGCAGCCACGGTGCTGCGTTCACTGTCTCCAGTTCACCGTCATGAGAGTTACTGTAACAGCCACGGTGCTGCGTTCACTGTCTCCAGTTCACCATCAGGAGAGTTACTGTAGCAGCCACGGTGCTGCATTCACTGTCTACAGTTCACAGTCCAGGTGCATTAGCAGCTGCTAGCGTTGCCGTGTGTGTGGTGGTGGTGATTGTGTGTTTGTTGGTGGTGTTATAGCTGTGATCGTAGCTGTAGCAGACAGTGTGTGTTCAGTTTATTTGTCAGTGAATAAATGCTACGAGGCTACAAGCTACAACTCCTCAGCTGGAAGTCCAGAGCCAACTTCCTGTATCTGCGCCGGCTCTCTCTTAAGGTGGACCAGCTTTCCTCCTTAAAGTGATGAGAAGCTCCTCTGAGTTATTCTTAGCTTTTAAATTATATAATATTTATTTTAACCAATAGCATTAACTGGTTAAAATGGTTATCGGTTAAACAGTTAATTAGATACATCCCTAGTAGTATCTACAGTTTATAGTATTGCACAACATAATATTGCAATAACTCACGTGTATTGATATTTTCTTCCACCCAATTGAAGAGAGGAGATGGGCCTTCTGTTCATTTACATACGGCAGTATTCCAAAACATTAAAATCCATCAGTGTATAGCGATCTGGTCATTAGGAAAAAATAAGCCCCTGCTGTGAAGCTTGCTCTACATATTCCCTCTTACTGCACAACCACTTGCCAAAAATAATGTGATGCAAAAATATTGATTTCAAAACATTCAGTCTCTCCTAAAAATAATTGGCAGGAGTGCAGTCATAGAAACATCTGTAGTTGGCATTGAAGTGCTACAATTTAGCAGCAGTGGAAACAGAAATGTGAACACATCCAGTAAGATTGCTGTTAAGGCTCTAACCAGCAATCAAATGTGTTGTGCTTTTAGAACAGTTCAGAATTAATATGGGAAAAACCTTTCATGGGTAGTTGAGCAGAGAAGTAATGCATTTTTGGCACAAGGTCTTGGTGTTTAATTTGATGAAAAATCAAGAGACTCGTGTTGAAAGCGGAGTGCTGTGATTAGTAGATGCCCAGCGTTCAAAAATAGCTCACCTCAGACTGTTTAATGGCCAATCAGAGACACAAGTGTTCAGCAAAGCTATATTGAGTTTTTGTTGTGCCTGGTCGCTGAAGTCTTAAAGGATATGTTCACATATTAGTTATTACTAGCATTATTGGTCACTGCAGTTGTTCCTCCTGTCCATACTGGTTGGGAAGATGAAAGTAAAAATGGATTTTGAAGTTTTAAACCTAATATGAGTTGGTCAAATCAAGTGGGTATCTTAAATTTTGATGCAAATTCCCTTTTTCGTTGATTCTCTGGACAGTGTCTCCTCACAGAGCTAGAGGAGGAAACAGCTACAAAATGATTATTTTCATTGTTGGTTAATCTGTTAAAAAATAAAAATGATTTTCTCAATTAATCATTTAGTTGTTTGGTCTATAAAATGGTGGGAATTATCAATCAGTGTTTCCCAAAACCCAAGATGACATCCTCAAATGTCTTCTTTTGTCCACAACTCAAAGATATTTATTTTACTGTTATAGAGGTGGAAAGAAACCAGAAAATATTTACATTCAAGAAGCTGGAAAGTGAGAATTTTGATGTTTTTCCTTAGAAAATAGTTGCCAATTAGTTTAATAGTTGACTACTAATCGTTTAATTAATTGTTGCAGCTCTAACAACTTTGCTCTGACCATACCATGTTATTTAAATGTTTGGTTCAAACCTCACATCTCTACGTACACTGAATTAGACCAATTTTAGCTTCATGTTTTCAAAAATTGTTCCAAGTTGTTGTACTCTGGTCGTCTAAAATTAAAAATGACTCGATTTATCAGCATAACCATTAAACTAGGGACGCTTGAAAATTTACCTTAACCAATAACCAAAACTCGTTAACCAATTATTAACTGTTCACCGACAAGATTTGTGCCAAGCATGCAGCGGTGCTCCATCTGCACTATATGAACACAGAAAATATTCACATTTAAAAAGCTGGAATCAGATCATTTTCACCTTTTTTGTTTTTTAAAATCACTCAAACAGATTAATGGATTATCAAAATAGTTGCAGTGATTAATTGATTAGTTGTTAACTATTAACAAATTGCAACTGCTGAACACTCATATTAGTTTTGTCCACTTTAAAACAGTGAAATAACATTTGTAGAAGATTTATTCACATCCAGTTTTAATAAGAGGAAGATAACAGGAGGGGTGATGACAGAGACCAAGTGTATACTGTACTGTATGGTCATGTACGTATAGTTTACGTATTAATAAATGTGAACCTGTCTAGAGCCACAACGATTAGCTCTAATTGATTAAAAATAATGAAGATAGAAGAAGAAGATCGAAGAAGATCGACCTTTATTAGTCCCACAATGGGGAAATTCAATTTACACTCTGTTAAACTTATACATGGTACATGTAGACCTGAAACACACATACATGCATTAATGGAGAGATGTCAGAGTGAGGGGGCTGCTCCTGACAAGCGCCCCGAGCAGTTGGGGGTTTGGTGCCTTGCTCAGGGGCACCTCGGCAGTGCCCAAGAGGTAAACTGGCACCTCTCCAGCTACCAGTTCACACTCAGTTTTTGGTCCATGTCGGGACTTGAACCGGTGACCCTCCGGTTCCCAAGCCAACTCCCTACAGACTGAGCTACTGCCGCCCCCAACGCCCCCAGTGACCAACTATTTCAATTCATTGTGCAAAAATGGTAGAAAATGTTGTTTTCAGCCTTGCACCTGTGGACATTTACTGCTTTTCTCTGTTTTATATCATTTTAAACTGAATATCTTTGGGTTATGGACAAAACAAGATAGATATTACTATCTAACTAAGATGGATATTATATTTACATATACCAAGTGATTAATCTAGAAAATAAGTGGCCGAGTATCTAAAATGAAATGAATAGTTCGTGGCAGCTCTAGACCTATCTTTTTAATATGACAGAGTCAGCAGTGCCCCTAAATAATACTCACAAGACAAGGCTGAGACTATTACACCCCCACTGTTCATTTAAATGAAAGGCTGCTTCTGGCCAGCCTTATAGTGCTCGGTACCCCCCCCCCCCCTCCTCATGTGCATCCCAGTGACGGCTGGAGCTTCAAATATTGACTTACCTCATTGATTCATCAGAACATGGCAAAGACTTTTAGGAATCCTTAAGCAAGGATTTTATTGCATCTTTGAAGTTCTGGTGAATATTCCCCCGCGAGTCTTCCTCCCATAGCTGGCTGTGCTTTCGCTTCACCCAGAAATGAAAAATCATCCAATTTAAATGTTTGTGTAGCGTGTAGCATTAGATTAAAATAATTACTCTGTACTGTGTATTACTTCTTATAAATATATCACTATCAATTAAACATTTTATATATGTAATACAGCCACAGAGCTGCTTTTACTGCCATATATCAGTGTCTCGTCTGTAAAGATTACTCAACATTAATATTAATATTTCACCTGTATTATCTTACTGTAGATGTAAGCAGAGATAGGGCAGTAATTATGCTCTTATCACCAGATTAATATTCATCAGAAAGAATTAAACATTTAATTTCAGCATCACACAAATCACTCACACATATAGTAGCTCAATTAGAGAGTCTAACGTGTGTTGTGTTGAAAATTACATTTTGGATTTTATTTATGAGATTTGCTGTATGTTACATTGAATAAAGATATTTAAAGAGCTGCAACGATTAAATCAGTTATGGGGCTGAAAGATTTTGCTAATTGTGATTAGCAATGTTAATAGTTTACCGTTTAACAGATAAGCGACATTAAGGATTTTAACCGATTAACACTATTGGTTAAAAGACGTGTTAATATTTAGTTAAAAAGCTGAGAAAAAGCTGGAAGACAGTGAACGCAGCACTGTGGCTGCTACAGTAACTCTCTTGATGGTAAACTGGAGACAGTGAACGCAGCACCGTGGCTGCTACAGTAACTCTCCTGAGGGTGAACTGGAGACAGTGAATGCAGCACAGTGGCTGCTACTGACTCTCCTGACGGTGAACTGGAGACAGTGAACGCAGCGCCGTGGCTGCTAACACTCCTGGACAATGACCTGGAGACAGTGAACGCAGCGCCGTGGCTGCTAACACTCCTGGACAATGACCTGGAGACAGTGAACGCAGCACCGTGGCTGCTAACACTCCTGGACAATGACCTGGAGACAGTGAACGCAGCACCGTGGCTGCTAACACTCCTGGACAATGACCTGGAGACAGTGAACGCAGCACCGTGGCTGCTAACACTCCTGGACAATGACCTGGAGACAGTGAAGGCGACACCGTGGCTGCTACAGTAGCTAGCGCGCCGCTGCAAGTGATGCACAAATCTTGTCGCCTAATAATCCGTTAACGAGGGTCGGTTATCGGTTAAGAAAATGTTTCAAAATTAGCATCTTTAATTGATATGATTTTGCGATATTACAGGGAATTAAATTTTTTTATGTCATTCTTATTTTCATTGGAAAAACCTATTAAAGGGTTATGATAATTGTGTATCTTAAATCTGAAGAATATGGCGTGTAGTCCAGGACATCTCTGCAGCACTACAGTATTTAATTTAAAATGGTATTTTGACAATATTTCATCTTTAACAAATACTGCACTTCCTGTGATTTGAAAATGGCAGTAGGCCACATTGTGATTTAAATGAAATTTTGATTAATTGTTCAGCCCTAATCAATTTGTCAATTGACAGAAAAATACTTGCCAACAATTTGGATAATCTGTCCATCGTTAAAGTAATTTTTCATGCAAGAAAAAATGGCAGAAAATGCTGTTTTCAGCCTCTCAAATATGGAGATTTCTTACTAAAGTGTCATTGATTATATCATATTAAACATATTAGATTTAATATCTCTGATTAAACTGAAAAACTGGTGTGGACATTTTTCACTATCGGGCATTTTATACCAAACAAATAGTTTAGAAAATAATGGGCAGATTAACTGAAAAATTTACATAATTGTTGCTTGCAGCTCTAGTAGATGTTTGCATTGCACAGAAATCCACCATGCATTTCAGGAAATGAAAACCAGTAATGGTCAAATTGGGCGTTTTATAAGTTCGTATGGTTGGAAACAGTTGTAAACCATGATGAATGTTTCCATTAGTGTAGACCATAGCAGTTGGTAAGTGACAAATAACCTTCTAACCAATGCTGAGGAGGAAGCAGTTGCATTATTACAACAATTAGATGACAAATGGCATTCTCAGAAGCAATACGTTCCTGCGTTTATGTAGACATTCAACAGAGAGAACAACAACATAGCTTTAATAGCTAGAAATAGCTTTAATTTGCCATTCCCACGTAATCAATTTTGTGTTTCCCCAGTGATCATACCCTGGATACGGGGTGGGGGGGGGCTTTGATTAGCTCCAGAATGGTGTGACATGGTTGGATATTGGTTGGGACTGTGTTTGCCACATTTGTCTCTTTACAGACTGTCGCTAAAAACGAAATTAACGCACAACGTACAGTAGTAGCACAACGCCCTAACTGATAGTCACAGCAGTAAAGAGTGGCCTGGAACATTTTGGATTAGTTTGACTCTTAGCCTGTTTCTTTTTATCTGTTTCTAATAGATCTTTTTTGTCCATCTCCATTCACTAGTTTTCCCCTTTTCACTGTTTTATGGGTCAAATGTTAAATTATTAATGGTTTTATTACTACAGTCTCTTTCAAGGACCTTGAAAAACAAGTTCCACAAATATTTCAAATATTCAGACGAGATGTGATTGAATCTATACTTTGCTAAACCTTCCTTCTGCTCTGGAGTAACATTTGCTGCCCCTGAATGAAAGACCTTAAAGGTGCACCTTATCGGCCTGGACAGAGGGGAAAGATGCTTTAAAAAGCAAGATTGGCTTTTTTTTATTTGATGCATAAAACCCTGAGCTGAAACGAATGGATTTGGGACCTCACAAACGACCGATACCTCCCCCACAGCCGACTCCCCATGTGCCTGTTTATTCATGCTGAGGTAAGCTGGAGGAATTCATTTGCTGTCAGCTAGTATTGAATTTGAGATTAGTTTTTATTTCAGCCTCCTAAACAGCTCCTTCTGCCTTCTACTTGTGCCTTGGCGCTGAGTCTTATGTTGTCTGAGGAGCCTTGGAAAACGGCTGCATCTGGCAGTAGGTGACAGATATGAGTGGAGACGGCCTTTTTTTTTTTTTTTTTTTTGTAAAGACCCTTTCATAATGACCTCCATCTCTGTCCTGCTGCATTGTTCAGTCAACTTCCTGTTAGGATTCTGGATCAGTGCACTGCTCTAATAGAGTGCTTTTTCATCATTTTGCTTTCTGTGCTCGGGGGCTGTTGGACCTGCCATCAGATTCTGCTGGTTTCAACATGATTTCTTGACTCCTTCTTCAGTCTTAAACATGATAAATATCTGTCAACGGAACTGTCAGTATTTATTTAAAATGTTAACTTTTATCGGATGTATTTTCAGTATGCATGCACGGTCTGGTTAAGCCAACGGGTATGTCACCAAAATGAAATCTTCCTACAAAATAAAAAAAAAAAAAAACCACATAAAATCCCTCAATTTCTTCTGCCCGGCGATCTTAATCTAGTGTAGTGTGTCACACCTCTGTGTTTGATTACCAGAGAGCAAGCCTGGAAATTATTCCTCCTTTTCCGACCGCATCTTACATTCATTCCTGCAAAAGCAATGAAAGAGTTTCACAGAGTTTGCATCAGTTTGAACTGAGCCCCCAGGCACAGCCCCCGGTGCTCAGCCCCTACTCATTATTCTGACACTTATTCACCATTATAATACACTAACAGTTGCCATGGAGCTAAAGATCAGGTCAGTTCATACTGAGAGTACAGGCTGCAACCCGATATCTGTGTTGATTAGTTGGGTATTTAGTGACTATTGAGTTAGATTTGTGGATTGCAGTCCACTCAGGGATTGATTAAGAGCGCACCAAGGTTATACAGAAATGTGTCCGAGAGACACGGTTCAGCATGATCAGGGTGCAGAAGGGGGAATGGAAGTTGTTTTGTTGAGCAGCTGTTTGTGCTTTAAGCGTAGCAACAGCAGGGTGCGAGTGATAAGTGTGAGGTCCAACACTTTATAAATAAGCACCATGAATCACTCTCTGTGCTCCAACACCTTTTTTCCCCCACACTCTTAATCAGGTGGTCGTGATAAATAAGAAGAGGATGAGCCAGAGCAGTGCTTTTTTTCTCTTTACACTTTCCATGCATTCACTGAGAACTGAGAGCAAATGTTCATAGAAACAACTGAAAGGCATATTGTCTGTAAAATGAAAGATTTGCAGTATTTCAATACAATAACCTTTATTATACAAAGCTGCTGCTCGTATAATTGAAGGGTAACTGTAACTCCTGCAAATATGTAAATGAATAGTATTTTAAAGATCTCATCAGGTTTTATGACATTATCCTTTATAGCACGGGTGTCAAACATACGGCCCGAGGGCCAGAACCGGGTCCAATCTGGCCCGCTGGAAGACTTTGACTTTAATTTTTCAAGGCTCAATTCTGAAATACTTTGTCACATTTATGACATTCAATGGGAATTATGTCCAAATTTAAGTTAAAATAAAGTCTGAATTTTGACATAGGAAGCCAAAGATATTAGATGTTAAGTCCAATTTATAATAAGTTATCATAGAGAGTCATAATTAAGAAAATTAAGTTGAACTTTTGACTTAAACTTGGGGAGTCAAAATTAAAAGATATGAATCAAAGCTATGTATATTTAATATGAAATTTGAGATTTTCATATTTCAAGGCTCAGTTTTCAGATGTTTTGTCACATTTATGACTTTTTATGGAAATTAAGATTTTAAGTGAAAATGAATCTGAATTTTGACATAGCACAAGTTATGAGATATTAGGATGACATTAATTTATGTCTTTTTAAGTCAGAATTACTAATCTGTAACACTCTAACACTTGTATTTGTATTTTGGGCTGGATTTTTCATTAACGGTGATCATTTTCAGAATGTACTTGTACTTCTAACAGGAAGGGGACATGTGGAGGTTGATATTTGTAGGTTACCTTGCAGTGGTTTAACTGTCCTACTGGACATCAAACTGGACTGGATGTGGCCCCTGAACTAAAGTGAGCTGGACCCCCTGCTCGATAGTGAATGATCGAGTGGTCTAGGGATGACGTTCTGTGTCTTTGTAGGCCAACCAGGATGTTAGCTTCACCCTGATTCCCTCCACAAATAACTAAAGGGATTTTTCCAGAACTTATTTCAGGCATCTAGCCATTGACTTCCAGACAGAAGTGCTAAGTGTTAACTCATTTCTGGGTTTTAGGACTCATTCCTGATTACAAGATTAATGATTCAGGTGCTATTTAGCCGCATTAAAAGGTTCAGTGTTAATGTTTTGTTTAACTTGCCCGATCGGGACAGTTAATCAGAAATCTACGTGCCCAAAGTTAATTTTTGCGTGCCCCTATACAACTTGTCATCAAATAACAATGACCAAAATTAATTGTCATATTTAATCAAGGTTTAAATAAATAAATTTTGCCCACGGCCTCCAGCCCTGCCCAACTAAACTCCTGCAACATGGCTCACTCCTGAAGTTTCTTCCATCGTCACCTCTGGAATAAATGATGTGTTTCATTATTTTTTGCCGGCCCAACATGTCATTTTACTTGCCCCAGGCAATCCTTAGTGTTGAACTCTGTGATTATCCACACTCTTTTGCTGGGCACGCTAAATCGCCTTTAGGTTGAGGTTTTATTCAGGTGGGAGCCAAACTCATATGATGGAACAAACACAGAAACACTGTTGTGTTTGTATAAAATTGCCTAAGTTAATAAATAAACGTTTTTAATCAAATGATTTGTCTTTGAGTTCTGACTTTTGAGTCGCTGCGAGTCAGAGTGCTAATTAATAACTGAAGGGCTGGATTATGTTCGGGGCTGCCAGCTGAATTGCCCCAATTTAAGCACGTTTCAAAAACACTGCTGAATGCAAATGTTTGTGACTTGATAACTGGAATCATTTATCAATTTAATAAGGCGCAGTGATTCATCTCGTGTTTACCACGGGCTTTATCATCCTTCCAAGTTTGTGTACAACAAGTGTGACGATTTGTGTTTGGGTGTGGACTGAACAAGAGGTGTCTTCTGGTAATCAATCATCTCTCAGCGCTGCTTTGAGGGACACGCTTCATCTAACACAGATTATAATTAGGCAGCCTTTTATCCTGTGTAACTTTCTGAGAGGTTTATCCTTGTGGAGAGGAACAATCGGCATGCAAGGTCCCTTGTCAAACATCCCCACCCTCTCTGAGAGTTATTTTCAGTCTTGAGGATAAACCTGTACTCCTGTGGCGCCACTTGAAAAGAATACCTGCCTCTCATACAAATCAGTTACCCTACCTACAGAATCCTCCCTCTCCTGTGTCATTATAGAAATGCAAATATATTCTGACAAATCCAAATGAATTCCCTTCTATCACAGAAAGAAATGTTTATTTCAGCAGAGAGTTGATGACCCTCATGGGTCACTCTCTCTGCTGGCTTCGCCTGCTCAACATGCGTTCACTACTGTACCATTGTAATTAGCCAGGAAGCAAATGTCACAGTAGACATGCTGCTGTCTTTGTTGTTTCTGTTTTCTTGTTGTTGTTTTTTTTCTTTCTTTCAAAGTCAATGAATCAACAGTGTTATAATATCACTCAGGGAATTCAGAGGTATTGTACTCGTGCTGTATTTGCTGTGCTGTTTATTGCAGATCACCACACGATGAATAATTATGATAATAATAGGCAGTGTACACTTGGTGCTTTATGCAGACATACTGTAAAAGTGTCATTCAAAAATATTTGCAAGCCACGCTGGTGGTTTGTTGCGTAATGGCAAACTAACAGGTTTTTTTGATGCCCATGTCTTTAACGCATTATGAACATGCGTAATCTGCTTATGGCACTGTATAATTATACTGTATGTATAAGCACTATTCATAATTGTTTTAACAATAATCATGACACATTATAAAGCATTTCATAATAACATATGGTCAAGTATCAGTACTTAATAACTACTGGACACTCACATTTTTTGTTGCAAGGATCATAGCGTATTACTGTATAATTCCCATAGATGTAAACATTATAATCTTTTTATGATGTATTACAATCACCGTTATAATGCATTAAAATGTGATTACTGTATAAGTTACACTAAGTGGTCACTGCTTTAAGTAAAGTGAAAAAAATCATTAAACTTATGCATGAACACACCAGATTTTGTAAAATAAATTTTTTACTTAACACAAACAATGACCAATTGGAGTAAGTTATAAACACATTGTAATGCATTATAACAGTCATAGTAATGCATTATAAAAATATATATAATGTATTACAACTGCAGGAATTTTAATACACTGATCCTTGAAAAAATAAATGTCAATGAGTGACCAGCAATTATGAAATATTTTGATAAATTAAAATGTTTTATACTGTTATGATTATTGTTCTAAAGCATTATGAATATGCATGAGTGTTTATATCTATAATCCTATCATGCTATAAGCAGATTGTAATGTATGTTTATAAAGCGTTATAGACAATGTGTAAGGCTGCATTCACACCAGATGAGGGGCTGTGGTGACTGGGGGGAGTCATTTTAAAGCCTCACTGCAAGACCGTTAACATCTTTTGTTCCCTCACGGCTGAGTTGCTCAGCTCTGGATCGCTGGTTACGTGATCGGCCATCGCAGCGTGACATCGGGTTGCATTTCTCCAAAAGTTGATTCTGTTTCTTCTTCTCCGCTGGCGGACGCTTCCCAGCATTACCTGCGTCAGCTGCAGCCAAAACAACGACCTCCATTTAAAATGAATGGGAAGACTTGAGTTTCTGCCGCTCCGCGGGATCTGGTGTGAATGCGGCCTTAGCTAAACTTGCATTATAACTAATAATGAGTAGTTTGGATGAAATTTTGAAAGAAAGCGATTTGTTTTTTGTTCTGAGGAAGTTGAATACAAGCTGTTTAGAAAGACGTAGGACAACAATAAGTTTTGATTTTGAATTGCGGGAAGGAAAACAACCCCTCTCTCAAGTTTTTTGCCTCCAATTATGAAATTATTTGCTTTTTTTCTGTCTGAGTCACAAGTGTGAGTCATTACTCTCAGTATTTGTTGTGGCATTTTATTTCAAACTTCTTATTGAATGACCTGGGAAGGTGGTGTTAAGTTTGAAGGGTTTCAGTGTAATTGTGCTGAAGCATGGTGGCAGCGCAGTGTGCACTTAACAAGTCTGCACATTCTGATGTTTGCGTTAAAGTTTTCTGGAGGTTACCAGCTGATTATGTAGTACTTTGAGGATCTCGCAGCTTTTTACAACTAATAAGTAAATGCTCATGGACTCTGCTGGCATAGCCGACGAATCCACGCTAAACAGAGATTTTATAGTGATTCAACCTCCTCTTGCGCTGCACTGTTTTCCCACTTGCTTCCTTCCTCCGTAAGCCTTCAATATCCACTTGGCAGAAGAAAAATGTGAAAATTGGTTTTCAGGACATCAAAGCTGATGTAGTTTTATTGGTTCTCTACCCAGGAAGCGGCGTCCTGCTGAGGCCCGTGTTCACCAAACAGCCCGGCAGCGTGGTGTTTCCCCTTCAACCTGGTGAAAATCGCAGAGAGGTGGTCTTTAGCTGCGAGGCCCAGGGACACCCACCACCCTTCTACAGGTAACACCTCCAGGCACGGCTTTATGCACACCATTTTTGTTACGCAGAACTTTCTCAAGTGCAACATTTGTATTAAAACCCAAGTGAGACTGGATTTATTGCCCTGGTCAAAACTGGGGGATTTGCGGACCTTATGGCGTGCTGCTGCTCGCTGCCTGCAGCACTTGGCATCCACGTCAGTCACGGTTAATTTTAGAATGATGAATTAATTGGCCTCAGTTTTTTTGTATGTTTGCATTGGCGGTAGACATTGATTCGCTGTAGAACTCACTTTGAGAGCTTCCTGTCATCAGTATCAATGACCAGTGGAAAGATCAAGTGACCCAACATAATCATGCACCAAAACTCTGTCGCTATCATGACAAAGATTGAGTGGGTATATTTCTCATCCCAGAAATGATGGGGCAGAAGATGTACTTCCATATCTCAGCTTCAGGTCTGCTTCAGTTACATTTTCTGAACAGCGTCACGGCCCACAGCAGCACCGACATTGCCACAGGGCAATCTGATTTGGAGGTTATCACCACATGATTGTGAATTTCCCCACTGTGGGACTAATAAAGGAATATCTTATCTTATCTTATCTTATGATAAACATGATTCAAATCACTCGATGGACTGAGGTGGAGAGAAACTGCTGGTCTTTGTTCTTGTTCAGCACGCCGGCCTTGTGAGGTTAAGCGGCAATTGTGTTGGAAACAAAATGATGTCTGGTTTGTCTGCCGCTAAAATGATAACAAATGACAAACAATGATTTGCTTTAAAGTGCATCAAGCGCATAAGCTATTAATTCATAATCTATCCAATGAGGCCAAATAGCTGTTGTACTCCTGTCAGTGTAATTAAATGCAAATTCCAAAGCCAGGCATTTAATGTGTAATAGGTTGAAACGATCCCTCATAACATCAGCATATGCAGCTGTTAATGTAGCTTGAAGATCCTTGGTGTTCTGCCTAATGGGCACAAATTGAAATGAATGTACAAGATCGTATCACTATGATCGGCTGAAATACTTACTAAGCAATCAGTCGCTATTTCACTGTCTGAATAGTCCCACTTCTAAAAATGAATTTATGAGTTCAAATTTGTACGTTTTTTTGCCCTTCTGAGTTCAAGTTCTGATAGCGTGCCCGGCACCATATCAAATCCAATTTTGCTTTTAATGAGCTCTTTAATTACAGCAAGTGCCACCGACTGTGGCAGTTGGTATAGCACATTAAGAAGTGATTTTCATATTGATCACAAGCTGTTATGATATCACACTTTGATCGCTTTTATAATGATGGGCCTGATATTCAGATGGACATATTGCTGCGATAATTCAGTCAGCATGCATCATAGTGCTGTCATCGCTGTGGCAGTTTCCTTTTTTTAAACCAAAGGTCACTTGTGCCAGCGTTGGAAATGACTCTTGGGTCTTTGTGAGGTTCAGCAGTAGGACGGCGTACGCTGAGTGGCTCTTCAGTGCTGCATTTGAAGGCAGGTCTATGTCGGGGTCACCAAGGACAAATTCATTTGTCTAAGACTACGTAATGACTGCTCCCACGTAAAGCCCCCACTCTAAGTTGTCACCGTAGCCCCTTGATTTGTCTCATCTGGGGCTCTTGGACCAGTTCCAGCTGCAACACCAAATCACTAAATCAATCTAATCAGTCAATCTGCCGTTGAGCACCACTCTGCCGCATATGTCCCTCCATTCCCTGCCTTCAGCCCAGCCTCCCGCTGTCTTTGGCTTAATCCTCTGAAACAGGAGAAAGAAAGTCAGAAATAGAAACTCCTTTTTCTTTGTTTTGGAAATCTAATCAAGACCAAGGAGCTAACATTGGACCTAATTGTCCCTTATTTCCTCGACGAAAAACTGTTTCTTGAGTCCCCTTTCTCTGCAAGTGTCACTTTTCGTGTTAGTCTTTGTTTACTCCCTTCCTTTTTCTCATCTTCTTTCCCTTTGACTGTAATTTGGTTTGAGAATGAAAGTACCATTTGCACTCTAACTTTGCCTGGGTCTAAAACAGACAATTTCAACAAGCTATTGAACTGATGAAATGTATCTGAATACATTTAGAAAGTTTTCTGCAAAACTAGTTTTTTCATGTTTTGTCCTGTAAAGTCTTTGCTGGGCTGCTGCAGTGAAAAGAAAACTGAGCCTTGTGGTCCATACAATCATTTAGGAAGTTAACATGGTCACGTGTTGTATTTGGTTTAACTGGCATCATCAACCCAGCAGGTTTTCTTCGACCATATGCCTTAATTATGCAAAATGAACAGCATTGTTTCCTAAATCAAGAAACACAGACGTCTTATACAGTTAAAAGCTTATTGCCAGACATTTCATCTTGCTGGCCTCTCTCTCCCCCGCACACTTATGGACTCCCATATTATTCAAAACAGCAAGTTTAATCAAAAAGCACTATTATCCTGTGCTTTATATGTGGCCATTTTGTTTGAGCAGTGCTGGGGCCAGATGTACAAACCATGTCTTGTTTCCCCACACACAAACTCATAATTATAAAGGAAGAATGTGCACACCTCATGCATACTTCAGACCAGGCATACGCAAGGTTTTAGCTGAGCTAACCGCAGGTGATATAATGAGTGGGAGACAGGTAACATTGATTTTAGGTTGTGTTTTTTCAGTCTACGCAGTGTTCTGTAAAATGTCAATCAAAGGCACATTTATTAACTGAATTTTGAGTTACCAGTGATTCTTATTAACATTTGAGCCATCATCTCCCTGTTAACAATCACTTCATTTCATCCTGAATTGTGAAGCACTTTGTAAAGTCTGTTTCAATATGAGTGCTATGAATGAATCATTGATCCTTCTGATGTGTAATAATAATGATGATTGAGATTTTGCTGCAATGATGGTTTCTAGAAACGTGATGGATTAGCGTTAGCCACAGCCGTGCATAATGACACCATTGGGAACCTCGCTGATGCGTCACAGCCGGCGAATTGCACTTCTTCTTTTGCTGTATTTCTCACTGACATGTCTAATGAGTGGTGGAGTGCAAGTATCGACGTGCAAATGGATGTTTAAGGTCGTCTCTACATCCATTTATGGTTTAGGGTTGGCTGTTGCTTAGGGGATAGAGTGGGTCTTCCTTTAATCAAGATGTTTGCGGTTCGATCCCCGGCTGCTTCTGTCTGCAAGTCACAGTGTTCGCGAGTGTGACACTGAAGCCCAAGTTGTTCCTCGGGTGTTTTACAGCAGCCCACTGCTGCTAATGCTTAGGATGGGTTAATTAAACAGGTCGTATTTTATGCATCTACCTGTATGCGTGTGACAAATGAAATAGAGCTTCAGTGAAGTTTAAAGCTTAAGTAGGCAGACATTTCTGGCATCATTGGGCAAAAATTCCATAATAAAAGTCAAGTCAAACTTTATTTGTATAGCACGTTTAAAAACAAGCAATAAAATTTTAAAATTAACCCGGAAACGGCCAGAACTGGTGATGTGTGATCACATTTTCTCTCTCCAGTCAGCAGACAAGCCGATGAAGAGACGACTGTTGTAAACCCTCATAGAAAGAATTAAAGAATTAATAAGCTTTCAGTATATTGTAATTCAAGTGAGAAGAGAAAACTAGGCTTTTACATCTCCTCATGGCATTTTCCTTCCATCCATCCACTTTCAACCGCTTATCCCGTTAGGGGTCGCAGGGGGGGCTGGAGCTGATCCCAGCTGGCATTGGGCGAAGGCGGGGTTCACCCTGGACAGGTCGCCAGTCCATCACAGGCCACATGGAGACAGACAACCATTCACACTCACATTCACACTTTAGACACTGCTCTAGTCACATCAGTTGACCTAAACTGCATGTCTTTGGACTGTGGGAGGACACGGGGAGAACTTTCAGACTCCACACAGAAGAGCCGGATTCGAACCTGTGGCCCTCTTGCTGTGAGTAGATGGTGCTAACCACTACACCAGCGTGCAGACAGCTTTGTTTTCAGAGAACCTGTAATGGAAGACTTTGACCAATCACAGGTCATTTCAGAGAGAGCGTTCCTATTTCCTATTGGCTGCGCTCTGGCTGGTGGGCGGTGCTTGGTATTTCCTCAACTTGATCTCAACATGGCTGCCGGGTCACAAACGTTCTCATTTTACAGCTGAACAGTTACTACAAGATGATTCTGGCATAAATATTACAATATTGTATTCAGTATTGATTGAGTATTGATTCACATTTGAGTTTGAGTAGTTTGACTGAAGTTCAGAGTGATTGACAGCTGCTCAGAGATGGCAGACTCCAACTCGGCTCTGATTGGTTGTTTTCCTCCGGTCTGTGAAATCTTGCAGATACCGTTAGGAGCACCGGAGGACACAGAAGAACATGATGTTTTTCAGATTACCTGTCTCATTCACTGCTGTCAGGATATAGTGACCATTTTATAATAATAACTTTTTTTAAAATCATATTTGCTCCATTTCTACTCACTGCAGCTTTAAGACATGGTTTAAAATAACCGTACCATGCCTCATCACATTCGATTTCATTTTCTGCTTCCATTTCTTTCATTTGCTTCTTGTTCTATAGAGCCTCCGTACAAAAAAACAGCAACTGCCTCACATGAAACAACACCTGAGTTAAAATCAAAAGATTAAAAACTCAAGTGTGTGTCAAGGTGAACAGGTGCAAATAAATACCAGCCTGACCTCAGTCAGCGATATAAAAATCACACAAATTTGTATTTTAGAATATAGCAAGCGTAAAAGACGTGACATTTACTGCGGGATTAGCTCATCTTTTAATTGTAAAAGCAGACAAAACGCTGTCAGAGTAAACTACAGTGAGTAAATGTCTGGTAATAATGTAGTTCTTCTTCATCTTGGATTGATTGGGAGGCCTCCTGCTGCTCTACATCACTCTCCTCCTCCATGTCTGCCCAAAGTGTCCTTGCCAGGCAGCTGGATTTGCGAGATCACTAGATATCACACGAGAATAGATACTGCAGTGGAAACGGTATAGCCAAATTTCTGCTGGTGGACACAGTTCAACTGATGCATACCGTTATATCGCCCAACCCTAGAGCCCCATTCCACAGTGATTGAGATTTAAAATAGATTATAAAACAGAATCAGCTTCATAAATGTGATGAAAAGAATGAGTATTTATATTTCTGTCTCTGTGCATACACAGTTTTAGTAATGAAGTTTTATGCGTCTGGCCCCCGGTGGTGCTTAGTCCTCCTGTTTGATAACCACTATAATGGTTAAGGGGGGATTTCCTGTAGATTCCTGGTGCAACGGCCTCCTTCATGTGCTTGTCAGTGATGGACAAACAGGCTGAAGAGAAAAAGGAAACGTCAGAGGAATGTGGAGCATTTAATTTGGGAGTTAGAGATGTGTTTGAAGTGAGAAAAAGCCTGAAAAGAACTGACTGTTGCTGATTGCTTCTCCTCTCAGTTTCATTCATTTTGGTTACTTGCTGCAGCACACATCAGACTGTGTAATTTCTGCCAGGTTTATCCAGAATAAGGGCTGTTTGGTCACATTTTAGACTACTGAGTACTCTCGATTAGGCTTGTTGCAATCAGCAGCAGTTAGTCTGAACAATGGGTATAAATACAGGGTATTTGATCTTTCTCTCTTAAAGATTTTTTTGTTGTGTGCTCACATTCACAGATGGAAGCTCAATGACTCGTTCGTCCTGCCCAGACCAGGGTCACGTTACACTCTCATGGGAGGAAACTTACACATCAGTCATCTGAATAAAGAGGAAGACGTTGGCATCTATCAGTGCCTGGCATCAAACTCTTTCGGCACCATTGTGAGCAGAGAAGCCAGTCTGCACATTGCATGTAAGTCCATATTATATTTAACCAGTACTGTGGTCAAGACAGAGTGAGACGGAGTCAAGACCAAGGCCAGACCAGTACGAGTCCCACGCTGCCTGATGCACAATAAAATGTGGAGAGGAGGCTGTGCTGCTCTGGCAGAGGAGAGTCGTATTGCTGGCTCTATCTGTGTATGTTCACATTATAGGTATTAATTTCTGTCATATGGATTGTCAATGTTGTATTTTCATTATGTTGTTAAAATGTTGATTTATTTTTGGTTGGGGAGTTTTTCCTTATCAGATGATGAGAGGGTCGTTCTGTAGGACAGAGGGTGTCGTATCCTGTACAGATTGTAAAGCCCCCTGAGGCAAAATGGTGATTTGTGATTTTGGGCTAAACAAATAAATTGAATTGAATTGAACATGCAAACCATAGGCACTCCTCAAATTGATCTGAAAGATCCACATTCCCATAAAAACACCCACAGAAAACACATGAAAATTAATCTTCAGTCGCCTCTTTTGTTACCATATATAGGCCTCTGTGTGTGTATGTACAGTATACAGTAAGTGTACCATGAGAAATGTCTTAAATAATCAAAAGGCTTTGCAGAAGTAAATTTTCTGTGTGGGATTTTCCTTTGTGGGCTGTGCAGTGGCGCAGTGGTCAGCTCTGGTTAGCACACTCGCAAGTTTGAATCTGGCTTGGGTCCCGTCTGTGTGGAGTTTGCTTGTTCTTCCCCTCTCAGCGTGGGTTTTCTCCGGTTTCCTCCCACTGTCCAAAGACATGCAGGTTAATTGATGACTGTAAATGTCCTGTAGGTGTGAATGTCAGTGTGAATGGTTGTCTGTCTCTATGTGCCCTGTGATGGACTGGCCACCTGTCCAGGGTGAACCCGCCTTCGCCCAATGCCAGCTGGGATCGGCTCCAGCCCCACCATGACCCCTAACGGGATAAGATGGATGGATGGGTTTTTCTTTGTTTTCTATGTCAAAAAATAAATCAGACAATCCACAGACAATTTAGTAATATCTCCACAGTTGTGATCTTCACCAGTCTTGAAATCCAATCTGAAACTCTGACAAGACCAAGTAAAAATCAGTCGTTTTCGACACAAGGCCGAGACCTTGGTTTTGAGACTGGTCTTGAATACTATAACACTATCATATCAGAGTGATTTGTGAAGCAAAAATACAACAATATAAAAGTTTTGTTTTGTTGGCTTGAGCTATTTGTGTTCTTTTCAGTTTTATTATTTCACTTCAGTTCAGTTCAGTGCACCTCGATTCAACTTTGTTTCTTCTGAGGCCAGTTCAGTCTTTGTTTGCCTTAGAAAGTAAAAGAATCATTAAACATCAGACGTTTTGGTTCACTGAAAGTATAATGACCCTGTAGGATTCTCTGGAAAAAGTTGTTAGACCTGATCTTCTCTCACAAAATCCCAACCAGCAGCAAGAGACTCTTACAGTCAACTAATACTGTTAAAGTTACTAATGAGAAAACACAGATTAACTGGCCATGTCGCTGTCACGCTGTGTTTTTATCCTTTAACCCTGATTAAAGCTCCAATGCTGGTGTTTACTCTATTAAACTTCTCACACCCCTGTGATGATTGGGTGCCGGGCCTTGACAGACCCGTATAGTTGATGCTCTACCGCCTCCATCCATCACATTTTATAAGACCAGAGTCTAAGGCATCTCTGATGGCAAGGTGAACTTGAGGCCTCCACTGGTGATGGGCAGCCCATATCAAATGACAGCCTGATATCTGTGAACAGATGGTGCAGCTAGATTGAATCGTGATGTCTGTTTCTCTGCCATAGCGGACGCAGACATGATCCTGGCAGGGAGAGCACAGAGGTATCCATCTCGCTACCGTTTGGTGCTTCTTTGTCACGAAGCAGCACTAAATCTTCGGCGTATAGTGCGAATCGGTGCCCCGAGTCACCAGCAGGCTGTTGATCATATTCACATTTCCAATCAATTTTTCCAGGTCTGACCTGAACTGTATGTCATTGTGATTGGTGTTATCCATTGCCGGGGCCTGACCTGAGACCTGCTGCTTTTGTCAACAGATGAGGACAAGCATCAGTGCTGATGTGTCATACGTCTTATTTATTGCTCTTGGTTTAACTTAATTAAGTGTGCTCTATGATTGAGCGGGTCTCAGGTCAAGGGAATAATTCATGGAGGAGCAGCCTGTTATGAGAGTCAGTATCATGTCATTTGTAACAGACTGTGACTCAGAGTAGCTCAATATGCTCCTTCAAACACCAAGGGGCTCACACCTCTCTGTCTTGTAATAACTCTGTGAGACAAAGGCAAAGGTAGAGCGCATTAATATAGAAAATACAAGGGTCTGCAATCATGTGTAGTAGGTAATCGTATTAGACCTGATAGCCTGACAAACAATGCTTTGTGGAACTGCTGCAGAAAACAAATGTAGAACGATGATTATGGCGTGCTCATTATCAAACACACTATTATACCCACAGTGTAATCCATATTTGGTAGGGCCGTCCTGAGTATCATTTGGGCTCTGCAGTTTAGATAGCAACCCAGAACTGGGCTGGTTTTGGGTGAGCTTGTTGGTAAAGAGTGACAATGCAGGGTTGCGAGTAAATTATTAATAACTTACAGAAACATAGGTGAAATAGTCCACCTCCTCTTCCCCTCTCTGTCTCTCAAACACAAACAGCAGCCGTGGTGGTTGTATGGAAGTTTTAAGACAATCTGTGCCACCACCACGTAATGAGCTGTCAAGAGTTCGTGGTCATTTCACTTTCACACACACACAGACTGCAAGCCGTGGCGTTCAAGTCCACTTGTCTCTGTCCTTGTCTCAGACGCCAGTTATGACGTCTATTGTGCTACTATAATGGATGAAGTTTGTGCTTTGGGTCGTTTCGGATTGTGGACTAACATATTTATGCGGGTCGAGTGGTGGGTGCGGGTGTGAAACACTCCGACGTATGCATCACTACAGCACGGACTCATTTTTCAAATAAAATTGAGTGATGGTGAGTCCAGGAGTGCTCATGTGGACAGCACATATCCGTCTCGTCATCTGTCTGTGTGTAAGCGTTCCTCAAAGTCATGTTAGGGATTCTCTCGCCTCAAACGGTGGTGTTTTCACCTCCTTCCCGTAAGTCCTCGGCTGCTGAATGCAGCCTCTGGAGGCTTTCGCCCAGCCCCTTTTGGCCCGAGCCCTGCATGGGTTGACATAAGCATCAGGGCTCTGGCTCATCTCCATGACATGATTCAGGAAGGACTCAGCCAGACATTTCTTTGTTCTCGGCTGAGATGGACAGCATAGCACTTTAATGCACCTCTCTCCGTTTAATTAAAGGCCTTCATTTTTTTTTTTAAGATTCTATTATTCTACAGTATTGCTTTTATTTGTTATTGAATAGGGCAGCACGGTGGTGTAGTGGTTAGCGCTGTCGCCTCACAGCAAGAGGGTCGCTTGCGGCTCTTCTGTGTGGAGTTTGCATGTTCTCCCTGTGTAAGCGTGGGTTTTCTCCGGGTACTCCGGCTTCCTCCCACCGTCCAAAAACATGCAATTTAGGTTAATTGATGACTCTAAATTGCCCGTAGGTGTGGATGTGAGCATGAATGGTTGTCTGTCTATATGTTGTCTGTCTCTATGTGCCCTGTGATGGACTGGTGACCTGTCCAGGGTGAACCCTGCCCTCGCCCACTGCTAGCTGGGATCGGCTCCAGCCCCCCGCGACCCCTAACGGGATAAGCGGTTGATGATGAATGAATGAATGAATGTTATTGAATAAGAAGCATTTTCCAAAAGGTATGGTGTGTTTTATGCATGTTTGCAATCCTTGGAGGTTTAAACAAGCAACAAATATCCGAATCACCCGTCCAACAAACCAATATCATTACCCTGCAGAGCCGGAGAGCCCCAGGCCGCCGCAGACATACACAAGCACCAGTACCAGAACCACAGTTAGACGTACGGACAGTGTTCTCTTTATAGTTATTTTTATTTTATTTTAATTTATTTACAGTGTTACAACAATGATAGAATAAAGCATGTCAAATACAGATAATTAATTATTACATTACAAATAGGTACGGGACAGTATACATCCATGATGGATTTTTTTTTTTCATCAATATAACATTAATATAAAACCACTGTATGCCATACAGACACAGATAGATAAATACACACATACAGGATATGCTGTATACACATCGATGACACCTTTTTAGAGTTATAGCCTTAACACATTTCAAAATAAAGTTGTCTCATTAATGTATAAACAGAGTGGTAGAATCTGTTGTTGTTTAACCTGGACTCCTTTAAAAACTTGCTGAGCCTGGATCATGATCCGGACCAAAATGTAATGGATTGTTCATGGTGCCACACCCCACCCCGCCAAAAAAAATCATTCAAATCCATCTCAAACTCTTGTAGTAATGCTGCTAACAGACAGACAAACAAACGCTGGTGAAAACATAATAATCAAGTCCTATTTGGCTTTTTATTCATGGAAGTCTTTGCTGATATGGTGAACAAGATCGATTTGCACCAGCTAATGATGTCCCATAACATCAAATTTATATTGCATGGGTGTGTGGTGCATAATAAGAGTTAGTCTACATGTTTAATCCCTCGGAGGATGGATGATATAACAGTCTCTGTTACCATCTGGTCGGGGTTTAAACCTCTAAAAGTATAAAGGCTCTTGATCCTGTTGACAATACAGACTTAAATGTTTAAAAGGTTCTGCTCGCCTGCTGGGAGAGCTGGAAGGAATAATCTAGTTGGTTATCGAGCCAGATTGAGTTTCCTAATCTCCACGGGATATTTTAGGTGTAAGTGTTTGGATTTTCACTGATGCAAGATGCAACGTTATACAACAGAATCTCAACAGAATCGAATCTCCTGCAGTACAGGATGCCTGTCCTTAGGAGAGAGCATGCTTATAGAGCCACAAGGGTAACAAAGTGTTTAATGAAGGGTGAAATAGCTGTATTTATGAAAGCAGTGCAGGATGTGACTCCCTTGTATCTTACTGCTCATGATCTCTCCTATCAAATTCACTCCTGTAATTGCACATAATTTGCATTTTATTCTTACCGACTCTAGTCTAACCTAACTGCCTTATCTGTGTAATTACTTTGCAAGATTTCTATCTCTTTTTTTTTCTTTCTTGCTTCTCTCATTTCCATCAGCTCTGTACTCTTTATTCATTGCTTTTGCCTCGGGTTGAAAATTAAGTCTGTTTGAGCTGGAGAGCATCTGAGGGAGGGACAATAACATTTATCGTCAGCACTGTGATGCTAAGTGCTCAATCTGGGTTTCAGATCCTCTGTGAGGGAGGGTGGCGGCGGGCGTTTTCTGAATGCAGTACTCCACGGCGGGGTTGTAACTGTCAGGAGATGCCAGCAGCAGCGCTCTGGAAGAATTAAGCCCCTTTGATGATTATCACTCCTCAAATGTCATGTGTCACTCCCAGTAAGTGGTTCACTGCAGGATGAAAGACGAGAGGAGATGATGGTTTTCACCATCTACCAGTATTATTCATTTATTTATCTGCCGTCATGGGTACAACATTTGATAACTATTTAAATGTGCCCCAGTGTTGTAGTGCTCAAGACCGGTCTCAAGACCACTTTCTGAAGTTCTCGTCTCAGAATCAAACAGATTTTTACTCGGACTTGTCTCAGTCTCAGACAAAGACGGCTCAGGGTTTTAAACTCAAAAAAAAAAAAAAAAAAAAAAATAGTGGTGTATTTGGTGGATTATTTGTTACCTCCACCAAGGAGGTTATGTTTTTGCCGGCGTTTATCTGTCTGTTTGTTTGTTTGTCTTTGTTCAAGATAACTCAAAAACTTATGGACGGATTTTGATGAAATTTTCAGGGTGTGTCAAAAATGTGAAAAGGAAGAACTGATTTAATTTTCAGTTTCAATTTTGGGGGTGATCTGGAAGAAATCCTGGATTCTGGATCACTTTGAAATTTTCGTTAACATTGGGGTAAATGGGACCCAAAACATTGTTCCTCAATATCTCTGTTAATTGTTGCCCAAAGCTCATGAAATTTGACTCAGGGATTCACAATGTGTACTTTTATCAAATCCCAAAGGCTGATCCAGATCTGATCCAGATGGCGGATTTTATAGCAATATAGGTACTCTTACATTTTGGCCTAATGTATTGTGAGTTTTATGTTGTGTCTTGTATATATGTTCTATGTTTGCCACTGATATAAAATTCTTTTTAAAAAATGTAGGATTTTTATTTTGGAGTGAATTACAATATGGGGGGAAACTATGGTGCTTGGCGGAGGTCTGCGCTCTCCGAGTGCTTTTCTAGTTTCTCTGTTGTTGGAAAGCCTGTTTATTTACCTTCACATAACCACACATCTCTCAGCATGGTAACAGCATAATTCAGGAGGCTAAACATCGAATCTATCAATCAGTTCCACAATCTGTCTTGTAGGTTTCACTGACTATGTTTACATACACAAAATATTTTGTTTTTTCCTGTTATTCTGAAAAAGACAGTACTCCTAATCCTACTAAGCTGTTACATGGCAAATGGCAATGAATATTCCTGTAATATTCCCCTTTACATGCAGTCGTGCATACTCTGATTAACGTAACCGAATGTGGACTTGTTTGACCGAACACAGCCTCTGTCTTTTATTCCTTCAGTCGCCTTCTTTAAAATGTCGGCGTTGCGATAAATGAAACAGGCAATCGACTAAAATATTAAATCAAGATTAATCGCATGATTATCCATAGTTAAACGTGATTAATCACAAATTTAACACATTTTTTATCCGTTCATTGTTTATCCGTTAAAATTATTTTGTGTCAGTAGAATGTTATTATATTAACTCTGACAGCCCTTGTATTACTTTTTAGTATTTTTCCTTCATCTGTTTTTTGGGGAAATGCACCTGTGCAAACTGTCGATTAGTTGGTTTGTGTACAACAGAGGCTGAGAGATTATGTGTCGTAAACTGCTGTGAAAACCCCAATAGAGACGTTTATTCCAAATGCGCTGTGTACATGTCCAAAGAATGCTGCTTCAACCTGAATAATATCATCATATCCCACATGTCTTCATCGGAAAATGCTCCATTAGGAATGAGCACTAATTCAAAATATCCAAATGAAATATGCTGTTTCCATATCAAATTCAGAATACTGTCATATTCACAATAACAGTAGAATATTAGTATGCATGTAAATGTAGTCAATATAACATCTTACAGATTGTGTACTTTACAGGAATTAGGACAATCATTTTTAATAAATTAGTTTTTCCCACATCCTAATTTGGAGCGTTTACCCATTTAGAAAGCTTTTATTAAACCTTGCTGCTCTGAACAAGTGTTTTTTTTCCTCTTCTCAAGTCATTACAAAAGGCTTTGACTCAGCTATTGTACTTGGCTGCATGTCAGAGTTTTCTATTAGGACTTCTTGAAAATGTTTCACTGCTTTCACCCGAAGCCACATTCTGTCTTTGATGTGAGAAGTTTAATGACAACTTCAGCGTGTTTGTTTCAGTGACAAAGTAAAAATTTTAGAGCTGAATAACGTAAAAAAAAAAAAAAAACAGCTGAATTTACATAAATCATGACTGCGGTGAAACTCGATGCAGCGCAGCAGCTGGTGAATATTGCCTCGTTTCATAGAGGTGGTCATGTTTATTTACTGTAAATTGATGTTAAAATGCTGTAGTTGAAAAGATCTAATAATCTTACTATCATATTATATCATTTATACTGTGTATCTTGGTGACCATTGTACTCTGGTTAAACAAGTTCTGGGTTTTAACTGGCCTTGGTCCTTTCTATGTTCGCCTTGTGTTCGTTTCCTTGGGGCGCTCTACTTTCCTCCCATGCTATACCCATACATGATAGGTTTTACACATTCTCCTGCCATCGTCCTTGACCAAGACATAATGACATTATTTGTTTAGCTCTTCTCAAGCATGTTGCACAAAGAGCTTTCCAGCACAGGGAGACAACATAAAAAGACAATCACGTATAAAAGCAGCTGCATAAAAAGACACCATACTGAGTTGCATTAAGCGACCAAATACTGTAAGTCAAGTGGTCGGGCAAGATTGTGAGTATAATCTGAGTCAATAAGTGTGTAGACACAACAATGGGGTGAGAGATCCAAGATGTCCTTGGCAAAATAGCCACACCATTATCATTTTATTTAGACTTCTGAACTTTAGATAGATTAAAATGCACTTTCATGCCTTTTTAAGTCATTCAGAAAAGAAAAGTGAGTGGTTAGGTAAAAGGCTTTATAAAATGATGGCATTGGTGGTGAAGATGAAAACTCAGTGAGTGTCAACCCATTAAAATTGGTTCCAAGGCTCTTCCCATTTGCTGTTTGAGTACAGCTGGGTGGGAGTTGACAGCCTTGGCTGTTTCAGCATTGTAGCTCCAAAAAAGACACAACTTTAGTAAGAAAAGAGAAATGGCTCTTTTGAAACCTCGCACTAGCATGTTTTTGGCATTTTTGTCTATTTTTATGTAGTTTCCCTTTATGTATTGCTCTAGGCAAGGCAGTTTTAGTTGGCCTGCAAATTCAACACTTCAGTCCAGTGTAAAATATCTCTACAGCCTTGGTCAATGGATTGATGGGTTTTAATAAATCCCTGTTATTTCTCCCAACTGAGACACCAGCTGGTTAAATTTCTATCTAATCACAAAAAGCAAAAAATGTGAGTATTTTTGCTTCATGTGTGATATTTTATACATATGAATGGGGCTGGGCTGCACGGTGGTGTAGTGGTTAGCACTATCGCCTCACAGCAAGAGGGTCACAGGTTTGAATCCAGCTTGGGGCTCATCTGTGCAGCATTTGCATGTTCTCCCCATGTTAACAGGGGTTTTCTCCGGGTGCTCCGGCTTTCTCCCACAGTCTGGGATGAGTGGTTGAAGATGGATGGATGAATGGGGCTGTGTATTGGCAAGAATCTGGCAATATGATGCGTATCATGATACAGGGGTTGCAATTCAATATATTACCATACTGTAATGTATTACTGTAATGTATGCAAAACCATCAGTTTGGCTGCCAGAGGAGAGGACCAGCTTTTATCAGCGATACTCAGCGACTAAAGGGAGCTTTGTCATAAAAAAAAAAAAAAAAAAAACAAAACACCAAAAACCCATCTATATGGTCTTCTAAATGTATTCTATCATTGTGGCAATACAGGCATGTGCACATTAGGTATTTAGGAACAGTCAAGGCAGGAGGGAAACGTCATACCCAATGTGTTCAGAGGCAATGACCAAAATGCTGTCAGTTTTGGTTGTAATTATATGAGCTTATACCAAGTTTACATCTTATGGGATGGAAAGTAGTGTTGCAGACACCGTGTCACATTGATCCGTGTCACATTGATCAGATGATTGTAGAGCTGTCCTGAATATCATTTATTTGGGGTTCAAAGTTTTAGGGAGAAATACAACAATGAAGCATTCAAAAACTGATTTGTAGACTGATTACCGTGGCAACGGTCAAAGCTTCAAAAAATTAGAAGAAGAAGATAGAAGAAGATAGTCCTTTATTAGTCCCACGAGGGGAAATTCAATTTTTTTTTTTCAATTCAGGTCAACTCAATTCAGGTCAATTCAGGTCAATCCTAATTTGTACTGATTTGTACTTCTGTCGAATCTAAAATAAAACAATTTAAAGGAATACGTCACCCACAAAATGACCATCTGTATATCAATTACTCATCATGTGTTACCTTGAACTTTTGAAGAAAACTTTGTTTTTCTGCAGCCGTATGCTCACTACTTCCCAAACAAGAGCATTTTCGCTTCTGCACATCTCATGTACGAACTTGCAGCATGCATGAATTTAGTTAACCATGGAAGCAAACGAGAAAAACTGTTTTGAAGAAGTCAAGGTAACACGCAGTGAGTCATTGATGGTAATTTTAAGGCTGATGGATTTGTTGAACAATGTTCTTTGATTTGAGGGATAAAAGGGGCCATATTTTCCTAAGAGTATAAGAGGGCTCTCCCCAAACCTGCTCAAACTGGTCACCTCATGTCGGAAATGCAGAATAAGCCCTTAATGGAGGCAAATTATAGCATAGCTAGACAACTTCAAATAAAGACCATTTAGGAGAAAACTCTTTATTCCTTTTGTCCAGTGGTTAAGTGACAAATGTAGCCACATCACAAATTGCCCTCAAGCTCACACTCCAACAGAATGACTCCAATTTTTTTTCTCCAGTCACCTCTCATTCATTACAATGGGTCACATTGATGTAGCAAGCACAAAAATGCAAATTCACATCCAATTTCATGGATCTGAAAGCACTCAAAATAGCCTGAACCCTGCCATGGAGAAGCACATGGAGGTGCAGAGCCGTGATGGGCTTGATAAGATGATCCACGGGGTGCAGAACAGCTTGGGTTGTCAGGCATTGTTGGCTTTTAGTGTGTCTAGCTCATTTACGCCCCACCATACTCCAAAGGAATATTGATCAGGAGAGCTACACTCTCAGTGTGAGTTGAGCATCTCTGATATTTTCTGATGTCTGAGTCTGATTTTAGAAAAGAGTTAAATCTGGTTCTGTGTGTTGCTCACAGCATCTGCTGATGTAAAGGGCACGGTGGGCAAAAGACGCCCAATATCTGGCCCTGGATTTCTTTGTAATTATGGTAAAATGTTTGATTTGATGCGCTGTTTTTCAAACCCCAACCACACACACACACACACACACACACACACACAGTCACACACACAGATGCTGGTTTGGAGCAGATGGCTCACGTGAGCTGCTTCACTTGGTAAAGAATGAAGGGAGGTAATCTTACATGGTAATTGTGCAGACAGTTTAATCAGAGAAGATGTTTCGTCTGTGAATGAAGTCTGTTCTTTTTTTCAAAGCCTGTGCAGCTGGTAAACTGACAGTAAATGAAAAGTCTGTTATATTCACGATTTTAAAGAAAAATAATACACTAATGCACATGTAGTACAAAACTGTTTTGCCATTCAAAACATATTCCATCCATGCGTGCTTAAAGATAGAAAATCTTTGTGCTTGTACTGTATATGTGTACTGTGTTATGTATATGGGAAAGTGTGTGTATTGTTTATTTTGTCCTTTGTTCAAGCCATTTTATCTACATTTCTTACTGGTTTCACTTTCATTATCCTATTGCCTTATGCCTGCCCTTTGTGAAGCACTTTATTTCCCGCCACATCAGCAACGCTGGTTTTGTTTTTCACCGTGTGACTGTGTGTGTGAGTCAGCATGTCAAAATGTGGTCGTGCAGACGCCTACTGTAGCAGTAACTACCATAGCGTCGCAGCCATGAAAGACACAGTCATGAAACTTTCTGGCCATGTAGTTGAGATCAAAATGAGGTTCGAAGATGGGTGTGGTCTAAGAAACAATATCTGGTTGTGTAAAGTGAAGCCAATGCTGCAGTGCTTTTAACCTGCATTCTTTCTAACAGCCAGCAGGGGGCGACTCCTCTGGTTGCAAAAAGAGGTCTGATTGTATAGAAGTCTATGAGAAAATGAGCCTCCCTCTCACTTGATTTATGACCTCAGTAAACATTGTAAACATGAGTTTATGGTCTCAGTCACTAGTTTCAGGTCTTCAATACAGCATGATGTTCATTTAGTAAATTATGGTCCCGTTTAGAGTCAAAGAAAGATAAAGATAGTCCTTTATAGACCATAAAGGAGGTGATGCTTTAAAGCAAAACCCCTCATCTCTTCTGACATCAGGTGCCTGGTTCATCTGATGTCAAAATCATGTCAGAGAAGAGATGAGGAGTTTTGTTTTAAAACATTTGGAACTGAGCCATGTTGGTTTTGAAAAATCTGACTTTTCAGTATGAACCAGATCAGTTTTTGATCCTGTGGTCTGGTCCTGTGGTGCCTGATTGGCAGCACCTGGAGCTCAAAACAAGAGTCAATACCAACAGAATACACTGTTAAGCATTGGCAGAGAAGTTGGCAACTCTCACTTGGGCGCTACCCATATAATCAGCTGTGCTGCTCATCCCACAAATGCATCATCCATAAGAGTTGGACATCATTGTGAAGGTAAATAAACAGGCTTTCCAACCATCTAAAACACAGTGCCAATTAGCATTGTAACAACTGAGAAATAATCCACCAAACACATTTTTTTACCAAGTTTATCTGCAAGCAATGGATTTTACAAAGTGTTGGATATTCTGACAGTCTGAAAGCTTCAATTTGAGTTCAGTTTGAAATTTGGAAGTTAAAGTAAGATTCAATCAAATTACAAACTTTTTTTTGTTAATGTTTTTTGTTTTTTTTCGTAAAGATTTCGGTCATGATTGATTTAAATATTTGTATATTTCAGTGAAAACAATGGAACTGTGCTCAGTAGTCTACAGTACTTTTGTTGACACATGAGCAGAAATAGAAAAAAATATATATGTATATGTACATGAGCTTCAAGTTGTCAGAATTGTGTGCATTGTTCTATGAGTGTATACAATGAACTGTGATTTTCAAGAATGTCACCATAGACACCATGTTCACAATACCGGAAACGTACTGTATAAATATTGCAATATTTTCATCTGCGGGCCATAGGCTATATCATCATCCTCTCATTTGGCTGACTGACAGACATTTATTTAAATGAAAATCTCTGATTGCCACATTAAGATATGCAGGTAAGCATGACATTACATGAACACCATCAGAGGTTTGAGAATAATTGCTTCTACAAACATATCTGGCATATATTGCATTAAACTGATAAATTAACAGGCCTACATTTCCCACATTCACTTAAAAGCTTAATCACAGCTAGAGGGATCTACAGTGTAGTTGGCTGGTCCTGAGGGACCCTAACTGTGCTCAATCTGTTCATGCACAGAGAGGCTTTATGGATCAGCCATAGATTTAAAATTGGCCACTGAGGCATCCACACAATCTGTCTGCACCAAATCTGAAAATAATGTAGTATAAGCTTTCCACTAAATCATTTGTGAACCAAAAAAAACAAAAATTTCAATTGTGATAATGTAATGTTGTTCTACTGGATGCAGTTCTCCATTATTCACAAGGTCTGCGGAGATCATGTACAGTATTTATCATGCAGAGGCTCATCCTGCTGTGCTTGTACACAGGAGGTGTCAGTTTTGCATTCTTTATGTCATTATATGGCAGCCGCACATTTGGCTGCACAGGCTGCCGTATCTCCAAGAGCCACAGCAGGCAAGAAAAGGCAAAGTGTTCAGGGATTGCTGTCTCTATTTGCTTTCTCTCAGCAGGTTGTCAACAAGTAATCGGTCTCCATACAAATGATGTTTCAGTCTTAGTCATTTAATTGTTACTGGTCTGTGTGCGGTGGATGAAACACAGAAAGTGATAACAATACGCAGTTCCAATTAAATTCACTCATGTGTGACTTATACTTGAGGAATTGCTTTCTGCTCCAGTCAGAAGTGTTTAGGTCTTTACAGCACTCTGCCCGCATTTATGCAAACATAGCTCGCTTCATGAAAATATGCTGAGTTTCTGCATCGTACGACACCGTTGGAACTCTGGTCTGTAGCTGTGCTCTCACCAGATATGTGAAATTACTGAGTCGCCACAGATATTTTTTGTTGTACATTTTTACCTCTGCAAACATCTCAGCATGTCCTGTGTGCTTATGGCTTTTGTGTGGACTGATTTGATTATTTTTGCTTTATTGCTTTTGTGCTTGTGGTTAACAGACTTGGAGAACTTCAAGACCCAGAGAAGAAGTCCAGTGAGGGTTCGTGAAGGTCAGGGAGTGGTCCTGCTATGTGGCCCACCACCCCACATCGGAGGTAAGACAGCTTATTCTCGAGTTCTTTATCATGTGAAGATGTTTTAATTTGGGCTGTCGAAGTTAACACACTAATAGCAACTTGACACAGATTCTTTTTAAATTCAATGCTAATTTGACAAAAACACATTTTTCTAACTTGTGATTTTTAATTAACCTCTTAAACATTTGACGGGCCCTGCACCTATTTGATCTTTCGGCGGTTTTAGCAGGTGCAGTTTTAAAGCTAGAGTGAATGTACTGGCATCATACGAAACTATAATAGAAAAGATTTCCACACACTTAGCACATATTATCCAGTGCCTTAGCTAAGATTTAGACAGGTGGGAGCAGTTGTTCATCCTGCATACCCTCATATGAAACTATAAAACCTGAGGAATCCATGGTACCGATCATGTCATACTGGGTCATTGCAACGGAGGTTAAATTAGATTAAATGCTCCAAACTTAAGCAGTTTTTTTTTTTTTTTAAAGAAAAACTGATATGCCTATTTTCAAAGGGATCCCTTGACCTCTGACCTCCAGATGTGTGAATGTAAATGGGCTCTATGGGTACCCACGAGTCTCCCCTTTACAGACATGCCCACTTTATGATAGTCCCAGTCAGTCTGGATCAAGTCCTAGTCAAGTCAGCACTCTGACACACTGACAGCTGTTGTTGCCTGTTGGGCTGCAGTTTGAGCATTTTTTTATGATAAATGCAGTACCTGTGAGGCTTTCTGGACAATGTTTGGTATTATCTGTGTTGTTAATTGATTTCCAATAATATATAATATACGTATCCTTCAAGGTACATTTTGAACAGATAAAAAATGATGTGTGGTTAATTTGAGCTTAATCATGCCTAATTATGGGCAGTCATGAGATTAGTTGAGATTGAATATTAGAATGAATTGACAGCTCTACTTTTAACCTTACACAATTGGAGGACTGAGGACTCATCTATTACATGTTCATCTCCACAAAGTGGAAGTCACATGTGTGCTCCCCCTCACATTGCCTGGCTGTGTGTTTTGTGTTGTTGAGGTCAGTGGAGTGAGTAATTTTTACTTTGGAACACTCTGGCCTGTCAGGCTGATTTTCAATGG
Source organism: Pterois miles (assembly GCA_947000775.1). Classification (NCBI taxonomy): domain Eukaryota; kingdom Metazoa; phylum Chordata; class Actinopteri; order Perciformes; family Scorpaenidae; genus Pterois; species Pterois miles. The sequence goes on from CAMQGK010000300.1 coordinate 13,284,968, forward strand.
GGGTGAGGAATAAGTTTGGCATGCAGACTGGAGAGGCTGTCTGTGGCTGGGGCCCTGCCAAGCTGAGTAATAGAGCTTCTCTCTGAAGGTGCTTTGTGAGCTTCACATCAGCCCTTTGCATCCATGACATTATCATTGGGAGTTAGCACCCAGTGCTATTACCTCCTACACAGGGGTCTGGAGATGGGGTTTTAGTTGTACCAGCGAGCAAGGCTGAGTGTAATGTGTAATTCTCCACTGTTGGAAAATCTGGATGTACTGTAACATACTGAACAGAGCGAGGGGGGAGGTTTCAGCCATTATTTCTAAAGATCAGTTTTAGTGTGTAGTATTAGTGTTTTTACTGTGGCTGAGACCAAATTATCCTTCTCACTTTCATTTTTCTTTTTAAAAGCATTGACTCATACAGTGTATATTTTGTGGCAATCTCTTATGGTATGTCAAAGGAAAATAGTGTTGACATTCAACATACTGGTTTTTCCTGTTTTGTGTCAGAAAAGCTGTGGTTAGTATTGTTCATGTTATTTTTATTTGTTATGTATTTCTACCGGTTAAGGCTGTAGAATTATGGTCAGATGGTGGAGCTATAACAATAAACTTTACGTTTTGCCCTGTAAGTTTTTAACCATAAGCCAGCGTCATGGCTCCAAGCTATAGACCAGACCAGCACGGCTTTATGGCTCCAAGCTATAGACCAGACCAGCATGGCTTTATGGCTCCAAGCTATAGACCAGTCCAGCACGGCTTTATGGCTCCAAGCTATAGACCAGACCAGCATGGCTTTATGGCTCCAAGCTATAGACCAGACCAGCATGGCTTTATGGCTCCAAGCTATAGACCAGACCAGCACGGCTTTAGGGCTCCAAGCTATAGACCAGACCAGCACGACTGTGCTCCCTTTTGGGGGAAAGAAACTTGCCGTAACAGGAGAGGAAATGATGGAAAGAAAGAAAGAAAGAAAAGAAAGAAAGATATTCCTTTATTAGTCCCACATTGGGGAAATTCAGATTTACACTCTGTTGTTCACACAGTACAGTTCACACAGTACATATACATGTCAATGGAGAGATGTCAGAGTGAGGGGGCTGCTCCTGACAAGCGCCCAGAGCAGTTGGGGGTTTGGTGCCTTGCTCAGGGGCACCTCGGCAGTGCCCAAGAGGTAAACTGGCACCTCTCCAGCAACCAGTTGGTCTTGGTCCATGGGGGATTTGAACCCGGGTCCTCCACATCCTAACCCAAGTCCTTACGGACTGAGCTACTGCCGCCCCTAAAGCTGTTGTGTAGCAGGTTAACTGAGGCTTTCACACTGACGTTTGAGACTCATACGATACGTGAATATTCACTGTCAGCGTGCTAAATGGCTAAATGAGTAATACAGTCATACATTAACGTTCTAGCAGCATCAGACTGTCGTCTCCAACTAAATCTTAGCCTATAGGTCAAACAGCTGCTTATTTACAGACAATACTGAGCCTAACTGGATTCAGTCAGATATGTAGAGAAGTCTGGATAAACAATATTTGGCCACTGTGTTAGACGGGGGACGACTGAAGGGACATGACGGTGATCAGCCTTCATTTATTATGATATCATGAACACTCAGGTTCAGGCAAGGTTGCAAGTTATTTATTAGACAAGATGAATGCATATGAAATTACAATCCAAACACACATTAGATTGCCTTAAAGTCTATGGGGTCGTTGGTTTTCTCTCCCCCAGAAGGGGACCGACTGACTGACTGACTTTTTGCAGTGTACCCGTATGTGCTGGTCCGGATGTATTCTGGATGGGGACGCGCTCCAAGCTGTTTTATATGCTAGTTTTATATGTAATTTTGCATACATATTGTGATGTGTAATGATTTTGGCCATATTACCCAGCCCTAATAACAGCACACTATAAACTGTACTATACAGTATGACACTGAGGAGCAGCTAACAAACATGCACTTAAAGTTTCGGCTGCTGGATGCAACATTAAGAAATTATTGTTGGTGATGTTTGAGTAAACTTTAGTCGACTGGCGGTGTGCTGCCGTGGGAAACCATGCTGTTCAGCTGCTGCAAAGACAACAGGATGAGATGCTTTTGTTCTTGTAATTATCACACAGTCACTTGCTAACCTAAGAGTAGGCTTACATTTGTAGTGCTTTGCTCTGCATATGTTATAATGAGACACCTTGCCTTGTGTTGAGCCACATGCTTACATTTGGCAGCCTGGTAGTGAACATCCCCTGGTGGAAGGTGTCCAAATGCCAACACATACACAGACACACTCCAGTCAGCTCAAACCTAAAACAGCAGCATTGTCAGGAGTGCTGGACTGTAGTAGCAGTGTCATGACAGTGTCTAAAAATATTTTTGAAAGATTTTGGCAACCACAATTTTATATTCAATAGTTTATTCATTATTCGTGTATGCAAAATCCTGTCTGGTTTCTTTCTAGAAGCTCTGTCTGTTGTGAAGGCAATCGTTCCGGCACCAGGCTAATGTTTACAATTTGGAGGAGGAAGATTGCTTCCTTTATGTGAGTGCATTGACAGGGAGTGTGGCGCTCACTGGCCAACCATTCGGGTCTTAGCAATGAGTGCAGAAATGAGTCAACAATTGACTGACGTCTCCTTGGAAACATTACATGTCCCACATCCTTGTGGGTAATTTGCACATATTACACAAACAGGCTGCAAGCCAGAAAAGGGAGGAGACATCCGGTAACCAAGCATTAATTTGGCACTTGGAAATGTATTGATGTAGTTTAATGAATCACCTTTAAGTCAACTTTGAGTTAAGAAAACAATCTAGTTTGTGTGTGTGTTAAATGAATGCTGACGTAAGTGTAGGTTATACCATTTTGTTCATGGCAATACACTGTAAATAGTTATAAATCTTGTATACAGTTGTTGCAGCGTTGTTTGATCTGTTTTAGTAGTCACGCATAGTGGGTTAAAGGAGTACAGAGTGCAGTATCTACTGCAGGTAATTGTTTCTATTCAGAGCAAGTGATTAAGTTGTTTTGTATTCCTATTGTGTGAGAACAATCCTCATATTTTTTGGCAGAATTAAAATGTGATGATTGAATCATAATTAAACTGTAATTTTATGATGTTGTGCCAGTTACAGACAATTTTGGATCTGATTATTCGCCAAACATTCAGATTTTTGCCTGATTACAATTATGTGAGGACACAGTGAAAGTTAAGGTTAGGTACATATGCATAAGTATGGCATATGTACAGCACATTGTTAAATGGTACAAAAGAAAGCTTTTTTAGATCTTAAAGATTTTGTGTTATATGGAGGCTGCATGTAAAGATGGAAGACATGACAGCTCCCTAAAAGTGAAGCCAAAACAACTGGCTTGCCGCCTGGTGGCTGGCTGCAGTACAGCTCATAAATACTGCCCCTCCATGTTAGCGGATGGCACACGGGTCAAACTAAATAATCAAAGTACACGTCTTATCACACTGATGATTGGTCCAGTGTTCATTTTTCTGCTAAGTTTGGTTTTAATGAGTTATTTGACGCTATAGAAGGGGAGTGAGACTGTGAGTCTTGCTGACAAGCAGCAGCCATGCTCGGCTCGCGTTGGGCGGCTGACCTCGATACCACGACTCCACCCAGTCACTACTGCATTAGGGCTGTCCTGTATACCATTGTTTGGGCTTCAAAGCTTTGGTGACAGATACTCAAAGGTATTTGAAGCTTCAGAACAGTGACGCTGCCACACTACTGTACGCACACGCAACTCATCCATGTGAGAATAATAATAAATGTTTTGGGATTATTTCTAATTTCATGGGCTATGTGAGGATTTTTACCTTACCATTACATGCTTATATATATATATATATATAAAAAAGCAAAAAAATAAATCATTTGAATGCTGGTTTGGCGGTCAGTTTGGCGGGCAGCTGTCGAAGCTTCAGCCCTGTACTGCGTAGACTCTGGCTCCAGATGATGTCAAAATCTCAACATGGCAGCTCCCGTATCTGGGATCTTTCGGCTTCACATCTGTACAGTCGGAGGAAGTGGAGACGTATCGTCCATCTTTATACACAGTCTATGTTATTGGACAGATGACCAAGACAAAGGGAACTTGTGACCTGAGGAACTCACATTTTCAAACCTCAAGTGCTGCTGCTCGGCTCTGGAAAGGGTTGGAAGTGTTGAATGACCTTTTCTAGAGATCATAAGGCTCATGATGTAAAAACCGCACCTGCATTTTAAAGCATAGGAAAACAGATCTGATGATGAATTTCATTTTAGTCATATTAACAGCAGGCACGAGCGTCACCTCTGTAAGAAACATCACACATTTGAAACTCACCTAATCATGTGAATCAGCTCCATGTTATTTTTTTTTCTCACTCATGTCATAGGCGCAGCTTTTTCCTTTTTCTTCTATTGTGTATTATTTGACCTTTTCACTAACAGGTGGGGCTTTCTGGATTCTTTGTCATCTTTTGTTGCTATGCTCTCTTGCAATAAGGAGACATCGGGACACCATTTTATTTAAATGAGCATTAAAAATGTAACATCTCTCTTTATAAACTAATTTTCATAACATGCAGGAGACTCCCCCAGCTTCTGATGTTGCACTTTGCTCAAGAACTCCAGCTGCTTTGTTTTGATGGCGGTCTTGCATATTTGACAACATCGCACTTCGCAGATGTTTACCAAGATGAATGTCACAGTGTGTTTGGGTAAAAATTTGACTAAATCATTTGAGAGACGATGTCTGGGTCTTGATGTTTTTGTCTGCGGCAAAATGTTAATAGATTTATTCAATAATTTACTTCAATAATTCATGTTCATCTTGTCTGTCATTTATTGCTAAAACTTGCTCCTCGCCTTTATTTAGACTCCAGACTCCCTCTGGACCTCCCTCCAACATGACACTGATCATTTGGGACTAGAGTCCTGGAGGGGTTGTTGTCAGTAACCAACACTGTTACATTGCACCTGGCCCATATCTGTCACCTCTCGTCTCATACGAAGCCTTTACCTGCGCTTAAACAGAAATGATAAGAGGATCTACTCTAATGTAAAATCTGTAGGCCTGTTACATGTTTTGCCATCGTCATTTTATTATGTAAGATGCTGAGAAAACACTTGTAATGTCAGTGAACCATGTAAACATCCATTTGGAGTGAGTGATTCTCACTAGATGAACGTATCATATTATCATAACTATTTATTGGCGCTGTCAATTGATTAAAACACGTAATCAGGATGAATCACAGATTAATCTCATTATTTATGTGTTCAAAATGAACCGTAATACTCTTATCAACATGGGAGTGGGAAAATACGATACTTTATGCAAATGTATGTATACCTTTATTATTGGAAATCAATTAACAACACAAAACAATTACAATCATTGTCCAGAAACCTTCACAGGTACTGCAATTAGTATAAGAAATATGCTCAAATCATAACAAGCCCAAAAGGCAGCAACAGCTGTCAGTGTGTCAGTGAGCTGACTTCACTATGACTTCACCCGAACTGCATGTGATTATCATAAAGTGGGCATATCTGTAGAGGGGAGTCTAGTGGGTACCCATCAAACCCATTTACATTCACATATCTGGAGGTCAGAGGTCAAGGGACCCCTTTGAACATGGCCATGACAGTTTTTCCTCTCCAAAATTCAGCACAAGTTTGGAGTTTTATTCAGCCTGTTTATATACACTGGGGAAGCAGCGATCACTTTTACTGTTTGTTCCATGAGTAAATTTGCTATAGTGCCTGTCTGACTTACCAGTGTTAATAAAGCGCATGAAAGTTGGCCCATTCATTTCAGGACGTTGTGAGGAAGCCTGGCCTCACGGAAGGAAGGTGGTGGGAGGCAGCAGCTATGACTAAAAAGTTTGTAGGTACACAGCAGCTTAAAATTAACCAATTAACCAAGGAAAACTCAATACATATCAACGAACTCAAAGTTTTGTAAGTTTGCACTGCTGCAGATTAGAGATGGACCAACACAGTTAGAAATATGTCTAAATGTGACAAATGTTGTGGACTCACCCAATTCGTCTCTCTGACATTAAGTTGTTCTTATCCTCAATTCAAACACTGCAGTGGAAATAGAGTGATATAGAGATTGTGTGCCTGAATGAATTATTAATACTATGTTATTTCTTACAACATCAGCCAAAACAAGTATGGCAGTTTTATTAGCATGTGCATGCATCTGTCTTCTTCCAGGATCTATCTGTGACAACAGATGCCTTAAAAGGTGCTCTGTATGATATCCAGAGCATTAATATAGCAGCAAACAGTTATTGTCTGTGTAAAGGTGTTGAGAAATAATGTCTACCTGAGCAGAGAATGAAGTCGTTATCCAGCCTTCTCCTCGCTTTGTTGACATCGCCGAGTCGGCCATGTTCGATTTTACTGCATGTGAACGTGCCCACTGGCTAGCTCACGGCCACCCCTCTGCAATGCTCTCATACGACGGTTACGGCTAATAACACCATCCCCACCGTCATTGCAGAAACGTAGCACCCACCTTCCGGTTCCCCCCACGTTAATACTGTTCTGCTGTCAGTCACTCCTGTCGTTGTTTTCGCTGTTAGTATCGTTAGCTATGAGCTGCAGACTCATCCGTTGCCACTGAGAGCTGTAGAGGAGGCAATGCTATCAGTCTTGCATTTAACACATTTAAAAGATAAATCTGTACTTTTTCTTTTGTCTACATTTTTCTTGGAAATATTTTGAAAAACATAATAAATCTGGTTTGCAGAGAAAAGTAATAAAATATGGTCAAGTCAGTTGTTTTGACATATTGAAGAAGAAGAAGAAGAAGAACTACCTTTATTAGTCCCAAAATGGGGAAAAATAATTAAACTTTTTAAAAACCAAAAAAGGGAAAATGCAAAAAAAAAAAAAAATAAAAAAAGGGAGAGTGGAGGGGGGGGGGGTCTTAAGGGCCCCGGGGGGGGGGGGGGGGGCGTTCGGGGGCGGGGGGGGCAGGGGGAAAAGGACCCCCCCATCACACCACATTTTTTGTGGGGAGGGGCCCCTTCCACCCAACCCCCAAAGCGCCCCCCCCCTGTTGAAATGAGTCATTGACTTTGTGACACCAAGAAAGGTACAGAGACGGATGTCGTGCTAATAAATGCTCAGAACTGATCAAGAATGACGCATCCAAGGTGTCTGATATGTAACACACGGATGTTCAAAATCCCAAATTCATTATCGATGTCTCCAGACTGTCATCAGTGATTTTATTTAGGTGAATGGTGGATACTTGCTAATCTTGGTTAGATTCATTCAAACTGGGTCAGTCTGCTTCCCGGCGGTTCTCCTCATATCAAATAAACTGGTTTAGCACAGTCAATACATGCTTTTTGATTGACCGACCAGTAACATAGGGACTGCTTTTGTTCATCCCAACAGCCCCTTGATCCCTTCTTGTAACATAGCTGTTCTCCGGAGACCTCGCACAGTGCTTGGAATGATCCATTTTCTGACAATATTGTCGGCAGCTGTCATCATAGATTATGCCTATTTCTGGAGACGCTGAGGATGCTGGGATGTGCTTTAGGATGAATCATCTCCAATTTTCTAACATCTTTGCTGAAAGGATAGCCCGACCATATCTGCTATGGTAATGATGTACCCCGTCTAGCCTTAGTTGCATGCACAAACACATACTCTTGTCCTTATTCAGCCTCTTTCTTAGACTGCTAATTTGAATGGCTGTACTGCAGCTGGTCACTTTCATCCACAGAGAAACAGGGCTGCATCTAATGAGTATTATCATTATTGATTCATCTACGGATGGTTTGTCTGATTAACTGATTAATCAGAGGATTACAAGATGGCTGCCACCTGTATGTGTGCCTCAACAAGGCCTTCTGAGTTGAGAAAGATATACTGCTGGATATTCTGCATATTTCCACAACTAATTACTTGGCTTTGGAGTTTCTCTGGGTGCTTTGGTTCCCCAATCCGGGTTTGAACCTGGAACCCGCTTGCTGTGAGGTGACAGTGCTAACCACTGCACCACCGTGCAGCCTGAGAAACACTGTTGAGCATCTCAAATTAATCTTCAGGTTCCCAGGTTTCAGATGATCTAGCTTTAAACCCGAGCCAGCTACAAACTCTGAAAGACAGAATAGCAGCTGTTGGATTGTTAATAGTTTATATAAGAAAAGGTTGATAATTGAAATCCATGTATCAGTAGAGTTTTGCCCAACAAAATACTGTGATACAACGATACTATGTTGTGTTGATTTTGTTCCCCCACCCCTATTTCAGAGGTTTTATTTTGTTCAAAATCCAAAGATATTCAGTTGTATCTGCTAAGTACATACATAAAAGCAATGCGACTCTGGTTTTATGCATCTCACAATGTAACTTACACAGAATAGAAATAAGAGCTAGGAACAAGGTCAACAAAGCTGGACGTGTAAATGTAAGGAATGGGCAGCACTGTTATGTACACAAGCAGTGAAAAAATAAGTGTATATTACATAACTATTATATAAATATATGTATATATATATATATATATATATATATATATATATATATATATATATATATATATATATATAGCACCACTGACCAACATTAAAATGAGAATAATAAAACAGAGTAAAAAAAATCTGCAATGGAAATTGACTAATAGTTGCAGCCCTGTGAACTGTGTAGAAAAGTACATATAATGTAAAATTAATTCTAGTATACAGTAAGTGAACCAGCTTCATACCTTGAAGTATCAATAGGCAGCTGAATTTGTCTCCAGATGTTTCAGCGTAAGAATCATGTTCTGTCTTAATATACATTCATGGAAATAATGTGGATACATTAGAAAGGTATTGTAAGTACATGATACATGCTCTACTCTGTTTACAGCACAATTAAAGTATTGTTGAAACACAGAAAATCCTCAGTGTTATTTCAAAAGACCCGCAGTGTTGGAAAAGTGAAAAACATGCACTCATGCAGTAAAGGTGACAGAACATATTTCATGATCAGCACAATATAGCTTTAGACACGGACCTGCCTCATCTCCCCTTTAACGGATTTCAATATAGCATGCATGATTCAGGAAGCCATTATTTCATTTTAACGATGCCTGAAAACCCTCCAGACAGCTGCAGGAAGTAGTTTGTTGCAGCCAGGATGCTCTAAAATGGCGAGGCAGTTTGGAGTTGCACTTACAGAATGACAAAAATATCGTGTCCAAGAGGCGCTCCGGCGGTGTTGTTCCACTGTGCCGTGTACTGTATTTGCATTAGATGTCAGTCTGTGTCATCTTTTGCTTTGAGAGAGTCTGAATGACTGTGGGTAGTCCGGGACCTAATGCATCTGACCTCCTTTCGCTAATGGAAACGGCCCTTTTAGATTTACTCAAGGCTGAAATCACTTGTTCTCTCTTTGCAGTGCACCTATCTCAAAACAGAGGCTGCTCGCTGGCCAGTAACACACATAGCTTGCAGGGATTTTTTCCCCAAGTACGTGACCTAAGCCATTTCATAGAGTGAACTTGTTGTGTGTTATGAATACAGATAGGTAGCCCTGGTTAATGGCTGTTACTGTCTAGGGAACAGACTTGCAAGTACAAACTGGCACAAGTTGTGCATATACTCTCTTTGATACAATACACACTTGTACAAAAGCCCCACTCTGAATTCAGTATGTCCTTGGCCTGTCATGTTGCATTTCTCTTCCCTCCTCTCCAATCATTAAGGGGGAATTGATGCTGCCTGTTCATTATACAAGGGCTAAATGGAACCACAATGAAAATCTGCCACTCACTGTCAGTCGTGATTGCATTATTCCATTACCGCCCATCTGCAGGAGGCTCTCAAGTCAAATCACCATTGGTATTTTCCACTTCCTATTTCCTGCTTCCTGTTTCTCACTATGAATCTTTAACTAACCAATTAGTAACCTCTTATTTTCTGTTGTTCCAGTTTGTTGTGCCCTGCACCTTTGGAAGTTATTGTTTCAAAAACAGACATTAAATATACATGACGTGAGGATGAGAGCTGGGATATATTATTAAGGGGAGAGAGGGTATTACAGCTGGTATCTTTCAATAAAGTCACGAAGGTCCTCCTGGCATAGCTCAGTCAGTAGACTCAGTATTTCTTGGTTGTATGTTCGAAACCCATGTAGGGTGGAGGCATTTTCAGCTCTTAATCAGTATGACTGTTTTTGTATTGTATTTGTATTACTATAATCCATCCCGTGTCCTATATATATTTATTCTTTTTCTGTAAACTTGAAAAAAAGAAAAGAATATGGAGTACCAGGGCCACGAATGTCTAAGGACCACAAAAGGAAGCGCTTTGTCCGGGTAAATGGCTTTGCCCCAAGCCTTTCCAAGCCGACCGGTTGCAGTGCACCACCTCGGAGGAAATGCGCCTGGCGGGGGCCAGCCAGCGCCGGGCAGAGGTCCCGCTGTGGGCTGCATTCAAAACAACCCGACCCAAAGAGAAGACTGGACCCTGGCGTGACGGGCTGTTACCGGCCTCACCCCATTCACGGGCAACACCGGGCAACTACATTTCCCCAGTCCGCCCGTCTGATGGGATTCGGCGCTTGGGCTCTTCCCTTTTCGCTCGCTGCTACTGAGGGAATCCTGACAGGCTGCACCTTCCCTGCCAATAGGCGAGGTTTCAGCGCCTTCAGCGGACACGCCCCAGCGTCTCGGAGCAGACAATACGGCTTATTTTTCCATGATTTTGAAAGCTAATTTTACATACTTTGCTATTTTTTTATCATTCAAATTTGGCTGGGTGGTTAATAGCACATTTTCTGTGATGTGACAAACCCAGAATGCAATTTTTACATGGCCTTTAACAGAATCGTTCAACCTTTTTTGAAAATACACATATTCACCTTCTGGTTGAGAGTTAGATGAGAAGATCAATACTTTAATGTCTGCTTGTTAAAGTCAGGCGATAGTTAGCTTAGCTTAGCATAAAGACTGGAAATGAAAGGAAACGGCTAGCCTTGCTGTCTAAAGGTAATAAAAATATTGTTTGTTAAATCCATACAACAGCTTAATGAAAAATAAAGATTTTTTTTTTTTGGTTGCCTGGCAACTTCATGGTGACAACAGCCCTCCAGGAAGTTCTTCTTCCAGCCAAAAGCTAGTTCAGCACATAAACAGTAATACTGTAAATTGGAATTTTTTAGTTTTTTTTTCTTCAGGTCATATTTCTTTAATGCAGTGTTTTTCAACTGGTGGAAAATTATCCAGATATTCTTAATTGGTCTAAAAACTCAATAACATGCCATCGTTTTCCTCAGTATCACTAGGTGGCAGCAGTTACTATAGAGTACTAGAGTATTAATACTCAAGAGACAAGAGAGGTGATACAGCTGTAGCGATGCATGAGACAGGTAGAGACAGTGATGGTGAGGAGACAGGGCCCGGGACAAAATTCAGACCCTGATGAAGGGCCTAGTATGGGAGGGAGTACAGCGAAAGCTATCTTTCACCGGGGATGCCATCCTCTGGACAGTTTTTCAACATTACTCCCATTTTCCATTCAAATTTGACTGCTATAAAAACTAAAAACAGAGACTGAGAGCTGTTGAAGAAGAGCTTCGTGTGTGTCTGTCTTCAGTTCCTCCCATGATATCAGCTTTGTGTTCATCTAAACAGGCCCAGGTCATGGCTTAAAAAAGGTTGAAAAACACTGCTTTAATGTGCCATGAACATCTGTCTATACAGTAAGGTTGTTAGCTGACGTGAAGCTAAATGCAGGGTTAGATTGTACACTATATACACCAGTGATTCTCCATTTTAAATCTACAATAGTTCATACATGACATTCTGATCTAACATATAACTACATTTAATATATGCCTAATACGTTTCTTTTGTATTGTTGTAGCACATAACTAATGTCTGATTTATTCTCCACAAATGCATCCTATGCAGGCACCTCTCACGTGCTAGGCATACATATTGCTGCGGCGGATTGCACATTGCATGTAATTTCTTTCTTAATTTGGACCTGCGGCTTTCAAAACATTTGTCAGGCGGTCTTTGGTTTATTGGAGAGTTGTGATTCAGTAGTTCCATATAAGTTTGGCCCAACACAACTCCGTGGCTCCAACAAAACATGGAAGAGTTGGAGGAGGAGGAGGAGCTCCTGTGCCTAGAATTAGTAAAGCTGGTGCTGTAATGGATGTTAGGTATGGAAATCCCATCTCCCGGCTCTGATGCTCCATCAAACTTCGGTGGCATCTGTGGAGCCTGGTGCATTGTCACATTTTCAAGAGGTGCGCAGCTTTGCTCTCTGCCAGCTCCGCAAACCATCTCCGCAGCTCTGTGGGAGCTCTGCTCAAGCTTTTCCGCAGAGGTATAAATTACACTATACAAGTGTAAAAATATCAAATTACTCCAAAGGAACATACATGATGGGGTCCCCGGTGTACCCCATCTATCTTGTAAGGGGTCCTTGGCTGAGAAAACCTCTGGTTTATACACCATAAAGTTATATACCTTATAGTTTCCAAAATGTGGCACATTGGAAAGCAGGAAATCTCATTGGCACAAAACAGACAGACAGATGTGATTTCACTGTGTGGTTTCCATCTCGTGTTGTGTTCTTGGGATGATCACAAGGTCAGGTTGTCCTTTAGTCCAGCCCACATAACAACACCCACCCTGTACTTGTACAAGGAGGATTTTTCACATGTGCATCACAAGTTCTCGGGATTCGGTGTTGCGTCATGATTTGAAAGGTTTGCAGTAATATGTCAGAGCCCACACATCCTCTTGCCCCCTAAAGAGCAGAAGTGAAGAACACTGAGTCAGTAGATGAGTGTCCAACTCATGTCTCAATTATTCCCCACACTGTAGTGCAGCGTCATCGCTTAGACAAGTTTTTACCAACGGCCAAGATTGCTTTTGGGACAGGGATGCAATATGGTCCAGAGCAATCTATCCTTGTGTCAATATGTCAAAACACCATCATTCCTTTTTATAATGCTGCTGATTGTTAGTGCAAAGCCTCTCTGACTGCACTCCATTTGGTTGATAGTACCGGGAGTCTTTCCCAGAAGTTTATCGAGGATGATGAATAGTGGACTAGGTGGTACCATGGTGAATAACAGGATCTGTAATACATTGGTTTTATTGGTGCATTATACAGTTTCTTATGCAGGACTTGCAGCTTAAGGGTTGATTTAAGGTCCTCCGCTGCTACATGACAGCCACAAAGGGAGATGCTTGTTGTTGGTTATTTAATGTACAGCTCCTGTCTGTGTTTTTAAATAAGTTCTTATTAGGTGATAAATCCAAAGAAGGGGTATGAAAAAAGGAGATGAAATAAAACATAATTCAGTGATACAATGGTAATACAATTACAGATGTTTTATTTTAATCTTAATTTACACTAAGTTTGCTTAGTACAAATGTAAGTTTCTCTCCTCACATTTACATGTAATTCTGCTAGAATAACCACAGCCTTCAGTTGCCTTCAGGTACCAAGGGGCAATAAAACATAATCCAGCAAGGCTGATTAATTTGAGTTAAACTGAGTAATACATCCGAGTGTATGAAGGCTCACCAGGTTCCGAAACACTTGACAGTGATTAGTATTTTACAACTCTGGAAAGTTCTCAGTGCAACAACCGATTTTTCCTTCCTTGTGATAATAGTTCATGCAGTCATGTCCGTGATTGTTCATCACAGTGTATTTGCTGAAAAATGTTGCATTGTGTTACATTAGAAGTTCAGCCAGGTGCATCTGTTTTGGATAAATGTGCATTTTGCTCTTTTAACGTAGAAATTTTGCTTCAGGAGTGACAGTGCGGTCAGTGTGAACGTGGCGTTATCCCAGATATCACTGAGCAGTGACACTGGAGCAGATGGGACGTAAATGCCTTGCTCGAGGGCGCTTCATTCAAATTCAAATCACAACCCTGCGCCTCATCTGTAAGTCAAACGTGCCACCCACAGTGTGCAACTTCTGCGGTGTGAAAAGTGAAGCCAATGCTGAAGTACCTTAAACTAGCATTCTTTCTAACAGCCAGCAGGGGCGACTCCTCTGTTTGCAAAAAGAGGAGAAAATGAGCCGACTTCTCTCTTGATTTATTACCTCAGCACCACATTATAAACATCAGATTATGGTCTCAGTCACTAGCTTCAAGTCTTATTCAACACAGCATGATGTTCATTTAGTAAATTATGGTCCCATTTAGAGTCAAATAGACCATAAAGCAGGGGATGCTTTAGGGCGTGGCTACCTTGTGATTGACAGGTTGCTACCACAGCGTTGTCCAGTCCAGGAGTTTTCTGTGTTTTTGTCTTATGACTTCAACCCTTTCAGTGTGTTTTCAGTTCATCAAAGTTAATTATAACATTTTGGTCACCTAAAAATGTCTTATTCAGTGTTGTACTTAGCTTCACCCTCTTTGTGTCACTTCAGGTTGCTAAAAAGCCAAGATGGTGACGGCTAAAATGCCAAACTTCACTTCAAAACAGCAATGGGTGATGTCACGATGACGATGTCTGCTTATTATATGCAGTGTATGGTGCCACTGCAGAAAACACCTCCACATTTCTGCAGTGAATAAACAGTAAATATCTACTTCCCTGAAAAGTCAGTCATTCATATTCTCAGCACCATCACTCCAACATAGTGAACCTGCGAATCTTTTATCATATTAAGGCCATTTATCCAGCAGTGAGTAAGAGTAATTGCTCTTCAATTATAAATTGTGTTTTTAATCATGGAAGGCTGGCACTCAGTCCAATCCACTAATTGCTTTATCCCTGAAGGCATCCACTCACACTGAAGTGATGAGACTGCTGATGTAGCACACATTATCTTTACATGGATATAGATGATGTATAAATACAGTATGTGTTTTTGACTTGCTGCCCTCTGTGCTTGACTTTGTTCACAGAGCTTACATTCACATGGATCTTCAATGAGTACCCATCGTTTGTCATCCAGGACACACGGCGGTTTGTGTCCCAGAAGACAGGCAATCTGTACATCGCCAAAGTGGAACCCTCTGATGTGGGCAACTACACCTGTGTGGTTACCAACACAGTCACCAAAAGCAGCGTTCAAGGACCACCGACTCCTCTAGTGCTGCGGGTTGATGGTATGACAGTTTTTCCTTACTTATAAAACAGAGTACAAAGCAGGGAAAGAGTGATGAATTGTTTTGGGTTTTTTTAAATCAAAACTTAAGGCACTGAAACATTCAAATTGCAGGTGCAGTGACTTAAATGAGCAATAGCCTGGCAAGAGGTGAAAGTTTTAGCTTTTGGCCATCGATTTTGCCGGATGACTGTTGCCAACAAATTTAATCTGTAGCTCATTTATGTCTGTGATTTGGCGTACAAAACTCTTTCCTGTTGTCTAGTTAGTGTGTTCACAATATTTTTATTCTCTGACAAAGTTAATTTTGTAAAAGAAATGACTGCCCAGTGTTGTTATGAAATTTGAAAGGATAGAAAGTAGACTGTGGTTCTGTTGCTCAGTATGTCCAAAAGAGTGGTGAGTCTCTCAGTTAAAGTTTCTCTGTACGATATTCAGAGCATTAATCTAGCATCAAACAACTATATGCTATGTAAAGATACAGAGCAGTAATGTCCACCTGAGCAGAGAATGAAGTCTCTCCCAGTGTGTGTTGTAAACCAAGCTTCTCTGTGCTTTGTAGGCATGGCTGGGCATGTGTGCCTTTTAGAGTATGTTAGTGCATGTGAGCGTGACCCACTGGTTAGCTGACAGCTCTGCACTGCTCTGGCCGTCCCGACCCACAGCGCCATAGCGGAGGCGTAGCACCCACCCTCCGGTTCCCCCCAGGTTAACACTGTTAGCGCTGTTAGCACTTAGCTGGGAGCCGCCTGTTCAGCCGTCGCCACGTTGATGGCAAGCCCCCAGGAAGAGCGCCGGCTTTGAGACAGTATGTAGACAGAAGACGAATTACAACTTTTGTGTCCGTCATGTGATGCCAGTGGGCCGAAAAGGACTTTTTCCCTCAGAGTTACATTAGAAAAGAGACATCTATAAATCAGTGGACAATTTCTTTTAGTTAAATCAACTTCCCAGTATGAAGTTCGGTGGAAGATCCGGGTAATTTTAGACTGTAATTTTAGACTATCTGAAGTCTTGGCAAGTCTTGAGCAAATTTCGAAAGTATGATCCAAAGTATGAACCATACCTGCTTCAAACGCTGGATCCTCTTCTCTTTATACATCCATGGTTGAGAGCTGTGTGGAGGCACTTCGGTAAAAATGTTCTGAATTTTGTATTGAGCATCTTTAAATAATAGAAACAATTCACCAGCACTCACACATAAAGGGTCTCTCTTAGTTTATTCTGGGCAAACAAACTATAAGCTATAAGCTGTCGCTAATGACAGCGTAACGAAACGTTGTCGGCATCGGCGTATAGCTGAAACATTCGTTTGTTTGCCAGGAATAAACTAAGAGAGTCTCTTTATTTATGCGTGCCGGTGATTTGTTTCTTCTGTTTTGACTATTACCCTGCACCCGATACTGTTCAAGATTTGGAGATGTGCTCGCTGCTATTTTCTATTTCACCTTTAAACAATCCAGCCGATCACATCCTCAAAGTTTTCTTTGAAGCTGACTTTTATCCGGCTCACTGGTTTGAAAGAGAGCTGGTGTCAACCTCATGAGACAATTGCATCATTTCATCTCATTCTTCTCATGTTGAAACAACATAGGTTTGTAATTATTAGTAGATGTTTGATGATATGTAGACCACCACTACAGGACTGGAGTGTAATTTATAGAAAATAATAGCATTTGAAGTCACAATCCCAATAGTGGTCCAAAAATCGGAATTAGATATTTTCCCTTAAGTATCAGAGACAGTGTTGTGTTCAGAGAAATAGAGTTATAACTTACTAACACAGTCATGACCTAAACTTTATTTTGCTTTTGCTTTTTTGTGACCCTTTCAAGCTTTGAGCTGAAAGAACTCCCTTCAGACATGTGTGGCATCATTTCTGTGCTTCCCTTTGTAACTCCAGGTGTGATGGGCGAATATGAGCCAAAGATTGAAGTGCAGTTCCCTGAAGTTGTCCCTGTCGCAAAGAGCTCAACCGTCAAACTGGAATGTTTTGCACTCGGAAAGTACGTCCCACTGTGTGTTATTAGACCACAGTCATAACTACACTATTCCTTGTTTACTGTATCAATCTAAGCTGCATGGTAATGTGTGAGGACCCTCTGAAGTGATTTTGGGAGCAGAAGATTTCTACATTTTAATGACTCCTTCTTGTGCCGTGCACCCAGAATACTCAGACGAAACGCTCATCAGTTAAAGAGGACCTGATACGCTTTTGTGCTTTTCCTCTTTCCTTTAGTGTTATATAGTTTATTTGTGCTTGAAAAAAGTCTGCAAAGTTACAAAACCTAAAGCCGTGGGTGTGCCAGGATGTGCCTGTGCCACCCGAAGAGGCAGCTGGGACGCCCAAAAATGAGATACGGAATGAATTTTTAGTCATAGCCTCACTAAAACGAGTGACTATTACTGAACAAAACATCTGCAGCAGTTCTGTATAGTACCAGTGAAAGTTGGCAACCCTACACACAGGAAGAAAAGACAGGAGCAGTTTCTTGTTGCATTCATTCGCACTCCGACATCAACATCAAGTGAGTTTCGCTCTTGTGAATTTCTGTTCAGCCACAACTTTTCATAAATATATACTGAGGTGGCAGCTGGCTGTATTAGTGTTAAAACTGCCCAAAACTGGGCCTCCTGTCCTGGGCTGAGTTTCATTCCCAGTCTGCTCCGGGATCATGTGATCTGTGATCAGTTTCTGTGATTTTTTTCAGGCTACATCAGTGGTCCCACCCTAACGCTCCCCCACAGAAACACTGCTCCTGAACTGCTATTTCTTTTGTATTGTGGTGATGTCACCAAATAACACATCTTAATAATAGCTGCTCTTTAAATCTTCAGATTAACATTAACATGCTTTATAGTGTTTTTTATTATTCTACATTTATCATACTGTATGTGATGATGGATAACCTGATCTTCAGGAGTGTTTTTCATTTTGTGGCCTTGCTGTGTGTTATATTTTCATGCCTTTAGCCCGGTGCCAACCATCAGCTGGAGAAGAGTGGATGGAGCCTCTTTTGGCAGGAAGGTGGACATAAATAAAGCCAGCGGAGTTTTAGAAATCCCTTACTTCCAGCAGGAGGATGCGGGAGTATATGAATGTGTGGCTGAAAACACCAGAGGAAGAAACTCGGCTAAAGGAAAGCTGTCTTTCTACGGTGAGTAGGAGGATGGTTTCACTCACTTTGATCTAGAGCTGATCTTGCTTCAAACCTTTTGTCTTGGGAACAAATAATATCTTGTGCCTTCAGCCTCTCGGCCTTCTTTCCAACATGTCATGTTCGTTTATAGACTTTTACTAAATCCTCTGCCTATTGATTCATAGCCTCGAAGGTTCACTGTAGCTGAGCTTGATTGAAAGTCTTGCAGAATAAAAGTGTTGCTTTGGTGCGAGTCTAACAAAAAGTTTAATTTGTTGTCATGCAATCTGTAGCTTTTATTAGAACCCATATATAACAGCATCATATAGTGGAATGTGGTAATAAATTAACCCATTAGCTGTAGTTCATTTTTGACAAGCTCTTTATTGTGCCAGCGGCTAACGCGGAGCCGTAGCACGCACAGATTTATACCACCTTTCAGGGAGGCGGGATTTTTCTCTCACCAACACTGGACTTATGGCCCATATTCTGAGAAAGCTTTTAATGGCCCTTGATGAAGGATTTTTATGGTTTCTCTCTCCATTATTTTGCAGTTTATGCATTGATGATGTCTGCCCACAAGGCCCTGTAGGGATGTGCTTGACTGAAATCCTCAAATCCAGATTTTTCTTTCCTGGGAAGGAGGGAGCCTTTGATATGATAATACAGTACAGAGTTTTTGCGGTACCTGTGGGTAAGATGAAATGCTCGCGGTACCTGTAGGTAGGCTGAGGATTAAACATTTACTTTAAAGAGAAGTGTGTGTTCATGGAGCAGTACAGCATCACAGCATTGGGCCTTGATGACTTAGGAGCCTTAAAATCAATGGAACATACCGATGTTAAGGTAATTTTGTAAACAAGGTCATAAGTTTTCAACAACTTGTAGCTATCACTCTCTCGGTGCTATGTTGCATGGCCTCTCTGCTGTAGTTGTGTGGAAGTTGTGTTTCTCCTTGTAAGATTTAAGTCCTGTCTCATCTGAAAGCCTTGCAGACTGGCCTGCCGCCAGGTGATAAAAATCTGTAATCTCATTTTAAACTCCCATAGACAGGAGCTTGTGGGACATCCATCAACTCTACAGAAGAATGGGAGAATCAATATGGGGATGTGGTGTTTGCGACACCCAACCAATGCGGGCGCAGGAACAATAACGGGTGGCCCGACCTCTTTCGATTTCCCACTTAATTGTCCTTCTGTAGTCCCGGGGGATTTATGAAATTAGACCGGGGTTTAGCAGATGACTGCCTTTGAATGGGCTCAGACACCATCAGATTGACTTTGTATAGAAGCCTTTTGCATCATGTCGTCCCTTCTATTATGTTATCTCTGTCGGTCTCATTTGTAATAGTGTTAACAGGGTGTCATGCACTGTAGTATTTGTTTCTGTATAGTGATGTATTTTCAATTCAGTCCAGCTCACTCCTTTCTGAATTTTTTATTACACAATTACCCACATAAAGAGAGGTGGTTTTGTGATAACTAAATATTATCTCACTTCTCATATGGGGCTGCCAAGTGCTTCCTCTCAGTAGGCTTTTTATTATTGTTCAAATTAAATAGATCAAAATAAGATGGGAAAGAGTTAGGATTCATGATTGGACTACACTAGCAGAGGGGAATTTGCCTTCAAAATAAAATAGAAACAGTTGCCTCCTTGCAGCCACTCCGCAGGGAGTCCAGTTTGCTTCGTTATCAATTCAAAACTTTGTTTCAGACTGTCTTTGGTTGTTAATCACTTAGCGATCTATAGGGCAGCTTTTAAGATGCCAGTGTACAAAATAAGATCAGTAGAGGAGTCGGAGAGGAGCTCAACGCACTTATATACAGTATGATGCCGCTTTGACCAGAAGTCCATCTGTAGGCTTTTTAAAGGTGCAAAATTCAATATCCAGAGCATTAAACATCTGTTCGCTATGTAAAGATACAGAGGAGTAATGTCTGCCTGAGCAGAGTTCGAAGTCTCTCTCTCTGTGTGTTTTAATCCAAGCTTCTCTGTGCTTGGTTAACATAGCCGGGCCCTGTGCATGCTTTTAATGCATGTGTGCATGAGAGTGTGCCCCGCTGGCTAGCTCACAGCCGCTGCTCTGCACTGCACGTTCATACGGCAGTTACAGCTAATAACACCATCCCACCCGACAGCATTGTAGAGGGAGCGCATCACCCACCCTCCCCGGTTAACAGTGTTGTCATTAGTGTCGCCGTTGTTTACACTGTTTTTGCTGTTAGCACCCGTAGCTCAGCCATCGCCATGTTGAGTCAATAGAAATACTCTTAATTCTGTATAGAGAACCTTTAAATACCTTTAAATATTACTTTGACTGAGTGTGTTTTTGTTCTTACCAAGTAAAATTCAGTTTAACTAACAGCACAGCAGCAGCACCGTTACCACAGATAGGAAATACAAAGAAAAGTAATCAGTAAGAAACATCTTCATTCACTGTTAAACACGCTGTTTTTATGTTTTTGCTTCCAGGCATTTCATCTGTCAGCTAATGGTTTTATGTTTAGGTTTAGGTTTTTAGGTTTAGTTTATTTGCACAATTATTTGGTAACAAAAACGAGGCTTATTCAGAATCCTTCCCTAAATATATTATTAATCAGCAAAAGTGGAAGAAAACAACAAATGAACAAGGAACACATGGCACAAAGAAGATTTATATACACTAAACTGGGAAGCAAGCATAATCAGTAGTAACAGAAAATAATTGAGATTAAAAGAAACAAAATACAAAACAAAAGCAAACTTAAAGCAGATATGTACAGCCAACAGTAGTATCTTGCAATGAGGTTTCAGATGAAATGGGAAACTTATTTCACTGTGTCCTTAAAGCTGGCAAGGGAGATAAGATTTCAGTGGTAAATTCATTGAATTCATAAAACCAAAGACAGAGGACATTTCCTCATTTCCTCTACTCTCTGATCATGTTTTGAAGTCATTGTGTGAGGCTATAAGATTGGTATCATCTGCAAATAATAAAGGGAGAAGCCTCTTATTTGTCACAGCCAAGTCATTCATGTATATCAAAAACAATTTGCCTTTCAAGTTGACAGGAACAGAGTTTCTGAAGAGCAGACCACCGGATTCAGCATTAAGCTTCCCCCCAAAAAACAAAATGCTGATTCATTTCTGGGCTCCACGGAGGACATCATGACCACATTACGACCTAGTGATAGGAGAGACTGTATTTTGTATGGAAAGCTCTTGGTTTAAGTCCCTGTGTGTGGATTTATCCTGCTAAAAAGTCCTTGACACTGAACGCACCGTGGATACTGTTCCAGCTGTAAGTGTGCTCTCACATCCCTGCAGAAATAAGATGAAAGGCTAATTCAATCAAGAAAAAATAACTGCATTATTATTATTATTATTATTACCTTATCAAAGTAACACAGCTAGGTGAGCAGACAGACAGACAGACTCAAATGCCTCATTCCCCTTGACCCTGCCAGGGCATCCTGTATTTATGTGGGTGATTCACAAGCTCCATAAATCTTCCAATGCTGTCGCCAGAGATATGGTTCTAGCCATTAATGTGCCACACGACCGGCATCATAAATACAGAGGCATTTTCTCTGTGGATTTCAAATGTTTCAAAAGACAAAAAGAGAATATAACCTGTATTATTAACAGCATTATTAAAAAAGACCTAGAGGGTCGCGTTGTAAAGGACAGAGGGTGTCGTATCCTGTAAAGCCATCTAAGGCAAAATTGTGATTTTGGGCTATACAAATAAAATTGACTTGACTTAACCCTTCCATTGCACTGTAAGCATCTAGCATATAATACAGTCAGTAAACCTTCTTTTAAAAGATCCTTATCAGTGTAACTAATTCAAGCTGCTTGTTGTAAATCCAATAGTGTCTCATCTAGCTTTTAACCTTACAGTGAAGGGTTTCAACCAAACTATTGATCCTCCCACGTGTTAAGTTTCTACAGTTGGATCTATTTCTATATTTGTCAGCTAGAGGTGAGCGTTGGTTTAATTGGAAGTGGATTTATGATTTGTGCCCTTGGATGCCGCTGTAATGAACTAATTGCCTGCTTGGTTGGTTCATTGATTTACTCTAAAACTGCTGCGTACTGGAAATGCTCGAGCGTTTATGTAGCGTTGAGGTGTTCATTTGCAGTATGTGGTATGTGACCTCACAGCTGCACCTCACTTGACTGAGAAGCCTCAAGACGTCCAGAAGACCATTGATGATACTCTGGTGTGGGAGTGTAAAGCCAGCGCCAAGCCCAAACCCTCATACCGGTGGCTGAAGAACGGAGAGCATCTGGACCCCATGGAGGTAAGAGATTTCTCTTCATCTGAGGGTTTTTTTGTATTGCTTTTAATGGCAAAGAGTAAAATATGAACAACATGAGATTAATCACCACAGTTCCCCCTCAACATGCAACACTAAACCCCATAAACCACCACAAACCCACAGTCCCCATAGCACAAAAAAACAATACATAATCAGTCAGGAGTGTCCACCACCCTTTTATATACCGCGGGCTGGGTGAATCCTCGATTCTGATTGGCTGATGTCTCTTAATTCCTGATAATGTACATCTACTAAGTAGTTTCACTGAAACTGTCTGTTCATTGCTCTAAATTGATGCACTGGCCACAGCCGGACCTGAATATCTTATTTACAACACTGAGTGTAACATTAGTCCTTCAGTAGTTCATCCTCATGCTCACCAGGGTGACGACTGTAACACACAAGCCACAACAAGGAAGTTACACTGCCCCTCTGAACATATGCTGCAATCCAATCTAAGTGCGTCCCAGTGCATCTGCTCGAGAAAACATGGGTGCTGTACGGCATGTGTTTAAGTATTTATGTATGTAAGTGTCTGAGGTTCTCACTTACAGAGGACCTACATCAATTCCTACAGTGCTACATAAAGTAAACTAGAGTACTCGGAGAGCACAGACCTCCGCCAACGATTGCCCCCCCCCCCCCACTGTGCCATCCATTCATCTGCAGCTTATCCCGTTAGGGGTCGCGGGGGGGCTGGAGCTGATTCCAGCTGGCATTTGGCGAAAGTGGGGTTCACCCTGGACAGGTCGCCAGACAACCGTTCATGCTCACATTCACACTTATGGGCAATTTAGAGTCATCAATTAACCTGCATGTCTTTGGACTGTGGGAGGAAACCGGAGAGCCCGGAGAAGACCCACATTAACAGATTTGAACCTGCGACCCTCTTACTGTGGGGTAACGGTTCTAACCACAGTACCACCATGCAGCCCTCCGTTGCTCCATTATCCATGTGAATGTTGAGATCAGCCGTACATAGCAGAGCATCATAAAATACATCATTCAAACTGGACAGAAACAAAATAAAACTCACCTAAACCATCGTCATGACACATCAAGTGTGTTTTGGTCCAACTCAGCTCTAATTTCACAGAGTTTGATGTGAAAATATGCCAATGTTACACTTGATATCACCCCTCACCCTCATCATGCATGTGTTATACCCAGTGGTCTGATCACAATCCTTTAGAAAAGTTCCTGAATCTGGATCATGATCCGGATCGCCTCCAACAAGTTTCATTCAGATCCATCGCGAACCTTTGGAGTAATCCTGCTAGCAGACAGACAAACAAACCAACGCTAGTGAAAACACAACGAGACGCAGTGTTATTGACTTTGAATCTTGCCAGCATAATGTTTGCTCTCCTGCTCTGAATAGAAATATCTCTAAGGTACATCCTATTTACTGGAGCAGAAGACGTTTCCATTGCATAAGCACCTTATGGGATGATAATGACTGTTCCAGGAAACCTGTGAATGGCTTGTGAAAAACTTTTGATTTTTAACTGTATTCAAATTGTGGTTGTGCAAATCACCTGCTGGCAAAGATCCACGTCTGGTTTTCTTTTCCACTTCATTGTAATATTTAGTTTCGTATAGTCCCAGACACACTCACATACCTTTACTATATTGGACATCTAGGTCCGTGAGACATGTGCTTGGTATGAAAAACAGATTTAAAAAGTATTACTTTGTGCTCTCCAACTTTAATCAACAGTCTTATGAAGGTATGCAACATTCTTTTGACAACAAACCATTAAAAGCTGCTGAAAGCTCCAAGGCTCAGTCTGACAGGCTGGTATTTAAGTGGTTTTGTTATTGTTAGCAGTGTCAATATTTTTTTTTTTCATTACAACAGCCCCTAGGCATTTGAGTGGATGTAGATAAGCATAATTTAATGTGTAAGATGAGAGATGATAAGATTACAGTGGATTCAGCAGCATCTTACCGAAAGGCTTCACAGTGTGTTAGCACTCTGTTTGCTGGATTGGTTTTGCTGAGGAGCACATAATGGCTCCAACTCATAGACTCGTACTTGGCAAGAACACGTCACTTTGAAATGGCCGTATTTGCTTGGGAGTAGATTTGGCATTAAAAATGTGTGTGTTGGGGGATTGTGTTTGTATGTGTTTGACGAAGAAGCCAAAGTGATGCCATTTTCTGCCCGTCATCAACCGGGGACTCAGCAATTTAGCGCTCAATCCGTCCTATCTGCTTCTCTCAATTTTACCATTACTGTAAGTTTCTTCTCTCTGGGGAGGGTGAAAAACGCCTTATCATCCAAAATACATTTCACATTTAGGCAATTTGCCTTGTTTTGTGCTATTGTGCTGCTGGAGTGAGTGTGCCTTCTGCCTCCCGTGAATCACAGTCACTGATAGTGTCAGCGTTTGGACTGGGTAATGAGCCCAAACCACACTGTTGCTGTTTTGTTGGATGTGTCTTTGAAGGGGCAGGTGGGTTTAGTGTTCTGTAACTTGAATCGAGAGCTGAGATAATATTAGAAATTTGGGGCACTTTAATTAAAGAGCTGAATCACAATGCACACACAGTGAAGAATATTACAGAGATGATAGTTTGCCATTATGACACAGAAGCAGTTATCTACAAATCCTGTCTGTGCAGCAACTCAAATTTGAATCTGTATAAATAGTAGGGATGCAGAGACGTGACTTTTTCAGTCCTGATACCGATACTGGGATTCAGGTATCGGCCGACACAGAGTACCGATCCAATACCAGTGTTTAATTAAAGCTGCAGGAGGTAGAAATGGAGCAAATATGATTAAAAAAAGACATTTTTATAAAACTACAGTAGTGCTGTAAGAGGAATCTGTAAGATTTTACAGACTGGAGGAAAACAACCAATCAGAGCTGTTCTAGCGTCCATCTATGAGAGCCACGAGTCAATCACTCGCAAGCTTCAGAAACATCTTGTAGTTACTGTTTAGCTGTAAAATGAGACCGTTTGTGACCCGGCAGCCATGTTGAGGTCTGCTGAGGAAATACTAAGCACCGCCCACCAGCCGGAGCACAGCCAGTAGGAACGCTCTCTCTCTGAAATGACCTATGATTGGCCAAAGTCTCCCATCGCAGGCTATATTATTTAAAAATCAGAGCCATGAGGAGGTGATGAAGTCTAGTTTTCTCTCAGAGCACTGGAATTACAATATGCTGAAAGGTTATTATGGATTTTTTGCCCAGTGATGCCAAAAACTTGTTGGCTGCTGAAGCTTAAATCAGCTGTATGCCTCACTGTGGGATCATTCTTATGTTTGTAAGAAAACATCAGGTCTGACAAAGTCATGGATATAAATATTGTGAATTGTCATTTATTTTTAAAGTAATGAATCAGGTCGTCCACCGATTGGAAGGTCGGTTGTTCAATCCCCAGCTGCTGCGGTCACATGTTGACGTGTCCTTGAGCAAGACGCTTAACCCCAAATTGCTTCCGAAGGCTGAGCCATCGGTGTGTAAATGAGATGATGAGTATTTAGATTAAATCCTAATGGGCAAAGTTGGCACCTTAGCAGCCTCTGATATCAGTGTATCAATGTGTGTGTGACATGTAGTGTAAAGCGCTTTGAGTGGTTGGAAGACCAGAAAAGCGCTCTATAAATCCAAGTCCATTTACCATCCACTTACACCAACAGCTTGGTAAAAAAAAAAATCTGCTTTAACAGGAATTATAATTCAAATGTAAACCTTTTAAATGCAGCCACATATTGGTCAAAACTTAAACAGGAATTAAAATTCCAGTCTATAATGTATATAGCATATGAGTTGAATAGATCGGCCCCACTGTCACGATATTTGATCCTGTTATTTGAGTCAGTGTTAGTGGCCAATATCCAGTCCAGTATCTCTGATAAATGGCGTCATTGTCATGAACATTTCCTCTTTCTGTCATCCTTGACTGTTGGGTGACAAAGGTCACTTCCTCTGTTTGCCTCAGGAAACTCTCATCACTCCACCTGCGCGTCTCCACCATTGATTTGTAAATAACATTGTAAAAATTCCTTTGGTGGTCGGCCAAGGTAACATATTCTATGTACGTGTGGCTATATTAATGAGCTGGGGTGTTACCATTTTCAAAATGCCACCGTCAACAGCGGCAACAGTAAATCAATTTCCAAACCCAAAGGTCAGCGATGTAGAGAGAGGGAGGGAGAAGGAGAGGAAGGCCAAGGGGGCCATTTGTTATTCCTCATTAGAATGGATCAGTCCTCCTCTCCCTCTCTCTCTCCCTCTGTATCTCAACATCTCAGGTGCTCTCTTTCTCTTTCTTACGCTCTGTCAAGTGTTTTTTTTTTCCCTCCCTCTTTTCCCTTCTCTCTCCGCCTCATTTTGGGCCACCTCCAAGGGAATTAAATGGCGCAGAGGAGGGCTGTCACTTCAAAATGTCACCCCAGTGAAACAAGGACCCACTCACGCTTGTATTTTTCCACTCCACCGCCAGCTCCCCTTTCAGTTAGACACACAAGTGTGTGTGTTTTTGCGTTTTTTCTACTTTCGACCTCCAAAGTCAGGGAGCTGCCTTCTGAGGAGTTACCGTTGTTGTGGCACATGTTCGAGTGCCCCCTACTGCAATCAGGAATAGGATCATTACATCACCTGCACACAGCAAAGCGCCCATGATTTGCCTTTCTCACAGCTCAACTTGAAACAGCGCTGCTATCGGAGAAGAGTCGAGCATAATTAATGACAGCCATGAAGCAAACGAATGCCATTATTTGTCTCCAGTGATAAAGAGATTGTGATAGAGCCACCACTGAGTCTCTGGGGTTTTTAACAGGGCACTGGCTACAGAATGGCGTAGTGTGGCACCAGCCCATGCACTTACACAGATCGCTTTCCCCCCCCCCCCCCGGGCCCTCGCACTGTGTAACCTAAAAAGGACCATCTATCATCTATTCAAAGTCGCCATGGCTCTCTCTCTCTCTCCCTCTTTCTCTATCACCCCCTTGAGCACACATACAAGCACCCAGTCCCGGCCAAAAACCACTTGGAAACTGCAGCATCCATCCTCACCCAGGACCCCCTCTGGCGGTGGCGTTGGCGCCAGGTCAGCCGCATGTCCGTCGTGTGACTGGGCGTCAGAGCGAGTCCTATTTGAAGATCCTCAGCAGTGTCCCTGACTGATGTTAAGGGACAGTCCTTGTCTTTTCAAGTGGCAGCGCTGTAATGATTCCAGACGACAGACAGACTGGCGGCAGGACCCTCTGGACTACTTTGTCAGTGACATTAAAAGGTCTGGCTACACTCAATGGGAAAGATCAAGGGCAAGAACAATGAGTGCTGCCACACTTAAACTGACACAACTATAAAAAGGGAGCAGAAAGCAGTACCGATCCTTGTAAAGGTCAAAAGAAGCAGTGGGAAGGAAAGAACTTTGTTCGGGTATAATTACTACCTTACTACCTGCATTTTTAAAATTGCACATGATTATTTATAAAAACACACCTTCACATGTCGAGTGTTTTTTTTCCTCTGCCACCTAGCACTCCGTGAGACGTGGTGGAGTATAAAATAGCCTACGCACGGTGCTGCAGCTTATTCCTAACTAATCCTCTGAGGTTTGATTGCAACCACCGTTTGATAATGTCTCAGAGCTATGTTAAGCAGAGGGGGGTTACATCTAGTCACTGCGGGCCTATTAAGACCACAGAAAATTAGCAGTGTTTCAATTATCAAGCCTCCCCCGAGGAGAGAAAAAGTGTGGCTAAAGCTTGAATTAGATCAGGCCATTCATCAGAATGAACACAGTTGGCATTGTGGTACTTAAAATGTCCATATATAGCCCTAATTACCCACCTCAAAGTGCTTTTAGTCCAGCAAATTACAGTAACACCATGTCTTTTTTAAGGAAAGATTATAAACTCCAATTAGTGCACTAATTAAAAAAGATCCTAAACCCTTTTTAAATCAAGTGAAAGGTCAGTCATGAGACAGAAAATATCATCCACAGAGTTTGTTCAATGCTTGTTGACTTAAAGATATTATATTAAGCATGGATGTTAGGTTAATCTAAGTTAAGGTCAATGCTCCAGGATGCTGCGATCGAATTTACTGTCACCTCATCTAACACATTTTGTTGACCCATATAAAACAACAGTAATATGTAGCGCTGCAATGATTAATTTACTAGCTGTCAATAGGGCTGTCAAAGTTAACGTGATAATAACGCAGAATTGTTTTACGGCCACTGATTTCTTTGATGCATTAACGCAATCAACATTTCAGTGGATGGCTTTGTCTTAAAGCTAGAGCGATATGATACTGGTATCATATGAAACTAGAAAATGAAATGAATCCATCGGAACCGACCACTTTATACTACCTTGTTGAGAAGTATGTTAAATAACGCGCTAAATTTTGGTGAGGAAAAACTGTCACATCCATTTTCACAGGGGTCCCTTGACCTCTGACCTCCAGATGCACAGAATTTGACTTTCGTAATGATAATTTCATATTATTAGAAAAGTCATGTTTCATTTTTATTTATTTTAGACAGAGAAATGCCAAGAAATGTGTGGTAATTTGTAAATAATAATCCACAATGAATATATTGTGCTATATTCATTCATAGAGCAGTGCATGTTCTACAACACTGTCCTGTACATATTTCAGAATAAAAGGTTTGTGTTAAAACTTTCTCTGCTGCCCTCTTGGCCAGGTCACTCTTGGAAAAGAGATTTTAATCTCAATGAGTTTTCTCACCTGGTTAAATAAAGGATATAAATAAATAAAAAAATTAATTAGTTCTGTCCACAGGAAAAAAAATACTTGAGAGGTTTTATTTTGAAATGAAAGCAAGTGTTGATTTAAAAATAGATTATTACTTTTTTCATGTCCGTTACTTTTTCTACAGATATCTAGACATCGGAAGTGTAGTAATGTTGCTGATATGATGTCAATACACAGTCAGAAGATCACCTCCACTATCTGCTGCTGCCGTGAAATGCATGTGGCTCATGTCAAAAATAGGCGAAACCTCAAATCTCGAGAAGAGACGCAGGTCTCATGCAGGCAGTGTGGAAGCTCTAACCCTTTAACATGGACGGCGACATGACAAACAACAGGTAACGCAGCCGCCGCATGCTGCTCACGCAGGCGGTCTGGTGGTACCGTCGCCAGTCACACTGCGCATGTGTTATACCCAGTGGTCTGAACGTTATGGCTGATTGGAAACCTTTAAAAAATTCTGGATCATGATCCTGATCAACACCAAAATGTAGTAGATTGTTCATGGTGCTACAACCAACCCCTCCAAAAAAAAAAAAAAAAAAAATCATTCAAATCCATCACAAAGTTTTGGATTAATCCTGCTGACAGACAGACAAACAAACAAACGCCGGTGAGAACAGAAACCTCCTTGGCCTTGTCGGAGGTAATGAGTCATCCTGTCTGCCACCACTATAATTGCTATCATGATGAAACTATCATCATCCTAAAAGTTTATATTATTAAATTATAACAGCTGGATGGTTTGGTCATTGTATTGACAGAAGTGTTTAATTGACAGATTTTAGGTAGACATATAATTTGAGGGATTTACACAGATAACTGAAATGCTCTTGTACATCTGAAAACCTTGAATATAGTCTGCTTGTACTCTGATTATATAACGGTATTGTTATATAAACAGGTGCCAGTCCTTTTAAGGATTAATGTCAGATTTGCTAAAGGATCATCCACTGAGGTCTCTGACAGCATTTTAAGGGCCAGAATGGCTCATGTGAATCTGAGGCCAGTTACTAAAACCTGTCAGCTCTGAGGATTTTATCCTCCTCTCTGAACAGAGACTGATTAAACTTCTGTCTTAGCTCCACCAATCAATATTTTATATTAACAATGGATCCAATGACTACATGCAAGGTGACAGGGGTTACTGTAGCGACAAAACCACAGCGAGTTATCATCCACTGTACACTGCCTCTGCTGGTGCTGACACAGTTAGTGACCCAGATATCTTTCTCAGATTAAAGATTAGATTAAAATAAGATGGTGAATATTGGATCCAGGCGTCCAGAAACATGACTAAATGAATGCTGTTGTTGCTTGATGTTTGGTGCATATACTAACTGGTGGTTGCTGCTAACATGTAAGACATAGAGCAGATTTATATGGCAATAATGTGGGCTGAGGGAAAAAATCAATACAGCATAGTTTCGCAGTATTTTATGGCAATGTTGTATTGATGCATAGACGTCAAGTACCAATCTTTTATTATATAAACTATTAACCTCTTAACAACCCGACGGGCCACTATTCTGTCTTTCAGAGGTTGTATCCGGCTCAGTCTTAAAGCTAGAGAAGATACTGGTGCCAAGAAACTAGAAAACCATTGGGGATGAATCCATTGCTACAACCATGTTAGCTTGTCATTAAGAATGCTAAATAACGCATGGCTGCTTTCAAAGGGCCTCTGACCTCTGACCTCAAAATATGTGAATAAAAGAGATGAACAGAGTGAAACTGTAAATTAGATAGAGAAGATTGTGACAAAACAAATAAATTACAATATATTACGATATCTTGCTGTATGGGAGACTTTAACCAATCACGGGTCATTTCAGAGAGAAAGCGTTCCTATTGGCTGTGCTCCAACCATGTGAGCGGTGCTTGGTATTTCCTTGGCTGATCGCAACATGGCTGCGTTTCACAAACGTTCTCATTTTTCATCTTAACAGTAACTACAAGATGTTTCTGAAAACATTTGAGGAGAGAAATAGTCATTACAGTAACAGAATATGAATTCATAATTGATCAGTGCTGCCTAGTTTGACTGATTGATCTGGGTTTGCGAGTGATTGACAGCAGCTCAGAGTGTAGATCAGCGCTGATTGGTTGTTTTCCTCTGGTCTGTGAAATCTTACAGATGCCGTTAGGAGCACCGGAGGACACAGAGGAACATGATGTTTTTCAGATTACCTGTTTCATGCACTACAGTGAAGATATAGTGACCGTTTCATTGAAAAAAATCTTAAAATCATATTTGCTCCAGTTTCACCTACTTCAGCTTTAAGTATCTTGATAAGGAGTATCGTAATAAGTATCGTAATAATAAATCAAATGGGGTGGTGTTTACTGTGTTTACTAGTTGGGCCCTGAACGCCCCCTCATGTCGTATTCACGGCCTCATAAGTGGAAAGTTTCTGAAAGCTCAGAGTTCACCACTTGTGACGTGTTTGTTGACGTTGTGAGAAATGGTGGAGCCCATGGAGGTTCATTCATCGCTGCAGTATGTATTAGACAGTATATTGTAATTTTAGTCATATATTGTTTTTTTTGGTAATTTGATCATGTCTGAGGAAAATGTTGATATTCTCTGCGACCTCATCTTTCTTCTCTGTCACTATGTTTTCACATTTCCTACATTACGTTCCTCACCAGCTAGCTTGCTAAACTCGGACAGTAATTTTGATGTTGCTTAGCAGCAGTGGTCTTAGTGACTCAACCACTTGAACATGTGAGTCATGGTCATGACCGTCTTGTAAACGCGAGTTCACGAGATCCATTTGAAGGCACCAAATATCGTATGGCGTGGCCTCTGGTGATTCTCATCCCTAATATGTCGTAATATATTGGATGCAGGGTTTTTTTTTCTTAGATTTTTGTTCCTCTTTACCGCAAAAAAATCAATTAACACTATGGACAAGAGAGCGACACGTTAAGATGTTCATTACATATTGATCAATACAAGGTTGAGTCCTTCCAACAGTTCCAGCACACGGTAGGTCCTGATTGGATATAAACCTTGGACTGCCCTGGGAGGCCACCGCTCAAGCTTCCTGCTGACTGTTCACCTTGTCTAAACCTGTTCAGTGTTAGTAGTCAGGTTAGTACAGCGTATTCCATCTTGAATCATGTTGTTCTCTCTCTCTCTCTCTCTCTCTTGTGTGTGTGTGTGTGTGTGTGTGTGTGTGTGTGTGTGTGTCTGTGTCTGTGTCTGTGTGTCTGTGTGTGTGTGTGTGTGTGTGTCTTTAGCACGACAGGGTTCAGGCGAATAACGGAGTGCTGACGATCAGTAGCTTGCATCTGGCCGACATCGGCATGTACCAGTGTGTGGCAGAGAACAAACATGGCCGAATCTTCACCAACGCTGAGCTCCGAGTCATAGGTAAGCCCAAACACATGGCACCTTGTTGATTTCTCTAAATACATTCAACTAATACCATCTCTTAAATCGCTGTTCATTTGGCACAATGGTTAATGTGCTAAAACCAATATCAACCCAAATACCTGACAGCCTGGTGGAGGCTCTATTATTGAAGGTTCATGTTTGAGGCCATATCTTCTACACCTAGTTTGTGAGTTGGATCACTAGAATGATTTTACAAAGACATGTTTCCCCTTAATGTTCTTTGGGCATTTTGCAAAAAAACAGGCTGTATAGTAACGACCCCTCTCTATCTAAATTAAAACTGAGCACATGAAGAACAAAGTTTGTTTCTGCTTGTAGCCCTGCAGCATTCGTGTGTCCAGTTCTTTCGCCAGTAGTTTGCCCAGAAGTGCACCCTATAGTTCTGCTCTCATTATCTAGTTTGCTGGTGGATGAGCTGTCATGTGTACTGAGAAGAGCCGGAGATGACAGCAACACTCTTAGTTTGTTTAATGGTATATTAGTCAAGTAAATAAAATCCCTGACTTCTGTCTTTCCTCCATTACTGCTGTGTTCAGTCTTATATCTAATCTCATATTTTATTTCTAGTTTTGAAGGTTTTGTTATGTAGAGCTCGGATGGACACATAGTTTAATGCCAGCTGGCTGTGACCAGCTGGCCTTGGTGGTCTTTTCCAGTTTATCCTCAGGATCCTGAAGGAGGTCTCCAGCACACCTCGTCCTAGTTAAGAGGAAAACTTTCATGCATGTAACACACACGGCTCACACTTTCTGGGTTGTCGTCAGCGACGGTATCCAACAAAAAGTGCCCATGCTGACGTTTATTATAGCAGAATGATTCAGTTTCTTTTGGCATCGGAGGGCAAATTGAACAAAGGCTCAACCAGTCGGTGTTTGCTGTAGGCACCTCAGGCTCTGGAGGGTCCCCGCCGGCCATATTCCCCACCCCCCTGCTGTAAAAATCCTCATCCATAACATCCTCTGCACTGCACTGAGATGCATTTTCCCCTGTTGGAAACATAACAGAAGAGAAGAGAAGAAGGAAGTTTTTGCACCTCACAGCTACCAAAGATGAAGTAGCACTCTGTAGTTCGTCCGTATACCAAGAACATCACTGTCATGTCACTGGTCACAGGGGTCGCAGGGGTCACAGGGGCACTGTTGCAGATCACTTGGTAGACACATGCACCCCCATGTATCAAGGCGGAGTCCTTGCCACAGTGGGTTCAAATCCAGCAACAACAAAGTTCAGCCAACAACGGGGCAGCTGTAGCTTAGTGGGTAGAGCGGGTTGTACTTTAACCGCAAGGTTGGCAGTTCGATCCAGTCTGCATACAGTCTGCATGTCGAAGTGTCCTTGAGCGAGACACTGAACCCGGGTGCTACAGCAGCTCACTGCTCCTAAAATACTTAGGATGTTTTAAATGCAGAGGTCAGATGTCATGTATGTAACTGTGTACAGTATGTGAAAACTATAAGCTGCTTCTTCTCGTATGTAACATTTACTCAAAGTAAGTCACTTTTTTAGGTGCTTCTTTTTTACATTTTATGTTACGTTATATTTCTACTTCACTACATTTCAGAAGGAAATATTATGTTGCATTTATTTGATAAATTGAGTTACTAGTTAATTTACAGATTCAAATTATCAACACAAAATATTATCAGCAAAAAAGATGTGATATGTAGTTATATTGATATTATTACAGATTAAGCTTATATCTTTACCAGCTCCAACATTAAAATCATACTATATGTGCATCAAATTATAGATTATAATCCAATACATTACTCTAAAATGGGCCAGTTTGAGCACTTTTACTTATTTTATTTTTTTATTTTAATAAAATATGTTTTATTTATTTATGTTTTACTTTTACTTAGAATACAGGACCTCTACTTGTAACAGAGTATTTCTACACTGTGGTATTGCTGTTTTAACTTGAGTAAATGATCTGAGTACTTCCTCCACCACCATTTGCCATCAGCCACATAACAAGTTGAGATTAATCTTTTAACTCTACGTTTCTGGGCATCCAATGCAGGACAGCTAGCTTTGCATTTCTACGGTGCTGCCCATACATGGTATTTATGTTTTACTGATTGCTGACTCACTGATTAATCATTTTGTCTTAAGATGTCAGAAAATTGTGAAAAATGGCCATTGGGATTTCTCAGATCCAAAGATGACATCTTGAGCAGAAGTCCCAAATCCAAAGATGTAAAATTTTCTAAACAAAGAAAAGCAGCAATCCATCACAGGCTGTAATGTAATCATTTGGGGCAGCATGGTAGGCATGACAGGCTCAGATTGTTATTATTTATTATTATTATTATTATTTATTTGACGATTGACTAATAAAATAATCTACACAGTCATGAAATAAGATACTAAAGGCAGACTTTGACATATAGCTAAGTATTACTGTTTTTGATGAGCTATTCCTCCATCCTGATATCTGGGTGTTTATCTCTTTATCATTCAGCGGTGAAAAGATAACTCAAAACACATATTTTTTTAACTTTGTTTACATGTTCCCCTACAGACTAGAGGATCAGTTTAAATTTTGCAGTACCTTACTACGCTCATTCAGTATACATGAGGGTGAACAGATTTTATTGAAAATATAACTCCTCCAACTCTGGCTGTAAGATATGAGTTCATATAAATTCCACCCATGTGTGATGAGAAGACGAGTGTGACAAAATGTCTGTTGTGTTATTAGAGGAAACGCTGGCGTTTCACACTCAGTGTCAAGAAATAATTGTGAGATGCAGTGTGTGTGTGCATGAGTACATGTGCATCACGGTATGTGCTGCACGAGCACCCGAATGCGCTGGCAGTTGCTCAGCCATGTCACTGGCGCCAGGCTGTGTGTTCACTTTGAAGAGCTTTCTGCTGAGTCGGTGCGCATACAAAACAGCTCCAGACGACGGCGCCTTAGTAATTAAGGCCTAAAGGAGCAGCAACAAAGCCTCCCTCTTGTTTTACATTCTCTCATTTCTGCTCCGGAGCCCCGCAGCTTAATTCTTAATGCATAATGTCCTCGTAAGGAAAATTCATGGAATTAAAAAAAAACAAAAAACACCTTCTTTCAAATAAAACGTCTTCTTAAAAATGATTTACCATGTCTGTTCTCCAGCAGTTATTTGTGCATGTGTGCAAACAAGAAAGGAAAGGATGCGAGAGCCGACCTACCTAATGGATGGAGTGACCTGCATGTTTTTAGGATGCTCCTCCACTCTCATTTCCTGAACAGCTCTCCTTCGCTCCTCCAGCAGTAAATTAAACCTCAGCTCTGTTTCTCCTCCCGTCTCCTTCACAATACTTACATCCTTCTCTTTCCCCTCCTCCTATATCAGCCATCGCTCCTGACTTCTCCCAGAGCTTGTTGAAGGCCCAAACTCTGGCTCGACAGGGTGGCGACGTTCTGATCGAATGCAAGCCCAGGATGTCTCCTCGGGGTGTGATTTCTTGGAGGAAGGGGAAGGAAGCCTTGAGAGAGAGCCACAGGTACCAGCTTTCTTTGTGTGTGGGACCACGATTGTTTAGTTTACTTGCAGAATTCATCGACTTGTTATTTTATTTTCCCTTGCTTTATATTCATGGTGACAAACTGCAAAGAGCAGAACCACAGTGTGACACAATACAATTTGAATTGCATAACACGTTCTCACACTCCGCAACGCTCCCTCCCTGCTATCTACATTTCTTCCCTCAACTCCATTGTCCTTTTCTCTCCTGACTGTGCTGGTTTCTGCACTGTTTACTTGAGGTAATTGGCCGTTCCTAGACTGCGGCACTTGGATCGATGCACTGATCCATCAGCTCATTAGCGGCATGTAAGGCCTGGAGGGTCATTAGAGCATCAGGCAGACGATGATCCGGGCCGCCATCGAGACGAGGAAGAAGCAGGTGAAATCCCCAAAAGGACTGATCAATGGCCAGCCGCTGAACAACATACATTGTTGTGTGATAGTGGTGGTGACACCAGGGGAACTAGCTGGACACCTTGTTTTATTAGAAATCAGGTTAAGTGCCGATCAATGCAATACCTCTGTGTGCTGGAGAGAAGGAGCAAAAGGAAAAACAAATGTTAATCCGAGAAGAAAAACCAATTCCCTCCCCTGAAGATACTGTGCTGTTCAAGGCAGCGGTAGGACGTAAAGTCAGTGATTGATCAGGATTCATACTGTTTCCTCTCACATGGCAGCAATCAGGGAGATATGCAGCGATGGTAGAATGCAGCTTCAAACAACATGGCCTTCATGTCATTGCTAGAAGTGAATTGGACGTATGTTTTCTCTGTATCAAACAGCCAATTACAGGAGATATACAGTATTCTTGTACGTCTCCATTTTCTGAAATGTCACCATTCGATGATATTTGCACTGTTGCAGTTCTCACAAGCTCCAAACATTCAACAAGATTAAATTGGAAGGAGCCAAAACACCCTGATGTGTTATTGCACTTTTAGCTGTTGCAGTGTCAGCAAAGGTATTAAAGTTTTTTTGGGTAAGTGTTAACTTTTGGTGTGTTTTCTCAGGCTATCAATGCACTCAAATATTTAGTCATGATTAATTGCGTAATAGTCCCCAGAAAATTGTGATTAATCACACATTTTTATCTGTTCAAAATGTACCTCAAAGGGAGATTTGTCAAGTATTTAATACTCTTAAAACACAGTAGGGAAATATGCTGCTTTATGCAAATGTGTGTATATATTTATTATTGGAACTCAATGAACAACACAAAACAATGACAGATATCGTCCAGAAACCCTCACAGGTTCTGGATTTAGCATAAATATACTCAAATCATAACATGACAAACTGCAGCCCAACAGGCAACGTCAGTGTGTCAGAGTGCTGACTCGACTATGACTTGATCCAAACTGATTATCATAAAGCACCAAGCTCGGACAGTTTGGTGTTGTCGTTGAGCGTCAGTCGGTGTAGTTTTTGCGGTGTGTCCTGCGCCTGCTCTAGTCTGCTCGTGTCAGAGTTTTTCTGGCCGATTCATTGTGTTGAATCGGTAGCGGCACCCGTCGGTGAGAGAAATCCCTCTGTTCAGCTTAAATGAATCAGCTCA
Source organism: Pterois miles (assembly GCA_947000775.1). Lineage (NCBI taxonomy): Eukaryota > Metazoa > Chordata > Actinopteri > Perciformes > Scorpaenidae > Pterois > Pterois miles. Next base: position 13,322,727 of record CAMQGK010000300.1, read on the forward strand.
TGAGAAGAAAGCGAGGAAAGCAAGTCGACGAGTAAAGTCAAAAGGAAAAACACAGAAACTCTTCTCATTTTTCATCTTAATCTCATCTGATCATTCCAATACACAGATATTTTCACAGCGACATGGCCATCTGGAATGAAGCTAAGTGGTGTGAAAAAACAGTGCTTTGTTTAATATACGTATGATATCAGCAGCTTATACAGTAAATCCGCAGTCCTCAGTCTTCTGGTTTTCCTTTTTGAATGGCAAATACAGACTAGCGCCTCCTGCTGGTGTGGGGAGTTACTTCCTCTTGTGCAGGTGCAGAACTTATGTGCTAACTGGCGTTGGCTGTTGTCTTTGTGGTGTGTTCGAGTGCAACCTGTTGCTTAAGACAAAGGTGACGTGAGGCTCAAAGGTCGGCCTTTGTTGCCACTAGTTGTTTGATGTTTGGTTGGTGTGTCTGGGCCAAAAAGTGGGCATGTCTGTAAAGGGGAGACTGGTGGGTACCCGTAGAACCCGTTTACATTCACATATCTGGAGGTCAGAGGTCAACGAACCCCTTTGAAAATGGCCATGCCAGGTTTTCCTCACCAAAATTTAGCTCAAGTTTGGAGCGTGATTTAACCTCCTTCACAGCAAGCTAGTCTTTCTAGTTTCATCTGCATCTTCACTCTTGCTTTAAAACTGAACCTGCTTCAGCCTCTGAAAGATCACATAGTGGCTGGGACCGACAGCAGACTGTCAGATTTTCAAGAGGTTAATTAAAAATTTAAAGTTGCGTTAATGCATTAAAGAACTGCGTGGCGTTAAAACTTATTTGCATTAACTCATTATTATCGCATTAACTTTGACAGCCTTAGTGCTTTCAAAATCTCTCACTGTATAAAATACATTGTGCTCAACACAAATCACTCAATGATGCACTTGCACTCTGTTTGATAACATCTTTATTTCATGCAGGAATGTGCCAGCAGGAGGCAACGCACACCTGCCGGCACATGCGGTGACGTAGTCGGGGGTCCAGATTTCTTATTTGATATGGGATTAATTGTTCAACTGGCTCAGCAGCTTTTCCGCAGCCCAACCTCCGGGATATCCATCGCCCCCACAGTGGGAGTGCAGTAGGTTTAGAGGTGCCTCGCCTCCCCCTGTCAGACAGCGTGTTTGGGAAACTAAATTTGTGATGTAATTGTTAGCACAGATGCCGAGACATTTCGGTTACAGCAGAGCGATGTTTTTATGTGAGAGGAGGAGCAGCAGAATCAGCATCAACATTATGTGTTGCAAACGCCTGCTGAATGTTGGACCCCGCTTGCAGATTTATCCTCCTCTTAAGTATTGAAAGGAAAATGCATCCATACCACAATGTGCAATATCAATCACGCTCATAAAGGTGAGATTTCCCATTTGAGGTTTTGAGCGTTACAGCCTTGCCCTGAAGTGGCTGAGCTGCATACAAGATGTTCGTCTTTGACATTATTGCAGCATCTCTCACCAACCTATTCCCCTGTTCCTGGCTCGTTAGCATTTACTTTACTCCATATCAAAATGGGGCTGCTACCAATGCTATTAAAGCGGTGGCACAACACTAATCCATCCCTCTGGCTCAACTAAAATACCCATAATTCCTTCTAATCTTCCAGGGATAATGTTTTCAAGGACCTGGAGCAGGGGAGAACAAATCAACTAAGAACAGGGCAGAATCTGATTAGTTAATGAAATCACATTGCAGTGATATCATCTCATATCCCATCCATGTATAACATGATACCTTATAACAGGGTTGCTGTGCACTTACGCAGGGAGCTATGAGGTTAACCATAAAGTGCTTACCCTAATTTAATTTCATTGCTGACCACTGCCAGCTATTGCAAAGCGGATATAGGAAATAGCTCTCAGGAATATTACCTTTAGATTGAACCGCTGTGTTTAAGATTGTCACAGCAAACGATATGCATTGCTTCATCACGTAATGCGATTCGATTTATAGTCCTGCAACTAAAACAGCGTTCTGGATGTGTTGCCAATACTGAACGTGCTAGTGAATGAAATAAGCAGTACCTAAGCTGAGAATACTGCAAGTTCGCAAGGTAATATACTGAGTTAATTATGCAATCCTTCGTAAGTGGTTAAAATAATGTTTTTCATTTACGGCCTCTTAGTTTTTTGTTGCACCATGGAGAGGCAGAGCAGGCTTTTAGATTACAGCCAGTAGCTCACTTTAACACCAGCCAATAAGGTTGAGGTAAAGTGCCTGTTTACTATATCTCAAGTTTTATGTACCTCACAAATTCGCCCAATACCTTAATTGCTGCAGGGCAACCTTTGAGAGAAAAAGGGAACAAAGTGAAAGCGTTTCAGACAGATAACGCTCCTCACATCTTTATCTTGCGCTGTCCCTTTTTAGCTTTGGCGAAGAGGAAGCCTGACATAGGCTACTGCACAGTTTAATGGCAAGTCTTATCCCTGTGACATCTCATATCCATAACTCTTTGTTATAGTCCATTACGAACGAAGGCCCTCAGTTCAGTTAGGAGAATATACCCTCGGCTCCACGGGGAATGGGCACCGTGGAAGAGGCTAATGTAGTTTAATTCTACCAGCCTCTGAGGCGACGCAGGTCATTTTTGATCATTTTGGGAGGTCCAAGCTGCCTTCAAGGGATCTTTTAGAAAGGACTGTTCAGGTTCTACATTCAAGCCAGTTATGTTTGAAACACCGGCTCGACCCCATTACACTGTTGTGCAGTTGAGAAGATGAGATGGGAGCTTCTAGTGAGGATTTGCAGGGCAAGGCATTCATCCAGCAGGTAATTAATTTCCAAGGAGGCCAATATGGTCAGGAAATTGTTCTGCAACCACGATTGAAAGGCAGTATTACAGATTGCTGGAGTACAATTTGACTTTTCTGACTGAAGGAATTAACTGTAGATAGATTTTCTTGCGTAGCTCGACTTTATAAAAGAGGTGAAGCTCTTTGCATCCATCAAAAATGTCAATAACACATTGCTCCCATGCCCTGAATGTTTACCCAGTGTTGTAGTTTTGTTCTCTGACAAATTACTCCTCAACACAGAAACACCAGCACATGGCGGTCATGAAGAATATCCTGCCTTTGTCTGTTAAACCGTGGCATCAGAAATGTTTCACATCATAAAATATTAATCTCTGCTTACGAGGCTTAATGGTTATTGCTTGTATGTAATAACTCTGATAACACCAGGCCAAATTAATTATTAGTTCAACAAGCGGCAGCTGTCTTGTTAGCTCGAGGGAATTCATTTTTTACAGTATGATATATTATTGATCCCTGCAGGGTTTTTTCCTCATGCCTGCCCCCTCTGGGGAGATCAGCGCTCATAGACACTCAGTGTTGCTTTAGGAGATCTCGGCGAGGTACAGTGTGACAACTGAAGGATGAGCTCTGCAGCAGCTCGCCTGTCCTCTAGCCTCTATTATTATTTTTATTCTCTACAGATATACAACAGGTATTCGGTGATGATCAGTGAGGGGGACTGACCCTTTGTTGACTTTGTTGTTTTCTCCAATGTGTTGCAGGACACTGCTGCAAGTACATCATGTACTTTAGTTCTGTACTTGAAGGATAGTTTATGGTTTTGAATGAGGTACTTATCTATAGTCAGTGTATTACCTACATTAATGGAGAGTTGGCACGCCCCCAGTTTGGAGAAGCAGACAGGAGTTACAACACAGACCTAAAGCAATGTACTGTTGTGGATGGGGCCATCAGCAAAACGTATTTTAGTCACCTAAAAAAATCAATAGCGGTTTAAGCATACGCTATATCTAGAATATTTTCACTGGTTTACCTTGCTGTGAGACCACTACACAGTGTTTCCAGCAGGGAACTGAAGCTGTTATCTATCCTCTTGCCAAAGGTACCAGATTTCATTGGAAAAAACAGTAATTTTACTTTGCAGAACACAAGAGTCGCTGGACTACTGCTGCCTGGATCAGTTAGTTTGTTTGTGTTATTGTGTTGCTGTGGTTAGGTCAGATTCACCAAAGCCACACAATAGCACAAACAAACGGATTGAGGCAGCGGTGAACCAGCAACTTCTGTGCTCTGTGAGGTAAAATTACATGTTTTGTCTGGTGGTTTTGGTGAGAACGTAGATGCAACGACTTCAGTTTCCCGTTGGAAAGGGCTGTGTGATGGCCAAGTAAACCAGTGAAAATATTCTAGTGTATACTGATACTGATTTTTTTTAGCTGGGCCCACAGAAGCCAACATTTAGTCTGCTTTAATCAATCTCTGGTGCGGTTTGTTTGGCTAGTTGTGAATGATGCAGTAATTGGACGAAGACAACCAGACCGAGACCACTTTCAAGAGGTGGTCATGGATCTGGAAATGCAGACGGGTATTTGTTGAGATGGACACAGGTAAACAACAAGTTAACATGAGTGGGAGAAGACTGACTTCAATGTTTGCTAAACATCTGGGCCAAAGAGAACATACAGAATGTGCTAAATAAAGTCCACAGAAACAGTTTATAGTCATAAACTGGAGGAGAAGGGATTCATATGCGTTCGGTCACTGCTGAGCATCAAAGCCTGTGAGTGGCAGACAAAAAAGATAAATGTGCTCCGTACACACCCTTCCCCTTAAACATTGGCTTGTGAAAGTGGCCTCAGATGGCTAAAATCCACTCTGCTGCCGGGCCCGTCTACAGCAGTACGTCGCTTTGCTCCCATGCCGTTACTCCTCTACCGTCTTCACCACTTCTAGCAGGGTGTCAAACGTACGGCCCGTGACATGATTTTGCAAAGTTTTAAAATGAGCTGCACTTTTTCAATGAAAGAAACTGCTGTTCTAAATATGTCCACTGGGTGTCACAATAGCAATTCTGTAATGCAAACTGGTGTATCTGTAAACTGACAGCTGGCCCGGAGCTGCCTTGTCCTTCTGCCTGTTACGTCTTCGTCTTTGAGCAGAGAACTTGAATAACTTGAACAAAATGCTGCAAGGGCGCAACAAAGCTGTCACGCAGTATTATGACAGCATACGTGCGTTCAAGTTCAAGCTGTCATTGTGGGAGACACAACAACAACAACAACAACAAGAGGTGTGCTCGACCCAACATGCTGCCAACATGAAGCGGTTCAAAGATACAATAATGAGACAACTGCGGCAGTTTCAGCAACACTTTCAGATTTTAGGTGAACTGGAGAAAGACGCCTGATCTGCTCTGAAATTGTTAATGCATTGCTCAGCTTTTATTTTTCTATCAATAAATAGTGTTGCCTCTGAGGCAATGAGTAACTCAACCCTCTTGAATAGTTTCTACCTTAGTTTGCTTGGTGTGGTGAGTTAGCTCAGGATTAAGATGTGGAAATGATAAATGATTTGATATGTTGATATGAGATTTTGGTATGTATTTGATAGAAGAGTTGTGTGTATTTTGTTCAGTCCCAGATAGGCTGTGACTTAAAGCTGTATGTCTTTATAGATAAACTGAGATGAAGTCTAAGTTTCAGTCACTGAGGCATTGTGTTCTTGAAACTGCACAGATTTTTTTCTCAGAAATTTCAATGAATTTGAAGTGTTTTGTCAAGAAGTGATTTTCATAATGTGTTAGTACTATTGTGGACCAAATGAAAATGTTATTTTTAAGTTATTATGCCATGATTTTACCGGTCCAGCCAACTTGGGAATAGATTTTCCTCCATGTGGTCCCCGAGCTAAAATGACTTTGACACCGCTGTTGTAAAGGTTTCTGACTCAGGTAGACTACCGTTCCCAACTTGCCTTCTGCAGACACTCAATGACACTCAATCACGCAATGATGAGGCTCGTATTGTGAGTGAAAGGTAGTTTATTCCACCAAAATTACAATGAACAAAAACATATAGATATGACCAATTCCACTGCACAAAAACAGAAAGACTGTCTCCAATCTGTGGTCTAAAATCAGAAAGCTGCTCCTGCTCCACTGCAGCCTGCCTCGCTCTCATCAAACTTAAAGGGACCCAGCTTGTCCACCAGCAGGACGACTAGAGCAGCACGTCTTAATACGGCAAATCACACATCATAGAGTCTAAATGGATCAAAGCCCATTCTACCGCATGACTACTTGACCTAAAGTCTACTGTATATCAAACAATTTCAATAGAATAACACAATGTACTTTTACAAATGATCATCAAATGCAAAAAAACTTTAGATAACACAACATGGCTCTTACACTGACTCTGGATAAGTACAAATAAACCCACCCAAACTATCCCTTTAAATTCTATTTTTCATCCCTTTAATGTTAAAGGGTTTTGAGGGATGTCACACCTCATCTGAAGATATTTAGAAAATCTGCTTTGCTGAATCTAATAATCGAATCTAATCCTCCGAGCTGTCAGCGAGTTTTGCATATTTGTATCATCACATAACGAATAAAATACATCAAATTGTGTCACCCTGCAAGAGGTTAAATCAACACCACAAGAAGTCACACCAGACGGGAGGTGTCTAATTCCTGCTTGTCTGATTCCTCCATTACTCCCCACAAAATAAAAGGTTTTAACAAACAGAAAACCGGTGGCCGACAGACACGCCACATTAAGACACCTACCTCAGCTATAATTAGAGAGAATGAACAGCTAGATTATGCACAATTACAGCTTACTGCTGACACGTCTTCACTAGGATAAACATATTTAATCAGTATGTATTTCAGACTGTTTAACTGAAGGGCTGCAGTGGTTAGCACTCCCGCCTCACAGCAAGAGGGTCGCAGGTTCGATTCCGGCTTGGGACTCTTCTGTGTGGAGTTTGCATGTTCTCCGGGTACTCCGGCTTCCTCCCACCGTCCAAAGACATGCTGTTTAGGTTAATTGATGACTCTAAATTGCTCGTAGGTGTGGATGTGAGCGTGAATGGTTGTTTGTCTCTATGTGCTGGATGGACTGGCGACCTGTCCAGGGTGAACCCCGCCTTCGCCCAATGCCAGCTGGGATCGGCATTGGGCGATGACGATGGATGTTTAACTGAAGAGTAAGATAAGGGAAAAACAGCAATTGCTGCATCCACGAAGCATGATAGAAGCGCAGGGAAACTGTGAAACAGGAGAACGCAGCAAAAAACTTAAAGTAATGCAGTAGACCTCCAGTAAATACAGAGATCAAAATGAATTACTCTGTTCATGAATAAATCTTTTTAGCTTTAGTCTGAGCATTCTGTGCAGCATGTGGCCAGGGAATGCATTTTTGGCATCTCAGTAAATAGAATTACTCAAACCATTTATTTTATTTTTTTTTGAACACCTCAATCACTTGTGACCCTGCCATTCATTTCACTTTTATAAACTAGATCTCTCAAAATAACTTTCATTTCAATGTTTTTTTCTTTTATTCTTTATCCTTGACTCTGCTCAAATTGCACCAGAAAGGGGCCCAATGAATGTAATTATGTAGTTTTCCTTACACATTATTTATGCACCTTTTCTGTACACACTGTATTCAAGGCTCTTACTGAAATGCTTTTAAGCACTATTCCCTCCCATCAACATTCCTAAATCTGACCCCTCAGGATACCCTACCAGCACTTAAAAAGCAGTTAATATTTTATAATTGAGCACGAAGGATAAATTTGAGCAACTGAGTGAAAAACTCGGATGAATTTGATTGTTGCTGTGAGATGAAACCGTAGTTGCTGGTGAAAGACAGCTCTGCGACATGAACAGAAGCATATGTACCGAGCCTTGTTGCTGACCCGTCTTTCGTATTTGGCTGTACGTCACGCAAGCACCTTGTTGGCTGGTGAAGTCGAAGCAGCACACTCTCTCTGCCGGAGAATAAAATCTGTCAGGCTTGACTGATGACACCAACAGATGAAATGAGAGTCTGGTGTAATCTGTCACAGAGGTTCAACTTATTACCACACAACCCGGCGGGTCGAATCTGAGGACAGACTCCACTGATTTAATCCAATATCTGCTGGATTGGATCATAGTAGGAGTTGTTGTTTGTACTTTTGTTGTTTGTTCTTTACTGTCCAGGTTAGAAATTAACAGCTGCAGAGCTCTTAGCAGTCGTCGCATGTCATTATGTATGAACCGGGGCTGTCAATCGATAAAATATTTAATTGCATAATTGTCCATGTATAATCACGATCAATTGCAAATTAATCACACATGGGTGGGAAATATGCTGCTTTGTATAAATATATGTGTATATTTTTTATTGGAAATCAACAACACAGAACAATGACAGATATTGTCCAGAAACCCTCACAGGTTCTGCATTTAGCATAGAAATACGCTCAAATGCTGACTTGACTGTGTCTTAACCCAAACTGCTTGTGATTATCATAAAGTGGGCATGTCTGTAGAGGGGAGACTATTTTCATTTTCATATGTGGTCAGAGGTCAAGGGACCATTTTAGCTTTAAATCTGAGCCCGCTACATTCTAAAAACTGCGAGTTGCGTCATTGCATTAAAGAAATTATTGGCGCTAAAACCAATCTGCGTTAACGTCTTATAAATGCATTGACTTGGACAGCCCTACTTTTTACTTCTGGCGATTGCATTCATACTCAAAAATCCTAAATTGGTGTCCCTTTGGGGAGATTGTCTTGGTGAACAAAACATGTCATCAATGTTAGTTTGCCACAGAGATTATGTTCTGCAATAATTCAAAATTAAAAGGAAAAATCAAGTCAAGTCAATTTTATTTGTATAGCCATGTCTACAGCGTAACAACATAATGAAAATACAACATGGACAATCCATATGACAAAAATTAATACATACAATGTGAAAAAAGGAGAAGGTCCCCGAGAGAAAAAGAGGGGGACGAGGGGAAGCACAAAAAAAAAAAAAAAAAAAAAAAAAAATATTTTATTTTTCCATTATTGGGTAAGCAAGTGGATCCAGAACAATGTCAATCAGCCTCCTCTCCATGCCAAACAGATCGAGCCCAGCAACATGACCTCCTCCCCGCCATGGAACCTGGAGAGACCAGACCGGAAATCTGCTTTTAAATCACAGTTGCTTAGTAATTTAAATGTACGTTACCCATGCCAAAAGGCCCCTTGGACTCAAGCACTTGTAATAGAGGCTAAGTCTTCCGGAGGACGGAGGTCCAGGTCTGTCATGTAGAATGAGGCACCACCAGCTGGAGAGAGGTCACAGCATGGCTGATGGTCCAGCACAGAGGGAGAGAGGGGGGCTGGGGGGTTACTGATAGGCAGCAGCCTAAAATTAATAATATTCTCATCAGCAGGACTACCAGGCGACAATTAGACATTGAGACTGAGACCGACCCACCGGCTAAACTAGTTGAAAGTTAGGGCAAAAAGATGGGTTTCGAGTGCATTTAGAAAAATGGTTTAATTGACTTATTTTGGGCTGCAACTAGTTGTAGTATGGTTCCTGTTTTATTTTGAAAGTTTCTCTCCCCTTGTGTCCGAGGAGGGTGGAAAGAGGCGATGTGACGTCATATCTGTGGGTCCAACACAAGCTCGGTTCTGAGTTCGATGTGCATTTAGTCTGGGTGTTTCCCTGTTTCAGTGTCAGGTCGTGTGTATTCATTACTGGTGCTCTAGCCTGCTGGTTTGTTCTTAGTTTAGTTATTTTGGCATTTATCTTTTGTACTTTGTCACTGCCTCAGCCAGCTCTGTCAATTTTTTGTTTTTTACGACCAGCTTTTGTTATTAAAACTCACCGTTTGTTCACTTTACCTGCCTGTCTGGTGTATTGCATTCGGCTCCTTCTCTTTTGAACTGAAACCGTATAAATTGTAGGTCTTTTTTAGCATTATGCTGCGTCTGCCTCTTTTCTGAACGGTGTATTTAAGGTGAGGTGTCTCAACCATCATGTAGCGCTGTATGCAACAGTGCCGGATGAACTGTATTAAAATGTAAATGCACGTAGTACACCCAGAGTTTCTTACAGTAGTAACAGCCCAGTTATATGGAAATGTTCCTGCTCCGTTTTGGTGTACTTATGTCTGCTGAAGCAATATTTCTAACATAACACTTACACAGTGTGAGTAGATCTATAACACTCTGTTATTTAGTCTCCCCCTTGATATCCCCTTGAACTCAAAATGAGACTTTCCTCCCATCAAGTGTTGCTGCGCGCCGTCCTTATCAACTCAGTGCTGACAAATCAAACTGTAACTCTTCACTCTGAGTTCCTCTTTATGTCACACTAAAGCACAGGGAGCCAATTAAATTCACTGAGATGAAGTCTGGGTTAAAGTGGAAATGCTTTAGGACACTGGACTTACTCATTTAGAATAGATTCCTTTATTAGCACTGCACTGGTGCACTGGCCTAGTATGGTTATATATATGTATAGTGTATATACTGTATAATTACTGTATACTCTTTTTATCCACAGAGTTACTGTGTTGGATAACGGCAGCCTACGGATTTCCAATGTTTCTAAAATGGATGCTGGACTCTACACGTGTGTCGCCAGAAATCAGTTTGGAGTAGCGAGCAGTGCCGGCAGCCTTTTGGTTAAAGGTAAGATATCATTTTTTTATTTTAATACCTTCCTTGGCAACAACTGCTGTTAGACTGCATGTACAATAAATAATACATCAGTAATCTGCATTTATTAAGACAATATCACTAATATACCAAACTGGACAATTAAACGAACACTAAACATGTAATATTTTAGATATTAAAACTGCAGCGGGTAGAATTAGAGCAAATATGATTTTTTTAAAAAAGTTATTTTCATATAACCTGTAACTACATCCTAAAAATCATGTTCCTTTGAGTCCACCGGTGCTCCTAACGGCATCTGCAAGATTTCACAGACTGGAAGAAAATAACCAATCAGAGCTGAACTGGAGTCTGCCCTCTCTGAGCAGCTGTCAATCACTCGTGAACTCCAATCAAACGGTCAAACTAGGCAGCGCTGATCAATATTCTGTTACTGTAATGACTATTTCTCTCCTCTTATGTTGTCAGAAACATCTTGTAGTTACTGTTTAGCTGTAAAATGAGTTTGTGATGCAGCAGCCATGTTGAGATCTGTTGAGGAAATACCAAGTACCGCCCACCAGCCGGAGCACAGCCAATAGGAACACTCTCTCTCTCTGAAATGGCCTGTAATTGGTCAAGGTCTCCTGTCACAGGCTAGATTTTCTAGATCCTGAAAACAGAGGCATGAGTCTAGTTTTCTCTCTGAACACTTGATTTACAATATGCTGAAATGTTATTATGGATTTTTTGCCCAATGATGACAAAAATGTTCTACCTTCTGCAGGTTTAAAAACTGAATTTCCCTACAGGGATTAATAAAGGTTCATTTTATCTTATCTTTAACAGCATTTCGTGATGTATTTTTAGGAATGGGATTAGTTGTTATATGTTAAAACCTTTAATGTGATCCATTTGAACATCAGGTCTCCTGCAGGTTTTATTATCAAGCCCTCTTAATAAACTAACACGTTATTCACGGTTGTCAGTGTTTTGGAGGAACACCGAACAAATAATGCGTCAGTGGACACAAGAGCTGTGAGACACGACCGAGCGGTGCTGCATTTAAAATGAACCAACACTGACCCTCCCTGAACAAACAGTGAGACGGAGCTGTTGTAAAGACTCCCGTCCTCTTACCTGACACATATACCGTCCAATTAGTTGATTGGCAGCGGCTGGAGGAAGCGAGGCTCATTGCTTTCATGCACCTCTATGTTTAATTCATACCTTTTTTTTCTTCTTTTTTTGCACGGTGGCTCATAGCCATGCTCGATTTGTTTAAGATTTCAATCCATTTAAATCACACACTTCTGCAGCGCAATGAATTTTCTGGGTCTTTCTAAAGAGCAGAGTCAACAACAGCGCTCTATTAAAATGCCTTTTGGTGATTCCTCTTCATACGTTTTTTGAATTGCAAATTGGCTTTCATAGAAGTTCAGTTTGACTTTCTTTCATGAGAAGACGCTTTACTGTACATGTACGAAGGGAGCTGTTATACGTGTGTGTATTTAATTATACTGGTCAGAGATGGAAGGTACATTATATATTCATTTAAGTACTGTACTCAAGTATGAATTAAACATTATATATTAGCCACTGCTAGTTTAATCTAGCCACCATTATGTCCCCTACTGTTCACAGTTCAGTCAAGGTTATTTTTTCAATTAATTGATGATTTTTTTTTTATCTATAAAATGTCATCACAATTTTCTAGAGCCCAAGGTAACATCTTCTTCTTATGTTGGTTATACAACAGTCCAAAACTAATAATAAATAATAAATAAAAATGTGTCATGCTTATAAAATACAGAAAAGCAGGAAGTTCATAATCCAAATATATATATTTATAATAAAAAAAAAAAACAGAAAAAGCAGGATGTTAATAACCTAAATATATATAATTTAAAATGATAATAAAACAGAAAAAAGCAGTAAGTTATTAACCCAAATATATCTATATTATTATATATTTATATTGATGATAAACCAGTGAAAAGTAGGACATTCATAACCCAAATATATATAATTTATAATGATGATAAACCAGGGAAAAGGAGGAAGGTCATAACCCAAAATATACATAATTTATAATAATAAAACTGAGAAAAGCAAGATGTTAATAACCCAGATATGTAGAATTTATAGTAATAAAACATGAAAAGCAGGAAGTTCACAACCTGAATGTATATATAATTTATAATGATGATAAAACAGTTTTGACACGTTTGCTTGGTAAAAATAGTAAATTATTAAGCAACCAAATTATTGAATTTAATTAAATAGGGGTGTGATGATACACCCACGATACGATACACGATACTGGGTCACAGTCTTGGTGCAGTACGATATTATAACAATTATATGAACAAAACTGAATGGTGAAAATATATGACTGAAAAAGACTCAAAATGTAAAATAGTGCGTTTGTTGTCCTGTTGTTTAATTTTTTTACGTGAACCAGCTATTCTACTCTTTAATGTATTTAACTGCGTTCTATTTGTTTTGTTTTCTTAATTATTTTTGTGCATTTATTTAGTTTTAATTTTACTGTAAATGAATGAATTATGTGTAAAGTCACAGACAACAATACCCTATTGATAGATAAATTGATCGTTGTGGAAGATTGTGGTGTTTTTCAACTTCAGCATACAGTATTATAAAAGTTCATCTATCTATTGGGATGTTTATTACAACGATCTTACCGAGAGGACGCAGCTCCGCTCACCACAGCAGCTCCGGGCTCTGTCTGTGTTTTCCGCTGTCTGTCTGAAGCACAGTAATCCTCAGGGTTGATTGGCTACTGCTGATGACAAATAACCAATCAGGTAGTGCGGTGGGCGGGACATTGAGCCAGACGACACAGCGGAGACTGAGTGGGGAGCACTGACAGAGGGAGGAGGCTGATCAGAACCAAAGTAGCTTATTTTTATTTAATTTATAACATCCCCATAATATTGCGATACAGGTTTTCATTTCCACGATCCATATCGTCACTTCTTTATTTCGTGATATATATCGTGGCACGCATGACACAAAAATGTTGACCACAACATTTCATGTAAATTGAAGATGAATCAAATAAATAATTTCATATATGTTAATTGTCATTATTGTCATTATATATCATTATACTCTGTACTCAGACTCTGTCTTCAGGAGTCTGAACAGTTTTCTGTCTAATTAATTGCAGTTAATTGCGTTTCACCTGATGTCTCAGGGGCGAATCATTCCTGAGATTCAGCGGTTGATGTCAGTCACCACGTCATCCCAGACGTGTTATTCAGACTTAACTGAACCTCAGGCGTACTATTTAAGTTTCTCAGATTGTGGATATTCGGGCATAACAACACATCCCAGCAGTTCCTATGCTAATTCAAATGGAAACATAAAAATCCAGTATGTATCTGTACCATAAGAAGCAGTTCCTTATGGCTGTTTGAAGTATATTGTCATTCCATAGGTTTACAAGATGAGAGCTGCCACGCACGGAGTACACTGAAGGGAATGAGGGAGCCAATTTGTGATTTTCCTTCCAGTCATAACAGGAAATGAGCGTGACAGCTCAGAAAGTTTTACCCCTCTCATTTTGCATCTGGTGCCAAACTTCCCGAAGACTCACCTGGAATGCACTGCCATGACCAGTCAGCTCTCCTTAGGGGGTGCGAGATAAACAAGCTGGCTTGTTTTGACAGAGCTGAATATAGACCTTTACTCCCTCTGACATGCTGCATTGGCTTGCCTGTCCATTAGTTGCTTATGACATGCATGCATAATTCACAGTGGACTGGTGTATGGGCCTCTCAGCCTGTGCTATATTCTGTGCACCGCGCCGCTGTTGAATGAGACATCCAGCCGAGACGGACCAAAGATTATGTTGATGCACACCACGCTGAGGATGAAATAGGATGCCTTTTTGTCTCGGCACAAACAGAGCCAAATTATAGACTCGGAGCCGACCTGCCATAATGGTGGAGTTTTTTCTTTTGTTTGCTTATTTTACTCTGATATATAAGACCATACTCTGATTTATGAAACTCAAAGAAAGAGGTGCAATAAGCTCGCTGGCAGACTCAAAAGTAATTTATCTTGTTTATTTAACATCCAGGGCAGGATTTGTTTTTGAGTGTGACATGTTTTTGCAATTATTTCTCAATGTTCAGGGAACATAAAGAAGAAGGCAACAAGCTAGCTGATAGAAGCGTATTACTATACATAGAGCACACAATGTTGACAGTCTGGAAAAGGTACAGTATATCTACTCTTTCCAACTTGGTGCTTCCTGTTTACAGAGCCCACTGTGATCACCAGTCCAGCAGGTCATCTGGACGTGACCGTGGGCGAGAGCATTGTGTTGCCCTGCCAGGTGTCTCATGACCCCACACTGGACCTCAAGTTCACCTGGTTCTTCAACGAGCAGCTCATCCACTTTGGAAGTCACTGGGCGTATTTTGAAAAAGTTGGTGGGGTAAGTGCAATAATGCCTTTTGGTCCGTAGCCAGCTATGAGGTCACTGAGGTCCAGACCTTGGTAAACAACCTAAAACGCTTGAAAATGAAAGCTATCAATAAGACAGCTATCTGTGGTGATGAAGATGTGCCGGGTGAAGAGACTGGACATGGCAGTGTGTGCCGGTCACCACGGTGTCTCCAGCGCGCTCTGCAGAACAATTGTGCAGCGATTTGACACACAAGACTAAAAACCAAGTATATGTCTGGATCGTGTAACGTCAGTCTGTGAAATTCTGATTAAATTATTCACCAGTAGTCAGTAGTCATGTCTATAATGTTAAATCCAGCGGTACATGTCCACCAGGTCCAGCACGGCCACTAGTGGTCCCGCTGCTCCACTCAACTGGCCGTTCAATCAGTGACGTTCTCTATCATTTAATACACCTGATTGGTCCCTGGTTTTCCGCTTGCCGTTTCAAACAGGAAACAAGGTGGCGGCCTGGTCGGTAACTTTCTGTTATTCCATCTAAATCCACCAAAATCTACTTCTGAAAACGGTTTAAGTGAGAAATAGGCGATGTCACTGCTGAGTCATTTCATTTTAGAACTAGATCACCTAGTTTTGTGAGCCAGACCCATTGCACAGTCCCACACGGGGACTGCGTAATTTTCAGAGAAAACATGCAGATCTGTGATTTGTTTTGAATGTGCAGAAAGTTTCAAACATGAGCAGAAATCTAGCTGAAACACACACAAGCTATTAAACTCCAGGGGTTTATAAATAAATTCAAATGAACTGATGTCAGCTCCTACTGACTGTGAACAGGTGCCACATGCACATTTAAAGTGATCACTTCACCAATCAAAACACACAAAGGAAGAAGGAAGAGTTAATCATAAGGAGCAAAGTCTCCGGCACTCACAGATAAAGTGTCTTCTTTATTATACTGGGCAAACAAAATAAAAACAGGTTACAGCAATAAGCCTTCGTCAGCGTGAAGAGTTAATCATGTTACATGTTTGTTTGACTTAGCAGAGACAACATTAAATGAGAAAAGTTGAGCTACAGGAGAAAAAATGTTTGAAAGCAACACAGAATGCCTGAGAGCCTTATTGGACTATAATCCATCCATCCATCCATCGATCGTCAACCGCTTATAAGATAAGATAAGATAAGATGAACCTTTATTAATCCCCGTAGGGAAATTCAGTTTTTACACTCTGTTGTTAATTTCACACAGTACACATACATGCATTAATGGAGAGGTTTGGTGCCTTGCTCAGGGGCACCTCGGCAGTGCCCAAGAGGTAAACTGGCACCTCTCCAGCAACCAGTTGGTCTTGGTCCATGTTGGGACTTGAACCAGTGACCCTCCGATTCCTAAACCAAGTCCCTACGGACTGAGCTACTGCCTCCCTCCTGTTAGGGGTCGTGGGGGGCTGGAGCTGATCCCAGGTCGAAGGCAGGGTTCACCCTGGACAGGTCGCCAGTCCATCGCAGGGCACATAGAGACAGACAACATAGAGACAGACAACCATTCACGCTCACATCCACGTCTACGGGCAATTTAGAGTCATCAGTTAACCTAAACAGCATGTCTTTGGACTACGGGAGGAAGCCGGAGTACCCGGAGAAAACCCACGCTTACACGGGGAGAACATGCAAACCGCTAACCACCACCATGCAGCCCTGGATTATAATCATTATATTTAATATTTTGAATGGTCACCTGCCGTCTGAATTTTTCTTTACAGAAATAAAGACATTTCCACCATAAATTGCATAAAAGAAAACATTCTGGACCTCTGCGTGACATGCAGTTTAGGTTGATTGATGACTCTAAATGTCCCGTAGGTGTGGATGTGAACGGGACTGGTTGTCTGTCTCTATGTGCCCAGCGATGGACGGGTGACCTGTCCACCATGTTTGCCAAGTCACATTTATTGAGATTAAAAAAAATCATGTACTTCTATATCCTCTTGGCAGATCGAATGTGATGCCTCTGTGCTTATGACTTACCCACTTAAAAAAAAGCTTCAAGCATCTGAAGATGCTTAAAACAAAGTTATATGTAAATAGTGACACTTTAAAATAGTCAGATCGTCATTCTGTACTGCCTGTTACAGACTAAATGTTCTGCACATACAGTAGTTTAGAGTGACTCATAAGGAAATGAGCCATTTGAACTCTATTAAAATGATCGTTAACACATTTAGGTTTTGTTCCTCTACAGCTTCATTTCAGTTTCATCCTTTAAGGAGCAAAGTATTGAACGCTCATTCATGATGAATCATACAGATGGGATTTTTTTGTTTTTTGTTTGCCTGTTATGTGTGTTAATAACGCCTTCTCAGTTGACAAGAGCAGCAAGCAACAGATTCATTATACATGCTCAGCCATGCATTACATTTGATCATCTAGCACCAAATATTATTTCTCTTTTAATTAGGAAAAGCAATTATGAGGTCTTAGCTTTTTTATCACCTCTTGTTGTGTTTTTTTTTTTTTCTTTCATCCGGCACAATAACAACAAGAGCTTTATAATTGCATGAAGCTCTGCAGTTCATTCAAACACTTGACTCGTCCGCATCAAACCCACGCCGACATGTCGTGGTAGAGAAACTTTTGACATGTTAATGGTGAATGGCTGCGTCACTTAGACTTTTCCTGATTATGCCACATGCTTTTCAGTTTCTCTGCTGATAACTGTGAAGTCAAGGAGAGTAAAACTTGTAACATATAGCAGAGTCATTGGCTTAGGTGTAGGCTTCATCCGTGTAGCTAGTGTAAGATCTAAGCACTGCTCCCCTAAATTGAGTTGACTTTTACACTCTGTAATACTTTATAAAAGTTCAGATATCTGTTACAAGTAGAGATGAAATGTGCCTCATCGATCCACCAGAGTAAACCGAAGAATATCAATTTTAAGTAGCTGAGTGAGTCATAACTTAAAACCTTAAGGTATCTTGAGTAAACATCAAGCAACAAACTCTTGAGCACTGCAGAAAACTACTTTCACATGATGAGAAATTTGATCTTCGCTCACCGCCAGGTAGGGCACAAAGCCTCGTTAAAAAGTACAGCCATGCCATTCACTGACTATGTTTACATGCACACTAATCTTCTACTATTATTCCAAGTATGACAGTATTAAAAATTTGATACGAGTCATGTGAACAGCATATTCTGACTTTGGCCTTGTTCAGTATGGAGCATGAGGGATATGCTGATAATATTCAGGTCATGTGTACTGTACAGCGCATTCAGAATATGAATAACAGTTTGCAGGGATGCATGCCCAAAAAAAGGAGAAGCACACCTACTTTTAAATATTATGAAAGATGTGCAAAAATTGCAGCGCCGACCTTTTCAAGAAGGTGCTCTGAAGGAATGAAAGAGTGCAGCTGTGTTCGCACGGTCCAACATGTCTGCCACTGGTTACAGTATGTAAACAGCTTAGTAGGAATACTGTCTTTCACGTACTCAATACTACAGTTGAACATACTTGTGTGAATAAACAGTAGTATATATCATTAATTAGCATGTTAATGTGGATCTTCAGATACAGTTATTTTTTATTTTTTCTAAAAACAAAAATACAGAGTATTTTGTGCTTTGACAGGTCAGCAGCAACTCAGGTCAAAGTTGAAATCATTTGAACTTTGAACTCAGCGCTCTGTGGCAGTTTCGAGCGGTGGAAAACGCACCGATCGAAACTGCGCTAGGAAAACATGGCGCCATGTTGTTTCCTGTTTGAAGCGTAGGAAAACCACGGCACAGCCAGCGCAGAGCGATTTTACTGCTGATATGTGGGCAGCTCTGTGGGCTACTGTTATTTTGAAATTTACTGTTTAAATGGTGACACAGAGGAGTAACTCTGTAGTAACAATTAAAATCGACATGTGCCACAACTCCCTTTAAGTCTGCTGGCAGAGAATGCACTGCATGCTGCTGTATGAGCGCTGTATGCCTCCTGCAGTTTTTACCAACCTCACTGTTGGGTGAGGACATTTTGAAGACTCCTTGCACGTCGTAGGGCAAATTGTTCCTGCCAGAGCTGCAGTCACACTGCTGGAAAGACTGAGATTGATAAAATGATGAGACTCATGTTTGTGTCTATGTGGAAAAAATGTTCATTTGGAACTGAAAGATGTTTTAACCACAAAAGTAGAGAACAAAATGAAATACACTTTCCAACAGAAATAAGATGCTGTCTGAGACATGCTTATACTGCTTTACTACTACTTACTTAAACTTTAAAGTACAATATTACTGTATATCTTTGTGATTATATATATTATATTGGGGTTTATATCCATTTTTTGTTTTCATCCTAAACCAGTCTTCTACCTATCAATATATTGTTTATATTTTACACTATTACTACTATTAGAGTTCTTGCTGTCCATTCATAACCCATCATTTTACAATGTATGAAAATCTTAATTTGCCCACTCCCATAATAAGAAGCTTTGGCTACACTTTATTTTTAAATGCATACATTTCAATTAGCCTCATTATCTGAAACAGCTTATGGTACTTTTCTCTCTAATTATCAATTAAGACTCTCTACAGCTCTTTTTTCTGTTGGTACAGTCTTTGAATCAATCGTTAAGAAAGCCTTTATGTTTATAGCTTCTTCATCCATATCCATTCCTCTTGTTATTATAGGATCAGTTGTGCGTGTCCATTAAATGATAACACCTCTATAATTACACAGCAGGCTCGATTTAAAAGTTTAAAGAGTGAAGATACTGGCATCATATAAGCTAGAAAACCTGAGGAGTCCATTTGTACCAACCATGCTGTGCTGAAATTTGTCGAGGAAAAACTGTCATGGCCATTTTCAAAGGGGTCCCTTGACCTCTGACCTCCAGATGTGTGAATGTAAATGGGTTCTCCGGGTCCCCACCAGTCTCACCTTTACAGACATGCCCACTTTATGATAGTCCCAGTCAGTCTGGATCAAGTCATAGTCAAGTCAGCACTCTGACACACTGACAGCTGTTGTTGCTTGTTGGGCTGCAGTTTGTCATGTTCTGATTGGAGCAGATTGTTGATGCTAAAGTCAGAACCTGGGAGGGTTTCTGGACAATATCTGTCATTGATTTGTGTTGTTATTGATTTACAATAATAAATACATGCATACATTTGCATAAACTAGCATATTTGTCCACACCCATGTTGCTAAGAGTATTAAATACTTGCCAAATCTTTTTTTTAAGGTACATTTTGAACAGATAAAAAAATGTGATTAATTTGCGGTTAATCACAATTAATCACGATTAACTATGGACAGTCATGCCATTGTGAATAAATATTTGAATCGATAACCTACTTATTATTTGTTTATTTTTTTTGTTTGTTTTTGTTTTGTTTTTTTCATTTTTGTGTTAGTTACAAATTTGTCAAATTATCTTATCTTATCTTAGTTATTTTTGTTTTTTGTTTAATTGTTTGGGGGCGGCAGTAGCTCAGTCCGTAAGGACTTGGGTTAGGATGTGGAGGACCTGGGTTCAAATCCCCCATGGACCAAGACCAACTGGTTGCTGGAGAGGTGCCAGTTTACCTCTTGGGCACTGCCGAGGTGCCCCTGAGCAAGGCACCAAACCCCCAACTGCGCTTGTCAGGAGCAGCCCCATCACTCTGACATCTCTCCATTGACATGTATATGTACTGTGTGAACAACAGAGTGTAAAACTGAATTTCCCCACTGTGGGACTAATAAAGGAATATCTTTCTTTCTTTCTTTCTTTCTTTCTTTAATGTCTGTCTAAATTGGCTTATATTGCTTATATTGAAAACAAGATGGCACATATTAAGGAGTTATAAAGAGCTTCCATATGTAATCCCCATCATTCATGACAAGTCTGCTCTAACATAAAGCAATTACACTGTCTGCCAAATACAGACTTGACCTGCAATAGACGGAGAATGACATTTACCTTTTATTCTACGACTAAAAGCCACTCAACATATGATAAATGTACTTTGTAGGATTTCTTACAGTCTCACTTGATTTAATAGCCAAACTTAGAGGTTCTTTTTTTCATGCTGTATATGAAATTTGTCAAAGTGAGCGATGTGTGACCCACTCCATCCCAGCTACATTATTTTAATGATGGCAAGGAGTTTCAAAGAGTGAATGACTTGCAGCAGCTGAACTTTTATCTTTAGAAAATGTCCCTGATTTTGCATCAAAGCAATTATCGAGTCTCTACTGTTTCACAGGCCCTTACTTTCACAGATAAGATATCAACGCAACATTATAACTTTAAAGTTCAAAGCTAATAATGCATTTGGCATTGAATGGTTGTCTGTAGATTAAATTGAATCAGAGGGAATAAAAGGGATAGAGCTGAAAGCAGCTACAGTACAAAGAGCTCTCCTCATAAATGATCATGAAAACCTTCACTCAGTCATTCGGTGCGTCCCTGGACTGCTGCCGTACCTTTCTCCTCAGTTATGTAAAATGAAATCACTGTGACATTGCACTTGTTTCTGCTGTAGTTTTAGTTCATTTTGCAACATTTTTTTTTCCGTTTTTCTTGACTCTTTATGTTGTCTTTTTTCCTAACTTCATCACTGACAGCGCTCGGCCGGTGACATCATGATACGCAACATTCAGCTGAGGCATGCTGGGAAATATACGTGTGCCGTTCAGACCAAGGTGGACAGTGTTTCCATTGCCACTGATGTGGTAGTCAGAGGTAAGGATGTCTCTCGAGCTCCATGTTAGGAAACAACCAAACGTTGAAGTCACATCTGTTGTTCTGTATATGACACAACAATCGCCGCTGTAGCTACATTTAGCAAAGCCATTTCTACTACAAAAACTCTGCTAGCTAAGAATGTCACTGTCTTTCAGAGTAAAGGAACGAGTACAAACACAAAAGCTCACAGTATGACCAACACGTTCTCATCCCAACTCGCCACATGCTGAGGCTTTGTCAGACCTCTTGGTGTCACTTCACAGTCTCAGTAAACATGTGATTAATGTAAATTCATACAAAAGCACTTGCTTATGTTTAGGCAACTCAACCACATAGTTATGTTTAGGAAAAACATCAGGGTTGGACTTAAAATTACTACATTTGTAAAATGAAATTTAGTGTTGTGAACAAGGGACACGAACGAACAGCTGATTGTAATGTGAAAGTAAAACGTAATGCACAGGACACAAACAGCGGTCTCCCAGATGAAGGCCTTATGTCACGTGTCAAGCTCAAGGCCCGTGGACCAAATACAGCCCGGCGCCTCTTTTAATGTGGCCCGTGAGGGCTCGCAAAGAATATATGCTTATCATACAATTCTATGCCGCTTTACGGAAGGGCGGTGTCCTTAAACTACATGTCCCACAATGCATCTCGATTTTGTGAAATGCGCACTAAAATGTCTCAATGTCAGCAGTTTCCTGCAGCAGTGCAGTGTTGCCAACATACCGACTTTTTCGTTAGATTTTTCAAACCCCTCCAGCAACTCTTTTTCATTAGACTAGCGAAACATATTTAGGGTGTTTTTTTACTCACATTTTGTCTTCAGAGCTAGTTATTAAATCCATTTTTACTAAAACTAATAGTAATCAAATGCAGAGGCAATTTTGTAATATGATCAAGAGTAGATATATTTATATATTGTCTTACAATTACAACCGGCCCTTTGAGGGCAACCATGATGCTGATGTGGCCCAGATGAAACTGAGTTTGACCCCCTGCTTTATGTGGAGCAGCCACAGGCATGGATGGTGCATGCATGCGTGCATGTGATGCGACCACCAAGCCCCCAGGAAGAGCACCAATTGTTGATCCCAACATGGTCGTAGTGGCCAACAGTGGTACTGCAACTTCTGTCCACCACCTGACATCATTGGGCCCAGGAAGACTTTTTCTCATAGACTTACATTGAGAAAGAGATGTCTGTTACTCTGCTGATATTTTTTTAGATAAACCAACTCCCCAGTAGGAAGCACTCTAATAGTCCTTATTTAAATCAGTAGGTCCTGAAAGTTGTAAAACACACTAATAGCCAAATCCAGAGTTATTTCCTTCCTCCATTTATGTCTGTGGAGACCCAGACTGTGACGACATGTTCACTAAGGCCCAGTAAGACCCAGAAGACCCGGATACTTTTCCAGACTTTATGTGCCACTGAGCAGCTTTCACTGGAATGAACGGGGCCCTGCCTTCAACGCTGGATCCAGTTTTCTTTATACATCCCTGGAGACGACACACAGAAGTGACTATTCATTCAAAACAACAATGGCGGCTCCTGAAGAGGTTAGCGTAGCTGCATTAGCATCAGTGACATCAGAATTGGAGAATAGTTCTCCTTTGAAATAAGAGAAAAGAACAACACTGAAGGCTTTTCTCGACGGAAAAGATGCTTTAGTTCTTCTCCCGACTGGTTTCAATATGATTATGATTGTCAGACGGTTCATCCAATCACGTGCCAAGTATTTTTTTGGAAAGTTGTCCAAATAGTTTCCAATGATGCTTCTCGCATGGTTCTGTGCAACGAACCATCTGGTGTGTCTGTTTATTTATGATCCCTCATCACAGGTTACACACATTTATTCATTGTAGATTATTGATTTACTCTTACAATATCCTGAGATTGCTTCATTTTAAACATAACAGGAGTTTAAACTATTAAAACAAAGCAAATATTATACAAAAAAATTGTGCAACAGAAAATCATGTTCAGGTATTTTCTTCCTTCCTACCCTGTTTCTCGTGACCCCGCTAATTTGGCATGTTATGATCTTTTTTACCGCCTAAACTGTAGTAAATAAAGTGCACTTCAGTGTTGTTCTGTTTCTCTCTTTTTAATTTTTTGTTCTTTCGCTGTTTGGACAGATTGTAGGTCGGTATTATTCTCGTTGTCCTGATTCTTTCTCATCAGTCTGTTACATCTGCTCTAATTATGGCCCACACTCTCTATCTCTCTGTTCTCCTGCCTCTTGTCTTCATTAATATCTACAGTAAACTGTATATCCTTCTGGGACTAATTATGCTTCCAGGTCCCCCCGGCCCCCCCGAGGACTGTCAGGTGACTGAGATGACAGAGACCACAGCGTTTCTGTCCTGGGGACCCGGGATGGACAACCACAGCCCCATCCTCAGTTACACCATCCAGGCCAGAACGCCTTTCTCTCTGGGCTGGCAAGCCGTTACCACCGGTAGGCTGGTTTCATCTCAGGGTCTGAGTGTAAATGTGATGTTAGTAGATTTAAAAAAAAAAAAAAAAATGAAATGAGTGAGGGGGCGTGACGGGGAACCAGTAAATAACACATCACCAGCTTGGCAAACTATCAGTGGCAGATCTTGCAGGTTTTTGATTAAAGGTATTCTGTGATGTCTCTCAGTTCTGGAGCGGCTCGGGGGGAAGCAGCTGTCATCCACCGTTACTGACTTGAGTCCCTGGGTGGAGTACGAGTTCAGAGTCCTGGCAACCAACAGCATAGGAACAGGAGAGCCCAGCAAACCGTCCAAAAAGGCTCGCACCAAAGAAACGCGTACGTATCAGAAGCTCCTTACGTTTCTTCTGCTGCCAACGCTGACATGAATTGTTTGGAAATTTTGCCCGTTGTATGCAGAGAAATCCTACTTCAGAACTGCAATTACATCCCTTCAAAGTACTGTGTTGTACCAGTAAGTTTCAGAGAGTTCCCCACTTCCTCAGGGCACACAACGCATGAATGAATTAGCACACAATAAATATGTTGATGCCTGGAAACTTTAGTCAGACAGTTTCACCTGAGTGAGTAGAGAGAGGGAAAAACAAGTCCGCTTTAGGGCAGTACATAGAAAATACACATAATAGATTCCCTGTATTTGGTTCACAACCAATGTGAATCAAATCTAGTCAAAGGAGTGGATTACAAAGAGATTTCAATTTACATTTTACAATTAAGTCACCCCCTCCAAATGTGTAAATAATCAACCAAACATTTAGAGTTTTTATACATTTACCCACATATACAGTACATATCCATAGATAATACACATATACACGCAAACATTTATATGGTTAAACTAGAGCTGTCAATTGATTAAAATGTTTGCCATTATTGCACTAAATGATACCATGTCTCTTTGAACCTGTCTGTACTGTATTTGTCACTGTTGTCCTGTGTTTTTGCCATTGTAAGTGTTGTTGCTGTATATGAGACCGAAGACAAATTTCCACACTGTGGACAATAAACTAACTAACTAACTAACTAACTAACTAATCATGATCAATAATATGGTTGTCCATAGTTAATTGCAATTAATTGCAAATTAATCAGATATTATGTATCTGTTCAAAATGTACCTTAAAGCGAGATTTGTCAAATATTTAATATTCTTATCAACATGGGAGTGGGTGAATATGCTGCTTTATGCAATTATATTGTATATATTTATTACTGGAAATCAGTTAACAACACAAACAAATATTGTCCAGAAACCCTCACAGGTACTAACTTTATATGCTCCAATCATAACATGGCAAACTGCAGCCCAACAGGCAACAACAGCTGTCAGTGTGTCAGAGTGCTGACTTGACTAGGACTTGATCCAGACTGACTGGGACTATCATAAAGTGTTCATGTCTGTAAAGGGGAGACTGGTGGAAACCCACAGAACCCATTTACATTCACACATCTGGAGGTCAGAGGTCAAGGGACCCCTTTGAAAACACCAAAATCTAGCGAAGGTTTGGAGTGTTTTTTAACCTCCTTCGTGACAAGCTAGTATGACCTGGTTGGTACCAGTGGATTCATTAGGTTTTCTAGTTTCATAAGATACTAGAGTCTTTACATTAGCTTTTAAAGGGATGTGTTAATGTGTTAAAGAATTTAATGGTGTTAAAATGAGTAAACTTTGACAGCCCTAGGATAAACATAAAAACATAAAGCAATGCATTGTCTCATAATAACCAACCCATAAAAAATGTCTGTGAGCAGGGCAGCACTTTATGGCTTCAGGAGACGTTTGGATTTGAAGTCGTCCGCTGTGCTGTACATTGAGGGGAAAATTGCGGAGTACTGCTGCATATGTGAAAGAAGTTGTAAAAAGCTTTTTGTGGGTTCAGAGGAAGCTGCATGTATTAAGTGCCTCAGGTGATGTCACTTGGCTGCTGATTGGGGCTGAAGACTGCGAGTTTGAATATGAAAAATGTGTTGGTGTGGTGTTATGAAGCCCCTCATCTCGGCCTGAGGCTAGCAGCTTGAGGCTACATTAGCTGCTAGTAGAATAACACCTGAATCTCTGACCGAACTGTCTAGCAGTTGAGTTGCATTGTGGGTATTGTAGGTGTCAGGTTTTGACAAGGAAGAAGAATGCAAGGAATCAAAAAGACAAGTGTTCATAAGTGTTCATAAAGGGCTCAAAATGCCGGCGTTAGAGCCCTTGAGGCCTTGAGGGTTTGACAGCTGGACGGCCCTAAACCCTCACAGACTTTGCAGGAACAAACCTCGAAGTCTGCGAGTGCACGTCAGGATCTTTGTCCATCAGGACTCCGAGAGTGTTAGATCTGTACAAAGTTAAATCGGAGTAGAAATTTAAGGTCTAACTCCTGAAAACGTTGGACATTAATAAATTAATAATAAATATTTAATAAATGAAATACCTCCAACTCTTGTAATTTTATGGAGAGCAACAGAATACTAAATATTGTCATTTCCAGTTACAGATGCTTGAATATGCAGACCGGTGCTTCTTGTAACGCTGTGGTTGATGTGTTAGTTCCCAGGGCGACTCCGGCCAGAGTGAACGGCGGCGGTGGAGGACGTTCAGAGCTGGTCATCACCTGGGAGGTAAACTTGTATTTACATACATAACATTTATGTTTGCAGTGGATAGTCATAAAAAAAACACATACTTTTGACATGTAAATGTGAAGTGTACAATATAAACCTATTAATATTGATATTGATATCAAACACAACAGTAATGGATTCTTAATGTTTATATATTTCTGACTTTGTAGTTGTTAATTTCTTTCAGTGTAAAATTGAAACATGCAATATAAAGAACAACTTTACAGCTCTGTTTGGATCGCTCCATTTTATTTCTCTTCAGTATAAAACCACTTCAGCAGACAGAGTGATAAGTTCATGCAAGGCTGGCAAGTACAGTACTGCCCTCAGCACTTCTCCATGTGCCCTAATCTGTGCATAGCTGCATTTCTTGTAGGTATTAATATCTTTAAGATCAGTCATCTTGAGACATTCCTCTGACTCATACCTCCTTAGCCTGTTCCTGAGGAGCTGCAGAGCGGCCCGGGCTTTGGCTACGTGGTGGCTTTCCGCCCACTCGGGGCGCAGGGCTGGATGCAGGCTGCCGTCACGTCCCCGGATGCCTCGAGATACGTCTTCAAGAATGAGAGCATCCCTCCCTACTCCCCATACCAAGTCAAAGTCGGGGTTTACAACAACAAGGGAGAAGGCCCTTTTAGTCCAGTGACCACCATCTACTCAGCGGAGGAAGGTGTGTTCTATTAACTACACAGCAGCACACAGTATGTTAGCTTATCTCAACACCCCGCGTCACAAACATAGACTGTATACAAGAAGTGGACGCAGTCGACATAACTGTGACGTCACTCATTGGTTTGCAGTGGACTACGGTTTTGACATCTCAAAGTTGTGCCTAGAATGTAACCCATAAATTGCAAAAAAACTCTGAGACTCAGTGACGACGTTTCCTAACCGTAACCATTCAAGATCAATTCCTAACTGTACCCATATTGCGAGACTTTGACAATTTGCATGTTAGCTTCGAGACACAACCCTCGAGTTCGGCATTTTGGCCTTCGTTATCTTGGTCTTTTACAACCAGAAGTGACACCAGAGGGTGGATTTAAGTGCAACCACACACCCTTTTAGCTGTCATGAGCTGAAAACACATATGAAGGAAGTTTTAAGGCGAAAAGTAGAACAACTCCCAGATGGGACAACGCCATGGTTGTGACCTGCCAATCACAAGGTAGCCCCGCGCTAAAGCATCCCCTGCTTTATGGTCTATTTGACTCTAAATGGACCATAATTTACTAAATGAACATCAAGCTGAGTTGAAGAAGACTTGAAACTAGCATCTGACACCATAAACTCATGTTTACAATGTTTACTGAGGTAATAAATCAGAGAGAAGTAGACTCATTTTCTCATAGACTTCTATACAATCAGACTTCTTTTAGCAACCAGAGGAGTCGCCCCCTGCTGGATATTAGGAAGAATGCAGGTTTAAGGCACTTCAGCATTGGTTTCACACGCAAAGCCATGCATGAACTACAAGTGGGAAGTTAATGCTTGACAATTTCAAATAACTGTCATTAAAAAAGTGAATGCTGGAAAATGTTCTGTGCAGCATAAAGTCGTGTTTCCACACACTTTGAATAAAAAAAACAGTTCATTGATGTGACCGAGCTACAAAAACACAAAACATTTCTGCCAAAGTTAAAACAGTTTAGATTATTTTACATTGTGTTTCTGTCTGAGCTCTTCTCACTGGTTCGAGGTGAGCTGGACTCATTTTCACGCACCAATTGGGATCCAGCAATATTTGAACCGACATTTGGTGACAGTTTGAGTTGTTTGCTGCTGTTGAGAGACAGCACTGTCAATCTAATCTGATCAATCCACACCCACACAGTCTGATGAGGTAGATCAGATGAGTTTATGACACTCAAAGTTGCAGTCGGTAGCTTTCAGCAAATACGATAAAAAAGTTATTTTATAAAACTGCCACAATATCCTGACAGTAGTACATGAGAAGGTAATCATGTTCCTCTGCCTCCTTTTAGTGTTTTTAAAATTTTTATTTGGTTAAAAAAAAAAAAAAAAAACAAAGGGGGGGAGTTTAAAACAGAGGTGAGAATTTATAAAAAAAACAAAAAAAAGGGGGCGGAGAAAAAAAAAAAAAAAAAATTAATTATTTAAAATTTTTTTTTTTCCCTTAAAAGGTGTAAAATAATTATATTTAATAGTACGTTTGTGACTCAGCAGCCATGTTGAGATCTGCTGAGGAAATACCAAACACCGTCACCAGCTGGAGCAAACTTTCTCATTTTACAGCTAAACAGTAACTACAAGATGCTTCTGACAACATTTGATGAGAGAAATAGTCATTACAGTAACAGAGTATTGATTCATATTTGATCAGCGCTGCCTAGTTTGACTGATTGGAGTTTGCAAGTGATTGACAGCTGCCTTCGGATTGGCAAAAGTCTCCCGTCATAGGTTAGATTTTTTAAAGCCTGAAAACAGCTGTGAGGAGGTGCAGAAGTCTAGTTTTCTCTCAGAGCACTTGATTTACAATATGCTGAAAGGTTATTATGCAATTTTTACCCAGTGATGACAAAAATGTTCTGTCTGCTGCAGTTTTAACAGCATTTTGTGATGTATTTAATAGGAATGAGATTAGTTATGTGTTAAAACCTTTAATGTGATCCATTTGAACACCATTTCTCCTGCAGGTTTTATTATCAAGCCCTCTTAATGAACTAACCCGTCATTTAGAGTTGTCAGTATTTTGGAGGAACACCGAACAAACGATGTGGCAGAGCTGTGAGACACGACTGACTGGTGCTGCTTTTAAAATGAAACAACACTGACCCTTTGAGGTTGAAAACAGTTGAGCCAACACCAACCACCACCCGCTGGGTTGGGCAAATTTTCTCATTTTACAGCTAAACAGTACACTAAAATATGTTTCTGGAAACATCTGAGGAGAGAAATATTCATTACAGTAACAGAGTATTGATTCATATTCAATCAGCGCTGCCTAGTTTGACCGTTTGATCTGAGTTCACGAGTTTTGCGTGCAGTGATCGACAGCTCTGATTGGTTGTTTTCGCTCCGGTGAGATGGTATCTTGAGATGCCATTAGGAGCTCGAGGATGATGCAGAGGAACGTGATTTCTTCACAGACTATCTGTTTCATGCACTACTGTCAGGATATTGTGACAGTTTAATCAAAATAACTTTTTTTATCATGTCTTACTGACTTCAGCTTTAAGCAGTGATATCAAAGGATGTTTCTTCTGAACTTAAACTTAAATTATTGTGCATTTATTAATAAATATTTAATGTTACAGAAAAATACTTGTGGACACAGGTTTTCAGTGTTGGAGCACTCACTCCTCCTCACACAGTGATATGGATAGATTGGATGGAGCTGCAGTGCATTCAATAAGCCATTCCTTAGACGTGGGTGTAGTGAATCCATGTCTTCCTCCTCTTCCTCTTCCTGACTCTCCTTTGTGCCTTTCAGAGCCCAGCAGAGCTCCGGGGAGACTGAGGGCAAAGAGTGTATCAGCATCCGAGGTGGAGGTCACCTGGAAGCCACTGGCTTGGAGCAACAACCGTAGACGCATCCTGGGCTACGAGGTCAAACCAACACATGCCCGCATAATAGGGACTGTACTAATGCACTGGGCAGTACCAAGAGCTATAAGCACTATGGCATTATATCTTGGATAACAATATGATGACCTTTTTGTATTAGTGTCTGTATAATTATTCATGCAGTGTATGAGCATCATGAAGCCCTCCAGGATTCAGGCCCACAATAGTGCAGTTACAGACGGAAGGATGCCTAGCTGATTAAGCATAATCTGTGTATTTGTTGTGTGTTTTTAGTTGCAGTACTGGGGTGAGAAGAAGAAGCAGGACATGGCCAGTGTGATCAGGACAGTGGGGAATAAAACTTCAGTCCTCATCAGGGATCTGGAGGGCAGCAGTACCTATTACATGTCCCTGCGGGCCTATAACAGAGCTGGAGTGGGTCCACAGAGCATCGTAGTCAATGTCACAACCAAGAAACCACGTAAGGACTCTTAGTATGGTGTATGTGGGGACTGACTGTCTCTTTGTGCATCCTTTTCCTTAGTTTTTCCCCTTTGACTAAAGGTGCATGGTCCACTTGGTATACATTTCTTTTCAGCAATAATGTTTCACCAATTAGACAGAAAATGGTAAATATTCACCATACAAGCGCTTTAAAGGTACCACATGGAGGATTCTTGTTATATTTATTTAACTGCCACATGGAATCATTCAGAGTTCAGGGTGCTTAGATAAAGTCAGGCTGTAATGACAATAAGTCATGCTAAATGCTGCGCAACATTCATGTTTTTTTTTGCTTTAATTTGAATGTCCAGGATCATTTATATGCAAGTATTAATTTTTAACAACATCTTATACTAATGTTCAGGCTTCCCCCTGGGCTTTTCTGTGCAGCACTGCGAAAAGGATGCAGTTTCACATAATTTTAGACCATTACTATTAATATAGATAATGGCCAAAAAGCTTAAAGACAAAACTTGCTGTAGTTGGATAACTATTTTATCATTTACTCATATCCCAGCCTTTCACATTCAGAAAACAGAACATGGTTTTATCAAGTCAATTTGTCAAGTCAGTTTCTTTGTGTCGCTCAATATCACAAATTAGCCAGAGGGGGGTTTACAGTCTGTACAGGATACAACACCCTGTGTCATTTACTGTACAACCCTTCCATCAGATGAGGAAAAACTTCCCCAGAAAAAAAACATTTTAACCAGGAAAAAAATGGATGAAAAGCTTCAGGAAGAGGAACAGAGGAGGGATCTCTCTTCCAGGATGGACAGATGTACCATACAATAGAAAATACAACATACACAACCCATATGACAAAAAATCATACATGTAATGTAAATACGGATCCAGGAGGATGTCAAGCAGTTTCCAGGCGTTGTCAAACAGATAGAGCCAGAGCAACACGACCTCCCAGAGAGAGGACTTTTGTTTTTAGTTCACAGTTGCTTTGGTAACCTTAACGTATGTTCCCCATGCCAGTACGCCCCTCTGGATTGAACTGACAGCGTGTAACATCACACATTAGTTAACCAGCAGTTCCACCCCGGCATGCTAACAGAATGACTGGTAGATGATTCGCTCTCATCAGCGATATGATGTTCTCACCACCCCACCTTGGGACACTCGGCTTGTCCAGATGCTCTCCACATAGTTTTTTTTTTTGTTTTGTTTTGCAGTGGCAGGTAAAACCCTGATTTTAGAAAAGCAAACCTCAACACACTGTTTGTCAAAGCAGTACATGTCTTGACAACATGGAGCTAATGCATGAGAACCGAAGAGGGAGCGAGGCAGTGTCTGGACTAAGCAGGTCGCTGTAGTTTATAATAATGCAGGACAGTGATGATTCATCCAGGATGTACTGGTGCACATTCACCCCGCGGAGGTTCATATGAGACAGTGCAGAAAATATTTTAATAATTTATTTCCAATTCCCATTGCAGAGTTAAAGAATACAGAAAAAACAGCAGTTCTTCCGATGAGTGTGAAACTGAGGGACGTCATGACTCATGTAGCAGTCCTGTCACCTGATAGACACAACAAATCTGGGAAGTTTAATTTACGGTCCCACTGTGCAATTTGACATGCTGGCCTCGCTGGAGACTGATGAGATATTTCCTGCTGAGAGAGTTCTTATAAACATTAGTTAACTCCTCTTTATGTTGTTTCACACTTTTCTTCTTATATGTCACCCACGTGTCAGCGAACGTGTCCAAGATTCATCAAAACAATGCTGCATGGTGTTTAAAAACGTCACAGGGCTCTGACAGATGAGTAGCACTTTATGTTCATATAAGCTAATAATATACATAGAGTATCACAGGTTTAATATATCACACTCACCTGTCTCTTCTTCACTCTTCCCCCTCATAAACAGCCGTACACTCACTCCCATACACATATTCCTGCTCCCTCCTAACGGTGGGATGATAAACTGGTAATGAGAAATCTCCTTCATGCCGAGTTGATTCTGGACTTTACAGTTTATCGACCGAGCAATTTGTGTTTTTCTCCCTCCTCTTCCTCCCCTCGTCCTCCTCCAGCGCCCAGTCAAGCGCCGGTCAAAATCATGTGGAACACTTCCAACTCCAAGGTCATCCTGAAGTGGGACCAAGTCCACGCTCTGGAGAATGAGTCAGAAGTCACAGGATATAAGGTACGATGTGGAGAGTTTTACACCACAGAGTGATGAAGCTGGACTGGCTGCAGCTCTGACGAGTCAGTGGTTTTGTGGGATAACAGAGAATGACAGACTGTCACTTGCTCCATTTACTCCATACAAGTACTCCTTTTTTTCTTTTCCAGTTTTGGCTGCACTCATTTGTAAATACAGTGCACTCATTTTGCTGATAAGTACGGAAGCAGCTGAATTTCTCACCATAAAGTTAAATCTGACTAACTTTGAGCAAATATGATAAAAGGTTAATCACAACTTATAAATCAGGGGTGAATGCTGATATGTAGGGTTAAGCACTTTGAATGGTCAGAAGACTAGAAAAGTGTTATGTAAATGCAATATTGTTTGTTTATTTATTTACCATTTAGCGTAATGGTAAATTGATACTTATTAAGTTATAGCTCAAGGCCGACGCTGACTGTTGGACGTGCTGCAGCTTTAAAGGGACTCTTCTTCATCTACTCTGGGAACATCCCGTGTTTCAGGCCTACTGGCCAAAAGTTCACAAGCATATAGAAAACGTTTCTCAGACCAACTTTGATTTTTGTCCGAGGCCGTATGTTCTCAGTGATCCACAAATGACATCTCACCGGGGAGCCTCAGACTTTATTCAGACCAGTATTATGGTGGGAAAGCAAATTATTTTGAGAAACTGGAGGAAGCCAGGTGAGCCATCTTTTAAGGAGTGGGTCACAGAGTTGGTAAAGGTGTCTTCATACCAACACATGTCTTTCAACTTGATGGACAGGACTGAGAAATATGCAGCGAAGTGGGGAGACTACCTGGAATATATTGCTCATATGGACAGATCTTGAAGCAAAGCACACATCATCACACATACTTTATATTTCTGAACTGGATTGGATATTTGTAACTTACGCCAGACCATGGTGCAGTAGAATATAGGAATATGTGTGATGATTTATGTGTTGTTATTATTATTATTGTGTTTGTC
Organism: Pterois miles; assembly: GCA_947000775.1. NCBI lineage: Eukaryota > Metazoa > Chordata > Actinopteri > Perciformes > Scorpaenidae > Pterois > Pterois miles. The sequence goes on from CAMQGK010000300.1 coordinate 13,356,586, forward strand.
TGCTTATTTTACTTATTTTTATTCTTTTATTTGTTAATGATTAAGATATTATGAAGTAGTAGTGGTGGGTGGTGCTTGGTTTTGATTTGACGGTTTTCAACATGGCTGCCGGGTCACAATCATTTTACAGCTAAACAGTAACTACAAGATGTTTCTGAAAACATCTGAGGAGAGAAATAGTCACTATAGTAACAGAATATTGATTCATATTTGATCAGTGCTGCCTAGTTTGACTGATTGGTCAGAGTTTGTGAGCTAGCAGCACTAGCTCCAAAAGACACTCCCACAAAATTAGCATTATGAATGTAAACAACGAACATGGCTATTGTTAGTACTCACAGCTGTCAAGCTAACAGCGTGTGGAAGACTCTGGTGATGCACAGTGAATGCAAGGGCAGAGTGCACACAGGTGGGCAGGTAACCCATCCAATCATCACATTCAGGCTGAATAAAATGATTGGATGGACTTATTAGAGCCCTGCGACAGCCACAGATTTTTTTTTCTTTTTTTATCTTGTCAGAGCATTTCATTTAATATTTAATATAACAAAAGATGTTTCTAACATCTTTACCAACCCAACCTTTTATTTTCAGCCTCTTACTATTAACAATGTGAAATATGTCTTGGTCACCTGCAGTCGTTGCATTATTCTCATTGCATTAACATGGTCTCCTGAGAGTGGGACTATAGTAAAATGGGCAGATGCATCCACAGCCCAGAGTCAAGCTGCAGCTGACTGGATTGATGCATCTTTACTGCAGCCTCTCCTCTGGTTGTCCATCACAGCCATGTGCACATATCTACAGTCAGATTCATCCTTGTTAGTTTCAGAGGGAGCACATTACATCTCACAGAGCTGTCTGAAAGAAACGTAAGCTCGAGCTCAGACACTCAGAAAGCGCTCACATGATGCATGATATCTAGAGTGGCTTCCTGCCATTCCTCACGTCTGTCATCATCTCTCACCTCTGCGTTTCCTGCAGGTGATGTACAGCCAGGACAAAAATGGCCGACCCAGCGTGGTGGAGACCAACACCACCTCCTTGGAGCTGTCGCTGCCGGTCAACCAGGACTACGTTATCCAGATCAAACCCTTCAGTGAGGGAGGGGAGGGCAGCAGCAGTCGCCAGATTACCATCCCCAAGATAGCAGGTGGGACATTGCTGAGATGTGAAACATGACACGGATGTTTGTCTGTATTTGTGAGATGAGTTTTGAGTTAGTTATGAGTGAAAAATCTAGCTGCAAACACCCATACACTGGTGTTGCAAACATATGGGGGATTATTTTCACTTTTCCTCGACTTCCTCCGTCTCCCTAAATCAAAAAACCAATGTGTGAATGTTAAAATATGCACCGCAAACACATGTCCTGTAGCTACAATGCATTGTGGTCTTTTCAGGCTGCTCTCTTTAGAGAAATTGGTATCTCTGACACTTCCATGAGGTATTTTTCCCCCATTAAATGTTAGTAGATAATGGTGAGTCTTCTTGTCGTGAGTTTCTCTTTGAAGCTATGTATAAATGTTTTGTGTACAGTTGTCTTTACTGTAGAAATACAGTCTCTTATATGCAGACTGAGTAATATACATATCATCAAACAACAAAATGGCCTGACATGCGAAGAATATGCACAGTAGCTGGTTGTTTAAGAGTGTGTTTTTTGTATTTGTCAAACTGTGTCTGCTGCTGTGCCCACACGTCTCCAGTCTGGCTTCTTGAAGGCCTTAAACGAGCGCAGCGTACCAGTGCCATCTATTGACATATATGTGCACTCACACCACACCCTAGTTCTTTGTACTGAATGCTTTCAGTTTTTATTCATCCACTCACTTTAGACCAAATGTGTGCTCTGCTCTCCAAGATACAGACTCCTTTCATCATACAGTATCAGTGATGAAGCATCCAGAGAACATATAATAACATTCATAAATCCAGAAGCAATACTTGTATGTGCAGGGAAAGAAAAGTAAATCAATTAAAGGAAGAAAAAATAAATAAATAATGTCAAATAAAAGCAAGGACAAACAGCTAAACAAGACAGTGTTAGAAATGATAATGATAATGGTGAGGAAACACGTAGTATTCTAATAAAATAAGTACCAACACACAGGTGGATGAAAGCTGATTTGTGAGACAGTAAGATAAGATGAGATAAGATAAGACGAACCTTCATTAATCCCTGGAGGGAAATTCGGGAATTCAGTACCAGAAGGAGGGGCCATAGAGTATGTCATGATCATTCCCCTTATTCCACTTAATAATAAAAACATACTTCCCCAGAAAAATAAGAAAACGCTGTTTGTTTGTTTGTTTTAATTTATTGACTCACTTAGATACAGAATGGTTCCATCATACAGTATCAATGACTAAGTCAGAGGATATTTTTTCTTTTCTATATTTGTATGTGAGGGGAAAGAAAAATAAATAAAGAAATAACAGGAAGTAAAGGAAGGAAAATAGATAATTAAAATAAAAGTAAGGAGAAACAGCCAAACAAACAGACAAGATATTAGTAGTAATAATAAGAACAATAATAATAATGGTAAGCACATCATTTTATCAAAATCACAATATGGCCTGCTGCAATTTTCAAAATGCAGTATTTGTTTGTGTCAAAATAACATTTTATAATAAATATTACGGTGCTGAAAAGTCGTCCAGGTCTACACGTCATATTCCAGAGATTTAAGAAAACATCTTTGACCAAATCTGCACAAAAATCGCAAATCATATCGCAGTCAAAATAATCGGAATTAGTTATTTTTTCTAATGGTGCGTCGTCATAATAGTTCCCCTTAATCTGCTTGATAATAAAAACAGATTTCCCCAGAAGAAAACCACTGTTAGCTGCGATAATTAACGTGGTCTCAGGCCGTGTTTACAGAGTAACATCTCGAGATCACCCCAGACCAACACGAACACATTTTTCTCTGTTTGTGTATTTCAGGCTCCATAGCAACGGGAGCAGCCCCAGACTCTTCTGCATTTCCCCTGGTCAACCTCGCAGCATTAATCCTCACAGCCAGGACGGCGCTATGACAAACATGTGCATCAACCCGGCGCTCCAGCTGTTCATTACAGTAAGAGGAGAAACAGCAGGTCAGAGACAACCAGAGGCTGACAGCTGCTTTTCCACCTGCTCCCTTCCCTCCACCCTACTGCGTCTTTCCTCCTCTTCTTTCTACAAAGATCTCTTTGTGAGGACGAATCTTTTCCTCCACCTTTCTTAAAGGAGCTGTTAAAAGGAACTGGCTCTTTCAGAAGTTGCTTTTTATGGAGGTGAATGGACGCCGTGACTCGACTGCGGTCTCTTTGAAGACGTTTCATTCTTTGCTCCCTACCAATCCCGTGGATCCTCTCATATGGTTTTAACCTCGGAGGCCCAGTGGTGTGTGATGCACAATATGACATGTATATTTTTTCTCTGTTGATTAAATGGATATTGTATGTACCTCTGGACTTTTCTTGGATGCTGGGATTTTACCTCACCCGAGGTCGGAGGAGACATTACACAGCTCAAAATTTTGTGAGTGAAGTTATATTTAAGTGGAGAAATGGGTGAAGTCAATTCCCCTCCTCTGTTTGGACTTCCTGCACTGTCAGAGAAGTAAAACCAACTAATCCCCGCCACAAACAGGGAGCGAAGCCTCATTGCTTTATGACAAACCACAATTTGGGACCTGTGTAACTTTGCCTGGATTTTATTCATGCTTTTGCGTTACGCCGCATCACGTCGAGACCTCAGAGTTGCCATGAAACTGACTGTAACCAAAGGTATTGAGCCGACGTGGTTCAGTTCCACCTGTTGTGTCATTGTGAGAATATGCAGCGCGTCCCATTGCGTCCACTGTAAACAGCAGACTTGTGTTGATTAATTGATGTCTTACCCTCCTCCCTCCTCCATGAGAAGTGTGTAACAGCGGCATTGTTGTACACTGTATGTATGAAATCCTCAGGTCCGAAATGAGCCTTAAGTCTTTTGTTTAGTTTCCATGTTGTTATTATTCAAGAGGCAAATTTGTTTTCCTCCTCTGTTTATCCGTGTTGTACTTTGGCTCCCTCACGCTATCATTTATGAATAACTGACCACTGCGTCGAGATTTTTCAGTTTGGTTACTTTTTTGGGGCATTTTGGGCTCAGAAACAACATGCCTTTCTCCTGCGTCTTTCATGATGAGCATTGTAATACAGTACAAGTGGCAGTGATCGCTGACTTTTCTAACGTAGCTTCTTACAGAGTAGGGATGGTATTTTACTGTCAGCTGTTTGGCATGAGATTGGCCAGTGTACATTGCTTAGGATGTCTGGATGGATCAACCTGCTTTTAATAAACATAATGCCATTTTCCTCATTTCTTTCTTTGATGTCAGAAGAGGCAGAAAGGTGGAGCTTCATCAGGCCATGCTGTGTGAAGTAAAGCTCTTATTGTCTTCCCCAGCAGACGGAGTTTGCTCTGAAAAAAAAAAAATCTGGACTTTGAGGTAAGATTTTTTCCAAGATCAATAATAAACTATCGCAGTTTATTTATTTATTAATCTGACATAAAGGTCACACTTTAAAAAACAGTGGGTTTTTTTTTACATTTATGTATTCAGGAGAGGTTAGCAGAGTCAGACATTTATACTCAGAAGGTGCCCATTACAACCACAGTCTGATCTGTAGGCCACTGAGGTTAAGGGCTTTGCTCAAGGGCACCCCAGTGGTGGTATACAACGCTTATACAACGCTGTTCTAGTTTCTGACCGCTCAAAGTGCTTTACACTACATGTCAGCATTCACACACACATTCATACACTGATGGCAGAGGCTGCTAAGCTGCCAACTTCACCCATCAGGATCTGATCTAAATACTCATTCATCTCATTCACACACTGATGGTGTCTTGCTCACAGACACATCGTCATGTGACCAAAGCAGCCGGGAATCGAACCACCGATTGGTGGACGACCTGCTCTATCCTCTGAGTCCTAAGGAGGGAGGGAGGGAAGGAGGGGCAAGCTTTTCTCACCCAGATTTATCCTGCTGGTCCAGGGGATTGAACAGCAACCTTTAGGTCACAAGTTTGATTCTCTAACCTTTAGCTCACCACCGCCCCTACAGGTGTACAATCTGTTCTGGCCTTGTTCTGGCTTCGTTACCTCGGAATGAGACGTTTATATCTACATACAGAGTGAGTCCTCTTCACGGAACCGGCCCTCATGTTTCTACAGTAGCTCAGAACGGACAAAACACTGTGTTAACTTTTTCTGCTTGGGCCGAAGTCGATAAATCACTGCCCACATACACACAATCTACACCAGAACATTATACGTTCACATGGGCTATAACCGGCCCTCATGATGGTTCTGCTTAGCTCGGGAGGTCTCAGACTTCTCATCTCCAATCTGGGTCTCTCATGTGGCCCCCCAGGAAAAATAATTGCTCACCCCTGCTCTGGCCAGTGGCTGTGCTCCTCATGACCTACGCTACTCTTACTACTACTAGCTCTACAGAGGGCCTTTTTCCTTTTTGTGTCCAGCAGCCATAGCTCTCACGCCCTGCACACAGGAGATGTTTCAGTCGGCTGCAGTCTGCAACCTCACCACTACGTACCGCCAGATCCTACAACACCTTTTCTTTAAAAAAGTGGTTACGGCAGGAACTGAAACTCAGTTTCTTTTACTTCACATACATCTCAACAGCTAATTTTACGCATCAGTCATAAAGCAAAACTTGTCAAACTCCTGGAATTATTTAAATTACCTGGTCTGATTTTATTGAAGTGATTAAGATAATAGACCAACAAAGTGCAATCTCAACAAGCAAGTCATGTTTTTACATCCCTTTGTGGAAGATATTGTTAAAGCAACAGCGTGAAGCATTTCAGAGGCTTTATACTTGAAAATAGCTCATAATGAGCCCAGGACTTCACGTGGCAATTTCAGAAGGTAAATTTCAATCTCTTTAAGCCGTTTTGTTGTAAATGTGTTTCTGTGCTCGGGGGTTATGGTCACACTGTGTCTCAACACCTGCGAATCATGTGAGTGAGAGACAGCAGTGTTTCTTTGTTTTCCTGCCACGGATGCTCCTGATCAATGTTTGAAAACAGACGCTCATAAGTGCAATCGATACCTGCACACGTTTACCTGCACACTGTGAATGTGTTGCCTCGTTGAGCTTTGTTTGATGGTGTTGCAGTGGTCTTCACACCCGCCGCCCTCACACGGAGGAGAGCATCAATGCCTCTGAAAAGACTCGCTTGTGTTTAACTTCAAACGCTGCTGTTGTGGAGAGCAGAAACTTCATAGGGCAGGGTATAGTATCACCATGGTAACTGCATCATTTCACTCCCCTTTCACTAAAATAATGTATGATGTTTGTGTTGTTTTTAATAGAGATGGTGTAAACATGTACCAGACTTTGTCTTCTAGCTGTGAGATGCCTTTGCAGCATCGAAACTACTGCTTACAAACAACGGCATAGTTCACAGGGGGGACACAGAAAACATGTCCCCTCACAATTTTTCAAAAGGCAGTATTGGATCTGTCCTCTTTCAAAAACTAACCACTAAACCACTCAAGCTCCCAGTCCCCTTCCAGCTCCCCCTCCCATGATTCCCAGTCATCACTGTGGTCAGTGCAAGCAGCAACAATTGCATTCTTTCTAACAGCCAGCAGGGGGCGACTCCTCTAGTTGCTAAAAGAAGTCTGATTGTGTAGAAGTCTATGAGAAAACTTCTCTCTGATTTATTACCTCGGTAAACATTGTAAACATGAGTTTATGGTCTCAATCGCTAGTTTCAAGTCTTATTCAACACAGCATGATGTTCATTTAATAAGTTATGGCCCCGTTTAGAGTCAAATAGACCATAAAGCAGGGGATGATTTAGGGCGGGGCTACCTTGTGATTGACAGGTTACTGTCACAGCGTCCAGTCTGGGAGTCGTCCGTGTTTTGCGTTTTACATCTTTAACTCTTTCACAGTGTGTTTTCAGTTCATGAAAGTTAATTGTAACATTTTGGTTGCCTAAAAATGTCTTACCCAGCGTTTGGCTGTACTTAGCTCCATCCTCGTGTCACTTCAGGTTATGAAATACTAAAACGGCGATAGCTTCAAAACAACAGTCCACAAACGTCACGTTGACTATGTCCACTTCTTATACTGTATGCAGTCTATAGTCTGGACCAAAGTCATGGACCAACCAACAGACCGAACATATCGATATATCATCATGAGAGCTCGTACTTGTGTATTCCTGCTCTCACTGGTGTCTCTGAGTGAAATCATTAATGAATGCATCTGCTTGATGTTTTTTCTCAAAACGTTCCTGTCATTTATCTTGTTAAAGCGCCAGCCGTCACCCACAAACTGCTGTCAGCATTACGTCAACACATGATGATTTCAGTTGAGCTTTTTGTTAAAAGTGTTTGTCAGTATCACTCAGCTATGCTTTAGGGCGGGGCTACCTTGTGATTGACAGGTCGCTACCACAGCGTTTTCCGGTTTGGGAGTTGTTGGCATAAACAAGAAAAAAAAACTTTTTACTCCTCAATTTACATGTTTTGCTTTACGACACCGCCTTTATTGTTTTTGTACAAAGTTTGTTAATTAATGTGATGGCCTGAACTGCAGCAGCATACCATATAATACCAACGTAAAAATAACTTTCTTTTAATAAGGTGTGAAAATTTTCACCTCTGATAGTTCTATAATAAATACACATATTTTGATAATCATATTGCTTTGACGAGTAGGGCAGATATCACGACTCTGTTAGTGCAAATCTGAAGGAAATCCAACCAATCCAACACAATCTCAACCTCAGTCAGGTTTAGTCAGTGTATTGATTATATACACTACTTTTTGCTGTATAAAATATTTTTGTTATGACCATCGTCATCAGAATTATGAAAAACATGTTGTGTTTTGTTCTACCTCAGGTATCTGGGAAAACTAAAGCCCTTTTGAGCTGACTCAATAATGCAATAATTGCATTAATACATTTGGCGTTTTAAATGTATTAATAAATCCCTCTTCCTTAACAAACCCACTGCATTATTTCTTCGTTATTGGAAACTACAGCAGCTGCACTTTATTCACGGTTGGGCCTCGAGGACTCCAGCTGTAATAAGACAAACAGATATGTGGATCCCATTTTGTTCTCTTTTTCTCTGTTCTTTATTCATTTCGAAGGAATGCAAGTACAATGTAGAGCAAAGACATGGCACCAAGCAACGGAGAGCAGAGGAGATGAAGCTGCTGCTGAGGAGGAAGAGGAGGTCGGCTCTGCACAGAGAGGAGAGGTTTCAGGGTCGGCCAGAGGTCGGCCAATCAGACTTCAGCAGGTGTCTCAGCCGCAGCCAAACGTCTCTGATTCATCACAGTCTGGTTGTTAGTTGTCACACATCCAGGGTCTGGCCTCTTCTGGACAGAGGAAGGTACGTCTGACCTCGCCGGCTGATCCAAGGACCATCTGGATCATTCCAGTGAGAATGGTGAGAAGGATTTCAGCTGCTCAATGTCGTTGCCAAGCCTCTTCTTTTTGGTAAGTGGTGCCCCCTAGTGTACATCGAGCCCAAGGCCATTAACTACTTTACATCTTCACAATCCACCAAACGGCACCAAATATACAGTACAAGGATGCATGGCTGCATTTTTTTTCCACCGTCCAGTTTGACACCCACATCCATGATTAATCACCACTTTAAAGGATTTGGAACCAAAATATGAAATACAACAATTACACCACACATGTGAACGCTGACGGTAAAGTTTAGTGTCTGAAAGCCAAAGTTGTTCCCTCATAAACCTGACATGACAGTTTTAACATTGTTTTGCTCAATTGAATGAATTTGCTGCCTTTATATATAAAATGTGACTTTTGCAAGGAGAAATTTAAGCAGGTAATGTTAATTAAAGGGAACCCTTGCCATGTCAAGTTTATGCATTTGACTTTTTGGCACCTGTGTAATTAAAAGTAGCTCGTTCATACAAATAGTTTCATATAAAATCAGAGTTTGTACAATTTGACTGCTACCTTAATTGGCACACTACATGCCTTTGGCATCCCTCTAATATTCATGTACCAAATCACACAAAACTAAAAGTTCAAAGATTCTGCTCCTACTGTATATTTTATTTATTTATAACACTGTACTTTGCGTTAAAGAGTGTCAGAAGGGCTCTGATGCATAAGACTATGTCTGCAGAGTATGTTGAAAGATGAAGAAAAAGTGTTGTACAATAAAGAGCCGTGACAAAAATATCAAATCACCACAACTACCTGTTTCTTTACGGAGAGATTAAAAGTAAAGTGATATGTCAGATAAAGATATATAACAGCAGCAGTGGCTTGAATTAGATGAAACTGTTAAAGGGTTGTAACTGAAGGAAGAAACTGTATAACCACTGTGCTGTCATTGGATAAACACTGTGCTGTGTGCTTGATATTTCTGATGAATTCTCCTCATTTCCTGTCAGGAAGCTTAATTTCCTTGTTGTCAGAGCTCAGATTCAGCTTCAGATTGTGAATAACTCAGCCATTATATCTTAATCATCACGATCCATCCTTCTTATATCCATATTATTTTTTTACAATCCAATATGCAAGAAATTATCATGCAAACATTATCTCAAATATTATTTTTACTGATGCAGCGGCCCGTTCTGTGACGTGAACGAGGCTGTGAGCCTACTCTATGTACGGCACTGTGTTATATCCAGCTGAAAAGCTTATCTAAAGGCTGGGTGAGGAGACAAACTGGGCTCATTCTGAAACATCAGCATGCTCAGAAACTACATGGCCATCATTTGAATAAATACAACGGGTATGTGTGTGTATTAACAGCCCCTAATGTCCACACACATATATAGAAATTCATGATGCAGCGCCTCACGTGTCGTGGTCAAATACATCTTTAAGGTGAGACCGACAGAGGGAAGTACAGTGATCAGACTAGCCCAGACTGAATCAACACTACCAGAAGATGATCCATCCTGCTCAGAGCGTGTGCATGTCGGTGTGACGGAGGAGGGACAAAGCTCATTTGTTCATTAGGCTTGCTACGCAAGAGGGACAACTAAAAGAGGGATTTGCTCTGCTCTCACTACACCCTGCTTCTAACAATACTGGAGCTACATGTAATGGATTATTTTAATTATTAAGTGTAAGCACACACACAGTAGGTTTTACAGCAGTTTTTTTTTTTTTTCCAGCAGGAATCTGATGACTTCTTGTTATTCAGTACAGCAGGACAGACATGTAAAAAACACTCCTAGGTGCACGATTTTTTCTATTTTCCAAGTGATACTTTCGGCGTGGGATGGGCACCAGCATGGCACATGGCCTTGGATTATTCCACAGTATGAACAAGTGCCCGAGGAAGTGGTTTCAATAACGAGTCCCTGAGAGGTCTGCAGGGAATTTAGTCGGATTTTGATCACATCTCTTTTATCGTTCCAGATGTTTGGAGATCTGGGAGCGTATTGTCAACCAATAAAGGACCAAGAGTGATGTTTATGTTGTTTTTTTTTTTTTTTTTCGACATGACCACCAAATCACTCTGCTGAACACGAATGATTCCAATAGTGAAAATAAATCATCGGGATTTCAAAGGAGTCTTGTTTCAGCATTGTGTGTTTTGAATGTGTAAAAGAGGCTCCATTTGAGCGCCACTGGCAGTAGTCTATCAGCAGGGATGGTGGGTGGCAATTTCAGGTCGGGCACTGACACTTTCGGTCCAAAGGGGGGTGCTCTCGTCTCAGCAAATCAGGACTGCATGTGAAGAAAGAGAGAGATTGTCACCCTTAAATCCCTTAATCTCAGAGGAGGGCTGAGAGGCCAAATCCTGGCCAGATATTATCATCTGGAAGTCAAGATGGCAGCCGTACCTCTGATGCGCCGTGTCGATCCTCGGTGGACGATTCCGTTTCCCTGACAACAACTGCCTTGGTCACCTGCATGTCTGGGTGCTGCTGCTTGGCTTCCTGTATTGCAATAGCCAGAGCCTGTGAGGAAAGAGTGATAAATATTACACAATTATATAAAACTGTAAAATGAATCTCAGGAACAAATGTGTTTCTGAGTTTTATTGCTTCGGACTGTTTTCCAGTTCTATGTTTTATTCATTAATATATAATATATTATTGTAATATTAATATCTTTGGGTTGGCTAGATAATAAGTTGTAACTAGCAGTTTTTCCACTCTTCTTTTTTTTACATTTCATAGTGGAAATTAATTTTAAAAAATAATCAGCATGTTATGGATAATGATAATAATTTTAATGATAATTTGATTTTGGCTTTGAGTTGCTTTTGTTTGCATGTCTCATTTATTCACTTGTATGTATTATATATAATGTATTTGTTCCAAATCTGAAATAACTGAAGTAGGCTAATGTTTGCAGAAATATCTGCATGATATGTGCAATAATCCAGGACTTTTTTTGCATGTTTCAGTTTAAAGCATTTAAAGGAAGGGTTCCATAAATACAAGTTATAAATAGTTCCAAAACCAATATATTTAATAATCAGAATAGACAATTAGAAATATACTGCAAAGATCCAACATCTAACAATGTCCCAAAAACTACAACCCCCAAAACTAACAGCCCGTTCTTTTGACCAGACCGTTTGAGCTCACCTGTTCCTGGTCTACATCATCGTCTCCTGTGATTATGATCCTCTTCTCGATCCTGGTCTCTGAATATCCTCCTTTCACCGTCTGCAATATAACATAACGGCTCAGACAGAAGAGACGAGCTGTGCCTCCTCATGTCGCAAAACCCACTTTATCATAATTATACATTTAAATTGTGCAGTTAAAGGGGGAGCACCACCTTCATTAAGAATTCAGCTGCGTCCAAAATCACACACTATTCATCACATCCCCGATATGTAACCGTGCCAACCTCATGACCAAAACAGTTTCTAATATACTCTATATTACACCTAACAAAGTGAAATCAGTTAAATTTGAAACGTTATTGATGTTACAGCTGTCAGCCTATCATCATTTCCGCATTGCATTATGGGATATTTATGCCAGTGTCCAGCATTGCATGCTGTAATATTTCACCAGAATGTATGCAATTCATATACTAAGGTCATATACTGTATTAATGTACTAGATAGCATGTTTTTTGGACTGTCTAAGATGTTATTTCCATGACGTCAGTCAGCGTTAGTGAAGATGAGCTGCACTCTCTCAAAGCCAGAAACCAGAGCAGTAAGTCTGTAATGTCGTAGGGTATAAAGTCTGCAGCTGCTCCATCAACAGTGAATGGGAGACTGGTTTTGCAGAATGTTTGGTTTCTCTTTTTACACCCAAAATGAGTTTTATTCCTCTGGGTTGTGAAACAGAAAGTGTACCCATATACTGTGATGACCCTTGGTGTCATGAGGTTTCCCCATTGTTAAAGCCACGTTTACACTACACACGTGCTGTCTTGTAATTGGTTGTGATTGGGTGTTTTAGTCGTGGTTTTCACACTACATGACTGATCGGAGACAGGAGGTCACATCAGTCATCAGGAGGAATCCCTGATGAGGTCTCCAAGAGGTCTCTTTTGTCACGAAAACACTCGAGAAATGCACGGTGACATGATACCATACACGAGACACACTGATGATGCTGTTGTTGGCACCTGTTCATAAAACAGCTAGTTTCCACACTTTTTATTTTGACTATTTATTCCTCTACGTACAACAGCTTTGCTCATAGTTGCAAATGCTACACATACAATAAGCTCCTGTTATAACAGGCAACCCTTCCTCCCCCAGTTTTCCCCTCAACCCAGGCTGTCATTGGCTGTATCTCATGGCCGGAGTCCCCAACAGGTTAAGATATTTAGCATGTTAGATATCCTGAGTGCAGGGCTGCTTGGTGGTGCAGCGGTTAGCACTGTCGCCTCACAGCAAGAGGGTCACAGGTTCCAATCCGGCTTCTATGTGGAGTCTGCATGTTCTCCCTGTGTTAGCGTGGGTTTCCTCCAGGTTCTCAGGTTTCTCCCCACAGTTAAAATCCAGTTAATTGATGACTCTAAATTGCACATGGTGTGAGTGTCCATGGTTGTCTGTCTCTATGGACTGGCGACCTGTGCAGGGAGTAGCTCACCTTTGCCCATTGCTTGCTGGGATCGGCTTCAGCCCCACCGCGACCCCTAACAGGGTGAGCAGTTCCAGATGGATGGATATCACACGTTCACATGTGACAAGCAAGCGGCAAGCCAATGCCGATTTGCCTCTAATCGGGGGCTTTTGTTGGGGAGCTCCAAGAAGTGTCAGGGAGCAGAACATCAGGGCTAAAGATGTGTTGCGGGCAATAGGCATAACCTGCGTCTGTTTTTTCCCTGCAGCTGGTTGACTGGAGTGAGTTTGAACACCTGGGCCCGGTGTTCCAACTCTACTGAAGCCAATGCTGCAACTCTGACACCTCTCCCTGTTTCTCCCCTCCAGGCATCTGCTTCTGGTTTGGTTTTGCTTATGTTGCCTTAGTTCATTAGTTTTGCTCTGATGCACCTTTACCTGCATACACACATACTCCACTCATTCAGCACACCCAGTTTGCTTTAATATGTTCACTCTTTTAGCCTAGATGCAACATATGTGTGTATGTTGACAACATGTGTTGTTTACATGATGTATCTCTTGTTTTGTTGTGGCTATTAGAGCCAGGTCATAGCAGAACATCCCCCTGGGTGCTCTCAGAATCTATATGTCTATGGAGCATTTGGGAGAGAGTTGTTCATGTTTACTAATATTTTTTGGACCATGGGAATAACATGTATGAATTTAGAAAATGGGCGTAGTTCACTTTTAAGCTTCCCTACCTTGGTGACGTGAGTGGTTGCCGAGGTAACATTTTCAGTGACGAGGATGGGCGACCCTGACCCCTCTCTTCCAAGACTGCTCATATGCACCTGAGAAAGCAGAACAGCTGGCGGCATTAACAAATACTCTCAACACACATATTCTATTTTAATCTTGTCTTATTTCCACATCTATGCACATGTGTCTCTATGCTTGTATGTGTCTTTGTTAAACACTCTGGTGCAAAACCTGTTTGCTTTTTAAAGTGCTATATAAATGAAATTGACTTGATATGTATAAATCTTTACAGATTCTGTGTCATGTTTTGATATTATAGGACATCCAGTCAGGCACATATTCATAAATTCATGTCTTTGGTCTTTGTGCAGAAAGTAGGTTTAAACCCGAGAGAGCAGGGCGGAGTGTTCTGCAGGTCAAGTTAAAATTGGAGAGATCCCTCTGTTTGTACTCACCGGGGATATACTCGGTCTCGTGGAGTAAGAAACTTCACTCAGGCCAGTGATGCCGTGATCCTGAAACACATTCATTGAGTGACATGTTGGTAGTAATGATTTAGCTTTAGTTACTTTTTCATCAGTGAAACGAACCTGATCTGTGAACTCCACGATGGTCGTGGTGACCTCTGACCCGTTGGGTTGAGTCTCCGTCCTGACGTCCGTCTTCCTCACTGTCGGCGTGGGCATGACATCACTGGCCTCCCTGCTCAGTGGTGTGATGGCAGAGACGCGACCGGCTTCTCGGTGTGACTCTCTGTCCACTGAGGAAGACACCGGCACTGACCTCTTTGGTTTTTTGGGTACTACAGGCTTGAGTGAGGAAAAAGAAACAGGTTTTTACACATATGACTAATGAGCTGGAAGGTGTATTGCCTTTTACTTAAATTCAGGGGGAAACATAACTGGTGTAAAAGTCTTTGCCTGCAAAATTTAAGATATTTATTGAAGCATCTGATGTATAAAGTTAAACAGCAGAGGAAGAAAGCACACAAAGCAAAAGATGAATATAAGTAATGTAACAGTGATTGAAGAAGTGTTTTGAGCTGAGTGCTTAAGAGATATATTAAATTAAAAGGACGAAGGAAGGTCTTTCTTCATTACCCTTTAGTGATGCTTGATAAAAAGTATTCAGCTCAGATGTGTCGTTACAGACACTTAATGTACTTTTTGTTTGCTGTTTTCTTGTTTTCAGATTTCAAAATTTTAAAAATTAAAAAAATATAGAGGATAAACCCTTTGAGATACACCATCTCGTTTTCGAGGGGTTCCTCGGGCACAAGACATAGACGTTAACAAACATTTAAGCACATAATAATAATAATAATGATAATGATGACAATAAATTACACAGAAATATAAATTCAACAACAAAACAATCAACATAGTAACATCAACAAGGACGTACACAAAAGGCTCTCCCTCCATCCCAAACCACACTAACATGAGAATAATGAACATAAAAATAATGATGAATGACTCCTTGGATCATCTTTCAGCCATGTCATACACCTCCATCCCACCTGGTTTTACATCCTGGTGGTAAGGACTGACCACACTCAAACCTTACAGATTATAAATAAATAAAGGATAATTGAAGTAAATGCATTTGAAAACAAAGAGAAACCAGTGAAAATGTCTCCTAGAATGAAGCGGTAGCCATTAAAGTGTATCATACATAAAACAAAGATGTGTGTGATAAAGACACCTCAGAACAAATCTACAAATATTATTGTAAACTACATTTAAATCATCAATATATAAGTACATTGTACACGGGTGGAAGTAATAAATTACATTTACTCAAAGTCATTTTTTTGTGTATTTTACTTTTGGGGGTATTTTAAAATGTATAATTTTTGATTCATTTATTTTTGCTATTTATTACATGTATTGTACTTTGCCCCATTTCAAGTCGCATCCATTCCAGAGTAAAGCTAAAAGTCGGATGAAAACGTCCTGATAAACCGCAGAAAGCAGAGGAGAGGAGCTGAGCCAGCAGCTGCTGCAGGTGAGTCAGCGGCCGCTAGAGGGCGGAGCTCCACGTTGACCAATGAGGAGACACTGCGGAAGTAGACGTCATCGGTGTTTGCGTTCACGGACCGAGTTCACGGCCGGAGCTAGCGCTTCAACAACAATCAAATTAAGGATTTTATATGGGGTGTGGTTACAGTTAGCATTGTTGTACCTCGGCACAGTTAAAAGACACATTGTGTCTTAATTGATGACTGATTTAACGCACAGGAGAGCACGCTAAATGACACACCCACGAGGTTCGTGACGTGAACAGCAGGAGCGAGCGGGGGCTAGCTATCATGCTTAATGCTAACAGGCTAAATGCTAACGTGCTGGTGTTGTGGTGACTGCTGCGTTCACTGAGCTTCCACCTTCTGTGAGGTGTGGACTGCTGTTTGAGACCCTGTTGTACTGGGACAGAGAGGCTGAGTGGACTGGTTCTACTGGGACTGGTCCTGGTTCCTGTTGTACTGGGACAGAGAGGCTGAGTGGACTGGTTCTACTGGGACTGGTCCTGGTTCCTGTTGTGCTGGGACAGAGAGGCTGAGTGGACTGGTTCTACTGGGACTGGTCCTGGTTCCTGTTGTGCTGGGACAGAGAGGCTGAGTGGACTGGTTCTACTGGGACTGGTCCTGGTTCCTGTTGTGCTGGGACAGAGAGGCTGAGTGGACTGGTTCTGCTGGGACTGGTCCTGGTTCTGCTTTGAGGATGAACCTGGAGCAGATTATGGAGGACTTCCGGTGCCGTTCATCAGACAGGTGAGTACAATGACACGCTGACTGACTGTCCAGGTGAGCACGTCAATAATGGCGTCGTTGCTTAGCAACATAGTTGCATTGCGCGTTATGTGGTGTATAAAAACGGAGCAGTTTCTCCCAAAGATATAAAACAATTTTATATGTGTTTATATCTGATTAATATCTATCTCCCTTAGATATAAAACAGTTTATATGTGTTTATATCTGATTAATATCTATCTCCTGTATATATAAAGCAGTTTTACATGTGTTTATATCAGATTAATATCTATCTCCCTTAGATATAAAGCAATTTTATGTGTTTATATCTAATTAATATCTATCTCCTGTAGATATAAAGCAGTTTTATATGTGTTTATATCAGGTTAATATCTATCTTCTGTAGATATAAAACAGTTTTATACGTGTTCTGAGTTTTTGTTTTCATGTGCACCCGCCCACCCAAGAAAAATAACTGCCCAACCCTGCTGTAAACCTTTATACTCTATATCTAGCTTTTTGACTATTCAAATCACAAACCTAAACATAAACTCTAACACCAGACACAGAAAAACACATTGAACCTCAGGTGTGATCACCCCACAGGCTTGTATGCACTTGCATGAACTCATCGACAGTTCACTTTGTTGGCCTGCCATCACACTGTCGGAAACTTGGGTAGCACTCAAAGAAATATGGTTAGAGGAGGGCGGGGGGCTGGGATTGAGGGAACTCCGATCCAACTTCTTGCTGTTTTGGCAAAACAGTTGCCTTAACTCTTTTCTTCCGTTTATTTCTTATTTGCTTCTAGTTTAAAAAAAAAAAAAAAAAACCATCGAGACATTGGTATAAAACATTTTATGATTTCTAGACATTTTTTGGTACATTTCCTGTTCACACCCAAACTCACCTGCACTGCAGTTTGATTGAAAAAGGACACATATTTTTAGGTGCCTAAGAATAGCATAGCGAATCAGACAAAAGGAGGAGAAGCTACAAATACTCTTGATATGAAAACTTTGTTGTACCTGCACATCGGGCCGTTTGACCTCGGGTCGGACTTCTTCAGCGGGGATGTGTTTGGCCGGAGGGCTGCTGCTGGCTCCTCTGGACAGAGGGGCTGACACCAGCGGAGGAAGTGGTTCAGAGGGACCTTGCTGCTGGACCAAGTCCATGCCAAAGCACAGACCCACATCAGGTGACAAATCCCTCTCCCCCAGCTCTGTCATGCCCCTGGAGAACTCCTCCATGCCCGTGTGCAGGTCCGTGAGGACGGTGAAGTCCACTTCGGCCTCCAAGCTGGAGGTAGAGCTGACCGTGATGCTGGAACATTTGCGCTCGATGCCCAGGTGGGTCTCCTTCATGTACAGGATCTCGTGATCCTGGTCATCCTCGGAGACAGAGCCCAGACGTTTCTCCCATGGTTCCCTCTGCAGGGAGGAGTACAGGACATCGGACCGTGTAAAACACAAATATCTTTTCTTATATAATCAAAGAATATAAGCTACAGAAAAAAAAACAACAAAATCACTTTTTTTGTTTCTCTACAAGTTGTTTTCCAGTAATTAAGAAAAACATTGTTAACAGCATCAGATATTCTGCATTGTAAATAGTTATATTTAGTTTAAAATCATGTGTTTTCAATTGTGATGATGTGGTTTCTCTGTTGAGTTAGATAGGAATTTATAGACTGTCTATAATGAAACCAGAATAGTGAAATAATTTTGCATATAAACAAACTGATGGAAATATTTTGAAGAAAAAACTGTTAAACAACTAAATGCAGTTTGCAAATGAACAGCTAAAATGAAGGAAAAACTCTGGTGGAGCTGAGAAACGACTCACTGAAGCTTCGTTGAAAGCTTCCTCGTGAATAGCAGGTGTGGGAGGTGTGTCCTGTAGAGGAGAAACAAACAGGGAGCACACATTAATATAAAACTTATATGTCACGTTATGCATTCAGAAACTACAACCATAGACCATGATACCAAGCATTGTGTTGACATGACGCTCAGTTATTTGTCACATTTGGAGAAACCACGTTTGTAATGCTCTCTACTCGCTTCTTTTAAGCTGATTGCTTTTGTACTGGATGGCTTTATGTGCATTATTATTCCTAAAATGTATACAGTTAATTCATCCACCGACTACGGCTGTGCATTTCATCAAATTTCAATTACCATTACAATTCTGGCTTCTGACTGTTATGACAACAAGATAACATGAAACAGTCATTCCCTTTTGCAATGACGCTCTGTTATTTTTATAAATCCAGCGCACCCCTTACCTTTACAGCGGTGCGCGTTTGCCTTCTTTTGTCTTGAATCACAAACCCTGTCTGATTTACTGTGTTTTGTGGGTGTGACTACACCTCTAGTAGGCCTGTCAGTCGATTCAAATATTTCATTGCCTTTAATTGCATGATTGTCCGTAGTTAATGGCAATTAATTACACATTTTTTTTAGACTCTTATCAACATGGGAGTGGGCAAATATGTTGCCTTAAGTACATGTATGTATATATTTATTATTGGAAATCAATCAAACACAAATCAATGATAAATATTGTCCAGAATCCCTACAACGTACTACATTTAGCATAAAAAGTACGTTCAAATTATAACATGGCAAACTGCAGCCCAACAGGCAACAGCAGCTGTCAGTGTGTCAGAGTGCTGACTTGACTATGACTTGATCCAGACTGACTGGGACTATCATAAAGTGGGAATGTCTGTAAAGGGGAGACTGGTGGGGACCCAGAGAACCCATTTACATTCACACATCTGGAGGTCAGGTCCTTTTGAGAAGTTTTTCCTCACCAAAATTAACCTACTTCACGACAAGCCAGTATGACACGGTTGGTACCAATGGATTCATGAGGTTTTGTAGTTTTATATAACACCAGGATCTTCACTTTAGTTTTTAAAGGGATGTATTAATGTGTTAAAGAAATTCATGGTATTAAAAAGTGCATTAACATAACATAAAGCATCATACTGACTAACCCATAAAAAGATGTCTGTGTGCAGGGCAGTACTTAAAGGCTTCATAAGATGTTTGGATTTTTGAAAATGGCCATGCCAGGTTTTAACCAGAATTTAATGTTTGGACCGTTGAAAACTGTTATTAAACCTCGTTCCAGCAAGCTAGTATGACATGGTTGGTGCTGATGGATTCTTTAAGTTTTAGCTTTAAAATTGAGCCTGCTGCAACCAAAATATTGCAAGTTAATGCATTAAAGAAATTAGTGGTGTTATAACGAATATACGTTACGATTATAACTTTGACAGCCCTGATATCTATACAACCAATGTGTTTATGATTAAATTGTTAACAAGATAAAGTTCTTCATAGATTTAGGCTCTTAATTTTGCTCTCAAAGTGCACCAGATTGATTGTCTCTCAATATCAACCAAAATAATCATAATTATTACTTTTGCCATAATCAAGCAGCTCCATCAACATCAGGGCTTGTGTTAATCCTACATAATAAACACACATATGAGACTGTTACGCTTACTGCTTACTGCTACTGAAGCATGCACATAGGGTATAATTTACAGGTTGACACCATCAGAAATGACTGCAAGTGCAACGGTAATGCCATGCACTGAAAGGTTAGAGTCTTCCCTTTCAGGAAAGAGGTATTCATATTTGTAAATGCAGTATATGAATGCCTAAGCCCTGAGGAGGTTTGGCAGCTCTGCAGCCTGTGATAACATCTAATCGCCTTTTTCATTTTCTACTATTGCCACAGAGGTGCCAAGCAGAACATTTGGTTCAAATGCCCTTCTCAGCCACTTACAAAAAGGACTTAAATCATGTGGAAAAAAGAGGTTTGAAAGAAAAATGGTGGAAAGGTCTTGCCCTCCTTGCAACAGCAGCCACCTTTCATTCTGTGAGGGTGTTGGAAGGAGAGACCAGGTGTGAACGTGCCAAGTTAAAGGTGGGATTAAAAAGGGACGCCTGAAGCTTAAGCATAGGGAAGTTTGCTTAAAGGCCCGCAGCGTTCTGAAAATGGCCAAGCAGATGCGAAGGGGAACAAGGGAAAGCAAAACGATCTCTGGGCCATGGACGTGAACTGAGTCGGTCAATGATGCGATGCCAAGGAACGTGAACTTTTGCTTTCTCATACACAGCCACATGAGTTCTGAAGTATGCGTGATTGTTTGTTTTTAGATGGTTAAAAACAAGATTTGCACGACATGGCCTGAAGCTCATGCAATGCTTTTACTTTCCGATGATTGACAAACAGATTAGGGGGCGAGGTGGGATTACCGCTTGCTTCCTCTTGGCTGTTTCTTGGCTGGGTGTCCGGTAGTGGATGTGACTGCTGTCCACGTTGCTCTGTCTGTCTCGGCACCACGGCGTTTTCAGAGGGAGCGTTCGCGGGGGAGCTGTTGGAAATTTGGAGCTAGAGAGGATGTTCTCAGAGTTTTTTTGAAAGTGATCCTCATGTCCTGCTCTCATCCACACACTTTGTCCTCGTCCGTCTCTGAGCTCCTGCTGTCCGGACAGCTCGTTCTTATTCTGCTGATGTAGTAGAATTTGCTGTTGATATGACATTGCAGCTTCACTGTGGTTTTTGGTAGCCCCCGTGTTTTCCTTGACAACTACTGTAGCCGACTGCAGAACAGCATTAATATCCGCTCTGCTTCCCGCCTCACTGGATCCGTCTTTTGATTTTGTCATCTGCGTGTCCCCACTCGCCCCAGAGACGCCTCTATCAGACCGACTTTGAGTGTTTACAGCACCTGCGTTCTCCTTATTCACAGACTTCTTTGATCGTTGTGGCTTGAGAGGAACTACTTTGGCGACCTCTGAGTGCGAGTTGCCTGTTTTGTTGCAGTCTTGCGCTCCCACGGGGCTCAGATCTGTCTCAGTTCTGCCTCCGTTGCCTTTTGGGAGAGAGTCCACAGCCACCGGAGTTTCAAAGCTCTTAGGTCTCTCTCGATGCTCATACTGACAATGCCTCACATCTCTGTTGATCCTTGCAGTCCCCTGATGTGGAGATCCATATCCATTTTCTTGAATGGCGTTCCTCGCTAATATAGAATCGTGATGCCCGTTAGTTGCTGCTGTATCATCCACGGGTTTCATATCCGTCAGTGCTCTAAAGTCTGTTTCCTGTTTGGGTGATGTTTTTAAAGAGTCCCTGGCTGTTTGACAGTTTTTCATCTTCATTTCAGTCCGCGGCGTCACAGAGAACGTGTCTCTACTCATAGAGGAGGTCTTACTCTTTTCGCCTTTAGAGTAAGTATCCAGTTCTCCTTCATAAGCCTATGTTGACATAGAGTAGACAGTTGCATTAGCCTAGCTAGATAGACTGCTCTTCCACTAGTGATATGATTGTGACCCCACATGAGTACTGTAAATGAGTAGTGAAGAAAAACAGTGATTAACTGGGGGGACGTCAGACTCTGATGGATTTCAAGATAAGGGTGTAAGAAAATAGCAAAAATATAGAATATTGTGATATGTTTGCGATTCTGTATTGATTTTTAATTAATAGTTTACATGCAAAGATTAACTCAGTCAATACTTCATTTGCCAAGAAATGCACCCTCTCAGTGTATGTGCCCTCTGGAGGTATGATGCTGATGGACGTTACAGGGACTGTGATAAATGCAAATGCAGATCCAACTGTTCTGATTGCATAAAAAAGACACTTTTTTAACTTAGATTTTGTACATATGGTGATGTGTCCTTTATACTATGACAGGTTTCCTAAAATTTGCTTTTAAAAAGTGTAATATATTGCCTTGCTCACAGTATTGCAGTATATTGTATTGTAACTCATGATGCGTACCATATTGCCAGATTCATGCCAGTGCACAGCCCTATTTTAACAGGTTTTTCCTTATTTTCTGTGTTTTGGCTCAATAGAACCAAAACTTTGTCAGAGAAAGGAAAAAGCAGACCGAGTGGGAAAGGCCTGACCAACACAACTTCTTTAAAAAATGGTAATATGTAGGAAATTAATAGTAGTAAAATGACTTTTCTAACTTGGGAATAGGATCTGGTTCTTACTGGTTTCCGCTCAGGGGTTCCTCCAGGAGGAGTAGCTGAGGAGAGCCGTTTCTCCCTCTGGGCCATCTTGCTGTTCGGCTGCCTCAAAGCCCTCTTCAGCTCATTGATGCTGGCCTGGTGCTTTTGTAGAACGTCTTCGGGCTTATCCAGGAACTGCTGCTGACAGTGAAAGGCACAGCAGGGACACAAATTAACACGATTTAAAATCATAGATCCAAATCTAATCTCTGAATTTGGTCATTTCTACAGTTGATCTAGCTGTGGATTTAAGTTGGGTGTTGTGGAGTAGGGCTGCCCCCTTTTAGTCGATTAGTCAACTAATCAGTCATTTTGGTCATAATCTGATAAGATTTCTTAAGTTGATTAGTCATTTTATGCTTTTTTCTTGCTGAATAACTTGTTTGTAAGAAACTTCTGAGCACATGACACAAAACACAAGATTTAAACTGGTGCTGTAGTGTGATTCTTTGTGGATAAACTCAAGAGTCATGACAGATCTGTTGATTAAATCAACGATTCGATTAGTGGACAAAATCATGAGTGTTCGGCCCTGATCAGACCTGGCATTAACATGCATCCTGATCACAAGTGGACAGCTCTATGTACAGGTGTGAATGCACTCAAGATGAATTGAGGATGCATTGAGATTCGTTTGCTCAGACCTCATTCGGAGGTGGTCCGGGTCTCATATGGCCTCATTCTTTTAGCAGTGTGTCTGTGAATGTGTCCTGGGCCACATTAAGGACCGTCTACTGCTCACTCTCCTCCTCGGCTCTGAAGCTCTCCTTAACATCATTGCCTGGCAAAGGCGGCAGTGTCGACAGTATGACGGTCCAGACCAACCGTATATTTTTATGTACCCAAATTCACGAATACATAGGATATTACAACAGACATTCCTCTAATATTACATTGCAATGTCTGCTATATTCGCCACGTGTACCACGTTTATCTGCATATAGAGCAAGGAGGTGAGGTGCGATCACAAGAGGCCTCTCAAGAGACATGTAGAGACAGATTCTGATGCCAGGTGTGAACATGGCCGTAGTCCACAAAGAATTTCTGTGGTCAAGGACAGCCCTGTTTACTGTGTGAACTGCTGTAGGATGAATTAAATGCTGCCAAACTTGGTTGGATAACAGATGTCGTTATGTAATAATGACATAGACCTTATTATAGTGCACTCAGATCATGATTATTATCAGCATTTTTCTTTTAGCTTGCAGCTTTGTGGACAAAAAGAGGTTCAGGTAAAGGTCTGGAGGTTTAAAAATATTCTGATTACAGGGACAAACCTTGTTTAATAATATATTCTCCAGAAGTGCTTCCTTTGCTGCACTTTTTTTTTTTTTTTTTTTTTTTTACAAAAATACCTTAGTATAATGCCGTAGTGAGCACCTAGCAATCTTTGGAAGATGGAGTGCAAAGCCCTAAACATGAGGTTTGTAATTATTCTCTGATGACAGACTAGACAGATAACAGCAAATATTTGAACAGGGAATAGTGCTCATTAAATATGAAACTGACATGCAAAACTAGCATGTTGCTTTTCAGGAAATGATGCACCAGACAACTGTGTGTGCGGCCTTGCTGTTTCTGTTTGCTGTGTTCTAATAGTAAGCAAGGAGCACAGTTAATGGTTGAAGAAACACAGCGTGCCTGGTGAAGGGCACACACAGTTCATGCGAAAGAGAGAGGACAAGCAGTACCTCCTGTTTGGGCCGATGGGTGGCCAGATCCTTGTCCAACAGATGAGGGAGCCCGAGGTGGGGCAAGTGAGATGAAGTGAAGGATTTTGAGCAAAGCAAGTTGAGGATTGGGGGAGAACAGATGTGTGCAGAGACAAAGAGGTAAAGTGCTGCAGGTGAGTCAAAAAGGCAGGCGGCCAGACGGACAGACAAACAGTCAACATCAGCGGGGCTTCTGACTAAGACTATTAAGCCTTTTAATGTTCTGCCAAGAAGTCAGGGACAATCCATTTCAGTGTCAGCCAATTGATAATTAATGCAGTCAACAACTGACTGAGTGGAAGTGTTTGGAGAGGGGGATTATTCCCATACTTCTTCATCCAAAGATTTGGTGAGAAGACATTACAAAACCACAAATGAACAGACGCTTTAGTGACCAATGCAGTATCAATATTTCCTAACACTACCGCACATACCTACAGGAGTAATACAACACTAGATACACTGGAATAACTTTTACCAGATAAATAATATTTACAATAAATAAGAGGGCATGCAGAAAGATGGTTTTGCGTTACAATAGCTTAAAAATACTTTGAATAATGAGACTTTTACACATCTCAGCTGGAGTATCAGGAGATTTGCCAACTGCGGAATCACTAAATCATCAACAGTGCTTAAGGGCCATCCGTTTATCCTGCTAATAACAATCAATCCCTCTAATTGCACACGGGGAAACTGTTAAACATGCCTCATTTTAAAGTGGGCAGAGAAGAATAAAAGGAAAGAAAGACCCTGTATAAATCCATATTAAACATTTTGTCATATTCATGCCATTTCCATGGATTTATGCATGACCTACAACAACCAAAACCACACAGACAGACACTAAGGTCCAAGGCCAAAGTACCTCTGGTTTTGAGTCTACTGGCGAGCCTTCCTCCTCACCCTGCAGGAGAGAACGAGTGGACGACAGGGAGGTCAGAGAGAACAGAGCAGAGGTTAGCGGAGAGTGTGAACATTACAGCAAGGGGAAGAGAAGAACTGTTAGAGGCAGGATGCTGGGTTAAAGAAATATCATCAGCAGCAAAGGTCAAGTTAGACGAAGAAGAAAAGGAGAGGACTCATACTGAGAAGTCTTAAAAGCCTTCAGAGGAGCTGGAAATAGGGAAAATTAGGCCAAGAGAAAAAGTATGGATAGTGAACTTAAATGAAAAGGGATGTGCAATAGAGAGATGAGTATTAGTTAGAAATATGAGGGAGTTTTCTGACTTGGAGAGAAGCTGTGTATTTCTGCTTTTGTACGTGTTGTCAAAATGCAATATTTCATTTATCGGGTGAGTGTTAATTTAGCCTGTTTTAACGACTATATATTAAAGGGATAGTTGTGGTGTTTTAAAGTGGGGTTGTATGAGGTACTTATTCATATTTGGTGTATTACTTGCAACGGGTGACGGTCGTCACGCCTCCAGCATCTAGAAACATAAAGGAGTACCGACCAGTGTTGCCAACTTCGCGACTTTTTCACTATATTCAGGGAGTTTTCAAAACCCTCTAGTACTCAAAAAAGCGACTAGCGACAAATCTAGCAACTTTTTCTGGTGTTTTTGGAGACTCGTGACGCGAAAACAGGTATCTTTCTTTCTCTTCTCAACGAGCAGTGGGTAGTCAGGAAGCAGTCCCTCCTAGCTGCAGTCAGAGCAGGAGATGTCCATCTGAAGCCGCCGCTGGTTGATGTCTTAAATAAAACTCTGCACTAAAATAAATCACTGCATTTGTCTCACACAGCCTCAGTCACTTACTCACCTCGTCCACTGTGTGTGAGCCTCTCTGTGACATTAGTAGACATCTATCTGGCTAGCTCATCATGTCGCAGTCTAAACTGTACACACACAAAAACAGAAAGGAGTGGGAATCAAAAAAAGCAAAGAAAGAAAACTAAATAAAAATAAACCTAAGCAACTCCCCACATTGTTACCCTACGTTACTATTTCAAGCACATGGTCAGTTACGTAAACTCAGTGATGACGTCATTTAGCGACTTTTACGACAGCTAATACCTCCTTCCCTTACTGAGGAGTTGGCAACACTGGTACCGACACCAGGGCAAAGTAATACAGTGCTGTGGATGGGGACGGCAGTAAAACAGATTTTAGCAACCTAAAAAAAAATGATATCCCTTTAAGTGTACGTTATATTTAAAATATTTTCCGACAGCGAACTGAGCTGAAAGTGAAACATATTTATACCGTTTTTTTGAGGTTTTTTAATGGCCGATGCTGATTTTTTACAATTTCAGGACAGCCCATATATGATAACAAATGATGCAGAAAAATTTCTTAAGTAAACATTTATTGAACAATTCTTGTGGTCTGATTAATCAGTTGACCTCTAGTGTTTTTGGGAGCCTTCTGGCTGTGGCGAAAGCATAGATACGTTTCAGTTCAGCTCCCAGTCGGAGAGGAGAAGGAAAAAGCTGTCTGACAGTGAGTTAAAGTGGTGAAAACATTCTAAATATAGTGTACACTTACATGGATATTGATTTTTTTTTTTTTTTCGGTGAGCCTTTCTTTCAGGTGGCTAAAATATGGTTTGCTGCTCCACAGCATGACTTTACATTGCTCCGATGTCGGTGCTGTTTTTCCACGCTGGGGGCATGGCGACCGTCATCTCGGCTGCAGTGTAGGCAGGTTTCTGAGTATCTGAATGTAATCGTCTCATCTTGTACCTTAAGCTCCAAAGTCTTGGTGGGCGTTGAGATGTGGGTGCCCCAGGTATGCTTCTGAACTTGTTCTTGATCCTGACCATCGTGCTGCTCCATCTCCTGGTCTGTGTACTGGTCCTGATCTTGGTCCTGATAGTGGTACTGATCATGGTCCAGGTCCAGGCTGCCCTCTTGGTCCAGATCTTCCCTGGACATGAACTGTGTGCGTTCACTGGAGCTTCTCTGGGACAGTTGGTCCATACTGTAGCCTAGAGCTGAGGCTGGTGAAGTGCAATGGGAGGGAAACATCAACCACCTGGACTCCAGCGTTAAAGCTTTTCCATGACAGTAATCGACAGTGCAGTGTTTAATGGGGCTGTGTATATACGGCTGTGCTCTAACATGAAATCACAAGTTAAAATCTGCCTATTTCTGTTTTTGCTGAGGAATTTCAGGCTCTGACAACATGGGACTCCCCTCAGTCTGAAGGCCATAACACAAAATCAATAAGCCCCGTTGCTGAAATTGCTCAAATTATGTTTTCATGCAGACACTACTATCAATCCATCAATCCATTTTCTAAGCCTGAAGGGCTGGAGCCAAGTTATTGCTTCACAATATAATCCATGAAATCTATATGAACCTCAGTGTGGACAAGGGATGTTAATAATCAACCATTTAACCGATAACTGACATTAGGCATTTTAAACGATCAATGCTATCAGTTAAAACAGATAAAAGAAATATTAATAATTAATTAAAGAGCTGAGAAAAAACACAGAGGAGCGACTCATCGCTGTAAGGAGAAAAGCTGGTCCACCTTAAGAGAGAGCCAGCTCAGATACAGGAAGTTGGTTCTGGACATCAGCTGAGGTGTTATAGCTTGTAGCCTCGTAGCATTTATTCACCGACATACTGTCCACACAGTCTGTCGGAAACTCACTGAAGTTGCGCTACAACGGGCACAAAGCCACTGGCAACGCTAGCAGTTAGCAACTGTCAACGTAGCACAAACACACATTTTTTTGTTGGTCAGTTGCTGTCGTTAATCTGGGCAGACTCAAAGCTGACAACCTGCTAAACTAAACTAAATTTGCGGAGACTTTTACTGGGAAAGTAGCTGCATGTCCACGACACTACACACACAACACTGTGGCTGCGAACAGTCCTCGACGGTGAACAGGAGACAGTGAACGCAGCACCGTGACTGCTACAGTAACTCTCCTGACGGTGAACTGGAGACAGTGAACGCAGCATCATGGCTGCTTCAGTAACTCTCCTAATGGTGAAATGGAGACAGTGAATGTAGCACCGTGGCTGCCACAGTAACTCTCCTGACCGTGAACTAGTGACAGTGAATGCAGCACCGTGGCTGCTACAGTAATTCTCCTGACGGTGAACTGGAGACAGTGAACGCAGCACCGTGGCTGCTACAGTAACTCTCCTGACGGTGAACTGGAGACAGTGAACGCAGCACCGTGGCTGCTACAGTAACTCTCCTGATGGTGAACTGGAAACAGTGAACGCAGCACCGTGGCTACTACAGTAACTCTCCTGGTTGGTGAACTGGAGACAGTGAATTCGGCATTGTGGCTGCTACAGTAACTCTCCTGACGGTGAACTGGAGACAGTGAACGCAGCACCGTGGCTGCTACAGTAACTCTCCTGGTTGGTGAACTGGAGACAGTGAATTCGGCATTGTGGCTGCTACAGTAACTCTCCTGACGGTGAACTGGAGAAAGTGAATGCAGCATTGTGGCCGCTACAGTAACTCTCCTGACGGTGAACTGGAGACAGTGAACGCAGCACTGTGGCTGCTACAGTAACTCTCCTGGTTGGTGAACTGGAGACAGTGAATTCAGCATTGTGGCTGCTACAGTAACTCTCCGGACGGTGAACTGGAGACAGTGAATGCAACATTGTGGCTGCTACAGTAACTCTCCTGACGGTGAACTGGAGACAGTGAACGCAGCACCGTGGCTGCTACAGTAACTCTCCTGGTTGGTGAACTGGAGACAGTGAATGCAGCACCGTGGCTGCTACAGTAACTCTCCGGACGGTGAACTGGAGACAGTGAATGCAACATTGTGGCTGCTACAGTAACTCTCCTGATGGTGAACTGGAGACAGTGAATGCAGCATTGTGGCTGCTACAGTAACTCTCCTGACGGTGAACTGGAGACAGTGAATGCAGCACTGTGGCTGCTACATCCCTCATGTGGACGGTGAAATTGTTCTTACCTCCATCAATGCTTCGGGGCAGCATGTACCTCTTGCTAACAGATCGCTCGAACTGCGGGGCCGGCCTGTCAATCAGAGCGCTGGCCTGTCTGGTCTGGGCCTGGGTCCGCCCACTGTAGCGAAACTTAGAGCCAATCACCAGGAAGCCCTTCGGCGGCGGCTCCGGGGAGACCAACCTGCAGGACGGTTCATCTTTTACTTAATTACACAGTTTAGAATGTCATAGGGGTTTATTTTAGTCCCTAATTTACTATCGGTTTCCTGAAAATGACTACATTCTATGATGGTAGTTATTATAGGGAAAATTTAAACAAAGATCTAAGATGGGCAGATAGTCTGGCTCCATACAACAACATCATGTAAATTATACACTTTATGCTTTGTCTTTTCTGTGGATTAAACAGGTTCATAGTTTCTAGTCATAAGCTAAGCTAACCATCTTTCGGCATTAGCTTCATATTTACCATACAGTCTCTGGAAGTGGTGTCAATCTTATTTTTAAATGTGACCGGAAAAACTGACATAAATTCATTTAAACTCAAGGAAATAATCTGTTATTGGAAACTACACTGATGCTATATTCACACTATAAGTGACACAGCGACAGGCTACAAGTCATTTTCAAGGGAAGCCGGTGACATGAAGCTACAGACATAAGGTAAATAACTATGAATTCAACTATTAGTGTGTTTGACAACTTTTGGGACAAAGTGCTTTAAATAAAGGCTAAGTGTTCGTACTGGGGAGTTGATTAACCACCAGAAAAATTATCTGTTGATTTGCGTCTCTGTCCCAATGGAAGTCTATGGGGAAAAAGTATTTTTGGGCCCAATGACATCACCATGAAAATTTGCTTCAAAGTTAAGCAGTGAAACGACAACCAATTGTGTCTGTGTCCAGTAATGCCATTAGTCAGTTCCCAGTGCTATTTAGTAACACAACGTCAACGAGCGCTTGATCAACACTTCAACAGCGACTCGGCGACAATGTAGCTGGCCACACTTAGCCGTTTTGTTGATTTTTTTTGTTGCTCATAGTGTGAACACAACATAAGCCCTGAATTGTATGCTTGCCTGTAGACAAATTTCACATTTTTGCAAGTTCAGCTGACTTGCTATGCACAGACTAGATGACTCTCTAGCTTACAATAGCAATGAATTGGATTTAATCAATTAGAAGTGTGATCTGATCTCTGTCTCCATTTTAGCCATAATTATTATCAAATAACCAGGAATCAGGAGCTTTCCTATAAATTTCCTGTTACATATCAGTTCCTTTCGTGGAAATTATGCAGAACTGTGGGACCTGTGTAAAAAAAGGTTTTACCATGAAAAAGTTTCAACACATTAATACTGTAAAATGAGAGGGTAGCCTGATTGTGCCGTGTTAACAGTTCATGCAGGGTGTAACCACAACAGTGCAGAAAAAGGTGTCCATGTGCGTCTCTATGGGTGTCAAGTCCTACCTGAAGAAGGTGTGGTGCTCAATGCAGACCTTCCACAATCGCTTCGAGGCCCGATGGTTGGGCAGCTTGAAGCCTATGGTGCTCTCAAACTGTTCATACTGAGCGGTGAGGGAAAGGAGTGATGGTGGATGAGGAAGGGAGGTGTAGAAGAAAAGGGGAGTGAAGGGAGCGATGGTAGTAGGGTGAATTATGTTTACTCTGCAGCAAAGGAGAAATCAATGTGGGTTTTCTGTTTACTCGTGGAAACATTTTCTCGGTCAGGTAGATTTTCCAATCTCTAACCAACCTACAAATTAGCCGTTCATGCACTCACTCCATCACATGTTCAGTAGTGTGAGCAGAGGAAGAAGCTTTCAGATCAATATGTTATTAGCAATATAACATGTCTTTAAACATTAGGACTAGTCCTTTCACAAGAAGAAGCCAAATCTTGTTCCACACAAAACGAAATCTGTGGGGACAGTCTGGAATAAAAGGGTTTTAAAACACAATGATGACCCCCCAGGCAAATATGAAGTGACAGCTGGCTTAAGATGATAGATTTGCAGAACGAAGTATGTGCATAGAACTGCCTTAGTAATTGCTATGAAAGGTCAGTCTATGTAAAACACACTGCAGATACTCCGAAGGCCAAAGAATGAAGCAAAAAACAAAAACAGCAAATCATAATAACATTATAGAGTTTAAAACTAGAGCGAGTATAATGTGGCTCTAACACTTTCAAGTAAAACCCTGGATGAAAGTACAAATCCGCATGACTGGCTAATCACACTTTCAAGTCACCGTAGAGGAAGAGAGACGGAGGAGAAGAATAAAGACATGACCTATCAGCCTAATCTTTAAAAACAGTATCTCTGAGGGCTAAAAATAATGTCCTCGTCAGTTGTCACATGGTTTGCTGCAGAAGTAACACTTTTATCAAACCATGAAATGACTATTTATGCTGTTTGGGACAAGTCATGAGAGACAATAATGTAATTTTAACAACTGTGAAACCATGAAATAGAAATGTGGCTCTTTACTAAATTATCTGTCATTCCAGTAGCTTCCACTCTGCCAGAATGACTGTCATGAGCTGTGTGAATGTGCTGTCAATGATTGCACAGTAAACACCAAACAAGGTGCAAAAGACAAGATAATGATGGTTTATTTTACCTCCCCTGGGCGGATCTTGATGTAGAAGTTGCTCCTCTTATAGGAGATCTTGAGGATTTTTGGCCAGGCAAATCGGTTGATCCTCAGACGGTCTCGGTAGATGAGCAGACCGTTGGCGCTAACGCCGAGCATTATGTCAATTCCTTCTGAATCCTGGTGAACAGAGGCATTGAGGGTCAGGAACCCTCAGACAAAAGTGTGTTGACATATGAACAGTCTGGGAGTACCTAAAGGCCCTGACACACCAATCCGACAGTCGGCTGTTGGACAGTCTGAGGCCGTCCGTGAGTGTCCGACCGCCTAGTTTTTTTTGGTGTGTCCCGTATTGTTGGCTCTAGTTTGCCCGTGGCAGAGTTTTTTCCACTGATTTGGCAATTTTAAATTGGTGGCGCCGCCTGTCGTTGAGAGAAATCACTCTGACTGTTCAGCTAAAATGAATCGGTGCACGAGAAGAAAAACAAAAGTGAGGAAAGCAAGCCAACGAGTAAAGTCAAGAGGAAAAACAAAGAAGACTGTTCTCATTTTTCATCTTCATCTCATCTGATCATTCCAATACACGGATATTGTCACAACAACGTGGCCATCGGGAATGAAGCTAAGTGGTGAGTGAGTGTGGTGTGAAAATGGTCGGCAAACATCGCTTTGTTTCATGTATGTATCACAACAATGGCTTACATATCAGTAGTTTTCAGGCTCTGGTTTCCCTTTTTGAATGACAAATACAGACTACCGCCTCCTGCTGGTGTGGAGAGTTATGTCCTTTCACAAAGGTGCAGAACATACGTGGTAGCTGGCTGTCGGCTGTATACTTGTGTTTGAGTGCAACTTTTTGGCGACTTGAAGCAACTCAATGGGCGGCATTCATCACCACTAGTTCTTTGATGTAGGGTTGGTTTGTCTGGGCTGTGTTTTATCTCCATACATATAAGTCTAAGGGAAAAACTATTTAAAATTTGCCTCAAAGCCCATCACACTTCTTGGCTTGGTCTAAACTTTATTCAGCACTCTAATGATGCAGTGAGCTGTCAACCAATCGCATGTTTTTGTTTCACCCTGTTCTGTCTCCAAAAAATGCAATTAGCCAGTTCCCAGTGCTATTTGACAAAACAACGTCAACCAGCGCTTGAGCAACACTTCAACAGCGACTTGGCGACAGTGTTGTTAATTTTTTTGCTCACAGTGTGAACATAGCATAATTAGGAATGAAGCTAAGTGGTGAGTGAGAGTGGTGTGAAAATGGTTGGCTTTGTTTCATGTACAACAAATGGCTTGTATATCCACAGTCCTCAGTCTTATGGTTTCACTTTTTGAATGACAAATACAGACTACCGCCTCCTGCTGGTGTGGAGAGTTATGTCCTTTCACGCAGGCGCAGAACGTACGTGGTAGCTGGCTGTCGGCTGTATATTTTGCGGTGTGTTTAAGTGCAAGTTTTTAGCGACGTGAGGCAACTCAATAGGTGGCATTCATCGCCACTAGTTCTTTCATGTTGGGCTGGTGTGTGTGGGCCTTAAGTTTAATCTCTGTACCTTAGCATGATGCAGGTCCACTCCATACATTGAGAGCTTCTTGGCATTTTCTAGAAAGTTCACCTCTGCCTCTGCTGGACTCATTCCCCTACAACACAAACACCACGCACTGATCATCACTTCATTCATATTCTCTCCACAAATCAAAAACACCAGCCGTTACTCCTGTGGCATTCAATTTAACTAATGGAGTCATGTTTTTCTAACCTGTAGTTACGGTGCAGCTCCATCACTCTCTCCTCCAGCTCACGTGTCTGGTTGGGTGCAAAGCGGAAGTCGCTGACGTAGTCTGGACCGTGTTCCTCTGGCTCATAGTCTCCCAGCTCGGCCTGGACAGTGTAGGAGCCCAGAAGGGCGTGGGTGACGAACGAGCAGGGCAAACGACCGGACAGGATGTCGTCCCTCAGCTGCAGGCACAGGTAGTACCTAAAGAAACGTAGGAGGTAGAGGTAGAAATGCTGCTGACACTGAAAGAACTACTGCTGAACTTTCCAGTCACATTCCTTATTTGATGTTTTTAGTAATGCCAGTGGCGTGGCTCTAGGCACCACAATGTCTTTGTGCAAGCAGTTCTCATACACAGTTCGTAGCTATACCTACAAATAGTAATGTGCTGTAATTTGTGTGTATTCCACAAAATCAATTTTTAAATTATCCAAGTAATTATGAACCAGGAAGCATAAAGAGCGACAAATGCTGCATATGGGGAGGTCGAGGTGGATGGATGGGTCAAAAAATACCAGACTTTTGCTCAGGAGACTGGTGTTCGTACCCTGTGTGAAACCAGAAGTTAATGTTGATCAATTTGTCATGTAACATCTGTACTATCCCACTTCTGGAGTTATTTTAAGCCAAACCGCGATCTTTTCCTAAACCTAACTAAGTTGTTTTGCTGCTTAAACCCAACCACGTTGTTTCCTGTGAGTACAGGAAGTTTATTTTGAAAAGACTTGAGTCAAAACTGACAAGTTGCAAGTTCGAAACAGACACAAAAAATAGGAATAACTTTTAGTAAGATATTTGAACCGTTGTATGAAGATACAATGCTTTGTATCTGTCAGCCAGTCCACTTCTTTTCAGACTGAAATATCTCAGCAACTAATGGATGGGTTGCTATGACATTTTGCATCAATCACCCAAATTTCATTTAGCAGCACCATCAGCACCATCAGCTCACTTACTTTGAGCTTGTCCAATATTGGACAAGACCAAATACCTGCAAATCCAATGACATTCCTGTCAACCTCAAGCTTCTGTGTGAGTCAATATTCTGTGCAATAATGAGATGGATGATATAGGACCTAAGACATAACCCCAGCCCGTTGATCTACATCTTGGTCTGCCCCACAGTAAATGGTAGTTCACTCAAATTACAAAAAATACTTTGTTTTTCCGCATACTGCTACTGGTTATTTCTTGAAGTTTTTAGATCTTATTCACTGTGTGGTGGAAATTCATTGAAAACTCAACAGCAAAATGCTTTTCTAGAAACAATTTCCAAGATATTTAAGACAATCCGCAGACAGCAATTAATTCTGTTGTTCAGCATAAACTGTTCCCTAATGAAAAATAACAGTTTTATAGAGATAACTCTTGTCAACGTGGATTAGTAGTTTTGAATGCTGTTTTGGGAAAGTTGTATGTAAAACACTTTGAGCACCACAAACCAGAAACTCCATTGACATGAAAAATCTCACAACCAAAATGAGTTTTTGTGTGATTTGGGTGAACAGACCTTTTAAGCACTTCAATATGGGTCATCTCTGATATTCATACACACACACACAAATTACATGACAATACATTTTACACAATGATCTAGTAATGAAAATAGACATGAGACCAGTAGTGGACAGTAACTAAGTACATCAAGTACTAATACTGTACAAAGTACTGTTCTTGAATACAATTTTAGGTGTTGTACATTACTTGAGTATTTCCATTTCATGCTACTACTACTAATACTCAGCTACAATTCAGAGGCAAATGTACTTTTCACTCCACAATATTTATTTAACAACTTTGAAGATTTAGATTAATAATACAAAATGTAATCAACGAATAATTTGTCACTTATTATAACTTAAGATTAGAGGTTGAAGTCTATGAAAAAATTAGTCTACTTCTCACTTGATTTATTAGCTCAGTAAACATTGTAAACATGAGTTTATGGTCTCAGTCACTAGTTTCAAGTCTTCTTCAATACAACCTGATGTTCATTTAGTAAATTATGGTCCCATTTAGAGTGAAATAGACCATAAAGCAGGGGATGCTTTAGGGCGGAGCTACCTTGTGATTGGCAGGTCGCTACCATGGCATTAACCAGTCTGGGTCGTCCATGTTTTTGTCTTACAACTTTAACCCTTTCACAGTGTGTTTTCCATTAACTCTAACCTTTTTGGTCACATCAAAATGCCTTATTCACTGTTCGGTTGTACTTAACTCCATCGTCTCATGTCACCTCTGGTTGCAAATGTCCAAAATGCCAAACTTGAGGCTTCAAAATAACAGTCCCCAAACCAGTGGGTGACATACGGTGACTACATCCACTTTTTTATATACAGCTGCCTGTGGCTAATATGTTTCTAATACAACATTTTAGGCTAAGTAACTGCAAGCTAATTCACAGCTGGGCTAACCGTTACTCTTGTGTGCGGCTGTGTGTATGTTTACTAGAATAAGTGCAATGTTGTGTGTTACAGTACAATAGTGTGTACTTACTACGTATATTTGTCACTGGTGACAGTTTCTTCCTGGCATTTTTTGACAGGTAGCTCGTCAATACTTGTGAATCCAATCTCCTCGTTACTGTAGCATGGCCTACTTATCTAATTCATTCTCACAAGATCCGTCATTTAACTACTCAAGATTATCCTGGCTAAAATAATTGCAATTCACAATACAGTATTATCCAAACAAGTAATCCCTATCAATCATACGTATGACCCACTAGAAGTGTGTGGCGGTATCTGTATCTGTGGACTTTTCACAGTTTCACAATTGCCTCCGAAGACAACATGTTCTTTCTATAAATCCGGCCAAAACAAAAATATCCCCAAGGCAATTTGACATATTAGGTTCAGACTACTGTGAGCAGCGTTGCTGGTGGTGTTGTATTCACACCTACCTGGTGATGTCTTCAATGAGCACAGACGGGTCTGGAGGGTAGAACTTGACCGAAAACCCGAAGATCCAGGAACCAACTGTGGGAAAAACCACCAGAAAGGTTGTTTTGCAAAGGACTGTGTGTGTGTGTGTGTGTGTGTGTGTGTGTGTGTGTGTGTGTGTGTGTGTGTGTGTGTGTGTGTGTGTGTCTACTGCACTTACCCCGAATT
Organism: Pterois miles; assembly: GCA_947000775.1. Classification (NCBI taxonomy): domain Eukaryota; kingdom Metazoa; phylum Chordata; class Actinopteri; order Perciformes; family Scorpaenidae; genus Pterois; species Pterois miles. The sequence goes on from CAMQGK010000300.1 coordinate 13,393,291, forward strand.
TGCTTCTTAATCTCTTTGGAGGGATCCAACCAATGCTGATAAAAAAAGAAAGAGACAGTCCCTTTGAGAAATTCAACCTCAGCAAAATGATCCATATTCACATTTTTAAGAGCCCTTTTAAGAACTGCACATCACTGGCTGCTCTTTCCTTTTTAAACTTATTCCCTGGTTGAAAGCCAAATATATTCATACTACAAGAAAATGGATGACGGCTTTATAAACACTGAAAGCATCAATATTGGGGCTATAAATGCCAGTTGAGTCCAGCTCTCTCCGCTTAATGTCACTCGAGCTTTCATGGTGCTCTGTAGCCCCATGCACCATCTTTAAAAGGCCATACAGTCTAATCACATTTTAAAAGGTTAAAGGCCATGTATGCCACTCTCAGGCTGTACGTGGTTAAGTGCGGTTAAAAGGGCAGCCGGGGACTCACCGCTTCATAACACCTGGGAAAAACAGTCTGGTTAAATGGGCTGCTTGGCTGAAAGGCTGCTTGACATTTGCTCTGAAGTCAGTGACAAAATCCGTGAAATCTATTAAAAGCATGTTTAAAGAAATTCATTGTCAACACATACATTGAGTTTGGCCTTGGACTCTACAAAGCTTTCCACTACAGAAGGACGTTAACGACGTAATATGATCACTGAACAGAGGATCTTCAGAGCTGTTGTGCTTTACACAATAAAATAGCGTGCTGCTTGCAAACCATAATGGATCAAAAAAAACATCATTAACAAATAAAATTACTGGCTCCACAGTCCTATCTTGTGCCAGAGAAAGTAAACCACAGGTTAGGTTAGATTTCTGAGGGTTCGTAAAAATGTAATAGAGCTTTAAAGTAAATAAATAGAAATTTGACCACATGACAGAGTTTATTTTACGAACTTCACATAATAAACACCCAGTGCATGCATGCACTTCATCTGTGTCTGTGTGAGGTCTTTCAAACTGTAAGCCACTTTTGGAAATTAATTTTGGACTTCACACCAACTGATTCAGGCTATAGTTTCTAATTGGGGACAAAATTTGCCTCGAGCTACAGAGGTTCAGTTACAGATCTTAGGATGAAGATATTTAACGTCCTCAAGTAAGATATCTTATTGCATTGTGTGTGTGTGTGTGTGTGTGTGTGTGTGTGTGTGTGTGTGTGTGTGTGTGTGTGTGTGTGTGTGTGTGTGTGTGTCAGTGTCTGACCTTGGCGTTGTCCGTGTCCTGGAAAGTCAGGCCAAAGTAGTCCCTCTCCAGCAGGTTCAGATGGCCACACACCATGTCCAGCAGGGTCTGGCCCTTGGCAAATTTCTGTTGCACACACATGCACAACGACATATAAGAACACACAGCGAGTGGGCAGGTGGCACAGTGCAGGTTCAGGTTATATGAGCACCACATACTGTAAAAGAAGAGGACAGAGTGTAATAATGCAATTAAATAACGATGAGAAAGTCTGCGGGGTGTCTGCTGGCCTATAGTGGAACCGGCAACGGGGAAAAATTAACTTTATTGTACGTAACTTTGTGTTACAACAAAATATACGTCTCCCAATCTGTGACCTTTCCTAAAGTGTGTTATGTAGAACACCCTATTGTTAAAAACTGTTAAAAAGCCAGATAAAAAATGGCTTTTTAAACCTCCAGCAGGTAAAATGGACCCCTGTAGAGTATGCAGTCTTTTTGCGCTGTTAATTTTTCTGTGTTTAGGTAAAATTTGCAATGGCTTTTTGTGTACTACTGTGCATGATAGAGCTGCATAGTCTAGCCTCCACTATGGACAGGAGAAAGAGATTCATAAATAAGGATCAGGCGTTCAGTGAAGAGGAGTGTGATGGTGGGAGATGTCAGGACTGAACGATGGGTGCTGGGTTGACTCTGACTGTTGTTGTGAGTAGCATAAAGGGACGACAGCTACAGCATTTCGTTATATCACCCTGTGTTGTAGAATGATAAATAAATTAACCTTGTACCTTTAAATAAATGTTTTCTGATAGTGGGTAAATTTGGTGGTTTTAAGTACACAGGGGCCCCTGAAGGTCATAGTGTTAAAGCAGCAGTAGGAAGAAATGGAGCAAATGTGATTTTTAAAAGTTATTTTTAGAAAACAGTCACTATATCCTGACAGTAGTGTATAAGACAAGTAATCTGAAAAAATCATGTGCCTCGGTGTCCTCCAGTGCTCCTAACGGCATCTGCAAGATTTCACAGACCGGAGGAAAACAACCAATCAGAGCCGAGCTGGAGCCGTCCGTCTCTGAGCGGTTGTTAGTCAAACTCTGATCAAATGGTCAAACTAGGCAGCGCTGATCAAATATCAGTCAATATTCTGAAAGTGTAATGACTGTTTCTTGCCTTAAATGATTTCAGCCTGATTATTGTACAGCTGTAAAATGAGAACGTGTGTGACCAGGCAGCCATGTTGAGATCAGCTGAGGAAATACCAAGCACCGCCCACCAGCTGGAGCAAACTTTCTCATTACGGCCCGAGCACCGACAACGTCCGGCAACGAGGACCCTATTGAAACTGAAGGAATAATAATTACTATTATTATTAATTTTTTTAATTATCTTTTTTTTTAATTAATTGACTTTTTGAGGGCCTAAACATGCTCAAAACGTGATTAACACTCATCAGGTGAGGTGAAAAATTTGCCATTGTAAGGGTCTTGATTGATGTTGATATTGATTCATATCTGATCAGAGCTGCCTAGTTTGACCTTTGGATCAGAGTTCATGAGTGATTAACAGCTGCCTCCGCTGACTGAACAGCCAATAGGAATGCTAAAGCCTGAAAACGGAGCCATGAGGAGGTGCAGAAGTCTGGTTTTCTCCCAGAACACTTGAATTAAAATATGCTGAAATGTTATTATGGATTTTTTGTCTAGTGATGCCAAAAACATTCTGCCTACTGCTGCTTTAAGACCCATACGTTATAACTGGTTCGCTGCCAGCCGGGAACCTTTGTTGCATGACATAGCCTTCCCTCTCTCCTCCTATTTCCCATCTACATCTACAGCATTCGCAAAATGCAAAAAAAATAACCTCGGAAGAACAAAAGATTTGTAAAACTGTTTATTCTCCTTATATATTGTATTCATTAAGGTTGGATATGTCATAAAGTAGTGTCTGGATATTATTTAACTAGATAACATATTTTCTTTATTCACGTGTCATCACACAAAGGAGTAAAAAGACAAATCAGTGACATGAATATCCCCCTCAACAGTGGTCTGATAGAAGCTTCCAGTCTCTCCTCTCCCCTGTCGAGCAGGAGGAGCTTCTCTCTGTATGCCTATATAAGGGGAGGAAATGCATCAGTGGCGTTTCAGCAGACCACACCTATTTTCTGTCCAGCCCTTCAGGGTTTGAAAACGAGGCCTCTGTGGGATGCACAGACGGCCTTGGCAAAATGCTATCTCCACAGACACACAGGAGCACACACACACACACGACAGATTCATCTCCCAGGGAAACCTGGCTCCTATGGCGACAAAGCAACCAAGCAGCTGTTACCATGGAAACAGAAGTAATAGGTCCCTTCTGTATGTGCGTGTGCCCTCTCACTTTCTCTATCTGTGGTTACTACAAGGCCACTGCAGATCTTTGTTCAGCTCTTGTAGTCAAAGCCAGCAGTGCAGTCAGAACACCTTTTAAATATTTAAGATAGACTAATGAATTAACAATTATAAAGTGATCTCTCTCTCTCAATCAAATTAATAATAATTTATATCCTGCTGCACTGAGGCTGCCACGGGCGAAGCGGTGCAGAGAATAATGCTGATTAACAGGCAGAGGCTGCAGTCTGTGATTTTCTTTTTGGGGGGAGGCGCGCATATATTCGATTTTCTTAAGAAATGAAATTGTAACACACATCTCAGGTGGTCCTCCAAGCATGGCAACCAATTCAGGAGCCGCTGATGAGATTTAGTTGTCGCTTCAGTTGGCTCCAGTCACATTTCTTTAGCTAGTTCTTTGCGCTGATTGTGTTAGCAGCTATTTGGTGTAATCCTAGAAATCCATTTCACTCATCGTCTCGCCTCATGCAAACAGGATGAGGGGAGACGTTGTGTGTGAATGGGTTAATGTCTATCAAACTTAGTCACTTTAACTAATGCATGTGCAGGGATAGCACTGAAGAACCAAATAACTGGGGAAAAACTGTAGAGATGGTAAAGGTCGGTATAGCTTCTGTTATGCAATGCAAATATCATGACTTTGTT